>JASUUL010000046.1:1200000-2400000 GCA_030449875.1 Aegle marmelos | reverse complement strand
TCTTGAAACACTCATGATTTTTCTAAATTAGACATAATTAATAATGTACATGCAACAAAAATTTTTTAAAAAGTAATAAAAACTAAGGTGAATGGAGGAATCCATAAGATATAAAGTGTTCATAAGTAATTTTCTAAAAATTCAAACCATAAATTTTGAGTTTTATCACATACTAGCCACCTGTAGTTTTCATACTACTTCCTTGCTCTTTGCACGTCAAAATTTTATAAAAAATCAAGTTTTTGTTCTACTATTGAGATGAGCTTTTCGGAGAAAAAAAATTAACATCAGGAAGAGTAATGCGATATTAAGAAAAATGTAAGGGACTGGTGGTAAAACGTAAAATAATAGGAAAAATAAAGTGTCATTTTGTACTATCTTTTTGAAATCAAATTAATATAATGTTCAAATGGACGTAATTATTGATAGAGGAAAAATAAATAATAAATAAAGTAAAAGTTGCTCAATAATATTCAAAAAAATTGCTGTTTGGGTGAATTTAAATAATCACACCTGCGTTCAACTGCAAAAGCATAAAAGCAAGAGAGTAATCTTCAAGTTGAAGAGATGATTCACTGCATGCATAAAGTTAGCTCAAGTTTGACTTGAATTTGCTATTTATGGCTTCTATTTATTATGTGGTTAAACTAATGAAATTGCAGGTTTAATACATGGACAAGTTGAGAGCTCGAGGTCAGCCTGCGACTTACGGCCACTCATTCTTTGCCATGTTCTTGCACAATATCATTGTTGAGCTACGTACGGATATCAAAAAACAAATATATATAGCATAATGAGCACTTGCTATAGGGGATATTTGACCGACGTTTTTTATTTTCAAATATTTTAAGAGTATATTTAACGTCCATCACTTTTCTCTAATCATTCTTAGCGAATGTGATCTTAAGAGTTCCTGACATAAATTCTTGAGTTGTGCAATTCTTAATTTTTTTCCTCCATCGAATTCTTGCGTTTATTATACGCTTCAGTTTTGTTTTATGTATACAGAACCTTATATTGAAGGTAACCAAAGGATAATAATTTTTAAGGTTATACAATTAAGGATTTATTAGGGATTATTTTTTGTTTTTGAGAGTTTCAAAAGTAATTTTAAAGTGTTAAAACTTAATTTTAATAATTAGTAACTTTTTTAAAAAACCACTTTTAGCAACTCACCTTATTTTACGGTAGATTTTAAGAAGCAAGAAAAGAATAACACTTTTCAAAATATAATTTTGAAAATCAGTTTTATACGTAATTCAATTCTATATATATCCTAATATATATTATCAAAATTTAAAATTATCCTCATTCAATTAAGAAATAACCTCATTAAATTTAAAGAAATTATAATTATTACCGATTATATTGAGATAATAAAATAAAAAATATAACTAATAAAATAAAAATATTTATTTTAGTTATTAATTACTATAATGCACACGGAAATTATCATATATACACATTTATTAAATAAATCTTATTCAACAATATATTTATTTTAGTTATTTATATTCTTATAGTACTTTAAAAATGAGATTTACTAAAGACATATGACTATCTTAAAAATTCACAGCACTTTTAAAAACAAATATTACGAAGCATTTAAATAATTCTATTCACAGTTTATTATTTATATTATTATTTTAAAATTTACAACAATACCAAACTCGCCTTAAATCACTAATTGTTAAATATATATATATATATATGTATATATATTCTGCACGCACCAAACGTTTTAAGTACCGATGTGCTTACCAACTATTATAACAGATACTTGATGATGAAGAAAATGAATTTGGGTCTCCAGTTCTAGAGCCACTAAACCGGTCAAAGAAGCAAAAAGGGAGAATAAAAGCAATTAGGAATTGAATCAATTAGAGCACCCCTTGATTCTAGGCATACTTTCCAAGAATCAAGGCCCTGAATATTTGCAGTCATTTAATTCAATATTTTAATGAAGAGTAGAATGATCACTGGTATCACAATGTACGCTCATGCCAGCTTTAACCAGCTAAGCATGAGTTCTTCAACTTGTTTATCACCCAACCACACCCCACAATTTTTAAAGTTCAACTGGTTCAATTTGTTAATTTCTGGTGCAATTTTCATTTATTATTTCAATATAGTAAGCACTTATGAACATGCTTACAGACAATATACGTTCACACACCTTTTTTTTTTTTTGTAAATGTGTAGCGTCTGATGTTTTGAGTAACGATCAAATTAATGACTTTAAAATTCGGAATTTATTATAATTAATCTTTTAAATATATGATGACACGCAATTTGGATATTTAAATTGAAATGCATAAGATTTACTTCTAAATATTGAAAGGAAATTAATTTCTACAACACACATGGAAGGACCTGAATCCTCAATTTCAAGAATGCGAAGTTCCTCACAATTTCTTGGTTATGGACCTGTGGTTTGGGAACAATTTGTGATGGCTAGCTCTTCTAATGTCAAAGCTGTTTTTCCAATGACCAGCTGTTTTAGCTTACAAGTTGATTAATTTTGCATCAACTTGTCTAGAAAGTGCTTTTTGAAGATAACAAAACCTAATCGTGACCCACGTGAAACAAGCAAAACTTGCTGAAGTTGGGGCGGTGGATTGACTCATTCAGCCAACTTTAATTGTTTCTGCTTATGACTAAAGATATTTAGCAGCTGAATGAAGTGGACTTTGATATCAACTCAACATTTAAAATTGACAATGAGGGTTGCATGTCTGTTGTGTTAGCTAAGTCTCCTGAACTTGTTATGGTTGATAAATGCTTATTGTGGTTGACAAATATTAGCTGATTCCCAAAGTCGGATAATTAGAAATTTTGAAGTGCAATTCTTTGTTTATGTTTGTAAAAAATGATTGACATAAAAATTTACTGAAAACAATAAAAAGTAATTATAAATTTTGATTTAAAACTAAATGACACTGCATAATCAAATTTTTTACCAAATGTCGAATGATTTAGTATTAATACATAATTTAATTATAAAATGTTGTGAAAATTGATTTAGCAAACAACAGTGCAAACACATCACTTTAGTCATAATGACGATGATATAGAGGCAAATGTATCTTGTAGAACCTGAAAGATAACAAGATAATTCTTACAGAAAATCTTCAATCAATACAAAGGTATTACTAAGATGAAGCGCAAACTTAGTTAAATCATCCGTAACTTGATTGCAATTCCTTGAGATATGTCGAATCTTGAAGTCATGCTTTAGTATAAAGAATTATTTGTATTTCAACTATAATCTCAAAATAATAATAATAATAATAATAATAATAATAATAATAATAATAATCATTGTGTGTACTTTGCTGCCCTTAAATGAGCTGAGTAACATACAACCAATCCGACTCTGTAATCAGCCAAGACAGACTAACTTCTCTTGCGGTCATAAACGGAAACGTTAAGTTTCCACCTCAGCCAAATTAACGTCATCAGAATAAAGACCATGTCAACTATTACCAACATAACTAACCCATCTTGACTGCGAATCACTGCCCATAACTCACACTACCACACTTAGCATTAACAGCCACATTATCACGGGACGAGTGTTTTATACAGTAAATCTGTGCATTTGTGAGCTAAAATCTTGGCGGACCGAAACAACATCCTTTTATCACAATTAAGTTTAAACCAACTAAATTGAGGCGGTTCCCAAAATATAGGATAATGTAATGTAAATTCGGTCTATTCTAAATCAAAATATTAGATCTTTAGATAAAGCCATCACAAAACTGATTTTAAAAGATTTCCAATAGACTTTTGATCACTAATATCAGCAGAACGGAATGCAATTGAAATAATAAGTTGAAAATTAAGGGACATTTTTCTTCGAGATTTCTCAATTTCGCATTAGCATGGAGATGGGCTTTCGTTAACTTCCGCAGAAGCCCAAAAGGTAGATGGGTTTTCATATTTAAGTCTCTTTTTTTTTTTTTTTTAATGAACAATTCAATGATTAATTTCAAAAACTAATATTAGTATTTTCTACCTGTTGCAAATCACTTGTAACTCCTTTGCTAAATCAAGATGGGACTTGCACTTGCGCCAGCGAGAGAAAGCCTCTATACTTGCACCCTTATCCAACTACTTTTGATTGATTATATATAAATTAATGCTTTTGTTTCTTTTCTTATGTAGAATAATTACATTTTTAAAATCTTTTTTAATTCCGTGGGTGTATCAAAAATCTTTTTTTGAGTATGTAAATATACTATTACAAAATATTTCCGACGAAGTATTCAAATCATTCATAACATTTCACTTACATAAATTGGGTCTTATTCAAAGTTATACCACAAAATAACCATTGACAAATCTATTTTTCTAAGAATATTAACAATTTTTCATGATATACATTTACAAAGTCATTTTTTGAGTATATAAATATACTATTAAAAAATGTTTACGACGAAGTACTCGAATCATTCATAACATTTCACTTACATAAATTGGGTCTTACTCAAAGTTATATCACAAAATAACCATTGACAAATCTATTTTTCTAAGAATATTAACAATTTTTCATGATATACATTTACAAAGGAAAAAACAAAGAAAATTTATGAACTGTATACACACCGGAATAGTTGTTCTTAATAATGAAAAAGTGTGTGGATATGTATGGTGCAGCTGATGCACCACAGTCATGCTGCCAGTTCCTTGACTCGATACCAAAACAAACGCGCTTATACCATGCTCAATATCATAGTAGTAAATCTCCTTCCTCTCACTCGTTCTAAACCAAGATATCTAAACTGCATCATCACAAAATTAATTCAGGAGGTTTCAATATATTTTTAATGGTAAATATTAGCATATTGTAATGTAAATTAAAAAATAAATTTAATATAAATAGTATTTTGGCTATTAAAAAAGCAAGTTGATATATCTCAAATAAGTAGATAAACTATGCTCGTTACCTGAAAATATATGAAAATACAGTGATGATGCAGTGTTTAAATTTATTTTATACCAATTGATCTATTATTCACTCATTAGTTGAATAAAAATATAAATTAATTATAATAAATTATATTGATTAAAAGATATTTAATTTAAAAAATTAAATTAGGTTACATTAATTTATAAAAAAATTTATAAATATATCATTATTCATGAAAATATAAAAATAAATAAACAGCCTACGAGCGCGCCCCTCTTCTGGACTTCTCTGGCCACCTCAGCCTCACTCTCTTCAATAAACTCGTAAACTTGCTCTGCAAGTTTCTAGAAAAAAACAATAAATAAAATAAAACTTGTTTTGCAAGAAAAGTTGCCGCCTACAAATACAAATTAAGCTTCCACACCATAAACGAAGACTAGCGACAACCGACAAGTCAAAAAGCCGTCAAACTGTAAGCCCTCCTTTCTCATTTACTCTTGTTTTGATCAAATTTGGTAAAGCCATTGCGATGTATAGATGTTTTATGGATGATTTGTTATGCGACTCTTAGCCTCTTTGGGATATTTTATCATACAGGCGGCATGCGTTACGGATTTCTTAACGTTAAATTAACGATGATCGATGAGTGAAGGCTTAGAAACTGATATTATCAAAAGCGCATCAATATTTGAATCTAAATCACTTAACTTCATCTACAATGCATCATTAAAGTAATGCTTAGTTTTGCAAGTGAATGGATCATTGTTTGAGCCAGTTGAAAGTACTGTGATTTGTGTTACTAAGATTGTAATGTTTATGATGTTATTAGGTGATAACAAAGATGGATACACAAAAAATTCAACAAGAGAAACAACCAGCCCCTGCTGCTATCACGTCATGCCGAAAGAAGAAGAATGATGACGCCAGTTTCCTGGAGGATCTGAGGGATCACATTGACGAATTCATTCATGCATCAATGGACGAACACAAAGCTTGTTTTAAGAAGACTGTCCAAAAGGTAGTTCATGCGAATCAAGGCCGCCTGTACCGTGTAAATTCATATTCTTTGGCTGGCTAATCTGTACGTATATACCCATTTATCATTACGTGTGTTGGGTTGTTTCTCAGATGTTTGCTGGAATGTCAAAAATTTCGGAAAGAAACGCGGATGCCAAGGAAGTGGAAAGTGCTCTTCCCCTTCAAACAACAGTGTCAGACTAGAATATTTTCCATCTATTTTTTTTTTTTTTTAGCCTGATATCTGCGTTTAGACTTTAGAACTACGAGCTGTGAATAATTACAAATCTTAATTAGCTATTACGATAATTGTATTTCCATGATTATATTTTGTGTTAATAAGTTTGTGCTATATCAGATGGAGGGACTCTGATTATGGTATATAATACTCAAGTGTGAATGATATAGCTGTCTTTCACCATTAACCCTTTCATCTGAGATCAATTTGAAATGATTTTCTGTTTTATATTCTATGGAAAGAAACACTGTTGAATGGGGTTCTGGTTCTGGCTTGGTTGGGTAGGCTATTTTCCTTGTAGCCCTGGTTTTACAGATTCCAAAGAATTAGGAAATGAAGATTGGATTTTTGTACTTCTGAGACTGAGGAATAGGCTTGGTAGTATTTACATTATGAGAATAGAAACAATAATTCATTAAAGCACCTGGTCCAGATGGTTTTGCAACGTGTGTCTATCCCAAGAAGTGATCCTCTTATAAGGAGAAATTTTAGTTGGTTGTATTACCTTAACGAATTGTAGAATTCTTTCTCAATAAGTTAGTTGTATTACCTCGGAAGGTTACAGAATCCAGACGTTTCAGCCTGTGTAACAACAGAATCAAGCCTTTCCTAGACCAAATCATCGTTCCTTTTCAAGGTGCATTTATTCCGTAGAGATTACTCGCAAATAATGTTGTGATCGATGACGAATTTCTGCATGGGAATGGTATAGGATGGACCCAGAAATTTAGTTTATACAGACAATTAAAGAATGGACGCAATTTAAGAGGTCACAAGTTTAGGAGTAACTAAAAGAATGAAATTAATTGAAGGGGTCACCACTTAAGGATTTCTTAATCAAACGACAGCCGATCTGCCCTAGGCTCCGTGTCTCTACTAATGGTTCGTAGCTCCACAGCTCGATGTCAATAAAGTTTATGATAAGGAATAGGCTTTTTCTAAAAATATAATTGTGTTATAGTCCTCATAATTTATATTTAATGTAATTTATAATTCTTATAATATGGCGATAGGTCATATTATCATGTCATATATTTTACTTGTATTATATAAGATTATAAGTTATATTAATGGTAATTTAGTAAAAATTCATTTATTTATTAGTTAAGTAAAAAAAAAATTCTTTTTCAAGACTCAATTTTTTAGTCTATGTTCTTCCTAAAAACAACTAGGTAACTAGTGAAAAAGAATATGTTGATTTTATGAGAAAAAAAATTATTGCAAATGAGAGTTTCGAGGGTTGGTAATAGGTTGACCCATTGTAATTGTCATGGATTTTTTTTAAGTTTTTAATGCATTTGAGGTATGCACATGACATAAAAAGGATAAAAGATTAAAAATTTAAAAAAAATTGATATAATTTTTTAGTGATGATACAATTATAAATTTTTGTATAAACTTATTTTATACAAACTGATGTGACATTAACTCATTGGTTGAATAAAAATATAAAAGATATCTAGTTCAATTAATTAAATCATCTCATATTAATTTGTATAAATAAAATTTATATAAGAATTTATAACTATATTATTACTCATAATTTCTTTAACTCATTAAGTAGTTTGTAAAAGATCACATTGTAACAATGGTATTGGTCTCGCCGCCCCCCTCCCCCCCAAAAAAAATGATATTGGTAAAAGACATTGACACCAAAAATCATGCAAAATGTAACAAAATCAACGAACCAAAAAATAAATTACTAGACAGTTTAATAATAATTCTACATTAAGGGCCAATTTAGTAATTTTATAATTTTTAAAATAATTGTTATTAGTAGAAATAATCAAATGTGAAAAAATTAGTTAAATATTTAATAAAATTTATTTTTAAAAGTGTTGTAAGTTTAAAAGCAGTTATATATATTTAATAAAATTTACTATACTGTTGTAAGAATATAAATGACTAAATTGAATATAATATTAAATAATTTTTATTTACACACATATAAATATGTATATAAAGTATTATTTATTGTCTATATAGAATAATTGATAATTGAAATAAATATTTTATATTATTAATTTATTTTCTTTTATTTGTTATTTTAGTATAATAAATAATAATAAAAATCTTTTTAAAGTAAATAATTTCATTTCCTAACTACTAAGGATAATTTTAAACTTTTATAATGTATATGAGAATATATATAAAATTGTATTACGTATAAATTGAATTTTAAAAAAATTACGCCTTCACTACTTTTTAAAATCTATAACAAGATAGTATGTTTTTGTTAAAAGTGATTTTTTTAAAAAATTTAATAAACACTAAAAATAACTCTTAGCTTTGAATAATTACTTTTGAAATTTCTAAAACAATATCAATGGATCTTAAGTTAATTTTAACAAGAATTACCTGAATAATAAAAAAAAATTAAAATTTTGTTCCAAATTTCTTTATTTAAGTGGTGCGCTTAGTGGTTTTCTAAGTAGATTAAAGAGCACAGCTCCCTGCCCTTAAAAAAAAAGGCTCAGTCCACCTGGACCCGATCCAATCCAACCGGAACCGAACCGACCCACATGTCTGATGGCAGAGTGCAGTACAAAAATAAGGAAATTATAATAATTTTTATCAGATAACACTTGGAAACAATGGCTCAATCCCTCAACAATTTTGCTTCATGTACGCTGGTGAGCTTATTAATAATTACAATTTTGCTTCGGTAATTATTTCCGCGCTTTTCAATTTATTCAATAATTATTTCAATGCTTCTCAATTGTTAATCTTTAACAAATTTGTTTCGTTTTTGGCAGTATCAAATAAAGAATCCTAGACAAAACTCATTTCCACTTCTATCGTCATCACTGTTTAAATGCAGCGGTAGTTCTAGTTTAAGATTAAGGAGTAATAACAATAGAAACACAAATGGAGTGAGAGCGTGTTTCCCCAGTCCCATCGATGAACCCATCCTCAAAGAAGCTCTTAAGGTACTTGCTAACTTTTACCCTCTTCGATTTGATCTTTTTTTGACTCCATTCTAATGTTTATTTATTTATATTGATGAATAGAGCAAACCCAGATGCTTAAACGTCCATATGTTTACTTTCCTGCATTGTTACTTTAGAAATTTCACTCACTTTTTGTATATGGGTTCATTTATTTATTTAGGAATTTATATTTTTTAAACACATTCCACTTGTTGCAAGCTCACATGTATTAGGATAATTTCTCTTAATGTCTTGGTTGTGATTTGATGGTGTTTGGTCAATTTATAGTTTGCTGTACTTGTGTCTTTTCATTGATGTTGACGAACTTGTCGAAGAAAGAAAAGTTGTTTTGCTTCTCTTAACTTATTGCAAATTGAAGGAGTCTTGTCTGAGAAATGTTCTTTCAGTTGCATTTGTAACAGTGACCTGTTAATTCTTAAATTTGTTGCTTTTTTTTTTTTTTGGTTTGAAGAGGAGCCGGATACTCTTTTCATCCACTTGTGGCCTCAGGCCTCTCATAGGGAGCGGGGAGCATATATGAGTTAAATCTTCTTCATCTGGCTTCCCTCATCATTTGCTCCCAAGATGTGCAGCAAGGGTTGTACAAAAGAATGTCACTCATAGATTCACTTAGCTTGTGTTTTCTGGCTTCTATTATCATATTTTTCTTGATGGGTTGGTATGCATGCCTGATTCAGTTTTTTAAGATTGAAATTAATTGGTACATCAAACCTTTTGTATCTCAAATGAATGCATAACACAACCTGAAATATCTTTGTATTGTTCTTAGGGGCGTTCATAAATACACTAACAAGGGGTGCCTAGGTCTGTTAATAGAATGTTCTAGCAATTTTTGACATCCTCATCCCTAGAATAGAGAGTTTCTTCTGTCTTATAAGCTTTAATGTTGTGCTTTATCTCTGAGTATTAGAAGGGTTTAATTTGCTCTCATCTGCTCAATCATAGGGATTGTTTAACTTTGATTTTTTTTTTTTCCTTTGGCTGGCCTCTGTTTTCTAAGTTAGTAGTCAAGTTGAGATTGTGTTTGTTCTGGTGAGCTTTCCTTCCCCTAGGACTGATCAGTCTTTGTGCCCCCAGTCTCCCATAAGTACTTGGTTCTTTCTTTTTGACTCCTAAAATCGTGTCTGCTTCAAATTGTTCCTTTTTGGCACCTAAAAGTATGTCAAATATTTGAATGTGTATGTATGTTAAACATATAAAATTGTCCATTAGAAGGCAAGTTGTCCCTTTATTTGTTTATTTTGTTTAATTTTTTTTTAATGCTTTTGTCAAGACGTTTCAGTAATCTGCAACTCACATTTTGTGGACAGTTATATCACAGCATTCTGCATGTTTCACTTTAGAAAGCTCAATCTTCCTTTATGTTAACTGCTGTTGCTCTGGCTTTCTGGCTTTAGTTTTGCCATAATGTTTATGTCCTGGGAAAAGAAGTTTTCCTTTGATGTGTTTTCTCATTATTCATTTATGAAATCATCATTTTCATCTCTCAAGGAGCCGGTTGCCTTCATGGGTGGCGTGTTTGCTGGTCTTCTAAGGCTTGATTTGAACGATGATCCACTGAAGGACTGGGTTACAAGAACAGTGGAAGCAGCTGGAATTACAGGTGAAGAAATCAAAGCTGGAGACTCAAAATCCGACGAAGAAGTTCCAGAACAGATAGAGATTGAATGATGAGATTTTGGTCCTCCCTGTTTTATATATGTCTATCTGCATTCAGTCATTGCAATTATACATTAAAAGTACTGAATAAATAAACGATCATTGAATTCAAGTAAATTGTCAATCGATGGTGGTTTATGTACATCAAATATACCATATCTCACATAGCCCCACCGCTGCCCGTTTTATCTGTTTATTTATTTATTTTAAGGTATATATGTTAACAACTCACTAATGATATTTCATATTGAAATATTACATTGAAAACATTTATTTAATTATATTTTATCTGAATACAGTTCATTTTCAACAATTTACGATTATAACTCTTCTTTAAAAAATAAGGTGTTGCAAGAAAAATGGAAAAAGACAGAAATAGCGAGGATTGAAATTAAGGATTTTCGAATTTTTGGAATTTACGAAACAACAAGGATTGCAATGTAAATTACCCATTGAAAAAATTAGCAAATCTATCTTTATCAAAATGGCCCCTGAAATATAATATTTTTATGAAAATGCCTCATTGAAAAGCCTTAAAAACCTCAAACAATTAAAAAACCTCTGGAGCGAACGCAAAAGCCCAGAAACATAATCTAGGAAACGTTGGGAAGAATGGCTGCAGCTGCTGAAGTGGAAACAGACGAAGAAACAGAGATGATGAAAATGGTCAAATTGGGATCATACAAAGGCAAAGTAAGACTACTGATGGTTAGCGGGGATTCAGAATCAGAATCGGCAGCAGAAGAGATAATGTTACTGTGGGGAATTCAACAGCCAACTCTGTCAAAACCCAACGCGTTTGTGGCCCAATCATCTCTCAACCTCCGCATTGACGCTTGTGGCCACTCTTTATCGATTCTTCAGTCTCCTTCTTCTTTGGTAATTTTTCACTCTTCGTTTCTTTAATGGATTTTACATTTTCATTTTCGGATGATACCCAGTTTTTTTTTTTTATCTTTTTTTATAATGGTTATTTTTCGAATTGAGGCGCCGTGGCTTTTACGCTGCAATTTTTGTATAATGGAAGCAGTATCTAAGGATATCAGAAGCAAAACGGTTACAGATGTACTCTATGGTGTGATTGCAGGGCACACCCGGAGTGACCGGATCAGTGATGTGGGATAGTGGGGTTGTGTTGGGGAAGTTCTTGGAGCATGCTGTGGATTCAGGGATGCTTTTACTTCATGGGAAGAAGATTGTTGAATTGGGTTCTGGATGTGGCTTGGTAGGGTAAGCGCTTACACTTTGAACCTGGTTTTAGAGATTCTTTTGAATAAGGAAATGAAGATTGAATTTTGTATTTTTTAGAATCAGGGAATAGGGGTTGATGGCATTTACATTATGAGACTAATAACAGTCAAAATGCAGTATAGCACTTGTGTCAACATGAAAATGAAAACTTTTTCTTTTTAATGGTACATTTGGGATTGAAGTGCTCTGGCTTTTAAACGACAGCTATTGTGCATGAAATCACTAGCTCTTAAGTATGTGGGTGGGTCAATGGGTGATAAACATTATCTAACTTAGTGTTTATCAAACACTTTAGCTGTGTGTTTAAAATTAGGTTGGTGCACAACATTCCCAGGCATATACCCTTAGTCGGTCTAAATTTTAACATTTTAAATTTAGATTAAAATTTGGTTTTTAGTATGAGCTCATCCTGAATATCTTGCTTCCCAGTTTAATAATCTTGTTCTCATGTTTTACTGTTTTTAGCTGCATTGCAGCTCTTTTGGGTGCTCAAGTTATCCTTACTGATTTGCCTGATAGACTGAGGCTACTGAAGAAGAGCATTGAAGCCAACCTGAGACATGGAGATGTACGAGGATCTGCTGTTGTCACAGAGCTCACATGGGGAGATGACCCTGATCAAGAACTGATTCAACCTTTACCTGATTATGGTAATGAATCACTCTTGCTTTTCTTACAAGCAACTTACAATGTTATTTGATAATTGAGTGCTGATATGCTGCTCAAATTGTGGATTATGGTCGGCTATAGTATTACTTCAATGCTGACATGCTAAACTAGAATTTTTATTCTAAAAATAATCAAAATTTTACACGCTGCCTTGGTCATGATTTCTTTTCCCTCTTAGAGCAGTACCCTCTGCTTTTGCTTTTTTATATTGCCTAGCATTTCACCTCAAACAAAACTTAGGGGTTGTGTTTGGGCCTTCTGTGCTTGAGCTTAACTTTGAACACACAGCACCTGCAGTATAAACACTCACTTTTATTTGGTAGCTAATGTTTACCCACTTTTATTTGGTAGCTAATGTTTACCAGCCACTAAAACAATTATATGTTAAAATGTTGTGGATTAAGAGCCATAGCACCTCAATTCTACACGTACCGTCATAGCTTCCTTGGGTTCCGTGAATAGCTGATGGTTCTAAATAGTTTGTCGGATTAACTGCAATCCATTTCCTACCATATAGCAATTTTCCATGTGGATCTTCAAGTGGAGGGTACTGAACAATTAATTACATGTGGTTAACTTTTTTACACTTTTTTTTTGTTTTTTGTTTTTTTTTTTTTTGGGGGGGGGGGGGGGGGAATAAAGAGCATCGGAAATTTTCTTGTGTGATTCCTTGAATCATTCTGGACCACTTAACCTGATTTTGAGTTGTTTGGTGACCTTGAATTTCTAGATGAAGTTGAGCCTTTTTGTATTAATTTTGGGTACACTGCTTTGTCAGTGCTAGGATCAGATGTGATCTATAGTGAAGGAGCAGTGGGTGATTTGTTGGATGCCCTTCTGCAACTTTGTGGAACCCAAACTACTATCTTTTTGGCCGCAGAACTTCGGAATGGCAAGTCTCTCTCCCCCACTTTCATTTTTTTTCTCTCTCCATTGAATCATCCTTAGGTTCTCAATACTTTTTTGGTTTGCAGATTCTGTTCTGGAGTACTTTTTACAATCTGCAATGAAAGATTTTGTGATTGGCCGTGTGGAACAGACACAGTGGCATCCAGATTACTGCAGCCCTCGAGTTGTGGTGTACATCCTGGTGAAGAAGTTAGAGAAACGAGTTTCTCTACAAGGGTATGCTGTTGGTACCAATGACTTCTCTTTCTCTCAGCAAATGAGCTCATGCACCTAAGCAGAGTCAAACTGTGACAACACAATACAACTGAGCTTGGTGTGTAGAAAAGTTGTCCTTAGGCTAGAAGGCAATTGGTTGGCTGCGAACAGGTGCGCTAACACTGGCCAATAGCTAGAGAGCCCCTTTGGATGGATTCAAACCAATGTTCAAACTTTTGGCAATTAGTACTTATCCATTATCCAGTGACACTAGCTTAACCAACTTTTTATGACTTTTTACATAGTATGAATTCAAATTGTGATCAGTTTGCAGACCTTATTCAAACGTATCTAGTGACGTTTCTCAAAACTTTTGTAGAAGATAGTGTGTCAAAGAGATAAGAAAAGTGTTATTATACTGTAGATGTTTACATCTTCAGGATTTGTATTTGTATGTTTCCCTCATATTTAATTGTTTTATTCTTCATAAGCAAAGGTGGCATAAACATGATTTACTATTGAGAAATTATCCACCGTTCACCTGTTTGTTCAGACTTTTTTAAAAATGCGCAAGTACTTTTTTTTTCCCAATGTACCACCTAAAGTTAGTATCTTCCATCAACTTCCATTTAATCTCGATTAATGGATTTAACAGTGTATTAATTAAATGATCTTTTTGCCCTTCAAATGTAAATTTACAATTTTGCCAGAAACAAAAGCCAAAAAAATAAGATTCAAAATTGTATCAACTGGCTTCCTAATGGCTACAATTTTGGCTATATATATGCACAAGAAATAACAAGAAACATAAGAAACAGCTCAGAATGCTCATATAACAACATTCATTAGCCATCATTAAAGCTCACAATTGGTCAAAAATGGATGCCAGGTCAAAGTTAAAACCCCTCTCGTACATCTCTCAAATCTACTCATATAATCCATCAAACACATAATCTGCACATGCTGACTTGCAATTGAACCATTCATTTGCCATTATTTCTTCTCTTTGTAACCTAGCCAAATTGAAGTTAGAAACTTGCTCATACATCTAAAATCTACACATATAATCTATTAAACACATAATCTACACATTCAAGTTCACAGTTGAACTATTTGTTTGCAAATGGCATCAAGTTATAGTTTAAGTTTTGCAGTTAGTGGATAACCATATAAAAAATTTAAATGCATTCTTAAGCATTGTTGGTATGGTGTGAAAGCATGTGCTATGATTTCTACTATACCATAGAATCTTAGTATAATATTTTGGTCATGTAGATTGAATAAATGTAAGTTTTGGTAATCGTTTGCTATTGAAGCTCTCATATACCTTAGTATTAGTGATCAGATGGTAGATAAACAAATTTCAGAGCTGAATGATGATGTAGTGAAGATGAAGAAAAAGCTTACTTTAATTGAAGGAAAGCTTGAATATATCATATTTTTTTTCTGCTTTCTGAATGTGTAATTGTGTTTATAAAAGTGTGATGTAGCATACAAAATATGTGTTAATGAATGCTTAATTATGTCCTTATTGTCCTTGTATTTGTTTTCATAATTGTGTTGAAATAGACATCCTAAATAATATATTTATAACCACAAACAATTAAAACTAATAATAGCTCAAAATTATTCAAAATACAATAATATAACTATTATAAATCTAAAAATAACAAAATTCCAACATAACATAATATCCAAAAGGGCAACTATTAATACATTATAGGTAGTGTATGCCCTTTTGAAAATAAGATAATCTAACATGAAGCCTAAATAATTATTATAGTCCAAAATAACAACTAACATAACAAGTTAAAAGAAGTCAAGTAGATTGAGATAGATTTTGGGATATGTTTAGCCCTGAACTTATTCTTCTTCTTGCTCTAACATTCCTAGCATTATTCTTTTCATTGTTCCAACATCTTTAAAGCTAGATTGAGCCTTTCTTTTCTTTGTTCAAGCATTAGAAGTCTCACTTGGACCGCTTGGTATCTAAACATAAAAAATGTTAGTTTAAGAACTTCAAGCAAAAAAATATCAAAACGTGCAAGCATTTTTCTTGCAAATCAACACTTGTTTTCCCTTGATTGTTACTTTGGATGATGAGGCAGTTGTTAGTTGGCCTAAAGCAGTTGATGCCTTAAAAGCATGTTCATTTGTGAATGAATATCATGTTACACAAGTAATGTATAATAAATAAAATATACATGCAAACTAACCTATTTTTTTCCTTCTTATTCCCTGCTTTGGAGCATTCAATGATTAGGTTGAAGTAGTTGATGCTTGTAAAACATGATACTTTTATTAGACGAAGGTATAATATTTACAATAAACATAATAAATACTAATAACTGTATATAACAAATATAATAAATAATAATAGTATGAAAGTACCTTAGAATTGTTCTTTCTAGCTCTAATTGCTCATGCAATAAAACAATCTTAATGGGTTAGATGTGACATTGTGATTAAATCCACTACAAAATAAGCAAATGATAAAGAATTTCTTTTTTTTTTCCCCTTTTTGAGGCTTATTTTGTGCTCTTTTCTAGATTTTTAGGCTTTTTGATCTTTTTTTCCACAACGAGAGGATCAATCAATGGTCTTCTAATTGGCTTCCATGTACACTAATCTGCAATAGGATTAAACATCAATGGATATGTACTAAGGTAGGCATGTTTGGCAAAGTATGCTGAAATATACTCTTCTACTTCATGTCTTGCATATTTCACAGTAGCCATAGTATGTCCATGAAAGGAGGTCGGCAATTTCTCAGTAACCACAATCACATGTTTTGCTCTATAATTTTATCACAAATCTCTTAGCTAGATAATAAACTTTATCTATTACTCGAAAATTCATATCATCAGAAGCTTGCATAATTATTTTTTGTGCAATTTTATTTTTCTTGTCTAGCTCTATCAACCCTTTAGATGTCAATTGTCTTTTCTAAATGGTTGCTTCATTTATTCTCTTTGTAAACTATTTTATAAGTCTATATTTGATTTTTTTCAAGCATTGTCAAGCATGACTTGTTTAGGTAAGGTAATATCCAACTGTTTGAGCACTCTAATATGTTGTTGTTAGTATGGTTTATCAGGTAGTTCTTGTCATTTGTATGCATCGACAAATCATAACCTTACAGCTTAATTTTCAACCATAATGAGCTTCGTTCACAACTTTGATATCTGCCATTACCTTATCAAAATCATATTTGTTAGTACCTTTAATAGCCTTTCAAAATAGTAGTTTTAATTGTGCACTAGCGTATGACTTGGAAAAGTTTGCATAAACATTCTTAGAACCTGTCCTATGATAAGCGGTAGCCATGTGTTGGAATTACATTAATCAGTCCCTTGCATATATCAATGATGAAAGCCACTTCTCTGCCATCATTCAAAAAATTATGCATATGCTCTATACACCAATCCCATGTCTATGTATTCTGAATCTTACAAACACATAATGGTAATGAGACAATTTCATTATTAGCATCCATGCTAATAACGACTAACAACACTATTCTATATTTACCTTTCAAATGATAGGCATCTACTCTAATAAAAAGTCTATTACCATTAAGAAAAGCATTTTTGTAATGTAAGAAAGACAACAAAAAATCTTTAGACCAACACCCTGCTAGGTATACAAACAATATCTCACAACACCTTATACATTGCTTTTGGATCAGCTTTGTGAATAACTGCAACATATTGAAACAATTTATGATATCTCTTGGAATGGTTCTCAAACACCTCAAGTCTTGTCTTGGTTCAAGCTCTATACAATGTTATCTTTCTAATCTTCAAACCAAAAGTCTCTTGTATATAATTTTTCAAAATATCCACATTAAGATCAACAGCAACTTGACTATTTATTTTAGTAACAACACATGTAGAAGCAACTTTTACTAATAAATATCATGCTTTTTATTGTACTTACACAATATGAAACCTTTCTATCATTCAATTTTGCACTAACTACATACCATACACAATTAGACTATTTACAAATGCCCAAAAATCTTCTCGGCTTATTATATATTATTCTAATAGCAAAGTTTTTCCTAACCATCACCTCATTTAATATCTTTCTAAAATGAATATCTTTGAACACATGCCTTAGTTTTAGCCAATATTTGCCATCATTATTCACTTTGTACTCATGTTTCTTTAAATAATTAGTAAATTGGGTAATGCAAGCTTAATGTCATCATCTGAAGAGTTAATCACCTTTTTTACCTCTTTATCAACATCATATAGATTATCATTTGAATCGATTTTCAAGTGGTTACATTTTAGTCTTTTATTAGCCCTACTGCCATCACTGTCCTTACTATCTACATAAACAATAATAGGTTTAATAGCTCTATAAGATTAGCTTGCATGAAGTTTGCATCAAGATCATCAACACTACCAAACCTTCTGTTGAAGCAATCACATAGCAGTGCATCTTTATTAGATTCATAAGCCTTAACAGTAGCATGTTTCCTTACAATAGTATATTCTTTTATAAAAGCATGTCCCTCGTACAAGAACATTTTCTTTAATAGAAGCATGTCTTTCAATAATGTCATTTAGCTAAGTAATGAGCCTATTAGATAATACAACTTCAAGGTTAGTTAATAAGGCCTGTAGTCTGGGAGCATATTTAAATTTGGGGCAAAGAATTGATACAACTTTAACTTCAAATACATGGGCACCCAAAAATTGATGTATTGAAGTTAAACACGCCAGCTAAATCTAAATCTAACACAAATTTAAGCTTATTATTTGGGTTTATACCATTTAACAGAATCTATGAACTTGAGCCTAATCCATTTGCAGTCGTAATCTTCAATCTAGCATTCTTTATTTTAATAGCAGTATAATTAGGTCCAAGAAAAAACAAATTTTGCTTATTGTCTTAAAAATATATCACTAACTCTAGTTGTGTCTCTTGAACATCAAAAACGATTTAGTAGATTCAGTAACAGTGATTATAAAATACTTGCGCTACAGTAAAGTATTTTTTGGTTTAGTGCAACTACGATTAGTGACCCCTTACTAATTAGAAAATTTTTTAATTGTGATTCCATCAATAGTTTTTTCCTAATATTCTTGACTAATTTAAAAGATTAAGAAGATTAGCATCTCAATTACCCTAAAACAACCCATTACTCCCCAATTTATCATTACTTACTAAAATTCTAGTCAAATCAAATTAATCTAAATTTGAGGGTTTCCAACAATGACAAACCAATTAACAATAGTCAACGAAACATTAAGCTTAATAGCAAACAAATTCAATGAAACTTACTTGAAAGTAGGCTGAGACCCTTAAAATCGAAACACCCAGCCTTGTAACAATTCATTAATTTTGTCAACACCTCAAAATTTTCAAATAAAAAAAATCTTTGATGTTCAAGCTTACTTTGTTGATGAAAATGAATGACAATTGGAATTAAATTGGTGAGATTTAAGTTTTTTTAGGCAATAAAGTCGAACATAAAGCTGGATATTGGAGATTGTAGGAAAACGTTGTTTGTTGCTTGTTGGATTTAGAAAAAAAATTGTATTTTTTTCTCTTTCAATTCAGTTAAATGATGTCAGTTTTCTTTCTCTTTTTTAATTAGGTTAAATGACATCATTTATTCTCATTTTTTAATAGCATAATATGATGTAGTTTTAAGTATTCGAATGAAATGTCCATATTACCTTATGACGTCAACAACTTTTTAATAGTTGTTAGACGAAAGTAGATGAGCGTAGTAAAATGCGCCAAAAGTGAATGAGTATAAGAAAATGCTAACTTTAGGTGGATAATTTTCCTTTACTATTTATTGTGGAGGATTATTGATAAATGGATTGGACCACCCCTTACATTTATTAAAATGAAAGACTAGTATAACTCGTAAAAGCAAGCATAGCTATTGAGAGTAAATCGCACAAATCATTCCAATTTTATTATTAATAAATTATAATTAAATGATGTTAAACATTCTTATGTAATAATTGTTATGGATGTTAACATAAAGCAGTTAATATAATAACTTAAGTAAATAATATATTTTCATAGAAAATATGAAATTCTAATGAATAAGTCAAAGAGAGAAACTATCATATTTAATACAAAACTTCATAAGCCTATTTATAATATATCTCAACCAATTAAAATCTACACATGTAAGGAGGGTTGGCACACATTATTTTGCCTTGGCTTTATTATTTCATCTAATCCTCAAAAGCTAACCAACCAACTAACCATTGCTAGCGGCTTGCAATATTGACTCTTGTTACTCACCTAATTAGC
Organism: Aegle marmelos; assembly: GCA_030449875.1. Lineage (NCBI taxonomy): Eukaryota > Viridiplantae > Streptophyta > Magnoliopsida > Sapindales > Rutaceae > Aegle > Aegle marmelos. The sequence goes on along the minus strand of JASUUL010000046.1, from coordinate 2,379,911 downwards.
TTAGTCTTATTAAGTGATTTCTCTTTCAAAATAATTGTAACAAGCGATCTCACCTTTAGTTTGGATCTGATGGTGAACTAAGCATCGGGCATGTGGCTAGCAAAAGTTGATAGTCACAAAAACATACCTTTATGTATTGCTCCTTATTATATATCCATTACTTCACGAAAATTTAGTGAATGCTAAAATAGCATTGGACGTGCTCTATGATTGCATTATTAAAACCCTTTACCATTTAAAACCCAATAGAAAAATTGATCAAAGGGAGAAAAATAAAAGGCATATTTGCACCTGTGCTAGTTTAGCTATAGAATTTTTTTTTTCCTATAAGAAAGGCACTCTCTTTGATGGGTGCTCCCGCTTATTACTGCTCTTATGATGGATGCTTCCTTTAATGATCAACTCGATATTCTATTTAAATAGAGTTTGCTAATATCATATACTCTCTTCACAAATGTTAAAGTGGGTAAAGCTTTAATAAACATATTTGTAAAATTATATGTGAAGTGCATATATTTAATGTCAACCTTCTTATTTGTTAAAGTTCGTGAGGATAAAAGAATTTCAATGAGACATGCTTTGTTTTATCTTTTTTAATATATCATCCTTTGAGTCAAGCTATCCAAGCAACATTATCTTCATAAATCAATATTGGGATGTTGAAATTTGAAAATAATTTACAAACACTCTGAATATCATAGATAACAGACCACAACAATATTCATTCTTGACTTACTTCATTTAATGTAAAAATTTCAAAGTGATTGAAAGTTGTAGCTATAAAAGTCTACTTCACAGTTCCAAGAAATTACTATATTATTATAAGTAATAACATATCTTGCCTGTGAATAAGCTTTATGAGAATTGAATAAATAACTACATATGCATAAAGCAACAAAACCTAGATTTTTTTAGTTCATTAATATGAAAAAAAATGAATCGATAGTTCCATGATGACAATGAAAAATATGTTTAACATCATTCAAATGTCATCTAGTTGGTTTAGAACTAAACCTTACTAATAAATTTATTGGGAAAGCTATGTCCAATATAGTATATTGGCTAAATATATCAAAATAGAAATGACTAGACTACCATTGTAGTACTCAATGGATAAGCTTTATCTATATTTAAATGTTTTAATATCTTTTTAGTATAATATAATTAATGGATAAAGAGAGCATTAGATCTATGCTAAATCCACAGTCTAAGACAATATCCAATTTTTCCTAAATCTTTCATTTCAATTTTTTTTAAATAATCAATAGTCTTTTAGAGATCTTTAGGTGTTTCAATCAAATTCATATAATTAGTATAGATTGCTATAATAACAAATTCAGATTTTGACTTCTTTATAAATACAGAAGGACAAATAAGATCATTCATGCATCTTTTCTTGATCAAGTATGCACTAAGATGATTGTATATATCCAGATTCATTACAATAAATATGACTTTTGGTATCATTTGATAGCAGCACTTTTTTTTATAATGTTATGAAATGCCAATTTATTGTAGCATTTTTAGAAGAAAGCTACAAAAAATGTCCAAATTGTAACATATTTGTCAATTACTAGCATATTTGTAAATGTTATGTATACTTATATACTTATAAATCATATGGCACTTTGAAAATGCTATCAAATGTTGTTATATATAGTAGCACTCAAATAGAGCTATAAAATGAGAGAAAGGGAAATAAAAATGAAATCCTATGTACCGTAAAAATGAGACAATAAGCGACAGCTAAATATTTTAATTTTAAAGTATGCAACATTGAGAGGGAAAGAAAGTAAAGTCCCTTCTTTCTTCCCTTGTCTTCTCACTAGAATTTTAAGGCATAACCACCCAAATCTTTATTTGAAGAACACACATAAAAAAAACATAACTTAATTTTCATTTGGAAAATTTAATTCTCCAATCCTTTCTCTTTAAATACTCTATCTTTTCCATTTCATTGGCCTATCTTTTTTTTATAGTTTTTTGAGAGGTTTCAGATTATGAAGTTAAATACCCATGGATTCATATCTACTTCAATCAAGACCAAAGGCATGGGCTTCCTTTTCCAACCATTATAAGATTAATTTTCTATAACTTTTTTTCCTCCAATACGTAACTCTCCCATGTTTCGTATTCTTGGTTTGTGATGTAGTTGTGTTGATAAAGAGCATTTAGAGAAGTACCGATTGCAAAATGAAGATAAAATATAGCTTTTATTTTTGTTTGGTATGTAATCTTTTTGAAAAATTAAATTAGCACCTTTTTTTTAAATAATTTGTAATTTGATTATAAAGTTTGTTTTTTTAATTTTTTTTCTTATTTTTTGTTTATCAATGGAATGAGTTGAATGTTTTAATAATTCAACTATATTAATTTATTTGACTATTCTTACTAATAAAATTTAAAAATTATCAATTCCAAATGTTGTAAATTTTATTCAATGTTAGCAACATTTGTTATAAATAATAAAATATTACATATTTTTAATCAAGTCCAAGTGTTGTAAAAGATTATAACAATAGCACTTTCCTAATTATTTAAATGTCATTAAGTAGCAGTTTTTAATGTTATTGATGTTAAAATGGTAGCATTTATCTAAAGCAATCACATATGATTGTGCAGCTTTTTTTTTTCAGTGTTATGTTTTCAAATTTGTAGCATTTGATAAATGCTACTAAATTGTAAGATTTTTAGTAACATGGGCTAACATAACATTGCTTAAAATGCTACCATTTGCTTTTTGTAGCATTTTTTGAGTGGTACCATATATCAATTTTGTTGTAGTGATTATTTCATTCTATATAAAGATTTTTATAGCTTTATGGAACATATACTACAATATGATGACTAAGATGCATCAGGCATTTTGAATCCTTGAAGGATTTTCAGATGTGTGTGTGTGTGTGTGTGTGTAATATGAAAATAAGTTGTCATCACATCCATAGGATGCATATCAGCACTCTCAAAGATAGTCAAACTAGTTAAAAATTGGAACATAACTACATATATAATCGATGAATATGTCTCCCTGTAATCAATACCTAGTGTTTATGAGAAAGTTTGTGCAAGGAGTCATGTTTTATATCTAACAACTTGTTCTTTTCACTACGTTTCTAAACATATACCATTTATAATTAATAGATTTAATACTAGTGGATGTTTGGACTACATGTTCAAAAGTGTCACATTTAGGTTAAAAAGTCAATTCTACCTAGATTTCTTTTCCCATTTGTGTCAATCATGTTTACATATTTATTAATTGCAATTTAACATGATCATTTACAAATTAGTAGTTATTATAGATATGAAAACATCGCTAATGACTATTTCTTTATGATTTTACACTTTTTATGTATGGGAAAAGTTTATAGACTTTTCTTCATTTTAAGCCACATCAAAGGCTTAACCTATATCTAAGGTATTTGGCTTTTTAAGAGGTAATGTTACTATAGAGATGCACGTCTCATCAAGAACATTTTACTTTGATGGAGCACTTCACTTAAAATTTGATCATCTATAATAACAAGATCTTGACATTTTATTTTTCTTTTCCATAGAATGCTACATGTTAGACCAAGTGGTCTATCTCGCTTTTTGCATGTCATAGATGATTCATTAGCTGCTTTTTTGTTAAAATATTAAGTTGGAACGACTACCCAGCCATGTATATTTTAAGCTATTATATATGACTTGACTATTTTGGATACATTTATAAATGCACTTGGCAAGTCATTTGACACTTCATTGTCACTTTGAATGGTGTGGGAATTGAAATGAGGTAATTTTATTAATTTTCATGAAAGCTTGCTATTATCATCATAGGTGGCCTTTTCTCTTCCAATAAAGGAAATTTTTGCTTCAATAAAATGATAATATAAAAGTGTGCAATAAATAAATTATCGATGGTAGGCTCAAGATATCTGATAATAGATAATGAGTCAAAATCTGTATAAATTCCTAAACATGGTTAGGGTCTTATTTTAGTGGGCTAGATAGTTGCAAGAAGCACCTATATAGCACAATCGAAAGTACACAAATAGTATATATTAAGTTAATGCTCTCAATACCAATTGTAATAAGGAATATTAGTGATAGGTAGTAGGCCTCAAGTTGATCAACATCGTAACATGAAATAATATGTCCTCATGTAGAAATAGGTAATTGACTATATAATAATAAAGTTCTTATAATTACTTGATGATGTTCGATGAGTGATTCTGCTAATCCATTCTGAATATGCAATAATCATCAAAAGCTTTAGAAAAGAACTCACTAACATTATCTAGCCATATAGTCTTGATTATATAATTTGGAAACTATGTGCATAACATGATAACATGGTAGATTAATCTAGCAAATACAACATTATGTGTGGCTAATAAGCAAACATATGACCATTGTATAGATGCATCAATTAAGACCATAAATTAACAAAATGGACCACTATTTAGGTGAATAGATTTATAGATATCATCCTGAAATTTTTTTAAAAAATGATAAAGATTTAAGACCAACTTTAGAAAGATATGGTAAACAAGTAGTGCAACTATTGAACTGGACTAAAGGATCTTTAAATTCTTATAAAAAATTTTTCAATAATTTTATGCATCATAATTGATTCAAGGTGATCAAAATAGTGATGCCAAGATGAAAGGTTTTAGATTATAAAGTTTTTGGTTCATGATCAATTGCTTTTGTTATCATAAATGTAAGCCAGATGAGAAAGCTGGAAGCTTCTCTAATATATATTTATAGCCTGAGACAATATGAAACTCATTACGATGAATATTTGTAAAGAACAAAAGATTTCTTCGAGACTTAAGCAATCCAGAGCATCATAGATACATTGATTAGTATTAAAAATTGTATATTTATTAATGGTTGAAAATTTTATTATGTGCTTTTAATATATTCTATATTTGTACTTATGTAATATATTATGAATTATTAATTATATTTTTAAATATTTAATTTTCTGTATTTTTTTATTTATTAGGTAAAATAATAATTTTACATAATTCAAGGCTCTAAATAGTCAAATGGATATCAAATTTAGATTTCAGAGGTCTAGAAGGCTTAAAATGTGTTAAACGTAGTTTTGAAATTGAGCTTGAAATATGAGGAAAAGTAGGATTAATAGGCTAAAATTCAATGTTCTAAGTTGCAACATGTTATTGTAAAAATTGTTGACTTTACAATTGACTAAATATTGATTAAATATTGAAATGAACTTATGATAAAAAAATTCATGACCTAAATTGACCAAATTGTAACTGTTCACAAGTTAATGGTCATGATCATGTTACATGGCAAAAGTTAGGTCATTATGAACTTGGTTCCGTGCTCTCTTGTAATGGGGTTGACCTGATCCGCCCATTAACCTATCAAATTTTAACCATTCTTTGACCTAGTTTGACATTTTATATGATGCCACATGTCCTATTTTAATTTTTAGCCAACCTGTAGATTTTGATCCAATAGTTGTATGAAGCACATGCATAAAATTTATGATAGGCTGTAAAACTCTGGATCATGAATGAATTTGTCTATAAATAAGACCTCAAATTATGTGTTCCATGTCCCTTTTTCCACTTTTTTTCTTTACTTTTTCTCTCTAGATTATTCTCTTCATTCTTCTAAATATTCTTTTTAATATTTTGTAAAATAATTTTCATAATAAGTTTATTTTTCTTAATTATGTGTAATTTAATTTAAACAATTATTTTTATTTCAATTATATTTAATTAAATAATAATAATTAAGGCAAAGCAAGACTCTTAGTAGAAAAATATGGTTTAATCAACTATTTTTAATCATGTTAGTTAAACTATTTTCTATTTAATTTTATTCATATTTTATATTTTGTAATTTTGATTCATTATAGATAAAGAAGAGAGTTTGACACGATAAATTCTTAATATTTTAATATAATGTGTGTTAAAATGGTATTTTAACTTATTATAGATAAACTGAATTTTGGCACATAATGATGTGAATCACTTAATCCATAAATAAAACTAATTAGAAAATAATGATATTTATGTGATTAATTTTCTTTGGCAATTAAAAAGAACGATAAAAGGAATTTATTAAATAATATCTGCTATTAAGAATTGATCCATAATACTAATTAATTTATTTTCATAGTTTCACCTAAATTAAATAACATGTATTTAATTATATTTTTAGTTTTTAGATAATTAAAGTACAATAAAAACATATTGGAAATTACAAAACAAACCAACAAATTAAAAGGGGATAGATTTGGAGACAAGATAGGTATGGATTATAGTTTACTAGTTAAATAAGGACAACTCCTTCAAACAATGAGTAATTTGATCATCTTTACAAATTACTAAACCTACCTTAGTCTTCAAGTGCACTTTTATGTTCTGCTACCTAAAAAAATAGCTTAGGTAACCCTACAAGTGCTCGAACGAGCTCTTTAAATCCAACATTCTAGATCGTTGATTCATGTGCATATGATCACATGACTAGCTTGTTTCATTTGTTTAGTGCATACTTTCCCTTTTCTAGTATTTTAAAATTCAAATCTCTGATGGTAGTTGATCACTTATTGCAGGAAATAGTTCAATAATTATTTCAAAAAATTCAACTCTAAAATTTGTTCCCTATGTTCTTAAGCTTTCATGAATCTTGTGTCAATAAGTAAACTCACCAAGAATTCAAACCATATTGTCAAATTTCTTGATTCTTACTATGAATTTTAGGACTACACTCAGAGAAGATAATTGGCAGTGTTGGAATGGTTGATGGACTCTATTATTTAAAAACAAGAGTAGAAAAGCTTAAGTTATAGGAAGTAGTGATATTTCTTTTCTTGATCAAAGTTATATAATGTTATAGTATTATAAGTTAGGCCATTTTAATTCTTCTTACTTAAAATAATTATTTTTGTCTCTATCCCAGAATTTAAATTTTTTATTAATTCAATGTGAAACTTGTTAATTATCTAAGCATCATTGTGTAAGTTAGCCTTGACATTCCCGTCAACCATCTAAACCATTTTATCTAATTTGTAGTGATATACGAGGACTTTATCAAGTTACCAATGTGACTAGAATTAGGTGTTCATCACTTTTATTGATGACCACAATAAAGCCTATTGGGTTTTTAGAGAAAAATCCAAGGTCTCGAATGTGTTAAACGAATTCTATGTCATGATTGAAAATCAGTTTCATATTCTGATTTAAGTGTTTAGAATGGATAATGACAAGAATTCTTTTAACTCTAATCTTGGCAATTTTCTATAAGAAAAAGGTATTTTCTATCAATAAAATAGAATAGTAGAAGAAAAAATTCATAACTTATTTGAGGTTTATAGGTTGATGATGTTCACGATGAGAATTTTTAACTATCTTTTGGCTTGGGCTCTTCTTACAGTTTTTTATTTGACGAATAGAATATCAACTAGACTATTGAGATTTGAGACTCCCCTAACTAATTTGATGATACTTTTTCCCCACATAAGGATCTTTACCTTATTACATCTTAAAATGTTTGCCTACACTTTTTCTATGCACATTCATAAAAGGACCATTCAAAATTTAATCCTATGGCTAAAAAGTGTGGGTTTGTTAGGTGTTCTCCTAAACAAAAAACAAACAAATGCTATAACCTAGTATCTAGAAAATTTATTGTAAGTATGGATATGATATTTTTTAGCATCAATCTTGATTTACCAAAAACGCTATTCAAAAGAGAGCACATTGACAGGGAAGACCATGCTTGGGAATTATTGGGCACTTCTATAATACTTGTACCAATATTTACAACTTCACTTAGTTTTTCTTTATTTATACCTATTAAGCCAAACATTATAGACAACATTTGAGGGGGATAGCCACTATGAAATCAACCTTAAAATAAGTTTCGTGTTTACTTTCAAAGGAAAAGTTGTTAAAGTAAAGAGCACAAACCTACTACTTGAGAAGAACATTTTCTAGATAAGGTAACTTGAATTGAACATGTATTTCTTTTCCTAACTCATCTTTAATTCATGAGTCTAGTAATAAACATAGTCTCTCTTGTGATCTAAATATTCTAACTGCACTTAGGAATGTTACTAATTCTTATATTGTGCATCTCGATGCTAAATATATGCCATATCATATGTTGTCTCCCAATTATATAGCTTTTTACCAATTAATCTTTCTAAGTTTCTATTTTTAGAATTATTTAGGATGCCTTGAAGCATGTTAAGCAAAAGGCAGCTGTAATGAAAGAGATAAAGGTTTTTGCTGAAAATAAAAAATAAGAGATTGTTAAGTTGCCAAGGGCAAAGAAAACAATAGGTTGCAAGTGGTCTTTACTATCAAACATAAACGGGATGGTAATAACGAGAGATACAAGACAAAACTTATAGCTTAAGCTTTTACACAAACACATGCGGTTGATTATCAAGAAACTTTTAAACAGTAGTGAAACCAAATTCAATATGTTTGTTGTCTCTTGCTCCAAGTTTGAATTGGCCATTGTAGCAATTAAATGCAAAGAATGCCTTTTAAAATGGCAATTTAGAGAAAAAAGTGTTCATGAATCTACCACCTAGTTTTGAAGGTGTATATGGAACTAGAAAATTTTGTAGATTGAAGAAATCACTATATGGTTGAAACACTTACCTAGAGCATGATTTGATTGATTCACTAAGTTACTGAAGGATATGGATATGATCAAAGTAGGCTAATCACACGCTATTTTACAAACACTCAAGCTAAGTCAAGATCGATATACGTATTGCTCATGTGGATGACATTATCTTGATTGGAGATGATGTAGAATAATTAAAGGATTTGAATACTACTCTTGCTAAAGAATTTGATTAAAAAAAATCTTGGAACGTTAAAATATTTCATGAGTATGGAGTTTGCTTGATCAAAGAGAGATATATTTTTCTCTCAAAGGGAGTATGTATTAGTGCTGTGTTTACTAAACTGGAATCAGAACAAATTAAAATAAAAATGGATAGGAATGGGAATAAGAAATGAGAATCAGAATAAGTTGTTTACTTGAACTATAGAAATCGAAATCGGAATGAGCTGGATTACATTAATGTGTTTACTTTGTCTTAGAATTAGAATCAGAATAAGTTAAATTGTAACAAATTACTAAAAAGTACTTAATGAATTATTGTAATAATTGATATTTTATATTTTAATTATAGTGATTATTTATTAAATACTATAATTATTAATATATTTTTGTAGATAATGTATTAATATATTAATTAATAATAATCATATTAATTAATTAATAATAATAATATATGAATTAATTGTAATAATTATATTAACGATTATTGTGATAGTATATTAATTAATTAAAGAATTATAATAACAAAATATATTAATTATTCTAATTATTTATTAAGAAAATAAATTATTAATATATTTTTAATAAGGTACATATTAATTAATTATTATTAATAATATATGAATTAATTTTAATAATTATTAATAACAATAAAAAATATAAGAATTAATTATAATAGTTATATTAATGATTATTATGATAATATATTAATTAATTAATTATAATAATAACATATTAATTATTGTGATTATTTATTTAAAAACTATAATGTATTAATATTTTAATTAATGTAATAATTATATTTATTAATAATAATATATTAATTAATTATTTATAATAATAATAATATATTAATTATTGTGATTATTTATGTAAAAACTATAATTATAAATATATTCTTGTTAATAATTATTAATATATTAATAATAGTAATAATTATATTCATTAATTAACAATAATATATCAAATAACTATAATAATTATATTAATTATTACTATTTTATAATTTTATATTAATTAATTATAATTATAAAAATATATTAATTTAAATGAGGATATTTTTGAAATATTAAAAGATCATTAAGGGCAAAATGAAAAATCCAAGAAATGAGAGATTGATTCCCACCTTCTCCCATAGGAATCAATCTCTCATTTCTCATTCCTAAATAGTGGTGGGTCTCACATTCTGATTCTGATTCTTACTTTATTTTTGTGAAGTAAATATTATCGATCATTGTGATTCTAAATTCTAATTTTTCAATCCAAAAAGTAAATACATCGTAGATGTATTGAAGAAGAGTACTTTACTTGGCTACAAACCAATAGAAACACATAAGAAAGCCAATTTAAAGTTGCAAATAACAAGTGCAGAGGATGTAATGCATCGAGAATAACTTCAGAGGCTTGTAGGAAGGCTTATTTATCTTTTAAATACGTTGCTAGATATGGCCTTCGCAATATGTGCAGTGAGTCAATTTATACACTTAGCTAGAGAAAAACACTTTAGGGCAATTTGCCGATTTCTCAAGTACTTAAAGGCACACCCGGAAGAGGTTTATTGTCTGCAAATCATGGCCACCAAATATTAACGCCTATACTAATGTTGATTGGATAGGCAGTGTAATGGATAGAAGATTTACTTTAGGCTATTGTACTCTAATTTGTGGGAACTTAGTAACTTATAGAAGTAAAAAGCTAATTATTGTGGCAACGAGTAATGTCAAAGTCGAATTCAAATTGTTTCTCAGGGAATCTGTGAGCTTTTGTGGCTAAAATGGCTACTTGAAGATCTTAAAATTTCTAATTTAATACCTATGAAACTTTATTTTGATAAAAAAAGCTGCAATCAGCATAGCTAACAATCCTATCCAACGTGATAGAATTAAGCACATAGAAGTGGATTGACATTTTATTAGGTAAAAGTTAGAAGAACATTCAATTTCCATGACCTATGTTCTTACAGGAGGGCAATTTTCTGATGTCCTCACAAAGAATTAAAAGGAGGCAATTTGATAATCTTACATGCAAGTTGGGAATAGAAGATATTTTTTTACCTCGTTTGAAGAATCCAGTTTAGTTATTAATCTTTAGATGAGTTGACCTATCTAAATTTTGAAATTAGTAGTTTCCAGGATATAAGGCATTATATCCTGTACTTATATTTTCTTTAGATAGAATATGTTGTGCTCTAATCTATATATAAGTTTGTAATTTAATTTTGTAAATAGAAATGAATATCAGAGTTTTATTCTTAATTACCTCTATGTTCATTTTTTAATGTGGAAGATCCAAATTGATAGCTATCACAAAACATAATTTCTATATTAATGTGATCCAATGCTGATAATATAGTTGTTATAGAAAATATGGGAGTTGGATGTATAAGTTGGAAATTTTGAATTAATATTAACTAAAATCAACCACGTATAAGACTTGGCTGACAGCTGCTTTGCCCTGGCTTCTTTATTTCTTCTGGTCCGCCGTACTCAACCAACCAGTAGGCGTGCATTCTTGGCTCTTGTTTCCTCCTAATTAGCTTAGTCTCGCTAAGTGACTTGGCTTTCCAAACAATTGTAACGAGCGGTCGCCCCTGTTAACTTAAACTGACGGTGAGCTTAGCACCCCTAATGCGGCTAGCAAAGTGGATAGCCACACGCCCTTACAAACAACAATGTATCATTTTGTTGGACTTTCTTTTTCTTTTTTTTTTTAATGATTAATAAATTAATTATATCAAATAGTACTTTCTAATTCTAAATTTTTGTAGAAAATTATAAATAAAATTTGTTTTCTCTAAATTATATTATCACACGCTCCTCTCCACCAACTACCACACCTCACGGCCAACTACCACAATTCTTCCGACAAAATGAAGACAATGACATCATCATCATCCCAACAAGAGTTTCCACAAAACTCAGAGCTTTCGCTTCTCCTGGGGTTACATTTGTCTTCTTTAGTTTCTTTCCAAGAATGTCAACTTCCATCAAGCAACCTGAAGTCATCACTTGCAAAGGTAAATCACATCTTTAAGCCAAAAATGACCCTTACCCATCTTCTTGTTTTCCATTTTTATTTGATTATTATTACTTATAACTGTTGAATATTGTGAGAAACAGCTGCGGTTGCATGGGGAGCTGGACAGCCGCTGGTGGTGGAGGAAGTTGAAGTGAACCCGCCGCAGCCGCAGGAGATTAGAATCAAAGTTGTTTGCACCTCTCTCTGCAGAAGTGATATCACTGCCTGGGAGACACAAGTACTTTTCTTGCTTTTTCCGCTTTTGCTTTTAATATGGATTGAAATCAGTTCTGTATCTGCCTTCTTGGTGCTTGAAAATTAAGGAAGCAAATATAGATGGGGTGTTTTGTTGTTGTTAAGAATTACTGGGCTTCTAGTGAGTATGCATCACAGTCTGTTGTACAAGTATTTTGAATCCTCAAGGTGAAGAATATATTTAAATTTCCATCTAATGTTTTGTCTTATGATAAAAATGCTTGATTGTGTAAGATAAACACCTGTTTTCAACCCCAAATGCATTTGGTTAGGAGGATGATATGCAGCATGTATGTATCTAACAAAACCCATTTTGTTTATACAGGCAATATTTCCTCGAATATTTGGCCATGAAGCATCGGGGTATCTTCTACATCTTTTTCACTTGTAATTTAAACTAGTTGGGTTTACTGAAGGCTTGAGGATAGTTATATCAATGTCCTATCTAATGTATAACAGGTTTCTGGGAACCATTGAACTCTACGTAAACAAATTTTAGTTGGACATTCCGAGAGTCTGGTCCATGAGTTAGATGCCATATATTGGATGAGAGTTGAATGTATATGTCTCATCCTTTTACATTTGTAAGGCTGAGTGAGAGTCATGGCAAATCCGTTGTGTGATTGCCTGCAAATTCAAAGATAATCATGTTTTCTTATGCAATAAGGATTAAATCAGAGTCGGTAAGACTTAGAGACCAAGGATGATTTCTCAGTGTATGGTGCTATTAGCAGTTCAATAGCTGTAGATGGTTTAATGCTTCTTTTTATCTTATGAGAATGCGTTGTATATTGAGCCATTGGTCACAATGTTGTAGGATTGTTGAGAGTGTCGGACCAGGAGTCACTGAATTCAACGAGGGGGACCATGTGCTGACAGTATTTATTGGAGAATGCAAGGCATGCAGACAATGTAAATCTGATAAAAGCAACACGTGTGAAGTTCTGGGATTGGAAAGGAAAGGTGTGATGCACAGTGATCAGCAGACACGATTCTCAATTAAAGGAAAGCCTGTTTATCACTATTGTGCTGTTTCAAGTTTCAGCGAGTATACCGTGGTGCACTCTGGATGTGCTGTCAAAGTTAGCTCAATTGCACCACTAGAAAAAATATGCCTTCTGAGTTGTGGACTATCTGCAGGTAAAATTTCAAGCTATGCTGCAACATCCCAATGGATTGAGACTCTTTTTATTTGGACACACAGATTGTTGCCTTTGTTTGTTTAAGTCTGAATGATCAATGACCATAAATAAATGTGAACGCATATATTTCATTTGTGTGACTGAGGATGTAATTCTTTGTCTGGGCAAGTGTGTTTCTTAACCAAGGCTATATTTTAGGTCTTGGAGCTGCATGGAATGTGGCAGATATATCGAAGGGATCAACTGTGGTGATTTTTGGTCTTGGAACTGTGGGCCTTTCTGTAAGTATAGGGATAATTATGAAGCTCCATCTTCACAGATTCAAATCATTTGCATTCGGCTATTTTTTAAGACAAATCTGAACCAGTAATCTGTATGATCAGGTTGCACAAGGTGCAAAAGTCAGAGGAGCGTCTAGAATTATTGGTGTTGACACTAACCCTGAGAAATGTGAAAAAGGTATTTTGGGTACTTCCGTTCTGTATTCTTTGATTTTATACTACAAGTCTATTGTAAGACTTTTTAGTTGATGATGGTCTTCTGACATGGTTGCAGCTAAAGCTTTTGGTGTTACAGAGTTTCTCAACCCAAATGACAATATTGAACCTATTCAACAGGTATCATTGTTTACTCTACTTAGCAGCAACAGTTTAGCAACTTTTTGACCAAAAGAATAAAAAATAAAAATTGTATAAGGACATAAGAAGAGTATTAGTGAGACACACAGTGGTTATCTCTACTTTTCAATCTAGTCCTTTTGCTCCCAAAAAGCAAACAAGGCACAACTCAGACTCGTCACCCGTGCTAATAAAATTTCACATCCTATTGAAGAAGCTATTTATAGTGTGTAATATGCTAGTATAACGGGGAGCTCTAATTTTTTGTCCTTCCATGCAGCATACTTGTGCAGACATGCAACTGCAGACACATTTATGTGCTGTTGCAGTAGACACCTGCAATATGTAATTTAATACAGTCCTGAAGTTTGATTGACATTTGGTGTTTATTAACATTTCAGGTTATTAAGAGAATTACTGATGGAGGGGCAGATTACTCATTTGAATGTATTGGTGATACAGGAATGATAACTACTGCATTACAGTCTTGCTGTGATGTAAGATCTATTGTATAAGTGGTCAATATGTTCTTTTTCTATTATAGGTGCTTTATACACTACCTGACTTAAAACTTCTATTTGTTTTCTTTTTTCACTCTTAGGGATGGGGTCTCACAGTTACTCTTGGTGTACCGAAACTGAAGCCTGAAGTAGCAGCACACTATGGACTATTCCTAAGTGGAAGAACACTGAAAGGATCTCTGTTTGGCGGATGGAAACCTAAATCTGACCTTCCTTCATTAGTAGACAGGTATCTTAGAAAGGTATGAAACACTAGAAAGCTTTCCTATTGGAATTTTGCTTAGTTAATAATTGCTTTTCATCTGAAACTGTAATGAAACAAAGAACAATTACCAAGACGAAGTTGCGCAAAGGTAAGAAGAGAAAGAACAATAAGTTGAATTTGGTTCAAAAAGCTTCTTCTATGATGGAATTTACATTCAGCCTTATAGAGGCCTTCAAAGGAGTAGGTTTGCTGTGTAGTTCTTCTATAAGAGAAACATAAGCAAAATGAGACTATTTTTATTGGGTATATGGTCACCCTGTTGAAAATTCCAATGGAATATTGCAGCTTCAAGCAGCTTGTTGATCCTTATTCCCTGCTTTTTCAAATGAGCTTATGGAGCTACAATGTTGCATAAGTCAAAATATTTGAAAAACTGCTTCTATTATTTGTATCTACTACCAGATGCAGTGCTAGTTTACAGGAACTATGCTGAAAACCATCCTCAGGATATGGAATTTTTATCCTGTTAACACTTAAAAGCCCAGAATCAAATTAAAGCCTAATGAAAAGTTGCAACTAACTCAGAAAAAGCATACACCAAGAACAATGCAAATGCATGCATGAATTTATTTATTTTTTCCTTTCCGTCATGTGTGCATTGGTTGGGCTCTAGAACTATTAGCTTGCATTTTCAAATTGTCAGAGAACACATGTTTTGTTAACATCGTGATGTATTATCATGTAGGAGTTCATGATTGATGAGTTTATCACTCATAATCTCCTGTTCGAGGATATCAATCAAGCTTTTAATCTCATGAAAGAAGGGAAGTGTCTACGCTGTGTAATTCATATGCCACAATAGTTATGTTTGGGTTAAAGAAACCGAGACAGAGAGACTAAGCAACACCATGGTTGGACTGGATGAATGAACAAGGGATGAGGCGCAACATTTGTGGAGATTTATGAGAAGTATATAGTTCCGTTCTTTTTCCGGTGAATTTGTTGCTGTCGTCCGTTCATTGTATTTACTAAGCCTCAACTCTTAAATGTTTTGATGTATCCACTTTAATAAAAGTTGATAAAATATTTTCATCAATGTCTGTTTATTTTCCCAAATCAATGTGGTTTACCCATAATTAGATTGAACCTTGAAGTTGAAGGAGGTGAATAAAATTTACTCTAATTGGTTTTTGAGTTATGATTACTGAATTTATCTTGTATTCGGAAACAGAAATTGAGTTGAAATGAAAATGAATTGAGTTTTAAATATATATATATATATTTGATGTTTGTCCAAAAAATGAGTTAAAGAATCACTCTTATGACACAAGGCAAATTTGGTAGTTCGTAAAACACAAAATGAGTTTAGTCAATGATGTAATAGACCAACGGTTGTGCTGTGTCGTGAATCAATCACATGATATCACATGATTAATCAATTAATTGTGATATCAAAAGCTCCTAATAATTTGGTGCAAAAGCATGACATATTCAGAACGATGTTTGGCATATGATTCATTGAGTACTTTCTCCTTAGCTGACCTACCTCCAATATTCAGGCTTTGTGTATGTAGTTATTAGGTGAGGAAGGTGAGAACTTCTCAACCCGAAAAAGGTGCTTTGAGTGACGAAGCACTTCTATGAGAAAACAAAAGTCAGACAAGCAACTCAACTTTGTCTGTAAGGAGGCATCAGAATTTCACCATCAGCCGTCTTATTATACCCATGCAAAAGTTTCAGATCTTGTTTACTCACAAAAAGTGGAAGCAGTTCTTTCTTTCTTTTTTAGTAATGGCAGATTATCAGAAGATTCATCCAGTGATGGATGTTGAAGCTGCAGCATCAACAAAAGCGAGGAGCAGCAGTTCACATCAACAACAAAATCCCCCACGACGAAACATTCCAGCAATGCATTCAAACCCACCAACAAAAGGCAGAAGCTGTTTCTGTAAGTGCTTTTGTTGGACAATAAGCAGCCTGGTGCTTCTCTTGATCATCCTTGCGGCCATTGCAGGCATTCTTTACCTTGTTTTCCAGCCCAAACTTCCCAAATACTCAGTCGACAACTTGAGAATAAGTGATTTGAGGCTCAACTTCGAGTTAACACTGTATGCACAATTTGGCGTAAAGATCACCGCCAACAATCCAAACAAGAAAATTGGAATTTACTACGAAAAAGGAGGAAAACTCAGTGTCTGGCATGAAAAAGCTAAGCTCTGTGAAGGATTCTTGCCGAAATTCTATCAGGGTCATCAAAATGTAACAAAGATAGACGTGGCCTTAACCGGCCGGACACAGTATGGAAGCACTTTGATGAAAGCAATTCAAGAACAGCAACAAACAGGGAGAATTCCATTAGATCTAAAAGTTGATGCTCCTGTGGCAATCAAATTTGGAAAGTTGAAGCTGAAAAAAGTGAAGATTTTGGGTCAATGCCTGCTGGTTGTGGATAGTTTATCAGCTAACAACAAGATCAGCATCAAAGCCAGCAATTGCAGCTTCAATCTGAAGCTTTAAATTTGTATCTCTTTCTTATTTCTTTTTTTTAAAAAAAAATTTTCCCATTTGTTTGGCTTGGAAACTCACTTTTGCCAAACTTTATGATGGCTTCTTTTCTCTGGGTTTCCCTTTGCATTTGGATTAGCCCTGTCTTTACTAGTTAATTTATTTATTTCCCTCTCATCACAACAATGAAATTTTCTTTCATTGCAACGTAGCAACTTTCAAGGTGGTTTTTGACAGTAACAAATAATGGTGAATTTCTTCAAAATTTACCTAACAAAAGCAAATTGCAGTGCAAGTACCGTGTGGATTTCAATTTGTTGAACAGAAGCATGCATAGACATGAGAAAGTTGACAATATCTAAACCATAATTATTAATCCTTTACTTGTACAAGATTTCAAAGGCCATCAGAATCATTCTTCCTCAAAAATGCATTTAGAGAGAAACCTTATACATAAAAAGCTAAAAACTATTCTTCAAGATTTTCCAATCTGTTGAATTGCCCTCACAAATACTACATCTGCGGTAGTTCATAGAGTGGGCAATCCAAGAAACAGACTTGTTCTTCTATCCCAGTTCGTGAATGGGAAATCGATATTGCAATTTCAAAGATCATCAGATGGATGCCTGTTCCAATTTTTTATTTCTACAAGAGCAGGGAATTTGATTCATAATCCTCCTCTTGAGATGAACTATAAAGTTAGAACAATAAGTAAACTCATCAAGCAAAACGCGAGCAGAAATGCAGTGTAACAATCAAGTGGGTGCAAAATATAAAATTACAATAAGGACCACATTCTGTTACCTATAACAGCCCTCAAGGAAACCATGTCATTGTACAGTCCTGATACCGTGTATGGACTAATCACCAGTTAATGCCCTCGGTCGATGCTCAACGGTATGAAGAGACATCCCTGTCTGTGAAACTGCTCTTACAAATGCCATATTGGCAGTCAAAGTTGGAGCATGCCAGTGATCACCAGTTCCGAAAACAACCTTGTTCTTCAATGCCAGCTTTCTAGTGGTTGGAAGGCCCACCATGCGTACAGAAGGGCTATCATGCACAACCCTGTTCAATCATAATTAGTGCAAGAAATGATGAAAATGATTACTTTGGGATTAATTAATAGACACAACATATGTACCCGTGCAAGGCTAATCAGTTCAATTCATGATGTCAATTGAACTTGGAAGTGAAATCAGTGACAACTAAGCCTCCTTTTCTAGTGCCACAACCAATCCAAGTGTTGAAACCAAACTAAAATCTAACTGTCACGAGTTCCTGTTTTCTTGTACAACAAATTGCGAAAACAGTTGAAAGGCTTGTGGTAAGTGGGTTTTGTCACAGACAACAAACAATATTAATATTTGAAGTCAGCATCAAAGGTATTTGGTTTGGAGGAACATAATTTGGTGGTCGTTGACTGTTTCCTCCTTTGGCAGTATTTAAAGTCGGGAGTATATAAAAACTGGAATCTAGGTGAAACAAAGATACGTTAATTCAAGGCAGTTTTATCAACCGCCATGCTTTGACGAGCTAATTTCAAATTTATAGTCCTGTTGAATATTCTATTTTTGTGACTAGAACTTCAGTTACAAAACCAAACAGGGACTTTGCAAGGATGAAGACTAGGCATGAAAGCAAGCTTATATTTTGTATCGCATTTCAGTTGGGGATAATTTGCAAAATTCAACTCAAGAAATCAAACTTGCTCTGAGCTTCCTCTTTTTTGCCTTAATAAGGCTAGTTTGAGCTTCTTCTTCTTCATTTTTTTTTTTTTTTGGGTGGCATTGTCTACACTTTTGACTTCAAGGTCTCCTAAACGTGATTAAATAGTTTGTATCAAAGGCATAGATAAGAAGCATCCGATTATTCAAAAATAGCAAAAGGAATATGTTTTAGGCCACCAGCCTTATTGAGATAGGAGCATTAGAAGTTCAGAATTGATTAATACACAAAATATCAACATCCAAATATGCAGAAAGGGCTCACATCTTGCATTTTGTATAAAGCAGGGAACACAAGTGTGTCGTTGTTGAATTCAAAGAATATTTTTACCATTTCAGTGTATGTAGATGATGCGCATACTGCGTCTCTAAAACTATTGATCATCTTTAGGAGACCTCAAAGCCAAAAAGCAGGCATTGCAAAACAAAACAAAGGAGCTCAAACTAACCTTACTACGGCAAAGAAGAGGTTGCTCACTGTTGAAAAAGCTCAATTCATTGACCTGAATTTTGGGAATTATCATCAACAGAAATTAGATAGAAAGGACCACCTCAATGCTAAGTTTGTTCTTGATTACATATATTATATCCCCAGTCTTTTGAATGCTCCAGACTTCAAGCACCACGAAGGAAAATGTTCACATATATTGGAGACTTCGAATTCAATGACAACCAAATTCTGTAAGCTTCAGCATTTTACAGTCACTTCTGAAATCAATTTCCACACAACATTTTCCCTTGGCTGAATGGTTCAAGAAAGATACAAGTGCTCAGTGAACTCACATGAGGCACTTCAGTAATTCATCAGCTCTCAACTTCTCATTAGGCCCTCCGCACATCGAGACTAACTCCTTGAATTCTGAAAGCACACTTTCACATATTATACCCTTTTTTCCAGCTATTACTCCACCCAGTTCCTTATCAAGTGGTGTTTGAATTTCGGACAATGCCTGGCAAGCAGTCAAGATAACCTTCAGTAAGCTGAGTTTTATATCATACAAATGTGTACAATCTTCAATAGGTAAAAAACTAATAATAAAATTACAAGTAAAAAAGATAAAAGCTGTACGCTGAAGAATTATATATGGTAGAAAAGTAGACTTATTTCTTAACAGGACATTCAAAAATTAATTGTTACTAAAAATTAAAAACAAATAATTACAACCAATAATTACAAGCATTGAGTAAAAACACAGCAGAAAAAGATGAACAGTAAAATAAAATGAGGGGAAGAGGGCAGAAAGGGAATTTTATCTACAGTCTTTGTTAAGCAAAGCACCTCAAACTCATGCATTTAAGCTTCATTTCATATGAAAAACAACCTGAATGTTACCACAAATCCAATGAACATACTAGACCAGGACTTATTAAAACTATCAAAGACAATAGATAAAAGAATAATTTCCCAAAACAGCTTGCACAGAAGATTGGACTTCTCAGTTTCATCTTAGAGGTAGTATTACATGCTGCGGACCTTTAAACAGCCAATGGATTTACCACTTTGCCCTAAGGTTGCAACTTTAAAAGCTTTTAAACCTTTATCATGATATGTCACTATATCAATAACCGATACTTAATTTCTTACTTTGCACTCAGATCACCCCTCATATAGTGAAGTACACATTTTATCTTGTTTCAAGGCTTAATACTGATTCATATAATATTATACATGCACAATTTTTTTTGTAAAGTACACATTTTATAATGATCAATTAAAATATTGAAAAGGTGCATAAAATGCATTTATTTACGGTTGGCAAACCTCGAATTTAGGTTCAGACATCGTAAAGTACTTGAATTTTGTATTTTTTTTAATATTATACATGCACAATTTTTTTGTAACTTTATAAGTTTTAAACTTATTTCAATGAAATGCAATGAAAATATAAACTTTAAGTGTTTAAAACTTTACATATGCGTAATAAATTAGTCAAATAACTATAAATATTTAAATAATATATACTTTATAATTCTTTTAATAAAATATGAGTTTTGAGTTTATCAAGTGATATTTAGGATCAATTTGACTTCATACTCAGGCCGAATAATACTTGGCCCATATCGCCTAGGAAGCTAACAAATTAAATATCATCAAAATAAAACATATAGATTGAAACATAACACACACACACACATATATATATATTAATCAAGGATAAAAAAGATTAGGCCAAAGATTGTTGCTGGCGCTGTCCGCAAATGGCTGCATCACTTCTTCCCCACCACACCCGAAATGATGTTGTGAGGAGTACTCATCAAGTCAACATGCCATTGCTGCTTCTGCATGGCTTCCCTGTTCATCTGACCATCAAAACTGGATGACTTCTGCACTTGTTGCGAGGGCTCCTCATTTGATGGACTAGGCATTGTGGCTGTCTTGTTTAGGGTTTCCATCCTCTTGCAGAATTGTTCTGTCTTGATTGATTCATATAATAGAACTCCAACAACTCATCCTTTATTCTCACTGAAAGACCTACCAAATGAATATTTTGCAATAGCTGCCCCAAAATGGTGGGTCTGTGTTACTTAGCTAGGAAATTCTACGATCGTATAATATGGAATCTAGGTTCAAAACTATGCACAACACAAAATCTGGTTTGAGCAATGGAATAGAACTACATCATTATATCATTTTGTCAAAGGCTGATAACATCGGCTGAATAAAGACAGTAGAAGATGAATTGAAAAAGATCTAATCGCATGAAATTGCAATATAAAGCCAAGAAGAACACAAGATTGAACCATTTCCAGTGTTTCAAACTTGATAATATTTCCATTCCAACATAAATATAGATCATCAGAACTTAAAAACAACTCACCTGATCAATAACAAACTGCGTGTTTCCCTTAAACCGCTGTCTCAGTTCGATATCTGGCGTTGCCAAAAGTTTTTCTGCACAACCATTACTGATACCCGAGACAAGAGCAATCAAAGCTGTGGTATCGAAATTTATAAGATTACTCTCATTCAGCAAATGATCCAGCTCAACCTCAAAGCAGAATTTCATTTGTGATAGAAGAAAGCCAAAAGCACCACCCAAGCCTACTTTCTTATTCTTTTCTTGAAGAGTAAAACCTGGTACATCACCAATCAAG
Organism: Aegle marmelos; assembly: GCA_030449875.1. Taxonomy (NCBI): domain Eukaryota; kingdom Viridiplantae; phylum Streptophyta; class Magnoliopsida; order Sapindales; family Rutaceae; genus Aegle; species Aegle marmelos. The sequence continues at coordinate 2,357,993 of JASUUL010000046.1, read as the reverse complement.
CATTTAACACCACATTCAGAACTAGAAACAGCACTCCCACAAAAATTAAGCTTTATTTCAAGCATGCATGCATCATGAAACGATCTTGAAAGCACATTCACCCACCCATCTTCTACTTCCTCAAAAAATTCAAAATCGGACAGATTAAACTCAGAGGCCCCATATTCACCAATCAGACGATCATACACAAACTCTCCAACTCCATTGGAGAAAAAAAGAACAACTGAACAAGGTTTCAACGAGGGTGAAGACACAGCTGCAGCCAAAACTTCCTCAACTCTCAACTTCAAACCCTTACCCCTATCAGACCTATCCCATGAAACATAACGTGGGTTTCTATCTGATACAATAATCCAAACTGGGGTTTTATAAAGCGTACAAATTATATCGACATGTACAGATTTAAACCCATTCTTGATCGACTTACAAACACGAGAAACCCCAGTTATAAAAGGCTGCTGAAGAATGTAAACTACAGACTCAAGGTGCCCACTATTGGAACTGAAAAAAGAGTACATAGATACAAATTATTTTCAAAAAATAATAAAAAATTACAATCAATTAATTCGATTAATGAATTAAAATGAAGATTTTAGAAAAAGTACCTTACAGGGATCGGAGAAGAGAGGCGAGAGAGATAATTGAGCTCGGAGTTGGCTAATTTGAAAAGGGTTTTCTTGCATGATTCTGGGATTTTTGTTGAAGAAGGTAATTTTTCGATTCTCTTGATCACGCTTTTGCAGCTTTGCTTTAGTGCTTCTATTTCCTCCATCGGCGTTAACAGAAAGGAAGAAAAGGAGCGGATGGTTTTAATAAAAATAAAAAGGATAATTACACTTGGGCCCTTATATTGTTTGCGTTTTATTTAAAGCCCTAATATTTATTTTATTATTTATTTTACTATACTGTTGATGTTTAAACACTAATTAAAAAGATAAAAACTATTTTAAATTTTTTTATTATTTTTTCTTATTTTAAATTTGGAGTTATGTATTGCTCTTATTTTTATATTATCTAATTAAAAAGAATGGATGGGAAAAAATTCAAATCTCGCGCCATTCCGATATTTGCTTTGTACGTTTCAAATTTAATTGAAAAATCAATCCGTATTCAATTTGATGCCGATTCAATTACCCCTTTTAACTAGAAAAAAAAATGTTATTACAATAAAGCAACTATATCGTTAATTAGTCATCTGTCTCCCTTGAATTGAGAATTATTTTCCTGGCGAAAATGATATTCTGAGCACATAAACACAAAACCTAGTTTTTAAGGGGGAAAAATTGGAGAAGAAAATAATATATATGAGTTTTTTTTTTCATCTAAATTGTAATAAAACTAATAACCGTCTAAATTGATGTCAATATAATTAATAAAAATGTTAAAAGATCTTTCAATAGATTAAGAAAATTCAAATCACGACAGTAAGCATAATATTTTTCAAAGGCAATCACATCACAATGATCAATTAAAATATTGAAAAGGTGCATAAAATACATTTATTTAGGGTTGGCAAACTAGAGTTTTGGTTCGGACATCGTACAGTACTTGAATTTTGTATTTTTTTTAATATTATACATGTGTAATTTTTTTTAACTTTATAAGTTTTAAACTTATTTCAATAAAATGACGTGAAAATATAACCTTTAAATGTTTAAAATATTATATATACATAATAAATTAGTTAAATAAATATAAATATTTAAAATAATATATACTTTATAATTTTTTTAACAAAATATGAGTTTCAAATTCATCGAGTGATATTTAAAATTAATTTGACTTCATACTCAAGCCGAATAATACTGAGCCCATATCGCCTGAAAAGCTAACAAATTAAATATCATCAAAATAATATATATATATATATATATATATATATATATATATATATATATATATATATATAAATCAAGGATAAAAAGGATTAGGCCAAAGATTGTTGCTGGCGCTGTCCGCAAATGGCTGCATCACTTCTTCCCCACCGCACCCGAAATGATGTTGTGCAGGTATACTCATCAAGTCAACAAGCCATTGCTGCTTCTGCATAGCTTCCATGTTCATCTGACCATCAAAACCGGATGACTTCTCCACTTGTTGCGAGGGCTCCTCATTTGATGGACTAGGCACTGTGGCGGTCTTGTTTAGGGTTTCCATCCTCTTGCAGATTTCCCTAATGTTGTGCTCGATCCGCAAGCCGAGATCATTCAAACCTATCATGTTCATGTTAAGAAAAGGATTTGATCCAGTTAGGCTCTGGAACATGACTCGTTCCATCTCCTTTTCGCGGTTGTCTTTGCGTTGTTTCTTGAGCTGTTCATAGGCTTTCGCGATTCTTTGCCTCAAGAAACTATCTTGATTCACCATCTTCTTGCTTTTCTCCATCTCCGGCATCCTCCTGAATCGCGAGAGCACGCGTTGGACCCCGGTAGGGGAAGGCCAAATTTCAGGCAGATCATCATAGGGACTGAAAATGATAGCACAAGCATCAATCCCACATAAGGTTTTAAGTTCACTCACCTTCTTCAATAGGCCTTTCTTTCTTTTCTTAAAAGTTGCTTTTCTTGCTGAATCATTAGGGATGAAAGCAAGTTTCACCTTCTTTCTTGTCATGCCTGATTAATAATAATGGAAATTAACAAGAGAGAAAATAATATTGAATGATAGAAGCTTTTTTCTGTTGTATTATCGTGCCCTAGACAGCTTATGCTATATATAGAGTTGAAGTCTTAAAGAGATACCATAATAGCATTAGCAAGTTGTATGTATCCTTGTTGTACACATTTATGACACTTAAATTGAAAAAATACTAAATGGGCCACTATCTCTTTTATTTATTTATTTATTTTCAATTAGCCTCTTTCTGAAAAAAAAAATTCTAAAATAAGGTAAAGATAATGCAATCAATTAATATATACATGTGTAAATAAATTTGATATATCCACCACTTACATGGTAATTTCTCAAAATAAATGCATACATATCATAATATTATTTACTTGCGGTATAATTGACATGATACCTTTTGATGTATTCTAAAAATTCTTCTTCTTTTTTGTGTCTATAATTTGAAAAGAAGAGTCAAAATTATATTTTGCAAATGTCAATTTAAAAAAAATTGAAACCATAAAATTGCATTAATTATTAATGTATTGAATCAATAGTTTAGTAGAAAAATTTTATCTAATGAAATATTATGTAAAATTTGAATTTTTTTGTCATGAAAGAGGTGCTCAAATCATTGCAATTATAACAATGGATTTGATGAAATCTAGTACCATAGGCATTAAGGTGGTAAGGTCATTATAATTTAATTTGATGAGTTGGTAGTTGTTTTTTTGGTTTCTATGACATCGGATGTCTTGTCATCTTTTAAGTGATAGTATCTAAAATTGAATCATATGTAATCATTTTCATTACATACAGATAGATAATGTATGTACCCTATACATATATGGAAGAATTAGTGTATTTTTTTAAGGAATGAAATGATATTTGCATTAAAATTCATCTATGGAGACAGAAAGATTTGCAAACATTCATGGTTGTTCAAGCAAAAATTTACTTTATCATAAAAAGAGCTAACATTCGATTGATGTTATATTATATAGATACAAGATTGTTATTTATTGATATATCTGTAAATTTAGCACATTGATATTGATTATTTTAAAATCAGTTGATACATTACACGTAATAATTAGTGATAGGTGACAGATGACTTGACTAGGATTTTGTAGGTGCATGGATTTATACCAATAAATCCTAATTGCCATATATAAATTTCATGGTAAAACTACAATACTATACTATGAAATAAAAGTTTTGAATATAGAATTAAAATTGATAATGTATGCTAAATATATTTTTTAAATCATTTTCAAAAATAATAATAAAAAAAAGACTTTTCATCAAAAAAATCACCCAAGCTTCCAACTCATGAGTTTTCAACTTTAAGAGTTTACTGGAAAGTTACATCTTCCCCGACGGCAATACCAAACGAAGCCTCCGATTTCCACAAGCCCACATGGGTAAGCCCGACTCGTCTTTAAGTCCAGTTTTCAAGTTTACAGGTCCGGTCCATTGGACACTTATAATAGACTTTCACAAAGAACATAAGAGGGTGTGTTTGGTTGAACCTCTCGGTCTTGCTCGGTACGGTACGCATCAGATTTAACAATCTTTGTTATGTCTTTCTCTTTGGAAGCAAAACCCATTAACAGTTTAGTGTTTATGTAAAAGCAGGTGAGTTTGATTTGATGGGTACTGAAGAAGAAGACTCAATTGAGCGAGCAGCTGCGGCGCGGCGAGAGAGGCTCAAGGCGTTGAGAGCTGCTCAGAAACTGCTGAGCGCTGGGGACGATGACTCCGGTCAGGCTGATGAGAATAATAAGGCCACCGATGATGATGACGATGAAAACGAAGATGCTGAAGATATGTTAGTATCTTAATCTTATCCTTAACCTACAACGCCTCTTGATTTGCAGTTTATATTGTGTATTATTGTGATGTAATTTGTTGTTGCGCGTTGAAATTTAAGATTAGGTTGCTAATTTGGTTCTTCTTAGTCTAATTTTAATTGGGTCGATGATATCTGTTTATATGTTCTTATTATGGTATAAAACCTGATTGTAGGAATATAAGAATGAAAAATAGTTGATATATTTAATTTTTCAACGCCACGCGTGTTTGTTGTCAAAGCATTGTTCCTATGTAAAACTGTTGGTGGGTTCGTGTGATTTGTTTCATTTAGGTGATCCTCAGAAGTCCTGTTTGATCTTACATCAGACTTTTTTGTCCCTGACAAGAATCAAAGCATGTCACATTGATATGTCTATGGGATTCAATTTATTTCATTAGGGCTTGACTTGGGCTCTCATTCGCTTTCTCTATTTCTTTTTTAACCTGTATCTGACTGTATAGACACTTGGATCTAGTAGACAGGATCTATATGCCAGCAGAAACTCATGTGCATCTCTTAGTCTAAAAATCTAGGCATAACTTAACATGAATAATTGCTATTTGCAGTAATCTCAGCATGAAATTTAGAAATTATGTTCCTCATGATAAGCAGCTTCAGGAAGGTAAGGTCACTCCGCCAGTACTACCAAAGTTTGAGGACCCAGTTGCAGCTGCACCTCCACAATCAGAAAAGGAAGAGGTACATCCGTACATGTTCCCCAAAGCCCCCCTCCCCCCACCCCAACCCCTTTCGATTCCCACAACAAAAGCAGTGACTTGTGTGTTTTCCTTTGATTGTATCCCTATTATAAGTCTACTGTATCCTTAATTTGGAGTTTTTTTAGGATCCATTTGTCAACATTGCTCCAAAGAAACCAAACTGGGACCTGCGGAGGGATGTGCAAAAGAAGCTTGATAAGCTTGAAAGGCGCACCCAAAAGGCAATGTTTAAACTTATGCGTAAGTGATTCCGTTTTCTATATATGAGATAATCTTTAGAGAAATTATCCAGTGGCTTCCTGTTTTTTTCTGCTTTTTCAAAAATACACAATTCTTTTATTTTTTGGCTAGATTTCACCTGAAGTTACATTTCCTTACACCCATACACTTCCGATTGCACACTGTTATAATCTTGCTGATTTCATAGGGATAAAATTATAATTTCACGTGCGGGTTTACAGCCTTTGATTAGTGGGGGGAGGCAAAATAAAAACGATGCTGTTTAGACCCAACCTAAGTTGGATCATGATATCTTTATCCTCCCAAACGCTGCTATGTGGCAATTTAAATAACCAACGTGACCTTAAAACCATAATCATTAGTCAGCTTAACTCGGTCATCAATTCTTCTTCTCGTTTGGAAGCCACAAACAAAAGCCAGAGGATAGCATCACAAAAAACAGCTGAGACTATAACAATAGCACGATGTACATGCAAGTTGTAGTGACTAATGAATGTGTCCACGTCAGCTTAACAGAGGCAATGGCAATTTGGAGAGTGAAGTGTCTGTTGTTAATGGTGGAGTAAGTGGAGTTAATGGTAGTTATAGTGGTAACGAGAGAGGAGATAGGAGGGCAAGAAATGGAGAAATTTCAGGTGGAGGAGGGATAGGGCGTCGCCACATGACTCTTGCCACACGTGTCGTGATTTGAAGCGTGTGGGGGTGTAGCACAGTGCACATGCAAATTGTGGTGACTAATGAACACTTCCACATCAGCTTAACAGAGGCAATGGTGGTTTAGAGGGTGAACTGTATGTTGGTAATGGCGGAGTAACTGGAGTTAAAGGTAGTCATTGTGGCGACAAGAGAGAGGATATAGGAGGGCGAGAATGGAGAAATTTGAGGTGAAGGAGGGATAGGGCATCAGCACATGATTCTTGCCACATGGCTCATGATTTAAAGCATGTGGGGAGCCGGCCAGGGCTTCAAGGCTGTAGATCTGATTTTTGATGGCATAGCAGGAGAAGGAAAGGGAGAAGTGAAGAGATGATAGAGGCAGCACGTTGAGGGTATTTTGAACATTGTGCTTTGGAAAGTGATAGCATATGAAACTGTAATTTTACATTCGGGGGTTAAAAGGTCATTCGTTGAATATTCCTTTAACTTCCTTAATTAATGTAATGCAAACAGAGGTGGACAGATGCTAGAAAATGTAACTTCAGGTGGGATTTAGCTCAAAAAAAAAAAAAAAAGAATTGTGTATTTTTAAAAAAGCACGAAAAAACAGGTGGTTGGTGGACAATTGCCCTAATCTTTAATGTGTTCACTCTTGCAAACATTGCTATTTTCTCCCCCCCACCCCCCCTTTCATCCATGTTGCATATGATGGTGGAATGCAATGGTATGTTTGGTATTCTTCCCTTATTATATTGGTTGGTAATTTCATTAAGCAATACTACTTTTTTTAATTCTTATTTCTTTGTTGTACAAGAATTTCGTCTATGACCTTTTCACACCTATTATGGACTATGAACTTTGACTTATCAGCTTCATTGGTCTCTTTTTTTTTTTTTTTTTTGGTCCCATCCAGAATAATAACATAAACCCCTAACCACATGTAATGGGTACTGAACTAAGGACTGCTATTAGACCCTACACGTTTAATAGTGAGTAAAGTTTCATGAGATGTAGTATTTCAAGGAGATGGTATCAAGCCTCTTTCTTGGAAATCAAGAGTTACATCATTGTTTTAGCAAACATATTTTGCATATTGGCTTCTTATTCAAGTTGGATTTGATTGAAAAATTAACTTCTACTATGGGACAGTTTCCCCAGTTGCAAAAAAGTATTGAGGAAAGAATAAAACCTGCTTAAAGAAACACCTGAAGTAATTAATTGGATTGAAACATCTTAGGGGTCTTAGGTGACGGTTAAATATTTTGGGATTGGATTAGTTTAGGGTAGAATAAGACCAATCCTACTTTTGGTGCCAATAGTAGTATTAGGATAAGTAATCCTGGGCCTATGTATTAGTAATGTGAACAGTTAAGAAATCAGTTCCAAGGGGACCCTTGGATGAAAATTTTAGAGCTAAAAATTATCCTAATATATGAGATTATTTTTTGTCTTTCTTCCACCATGGCTGCGGCAAACTTCTTGACTGATTTCTCTTCATAAGCTTGAACATTGGCTTGTTCAAATTGGATTGCTTTTAGCGAAAGCATATATGGCCACCGAGTGCTTTAGCTATGAAATTTAAGGTGGATTGATGATTGGAACTGAGGACTGAAATTTAATTAATGAAATCAATTGATTAAAGAATTAAAGCCCTTTGGTGTTTCTTGTGAAAATTCCCCAAATTTTCAACCTCAATTAGAGTAGAAACATAACCGACCACAATTGGAGGGAAAAAAAAAAAAACAATACTTGTTTCAGGGTCATTTTGTCAGACATTGGTTGGGCATGCTCTATTCATGTTTCGCTACTGAGCATTTGATCCAGGACTACAAATTGCTCTTGAATCCTATATACCTCTCTCCTGCATGAACCTTAATCAGTAGAAAATTTGCCATCGACATGACAACAATTTTAGCCTGTAGGTCTGTATCTAATTTAACTGATTCTTTTCGCTCATTAGCTAATTATATAGAGAAGAGGAAGAAATAAGAAAAAAGGAAAATAGCTGAAAGGCAAAAGAAGAAAACAAAAAGATCTTTAGAATACTTCTTCTTTTCTTTTCTTTTCTTTTTTTTTCATTTTTCTTTAAGATATATTAGTGAATAGCTAATCCAATGACATACCAAAACAGAAGACAAAATTATTTAAGAGTCCAATTCAATGTTGCATCAACCCCATTCCATCGCATCCTATCATATTTCATCCTACCTCATCCTATCCAATCATGCATACCAAATATGCCCTTAGTGTCATACAGTAGTCTTGTCCTTTGGTGCTAAATGGAGGAAACTTTTTTCCCTTGGACTTTGTGACTGACAGTATGTAGTTCATTGTCTTTTAAAGTTGATGAGTTTCAGGGCCTTATTCTGACCATAATCCCCCTTTCCCCATCAAGTTACAAGCCAGGCATTTATCCTGGCTGGGCACGAACAATGCATGCCTATGATGGGCATGGATAACCCTTACCTGTGCTGAGCCCTAGAAACAGCCATCTTCCATCTCTACATTGAAAGCTTTCTAGTCCAGTCAGGTTTAGGCATAAGTTCCTAGTAGCCTCCCCTCTGGAGATCTTGCTCTTTTAAAAGATCTCTTCAGTTTTGGTTATATAATTACCTTATTTGCTTGGACAATGGATGCTTGCTTTTTGTTGTTGCCCAAGTTTCCAGTGACATGGTCTAAATAATTTCATCCCTCGAAGAAACTAGACATTACAACTCCGTGAATTCATTTGAAATTTGTTTTGACTGAGTTCACTTTGTCTCTTCCACAGAGCAACAAGAAAAGGAAAAGCTGATGGCTGAAAATGAAGAAGGAAGTAGAATGGAAGATTAGAGTTGGACCATGTTCAAGTGAGCAAAGATTCTGCTGAAGGAAGACTTCTGATGGGCAAGAGATGATTGAAAACCGCAGATATTTTGGCCAATCAGAAAGAAAAAAATCCGCAATTGTGCCAAAAAATTGATTTATATCATTCAGTTGTGAATCAGTAGATAAGAGGCTTCTTAACATGCCAGCTTTCTTTTCCGGGAGGTTGTGTTGTAAGTTTCAAAAATGCTTTTTATGTTTTAACGAGGAAAGTAGATTATGACATGCAGTACAGGCTATACATGAACACTGTCTAGATTCTGATATTAGAGATTACAGCTTCAGAAGTTTAAATGTATGCTTTTGTTGCAATTATTAGCTTATTTTTGGTTACTGCAATTTACATCCCTGCCATAAACTCTACTTTTACTTCATAAAACCATAATAGTCCCACTGTTCTACAATCCATAATTTAATATCAAATGGGTAAAGTTACCGGCAACCGAGTAGGAAATGCTACATTAATGTAGCAATTAACAACGTTTCATTATTATAACTAGTTCGTATTGGTGGATTAGGTATAGAGGTTTTGCCTCCACAGCATTAGTATTGTTCCTAATGTGCATTTTTCCGAAGCATGAGGTTATGAGTATCGTACAGAAATGGCACAAGACAAAAAGCACAGCTTTTTTCCAATATCAATAAAACAAAACTGCCTACGTCCAGAAGCTAACAAAATTTCATTTAGTCCCTCGAGTGAGTTGCTAAGAAATAGAACTTCTCCAAATAGGCACTTTACAAAACCATTCATATTATTCGGCTAATAAGAATAGTGTCAGGGTGCAAACATAACATATTTGCAGACTGACTTGGAGATTAGACAAGTGAAAAAGGGAAAATGGAAAAAGAGCACAATCTATTACAGTGGTTATTTTACATTAGAAGACTCATACAAGATCTTTTTATCATACAATTGGCATATTTTCTTGACTCACTTCTGTGAAACAGACAACCCGCATACACATTTTCACGGAATTGGCAACAATATGCATCGCCTTGCTAGAACTGCCAATTTTACACACTCGGAGAAGTTGTACAAGATTTTTTCTTAGGATGAGTCATTATTCTTGTGGAGAAAAAGAAAAGGGACAAGAGATTGGAAAGGGAAAGAAAAAGAAAAGAGAAGATAGGGAAAAAGTTAGCCGAACATGATGAATACACGCACAAGTGAAGAATAGTCCACCTGGTTTTGATTTCTGACAGGCCATCCTGTGCTTGAGAGTGGCCAAATGTATAACCATAACTATAAATTTTACCATTTATGCAGCTTATCCTCTGTCACCCTTCAGTTGGTTGGCGCCGGTTTGCCCCCTATTCATGCTCTCATCAGTCCAGGAAGGGTGCACAGGTGGAAGTTGAAATTCATCAGGTTTTAGGGCCAAAGCAAAGTCGGGCAAAGTGGGCGCAGTCTCCATGATTCTGTAGTTCAAATTACCATAATCCGAGATAACAGTTCACTGTTAGATCCTTTGCCCATGATAAAATAGTTTATAACAAATAATATTTATTCTTGTAGTGCTTTATGAGAACTTACTTTTCATAGGAGTACAGATCACGATTTATCCGCACCTTGCTTGAAGTATCTTTTGGAATTTTCTCAGAAAGATACTTCATGGTTCCCCAAAGTAGAGGATTTCTATCCAAAACCAGAATGATATATTATTGCATCAGTATGAACATGTTCTAATGGTCTACATACTTCAGGATATGTACGTAAGCGAGCATCATATATATGTGTGTGTGTGTGTGTGTGTATTCTTTTCTCAACTTTTTACTTCTAAATATGAGGTTATTTTGGACAACTGTTCCTAATAATTTTTAGATTCAATAACCACCTGGTCACAAAAGCTGACACTACTGTGTGCTAAATTTTCAATTAACAGAAGCAGAGGATCCTAAGATTGAACTCAAGTCCTTTTTGACCAAAGATTTTTAGCCCCTACGGGTACTTGACTAAGTAGTTTTCAAGCAAATTATTTTACTGACCACCCAATTTCGAATTTTGGAGGAGATAGGGAATTAGAAAATAGATTCGGGCTTTGCCCAATCCCCCACCACCTTTTTGGGGAAAAAAAAATCGCCTTGTTAAATGACCATCAATACTAAAACATCAAGCTAATGAAATAGAACTCAACAATAAGATTGGAGCTGCAACAGTGACTGATCAAGACAGAAATAAGGCGAGGAGACTGAAAGCACCTTCCAGGAAGAAATGAAATGAGGCAAAAATCCATAGAAGCACATTTGCAATGTTTTCAATCAATAACCTCCAATGTTCTTTCCAGAGTAATATTTCCTAATTTAACTACAAAAGTATAGTTCATTCAATGATGCTAGAAAAGAAAGGAGGATTGCAGGACATTAAGGATGCCCATCAAGTTTCAAATCAAATGCCTCCAAGTAGACCACCGATTGGTAAACACTATGTCCCACATTTTCGAAGATGAGCATCCTTTGGCACCTAATTATATGAATAAGAAGAATCCTTGTCATCCAAAAATATCTGACACTATCTTAGGTACTTAAGAGACAGAGTTTGGAAAATGATTGAAGTGCTTTCAAAACATACTCTTTTCTATTGCTACTACGACTTTGCTATGAAAATGGAAGCCTACTAGTGCTTAAGTAAGATAATTAGTTTTTTATAAGTTAACATAAATGATCCATCTACAATTAAGATATAAAGGACCAAAAAAAGAACAATGCCGTTGGTAGAATACCTTGATAAAGGGGGAGCTGCATTAAATGCTTCACATGCCTTCTTACTTTCTTTGAAATACTCATCTGCAACTTGCAGAGCAGCTACAGCCATGCCATGAAATTTCTCCGTGTTTCCCTCATCAAGGATCAAACCATGGTAGTAATACGCTGCAGCCTGAGGGGCAGGGGAAAATAAGAGAAAAAGAATTTTAAAAGTAACATTAATTAGCTCGGCAAGTGCAAAATACAAGTTCAAAATTTATAAGGATGTGATGGTAGTAGCAGAAGGAACCAGGTCCAGTCCACTAATACTTTGAGAAATATTAAGTAGCTGAGGAAGTTCAGATCAAATACACCAACATAACTGGTTAAAGGGAATACCTTGTCAAACTATATCACCTAACAACTTAAGCCTTAAAACAATAATAAAACATAATAGAAACTTAAATACTTGGCTTCTAACATCCATTCCACTTTTACTTTCTGCCTTAGATTTACAAGCACACATCTACTTCGTGAAAAACTCAAGTGGTTACCAGAAAATTGGACTAAAAAACACATGGATGGGAAATTTTTGCAATTCTGCTAGCAAGTCCAAATTCGTCACACATTTTGCCACTGACAATATCAAGCCACTCACAAACAGAACCTAAAAGTTACTAAAAAATAAAAATAAAATAAAAAAAAACCAAAAAACTAATCCCAAACAAAGCAAGGCCCTTATCTAGCAAATGAATTCTCACCCTAATGGCACCTGAGAAGGAGGGTCTTGTGTTCCAAATTTATTTTCTGGTTACGATTGACCCATATTCTGATAATTGATCCTGAACTTTAACAAATAAAATCGCCAAAAAGAAATTAATGATAATAAATAATCATAGTTTTGTAATCATCATGTTTACTCCATGCCTGTATTACAGACATGTAATGCATCTTGCCTCTTTGAGCAATCCGGACGAACGTCCACTTCCTAACATACAACTTCACATACAGAAAATAACAATTAGCATTCCCTTGATTTTATATACATAGAACAAATATTGGTGACCACATTGACACACAGGGATGTTGCTTTGTTTACTAAGTTCTAAAATACGAAGGTAAAATGCTTCCAAATTGCACAGAATTATCAACCACATATCAAAGTCTTTATGCTGGGCATCTAGGCCCTTGTGTGGCTGAAAATTATAAGCATTTTGCCCATACACATGTTAGGAATGATGGTAATAAAAGTATCCATGTAGCCTTGTGTGGCAATATATTAATCATATTTATTGGGATTAAAATATAAAAATAACCAATATGAAAAAAATCAGAAGATATTCTAATAAGTGAGCATTTTGAACTGTAGCAGGACAGAGAGAGTGACAAACATGCAAACATAAAGTACCTTTGCTTCAACATATTTCCATTTCACGAAGAGCTTATGTTTTTCCCCCCAACCATTTGCTAATGGAAGATTCATGATGTTATCTTGAGCCTGTTAAGGAAAAGCACAACAAAGCAACATGTATTTTAGATTCCTGACGGGATCTATATAAAATAAATAAATAACAAAACAACTTTATGAGCATAAGTACGGAGAAAAAAGCAAGCAATCTGGACTATTGTCTACTAGAGGAAATTATGGTATCCAAACCACAATAACTGCTAGTCACACACTGGCTCAATGATTCTATCAACTACAAAATCATAATCTCCACTGTCCCTAGTGCTGCCAAACATGTCCTAGCCTATTTAAAAGATAATGATATTCAGATCACGAGCCCTGGATACTATGTTCACTGTTATAGCTTAATACTTTTATTTAGGTCCTCGCCTACAAGCTTAACAGTTAAGTTGGAGCATATCACAGTATCCGAGCCAAGTTTGTCCAAAAGGCCTAGTGTTTGAATCTCCCCACATCATATCATCTGCATTTGGTAGCCTTTATTATTCACATTTGCCTCTTTTTATTTCTTCTATTTTTATGGTGGTTTGCACACCAGGATGTTAGCTGGACCTCACAATTTCCCTAGGGCCCTTAAGTACAAGCTTAAGCTGTAAAAATTAAAATAAAATAAAGGAAAAACAATATCTTGAAACACTTAGCGAATGAGAGAGAATTTTGACGAAAATGTTAGCCATTATCACTAACATACATTTAGGCAAAGGAACCTAATTTCAAGTGAATGCAGAGATTAAATTTTACTAAATGTGGCAGTCTGCAGACTTAGCAGCACATTTTATTAACATATTAGACATCCCATTAAGAAGAAGACAGTGCCTGAACCATTATATAGAATCAGAAAATTTATACAGAACTGTTTAATAGTAAAAGATATAGAACAATGATGGCAGCATGACAAATTTATGACAGTAACCCAGAATCCAGAAACCATCCTTAGTTGGAAAGAGCTCAAAAAATGATTGCATTACCTGCTGCCAGTACTTGACCATCTCACAGGCAAGTCTTCGCTTCACAGCCAGAGTGGCTTTAGTACTATCAATTGCCATTCCAAGTTGAATATCAACACCCTACATTAGACAATAGAAAGAATATGGAACCACAGAGAGAGAGGATAAATGGGGAAACCAAAAGGAAGAAAAAGAGAAGGTTCCTGTCCACCAATTAATTCTACTTCTAAATTAGTAAGGGGAAAAATTCTTCTTCTCATGGAAAAATATGATAAGTTATCATTCGAAAGAGATGTCAAAAAGATGGATCAGAAAGCATCTAGTAGTCAAGTCAAAGTTGGGAGTATTTCAAAATTATAGAAAATTGAATATGGTTCATGTAACTATCACATTATTATGTCAAAATAAAATAATCTCATAAACATAAGTAGGCTGCTTTTGATTATTTTAAGTAAACAGGTAAAAATTTAATATAAAATTATTTAAATTGAAGCCTAATGAAATGCCATAGTAGCATCATACAGGTGAACAGAAAAGTGCATGACATGAACCTTTGAATCATATCACTCATAGTAAATGATGAATCCCATTCTCTACACTGTTCTCCAATACCTGAAGACCCTGGACTTAACATCCTCACAATAATTTAGGATATTACTAAGTAATATCTAGCCTATATTCTGCAGTTGTTTTGTATTAGAGTCCATGTAAGCTAAACATCAAATGAAAAGAACAGAGACATTGCTCTTTTAACACTATTTGGTAGGAGTGAAGGACTGGTTAAGGGAAGAGATATAGTTCTTCCTTCACCCAATTGCTTGAATGGGATAAAACATCAAGAGAAGTGTAAAGTTGGGTAAGTAAATGGGAGGAAAAGAAAAAAGGGCTACTGGGAGTTAGATGAAGGAAGAGGTGAAAGAAAGATTATCACTTTCCAATATCTAACATTGAAAGAAAAGCAAAAGGAAAGGAAGTCATTATATGCTAATTAACCACAGTAGGATTACATGAAGAATAGACTATGCAGAACAACATTTCATTAACTAAAAATCCATCCAAAGAGCAGAAAGTACCTGCCCCAATGCTTGCAGGCAAAGTGCACGGAGATCCCCTTCTGCTAAGTCCACAGGTAACTCTCTCCTACAACCAAAAGCAGAAATTTGTAAAGGTGAAGAGCCTTATGAAGAATGAACAATAAAATAAACAGAAAGTTTCTTTCATTGCAAATTTTTCATTTTTACAAACCGGAGCTCGGGAGACATCTGTGGCAGAACATGTCGAACTGCACAATCCAAGTATCCTGCTGCCTTCAGAAAAATGTCAACCGATGCTCGCCTGCTTTCTGCCACATGCACAAAAAAAAAAAAAAAAAAATGATGACACCCTTGCTGTGGGGGCTACAGAAATAAGAATACTTATATGACAGCAAAATGGTAAGACAAGGAAAATGAATGCAAGTGAGCAACAAAATCGGTTATCCAACTTAATCGCAACATGAATATCCGGCTCAACCGCCAAGATATTTCCGTAAGTAATTGTCTTATTGGAAGAAAGGATCATTATTGTAGAGGAAGCTGAAAAAGCGTTTCTACTTCAATAATTCCTTATGTGATATAGATAACTTCAGATGAAGCCAGAGCAATTCTTCTGTGTACTTCAACAACTAAGACAGCGCATGTAAATATACAACACAGAAGCATAGATACTTCTGCAAACCCTAGCTTAATTTCTAGACCAAGCTCCAAATGAACGCTTGAGGTATTCAAAAGTAGACGCAAAGAAATTCAGGCATATCAACAGTTGTATGGTCTACCAAGCTTTATGTAACCATCACAAGCATTTGCATCCATAATATAAACCAACTCAGTAATGGCAGGATCTTGAAAATTCATTGCGAACGAATAGAGTCAGATGGCTAGGGGCAGAAGAACACTGCCAGTGGCCTATGAGCGCAAAACTTTGGACGGTAACAGCTACACTGTTTATAGAGATTTGGGCACTGAGGAAATATTTTTATTGCTAAAAACTGAAATAGAATGTGCAATTACAACTCATATTAGCTTTTAAATATTTTTGAGGTATCTGTTCCCTTGAATTCATTGAAAAGCCTCCCTCGTGATAAACACAAAGAATTTTAATAATGTGAGAAAAAAGTGTTTTGAGTGCAGAAACAACACTTTGCGTTTTAAATTAATCCTGTGATATATTTTAATCTTCTCTGATATAATTTTCCTCAAATGAGACTGACATCATATTCGTCATACATAATATCTCTAAAAAGACTCTGGATGCAAGATTTAGTTGCTTTTTCACAAAGCGGAAAGCTTAATTAAAAAATTTAGGACCAATTTATTGTTATTAAGGAAGTAAGTCCTGGTGTTTCAATTTAAAAACTCTGTACTTAATACAATGAACAGTTCTAAATGATGGGAATGATAACTGTGCTAATTAGAATGTAAAGTGCAAATAATATTGCAATGAGTTTGTATTGACCATGACTTGCAACAAATACTCACCTTCTGATACTTTTGGCTGATAACCATCAGCAGATGTTCTAGGAAGAAGCAATAAATTGGCTTGTGATAGTGATAGCATTGCCATCAAGTGCAAGACTGACAACACCTCATACCAAGCATTGGAAATGGCTGTTTCCTGCAAACAAATTATTCATATTAAATCCTGCATTTCAGCAAGCAAAGGTATAGAATCCAAAAACAAACTTAAGCAAAGATACACATTCGAAAAATATAAATGAGACGGACTAGTAACACAATCCCACCTCTGCTTCATCCTCTTGATTAACCCAAACAAACTGTACTTTATATTGTAGCTGTCCTCCTGGTAAACATGGATTATCAAAACCATTAGAATTTAGCCGGGACTGTCAGACTTACTAACACACTAATGAACATGGCAAGAAATGCACTCCTTACCATCTTTTACTAATCCCAAAAGAACAGGCAAGTAATCTTCAAGAGCCTGATGAAGATCAGCCAACGTCGAACCTCCTGCAGAGAACAATTCCATTTGATTCACTAAGATTTCTG
This sequence comes from Aegle marmelos, assembly GCA_030449875.1. Taxonomy (NCBI): domain Eukaryota; kingdom Viridiplantae; phylum Streptophyta; class Magnoliopsida; order Sapindales; family Rutaceae; genus Aegle; species Aegle marmelos. Next base: position 2,340,906 of record JASUUL010000046.1, on the reverse strand, counting down.
ACTTTTAACTACATATAACCATCATGCTTCAAACAATGTACAAACCATGTTGTGTAGCACTTTTTCTTCTTGTTCTTGTAATTGTTGGCCCCTCTTGTGCTGCCATGACAACTATACGCGTTCTTAAAGCAGATAAACGCTCCACCATATTCTTTGAGAGGCTGTCACCAAGTGACAGAGAGAAATCAACAGGTTTAGGAATCCGTAAACCAGGTACATAAACAGAGACCTCCCCAATGTTTCCAGGTCTCCTCCGATTTCCACCAGTATCCTTCGATGTTGACAAAAAGCACCCCATATTCTCAAACTTACTGTATCTACCACTTTAAGGAAAACAAAATCAATCAGGGAAGATCCAACTAAATTTACATAGATTCACATAAATATGAATTGGAGTAAAATACAATTTTAAGAAAATGAAGTTTTGAAGAATATGGATATTAAGTCATAAGGAAAGTGGACAAGTAGCAGAGCTGAAACCATAAAGAAAAAGCAATAAATGTTCAACCAACAAAAAGTTAAAACTGGTAGGTTACTCACGAGCAGCATCCAAATCACTCTCACTGGAACTCTCCAAAAACATATTGAAAACTGATAACTTTCCATCTTACCATTACCAATTTCAAAAATAAATATATAAATATTTCCATCTTTTTCTATATATCCCTTTCACTTTTCAGAAAAGGGACCATTCTCATAGTACTAGCCAAAACTGTACAAGCAAAAGAAATGGATTTTCTCACCTTGTCCCTTCTCAGAAGATTGGACTATTGGTCAAAACTCAAAAGTTGTAGCAACTTCTGCACATAAGAAAGATGAATATATTAGAAAATTAAAAAAAAAAAAAGAAGGAAGAAGAAGAAGAATGCATCACAAGTAAAGCATGACAATTTTTACTTTCTTCGTCAGTAAACGATAAAAAATAAATGTCACAAAACTTGTATGGTTTAGCATTAAACGAGAAATTTTTTCGAAAGAAAAACGTGAGAGTGGAGAAATTTGAACCCAACCAGGAACCGATAATCAAACCATGAAACAACTTAGAATCGTGAAAAAGGTAGGTGGCAAACAGATCAAAAGAGCTCGTCACTGTATTAATATTAATGCATAGAATTCAAAATCGGCGAAGTTTGTGAGTAAAGAATCTCTAAGCAAGCAAACCCACCAAGCAAAGCAAGCTGATTTCAAGTGACTTCACAAGTTCCAAATTTCGAAACCGCCCCAGATAACTTTTTCCCCAGATTAAACAAAAGGTTAAAAAAATTAACAAATTTGATCAAACAACAATTGAACAAAATTTGATGGAGAGATCGAGAGGTGATGAAGTGGGTATGATGATTCTAAATAAATTCTTACCATCAAATTTGAAAAAAAAAAGATTTTTTTAATTGTGCTCAGAGTCAAACTGAAACTGATGCTGAAACTGCATGCATATGAAATCAAATAATGAACAAAAAAGAGAGAGAATGAAAAAAATTTTAAAAAGAAAAAGAAAAAACCCTAGTGCTGGAATTGAATTTTGAAGTAGTTAATGGAAGTTTGCTGATTGGCTGATGGGAAATTTGAAGAGGCAAAGGCCACAGAGAGAGAATAATAGTAGAATAAATAATGTCTCTGGAAAAAAAAAAAGAAATGAATTTGATAATTGCAAATTGAAATGAAATGAGATGTGATAACAACTATCTACTAGCAGTAGGAGCAAAGACGAAAGATTTGGTATTTGTTGTTTTGAAGTAAAAGTAAAACGACTTTTTGCCTGTTTAATCTCGTTTTAATAGCGCGCCTAACTCCCCCCTCCTCTTTCAAAACTCTCAATTTTTATGTTCTCCAAAAGTATCTCAATCCCAAATCCTACATTCGTTAAAGTTTAAGAAAATTATTAAATTATTAACTGAGTCTTTAATTCAATGAAAAAATTCTTATATTTATAATAATAAAAATAAAAATTTAATTTTTATAAAAATATTATGAGATTTAATTTTAATTTTTTTAATTATCTAATAATTGAGTAAAAATAATTTTTTTTACAAAATATGAGAGTTCAAAATATCTAAATAAATATTTTAATTGATTAATATACAGCAATGGTCTTAATTATATATAGTCAATGTAATGTCATATAACAATAGTCTCAGTTATATAATCTGATATAATATTAATTATAAATAATAATTATAATGTTTGATATAATATTAATAATCTTATATAATTTAATAATACAATATTAAAATCCAGGATCTTAAAACACAAATGGTTACTCTTGTTTCTACTCCTAAATTTCTACCTACTAACCTAGGTCTAGTAGGTACCGTAACAACTTCAAAATTAGCATATTTCAATCACTAGTATATTTGTATGTTTGAGGTTAGTTAATCATTGTCCATCTAGTCTAATTTATCTTTATTACATGGTGACTATAAATTACAAATTCATATTGTAAAAAGTACGAACATCCATACCAAGCTAAAGACTCCCTTATATCATTACTTATGATCTGTAATTTGATTTATTAAGCTTGTTTGTATGAATGTGTTTAAAGTATAATGGTTAAATGATAATTAATCAAATTTATTTTGAATCATGTTACTTTTTTTTTTGTTTGGATATGAAAATCTACTAAGTGAATTTTAAAGAATATATCTTTTTCTACCACAAAAATATGAAATATCTCTTAAAAAGCTAAAAGAATATTGCATAGCTTGGACTTGGTATCAAAAGTTTGAAAAAAAAAACATATAATTAAATAAAGAGTTTAATGTATGAAAATCCCCAATAACTCCACGTATGATTACTGTCAGTTAATTAGAGAAGTCAATAAAATTTGCCTCCTACAAGTTCAGGCCTTGTAGGGTGGTAATGCTGGCATTATCACAACCCCACATACATCATAGAATGTAATTTTTTTTTTTTTTTTATGAAATTGAATGAAGATCAAACGTGCAAGACATGTATTAAGAATTGCGAATTGATGAAGTACACGTGATGTGTTTTATCTGTTACATTTTTCTTTTTCTTTTCCTTTTTTCTTTCATTTCCATAACCCCTCTTACGTAAAAAGAATTAGAATAAATCTTAAAAAGGGTTTGATGAAATTTTAAAGCAAATCAATGAAAAAAAAAAAACACACACACACACACACGCGCACACTTTGTTATTTTATAATTTGGGTACCGAAGATTTTTCAGGAGCGTCTTCTCTTTATCTCTCTTGAGAAAAGCTTCACATTGATTTTAGACAGATTTAATTACGATTTGAACTCCACGCTAGGTTTCTCAAATTTTACTTTCAAAATCGTGATTAGTACAATGATTATGTTGTTAAAAAGTATTAATTAATAAAAAATTATTTCTTTCAAAAAAAAGAAGCAAAAAGGTGAAATTGTTTGGTATGTATGAATAGAAAATGGCGTCAAAAGGGAGTACCTTTTACAGGTTGGATTTGTTTGTTAAATTCAATTAACCACCCACCAAAAGTGGTTGTTGCCAAAAATTTTATTACCACTTGTGCTAGTTGTTACCATAAAAAAAAGGTTGGCACTTGCGTTGTTTCCGGTTACCAAATTTAGCTTCAAAGGCGAACGCTTTGACCGCACTGTTCCTAGAAACCATTTTGAAATTAAATATATTTAAAATCCAATCCGACAATTATTTTCACCAAAAATATTGATTTCTTTCGTCTATTAAAAAGAATTGACATGATATGTTGCGAGTCTACTGTGTCGTCATAAAATTAATTTAAAATTATCAAGAGAATTTTGATTGGAAATACTAATAATTATAATATAATTTAAAATTTTGGTGAAATTCATTAGCAAGATGGGATTTCCTAAAAAAGAAAAATTAGTTTTTCTTGTAAGAGAAAAATGGATTGGTGATAACAGGAGTAATTATTTAGAAGGGAAATAATGAAATCTAAATATTAATTATTAGATGACCCTATAAAATAATATCATTTCATCTGCCACATCAGTTAGTAAGATTGTGTGTCCTATCTCTATAGGTCTACTACTATTTGAGTGAAAATAATAATGAAGTACTAATTTGATAATGTAATATTAAAATAAACTTTGCATAATAATTTTTTAATGCTATTTTTGTGACATTGTATGTTTAAGTTTCATGTTATATCTAAAATTATGAAAATAAATTATAAATCTAATTTATTTTCAAATTTATGCACATACTTAAATCAAAATATTTTATTTTAATACTTAAAAAAATATTAATCGTTTCTTGAGTCTTCTCAAGAGCAATTTAGAGTACTAGGGTTTCACAACAAATGGGGACATAATATCAATGATTAAGGGTTAGTTTGGGAATACTGTAACTTATAAAATAATTATTATTAGTTATGCTGTAAAAATAATCAGATACAAAAAGAATTTAATAAGTGTTTAGTAAATTTTGTTTTCAAAAGTATTGTGAGTTTTAAAAATAATTATTTGTATTTAGTAAATTTTATTATTAAATCACTATAAAAAATAAATTATTAAAATGTATATAATAAAAGATAAAATTTACTTACACACATAAAAATATGCATATGTAATATTTTTAATTACATATCATAATAATTTTAATTAAAATAAAATTCAAACTATATTGTCATAGAGAACTTTTGATGTAATGTGAAATATAAAGAATAAATAAGATATATGAAAAGGATAGGTGAATTATAATTAAAAATTATTAAAATATTAATTTTATTTTTAATTTAAATAAGGATAATATTGAATTTATATAATAATTGTAAGAATATTTATAGAATTATAATAGAAGATAAAATTAATTTTTAAAATTAAAATTTAAAAACTATTCCTTCACTATTTTTTTAAATTAATTATAAAAAATTAATTTTGATGAAAATAATTTTTTATCAAATAAAAAAATTATTTTTAAATTTTTTAAAAGTAATTTTTTAAAAGTAATTTTTGGGTGTGAAGCGATCGCAAAGATAAACACAAGCAGAAAACAGCAATATGACAAACGGGACAGGTGTCGAGTAAGTAATGGTCCAGCTGCTGATTGTCTGTCACCGAAAAAGGAGATGATTCAAACCTTACAGAAGACACGTGTCAATCATGTGACGATGACGTCGCCTTCAAGATTGGGACAAAGGTTCATTGAAAGTTGAAATGAAGCGAAGTACGTAGCCAATTTTGTTCGAAGCAACAATCAACCCTGAACTCCGTTTACAATATTATTATTTTTTTAGTAGAAAAATATTTTAGTAAATTAATTACATAGAATAATTAGTGCCGACTGCACTCTTTCTCTCTCTATTTTATTTAAATAATCTCAATAATATTACTATAAATTAAGTTTGTTTTTTTCTGCGGACGTATTAAAGGAGTTATTTTAATATCATATTATAAACCCCGTTATTGAGATAAAAATAAATAAATAAATAAATTTACATCAACATGGACATCATACTTTAAAAACTAAAAACATGTTACTAGTTTAATACTTCAACGTTGAGTGTTATTCATTAAAAAAAAAAAAAAATCGTTGATCGGGAGGAGAGTGGATACAGGAAAATAAATGTTATGGTATTAAATGTCATGCCATCCAATCTATTAGATCAGGACCCCTTCATTTTGTTTTAATTTAAAGGCGCATATTTTGTGCCTAAATTACGTTTTCTTAACCTACCCCTTTAGTTTATTATTAGTTAAGGCTCTCTTGGGTACATGATTTCAAGTAAAACTTATTTAAATATAGTTTTTGTTAGTAAAACTTTTGTAAATAGAAATCTTACTTAAGAAATTTTAGTTATTTTATTGTCTATAAGAGTTTTTATTAAAAATTTATGAAATTATTTTAATAAATAAGTTTTTTAAAGTTATGCTATAGAAATAATAAAATAAGATTGTTAAATAAGTAAATGATATTTTAGATATTATAATATTTAAAAAAATTTTCAACCTCTACTTTTGAAAGTTCAAAATTTGAGTTTTCGTTAGTAGAAAAAAAATAACTTATTTAATCTTAAAAAGTTCTATTCAAAAAATAATCAAATAATAATAAAAATTATGATAAGAACTTATTTAATTAAATAAGTATTTGTGACCATTAAATAAGTCGTATTAAATAGGTACTAAGTACTGTTTGATATAACTTTTTAGATAGAATTTATATAAGAGGAGATAGCTATTTTCTTTTACTAAAATTAATATATATCACTTATCTCTCTATTATTTTCATAATAGCTAATAATCCCCTAGTACAATAATTTTATAATTATCCTCATTTTAAAATAATTTTTATTTATATTTATTATTAAATAAATAAAATATATGAGCTGAAATTAAAATAAAATTTTAAATATTAAAAATAAGTAATATAAGCTTCAGTGTGAATAAAAAAAATTAATAATAAGATATTTTTTTCTTATACTTTTGTATTATTTTAAACATATTTCTTTATAATAAATATATATTTCATATTCTTTAGATAAAATATCAAATAGATGACACATTTGCCATTCTTTTCCTTTAAATTATTTATATTAAGAGAGTTATTGACTATTATAAAAATAGTAAAGAAATAAGAGGTATAGATTGATATTAATAGAAGAAATTGACAATCTCTCTTATTTAAGTAGAGTTTTTACTAATGGTATTTTAGTTGTTGGCTGTGAGTGAGAATTTTTATTAAATATTATAAAATCACTTCAATAGATGAATTTTTAAAGATATGTTATAAAAAGAATGAAACAAGAATATAAAATAAATAATTGACATTTTAGATAATTCAACTTTTTAAAAACCAATCAGACTTTTTTAATGTATCACTTATAGTTGGGGTAATTCAATTGATTCCTTAGTTTATATGCGAAAAGGAAATTATCTTGAAGAGAATTCAAAACAAATTCAATAGAAATATTCATTATTTATTAAACAATTAATTTAATTTAATTTAAGTTTTTAATTTAAATTGACAGCCAGTGTACAACAACATGGTAATATTGTTGTGTTATGCTACTAATTAAAAACATATAGCTTTTCTTCCTTTGCACAGATCGACGAGCAAATATTCCAAAATATTTATTGTTCCGGCAGAATTCAGGGTGTATTAATAATTACATTTTATTATCCATTCGAAATAAATAAATAAATTATAAAACAGATTCATTCTCTGGCTTTTGTCAGAACAAATTAACGAATCAAGTCATCAACATTTAAAAATATATTCATGGGTTTGTGTCCGAGCTTAGAAGCCATCGAGCCAAATGATATGCATATAATAAATCCATAATTTGTGTTTAAAAGAATATTTCTAATCTCATAATAACTTGAGAGATAATATAAAACTATACTCCTATATGATGTTTTCGAACTAATGTACCTCAATAATATCTTGTAATTTGAACATCATAAAGTGATTAGAAAGTCGATAAAATAATCGTTTAATGAGGTATTATAATTACTATTATTTTTTCTTTTAAAGAATCACTTTATTCCATAAATCAATAAAAAAACATTTTTATTTCAGTTTTTAAAAAGATTTTATACCAAACTTTTCAACTCATAATTTATATGTCTTTATCTATAATTGAATTTTTCTTTTTAAATTTTTTCTATGGAATTAACTTCAGTGCAATTTAAATTTTTTCTATGGAATTAACTTCAGTGCAATCAAGTTGAAAAAACAGCCAATAAGAATGAATTCTGTTAATATAGAATGGTCCCATGGAGGTCTAACTTTCGTACCAATTAGTCATACGAGTTTGCTGTGAGTGATGTTGAAAGGTGGAAAAATGTACTCATCATTCTAGTTATTTCAATGAAAATGAATACGACTAATTGATTCATATTCACGTAGCTTCTTGCAAATTCAAATTTCTTTTTTGTTTTTTTCCCCCTGTTGCACCATGGATATTCATTTGCTAATCTTCACAAGAAGTTTCATCTGGGTACAAAGAGATTTTCTTTTTTTTTTTTTTATGATTATATTCAGTTTAATTATTAATGATGTTAGAAATTAATAAAGATAAGAGGAAAAAAATGTTTATTTGGAAGAGCTAGAATATATATTTTTTTTATCGGAGCTTTTAGCTAATTGTGCGCACACAATTTGTGATAGTAGAAAATAGCATTACTCACTACCTTTATAATTAAAAAAAAAAAAGAATCCGAGTATTATTCTACCTTTACATAATCTTATCATAAATTTTGTAACACAAACACAATGACCGACATGAATAAATAACATTACTCACTACCTTTATAATTTCAAATGAGATGGCATTTATTGGTAGATAGTGTAATAAGTAATTTCACAAAAGAGCATCACGGTGTGAAAATATTATGATACTACATGAGAAGTCTAGTACTAGTTATTTGACCAATATACAACCTCCATTGTGTAAATATAGTGTACACACAAATGAATATATTCTCAATATGTGATTTCTGATTTTAGTAGTAACATCTTTTATCATCAAGGAAAATATTGTGCTCTGTGTGTGTGTGTGTGTGTTTGTGTGTAGCAACTTGTAAAATAGATTCGATCATTTCACTGGGACAAAAGCTTGGGTCGTCCCGCCCAGGAAGAACAAGAGACAAGAGACAAAAAAACTTAGTCATAATCTTCGAAAAAAATGATATGAAAATAACAGCCTGTGGCCTTAGAATGCCGATACATATAATCAAATTAAATTATGATAAAGATATGCAAACAATCCATCGCAAGATTTTAGATCTCAATCTTTGTTGTTGTTTTTGAAGCTCATACTATTAGAAAAGGATCTCCGTGAAGAATTAAAATAAAAGCCAAAACCCTACTTTTGTCTTATACTCACAACTATTTTGATCTGTGATTGAAGTGGATAGAACAAGAGAAACCCTAAAATCCTTGAACATTTGAAAAAAAAAAAGGATAAAAATTAATGATAATTTCCAATGTCGTTTTGCCATGAACATCGGATCATACGACAAAGCGACCAAACTCCAATGAAACTCGCCGTCCAATGTTTTATAACCTTCCACGTGTATGTAAGCGCGGCATTACCCAAGCATGACGTCACCCTAAGTCGTTAAACTATCTAAAGCGGGCCTTTGATTGGACCATTGCCATTCATCAAAGGACGGTGAGAAAATAACATTTGTTTTTTGTAACATTTCATGGAAAATTTTAATGGAAAGGGACACGTGTAAAGTGGATAACATGTTAGAGAATCCTTGATAAGCACGTGATATTGCCATTCTTGGGCTAATGTGTCCTCCGGGAGATACGAGGGGGGATTTATAATGGCCCATGGGGAACACGTGTCGAGGCACAGTGTTGCGGGCTGGGGAGTAGATCACGTCACGACTGTCTGCCACCAACCATAACCGTCCGATCACGTCGTATGGGTAGAAACCGAACACGTGTCACATCATTGGTGCGGGACCTACTTCGAAGTTAGCCTGACGAACATGGCGCCTCGTCACACAGCATGCGATGATTAATTTGACTCCGAGTAGGAACAAGAATTATTTGATTTAGGCGCTGTCTATTATTATTATTATTTAAAATTGCATCACCCCAAACGGTACACACGAGAAATTAAATCAGGGTTTTAGCACATCGGATGATCATAATCTATTCGGAAATAGTCTCAGTAGACCAAATCTCGGTAAATTGTTGTTGTAATAGCTGTGGATGGTAATCAGTTTTTCTTTTTTCAACAAAATGTTATTATCGATCTAAATTATGGACGGAATGTGTGTTCACGTGGCGGATAAGCGAAGATCGCTAAATGCTATAAAATTGCACGTGTTACATGTGCGTTTGCTTGCAATTGGATTTTTGAAGTAGTTAATTTGATCTTTACTTATATGTGGGTGGATTTTTGGACGGCTAATAATCGTCTTAAAAGATTAAGGGTATAAGGTTAAATGGTTTAGCGCTATTTAATATTTATTATTAGTTTAAGGTGCATTAGACTCATTCTCTTGTGGGTTGATTAAAAAATTTTCCTTGGATTATTTTCCGTTTACAGGGGAATGTTAATTGTTCAATTAGCTGTTGAACGAGCAAAGGGGGGCAGCTTGGGTACCAAATTTAATGAACGGCCAGATGGAAAATGCGTAAAAGCATCGACAATGAAAAGACTAAGACAGCAGCAATGATTGATGGAAGATATTTTTTTCAAAAAAATAATAAAAAATGTTTGAAATCTGAGACAGTCTAGATTTTCTATTAAGTATTATTGCCAGAGCAAGACAAAATAATTAAAAAAAATTTAAAAAAATTACTTATACGCGATCAGCATCCACAGAGACATCTACTATTAAAAAGAATTAATAAATTTTTATTCATCAAGAAATCTTTAATAGTATTGTTGATATATTCTTAAATAGACATTTTGGAAAAAATAAAAAAGTATACATATATAATGATTAGATGATTTATTAGTTGAAAAAAGTTAAAAATAAAAAACTAAAAAACAAGGTAAAGATGAGCACATGTGGAAATCTTTTTTTTTTTTTTAAGTCTAAGTTTTGCTGTGATTACGATACTTTTACTCCACCATCTATGCATTCTCAAATGAGCATATTTTATTACTTTTTTAAAAGGTTTTTTGCCTAACTGATGGTGTTCAGATTGTGAGTATAGAGTTCTTGAAAGTATCATAATCAGACCAACTTTTAGACATATTTGCTTATTTGTGGGTTTGATTTCTTTAAACTTAATTCAATATTGATGATTTGGTTGTTATTAAAAATGAAGCAGTTCAAACAATTGAAGAACCACATAAGAACATTCAAAACTAAAGCGAGCTTGTGCAAAAAAGAGCTTAAAAATTATAAAAGGCACTTATCTTAATTTGAAAAACAAATTTTTTATCTCTATTGATGTTGTGGTATTCATATCTTGTCAATAACACAACTTTGGGCCTAGTTCAAAGTGAAGCCCAAAAATAGGGCTACGTAAGTGGGGTATTGGTTATTGACTCCTAGAAAAGCTGTCTTAAAAAACTTGAGTTCTTTTTAGGGTTTGCAAAATTTGGGAATAGCTTAAAAAGCTCGAGTTTTCTAGTCTGGGTTTATACCCTGATTTTATATTTTATAATATTATATATTGATATTTTTAAAAATTTTTTGATAATTTTTTAATTTATTTTAATGAAATTAGATAAACACATAAATTTTAAATGTTTAATATTTTACATATATATAATAAATGAGTAAAATAAATATAATTATTTAAAATATTATATATTTTTTAATTTTTTAAAATAAAATCTAAGTTTCAGGTTTCTCAATTGATGCCTAGGATCAACCCAGCTTTATATTTGGGTCAGACAGGTTTTTTTTGCAACCTCTAGTTCTTTCTTTGCTTTAAATTTTCCTTTATCTTTACTCTCATTTTTGTTAGGATAGGTTTGGCATATTTTACATTGTATTATATATTTTATTAAACAATAATGCAATACTATATTTGGATGAAATAAGGATTGTATTATATAAAATAATATCTTTATATTGAATCAGTATTTTAGATCATTTGTGTTTTTATTTTATTTAATATTATACATTTTTATTTATTATTTTAATTAAAAATAAAAAAGCTATTGGGAATGGTGCCATATTATACAAATCCGATTGTCCATTATTTTATTTAAGTAGAACTGTTTGCATTATGACGTATTACAATATGTCATAATGTGAATAAAAAAATTTACTAAACACGAGATTGTTTTGCATTAGCTAATGCAATCTCATATAATATGGTGTACCAAACACACCCTTCATATCACTAACATTTACATCTCACTAGCTTGAACATTTAAGGATCATTACTAATAAAAATAATTAGCAATCTTTTACCTCAATTCTTTATTTGTACTTTTAGATACAACGTGAGTGATTTCAAAGGAGTTTTTAGACAATGTAATTTTTAACAACCTCTTGAATGATGTCGATCTCGTTGTTTAGTATAAATTTTCTCTTTTTTCTTTGTGAGAGAAGGTAGAAATTTACTTTCTATAGAGTTTATACAATTTAGATTCCTTTTGGCATAACTTTTCAAGTAGAGTTTATTTAGATAGAACATTTATTAGTAGAGTTTTTATAAATAGAGCTTTCACTTAAAAAAAAAATTTTAGTTGTTTGATTGTTCATAAGAGTTTTTATTAAAAGTTTATAAAATTACTTTAATAGATAAGTTTTTTAAAGTAATGTTATCAAAAGAATAAAATAAAATAATTAAATAAGTAAATTATATTTTAGATATTTTAGCATTTAAAAAAAGCTTAATCTACTGTTTTTGATTTTTACTATAAGAAAATTTTTTATTAAAAAATAATAAAAAAATTTATAAAATTATTTTAATGGATAAATTTTTAAAATAATATCAAAAATCAAAACAATCTAATAGAATAAAATAAAAAAAATTATTAAATTGAATCTAAATTAGAAAAATAAAATAAGCATGTAAAATTATCTATACATTTTAATATTTTAAAAAAACTTTTCTTTAATCGGTCAGTTGAAAAGCCCAACCCACTTTTCTAAAAAATATTATTAATCAAATACATTTTCGTTTAGATCGGTGCTCCTGTTAAACGAACACGACGGCTGCAAACACTGTGTTAATACATCAAAATGACATGTAGAGTGCTTTCAGTTTGTGTTGTCTCGGTGTCATTTTGGTGTTCAATTATCGTTTTATTGTTAAAATATCCATTAGTCAAAATTATTATTCTAGACAATGCAATAAGATGGAACTACAAAGAGCAGAGTTTCTGGGCTTTTATCTTCGGTCCTCCAAGCACGCTTTTAACAGTTGGTACGTGACATTAACTTAGCAAAGGCTTAAGCCAATAAATTTTGCAAGAAAAATTATACGTACATAAGGTTGCAAATACAATACAAACACCAGCTCATCAAGAGACAGACAGGTGAGGAGCAGTTTCAAATATCTCTACAAGCAAAATATGAACACGAAAGAACATGGTTTAGCATGGCCAAGGCCGAAGCATGAAACTTGAAGCCTATGAGACCAAATGCTTGGAAGTATGGTAATCAGGGGAGAAAAAAGAGGAATTGCTCATTGTATCTCAAGCCGGTGTTAACTGATTTCAACCTATCGCTGCTTCTGTATTCTCTTGTCCCTTATTGGCAGTTCAATGGGCTGTTGGGCTTCGTGAGGGTGATTTGGGCCCTTGTAAACCTTTAGATGGGTAAACAGCTGTCTACCAAGCTGCACCAAAGCAACTCCCAGATCAAGCCCAAGTTCATAAACAAGCACTCGTCCATCCACATAGTACATGCAAAACATTTTCTATTGTTTCTAAAAGGTGTAAAATGTCGAAAAAAATGAGAAAAATTAGCGGCTAGCAAAGCTAACACAAAAGGGGCTATGGAGAATAAGAACATGTCCTTGGTTGATTTCAAGATGCAGTAAGTGGACATAACATACGGCAAAATATATGCAATTTTAACATCCACGGGTTTGATTATATACTGAGGAATAACAATATGCCAGTGCCATACTTCTCCAAGCTTCTATCAATCACGTTCACATTCAACATAACCAACACGAGTATTTCGAGATCAATGTATCAACAATGCTCATAAAGAAAAGTTATTCAAGAAAATGGGGTGCTCTCTTTCTTTCGGTTGACTCTGTGCAAAAATTATTCAACGGAGCATACTAACACACCAACTAATATCTCTTGAGAACATTACAAAGTTTCACTGCAAAGACAGCAGTTAGATAGTTGGAGCATGCACATCCAACAAAATGACATACAAAAAAATATAATAATTAGAACATGGTAAAGCTAAATGCATCCCAGAGCCATTTTCATACTTCTCACACCAACCAATTAGCCATATAAATCCCATGTGGATGACTTTATCAAGCATTTGTGTTAAGGAAAACAAAGCGGCAAGAATTAGTACAAATATAATTTCTGGTTGCCTACCTCTATCAGCCTTTTAGTTAACAACTACCTGACGAAGAATGAGGAAAACATAGAAGTTATGCACATGCACATACACAGAATTTGATTTAGAATCAAAGAACTCACCCTCCCTTTGGGAAGCATTCCGCGAACAGCATGCTCAATAATTCTTTCTGGGATTCTATGCTGTAGCTGGTCAAATGTTTCCTCTTTCATACCACCAGGTCTCCCTGAATGCCTCCTGTAGATCTTTTGTGTCCTCTTCTTCCCAGATACAGCAACTTTTTCAGCATTCACCTTTCGTTTTCAAGTACAATAAAAACCAGTTGAATACTGGTCAACAACTATTTAACTAAGATATGTAAAGAGCTTGTCAAGGCCACTAACATAAGTTGAAAACCTAGATCAGCATCCACTAAAGCCATCTCTGCAACACGACAATCACGAAGAAAGCAAAAGAAACATATAATGAATAGACACCTACTAAACAACCCCATCTCAATTACAATGATGTGGAGCCTGACAGGCATCATCAGTTTGCAGATTTCCAGTAGATAATGCTTCTCAAAAACTGATAATCATCCAAAAAATATTGTATTTACAAAAGCTAGTTGGCTTCTCTATAGATTTTGATATCTCTCAGAAAGGGCTTTCTACGGGTGCACGTGTAAATTACTAGTTCACCATGAACTTTTTGCCCTTTAATGTGATTTTCATATTCTTATCAATAAAGAAGCTGGCACAAATCACTCCCTTACCAAAAGTACCTAAACAAATTTACAGACTTAACTTCAGACTAGTGACCAACAACGAGAGCACATTTATCAAAAGTTGAATACATTGGAGCACAATTTTCTTGATGCACTCAGCATTCGTTGCTATTGTGGCAGAAAAAAAAGAATACAGGAGTAAGCACTCAAACCACATACCACAATCACATATGCTCCCATGTCCACACTAGGAGTGTAGGTCGCCAGATTCTTTCCACGAATATGAATGGCAATAGTGGATGCAAGTCTCCCAAGAATCTTATCGGTTGCATCAACCACATACCATGTTTTATCTGAATGCCTGTGATCAGAAGCTTTTGGATACCATGTATTGTTCCAAATGTCCTACACAAAGGTAAAGGGTGAGAAAAGAAAATTCAAACATACTTAAATTAATAACTCAGGCCCAAGTAACACATTGACAATTTCATAGTTTAGCACAATCTTGGATCAGTATTTTGTATGCCACACAAAATTAGTAAAGTGAAACTTCAAAGGATGCTTAATACTTAAACCAAATAAAAGAAACTAGGATGAACTTCTTTGTTTTCAAAAGCACATTTGGGTGAAGTCTTTCAAAAGCGGTTTTTGGATGGACAAGTTTATAGCATGTTTGGGGCTATGCAATGATCGATGCATGCCACTTATAATGGTTATATAGTAAGTCTGAGTCCTACTAATTCTAATATTTGAAAGTACTGGTTTCCCGGTACAAGTTTGCAGTGGATTATACAGATTAGCTATCACATAAAAGTGGTTGCATTGTGTACCCCACAAAGTAGATCTCACCCAAAAAAACCAACATCTGAGGGGTGGGTGTCTTTAAGTTAATAAAACACCAACAAATCCCATACTTAGTCGATGTAGGATCCTAACAGGATGCTTAGCAAACCAAACACTTCAGGTGGTGTGCTTGAAACACAATAGTAAAAAATACAACCTTAAGCATTATAACCCACATACAGTACTCAAAGGTCCATATTTTTACCTACAATATCTGCTCTAATCGGGTGAACAAATTGCTCATCAGCCTGAAGCCTAACCATGAAACAGCTCAAAATTTACTGATATTGAGCACTATCGTTTGCTTAATAATGGGTTCAAAATAAAGCAGTTAAAAAAATTCTCAATTCATTACCTTTTCCAAGCAACAATGAAATCATACAAAAGAAAAAAAAGGGTTTTGATTTATTTTACTTCCCAAGAACAAAAACCCACAAAGAAAAAATTACAATTTTTTTCCCCTTTCTTCAGTTTCTTGAATTGAAAAGAGGGTTAGATATTTTACTGGGCCATTAACTTCGGACTGCTCGAACATCCAGCGTTGGTTGTCGGGGACAAGAGAGAGGTTCTGGCCGCAGCGGACCTTAAACGATTGCTTGGTGTTCAAAGGCAATGTCGTTTTGGCGGAAGCAACAGAGAATCCGAGGAATGGGGTTGAGCTAGAACTGATGGCGGTGGCTGTGTTGAGTATCTTGAGTGAAGAAGAAGAAGAAGATGATGATGACGGTAATGATGAGAAGATTACACATGTTGGCGCACAAAGCATTGCCATTTTTTTGGTCTCTTTCTTTACAGCTTCCACTCGCTTTACTCTTTTCTTCTCATTTCACTCCACCGGTCGCTTCTGATTTTACAATACCGGATAAGATGAGGCTTCTTATTTTTGCTTTTTTATTTTTTTATTTTTTTAATTTTGAGTAAAATCAATATTTACTTCATTATATATATATACTTTTCTCAATATATTGTCCACTTTAATTTATATATTTTCTGATTGTGTTTGTAATTTACTTTTAGTTACTGAAAAGTCTTTAAATAATGAATATACCTTTTTTAGCATTCTAATCTAAAATAAGATAAATTCGTAATAAAATAAAACTATTGTCACCCCTTCAAGATTCAATTAAAACCCCTGTTTCAATTATACTTCAAGTTATTGCCAAGAATACTTTTTTTTTTTAAATAACCCCTCTTTCCCATTTAAAAATCTTTCAATTTACAATCATTTTCTCACCCTTCAAATTCTTTTGCGATGAAATGCAATGGTTTCCCCCGAAAGAAAATTGGTGCAAGCTAAATATAGATGCTGCTGTAAATGGTCCAGAAGGTTTAATAGAAATTGGAGTTGTAGTCGCTGGTCAAGGAGAGTTTAAATTTATAGCGGCATGAGTTTTTGACAGGAAATTTTATACTAGTAATGTGGAATTTGAAGAATTGAAAGCGATTTTTAGGAAGAGTCAAAATGGCTAAAGATGCTGGATTGTGGATGAAATTAACAGCTTCACAACCGATAAAAAATGAAGTTATTATTAAGCATATGCCAAGAGTACTCGGCCGAGCTTGTGGGTTCGTTTCGTGAAAACCTGAGGTGGCTGGGGGAAGCTTCTGCAGATTTTGCAAATATGTTGTGGCGTCCATGCTTCGTTTAATATAAAATGCTCCTTTTATCCTTTTTTTTTTTTTAATAATCTCTTTTAAGCAAAAAAAAGAAAAAAGAAAAAATCTGCAGTTTTGATATCTCTAATCTTTTCAAACTTTCTCTCTCTATAAAATTAAAAAACTTTAGCTCACAAAAATAAACATAATTCATATAAAAAATAAAGGAAAAAAGAAGATTGTCTTAAATTTGTGCAAACCAATTGTGTTGGAGGATTAAAAAAAGAAAAAAAAAAGAAAGAGAAAAAAATTTAAGCAATTAATTCTTTTTGTATTTGTCTTTCAAATGTAATTATAATATAATAGGAGTTTTATAAGATCAATTAAGGAGTATGGATAATCCAACTGCTTGTAATAATATGGCACCATTTTAACCTGCCACGTAAATTTTACGTTTTTCAAAATTAGATACTCTTAACTTTTTCTACCATAAATAGTTGATTATAAATTTCATTTTTTTTTGGATGAAATTATTCTCTTCTCACAACTCTCATCTCAACGTCAACTGATGATGGCACCATAGCCAATAACGGCATCTCAACCCAGACGACATTTTTATCATCAACAGTGTTATCATCCTATATAATCAACGTCAGCATTGTCGTGTGTAAATTCAATTTGTTAATTCTTAATTTTTCTAAAAGTTGAGTTCTTCTTGTGAAATTGAATTGATTTTACAATTGATAGTCATGTTATTGGTTAGTATTAGGTTTGTATTGGTGAATCTTATCAACAATTTGTAGTTAAAATAGTTACAGTTATTATTGCATAAAATGTGCTTGACAAAATGTGTGTGTAAAATTGTTTGTGTTGTCGATCCTATAATTTGCTTTGTATTGTGTGTTTGATCAAGGGTGGTTGGATGGTAAGTATATTTTTATTTATTTAATTTTCATGCTGGCTTGATCATTGTTTGTTTGTGAATGGGATAGTGGTGGTTTGCGAAAGCTTGGCGCCACAGGCACACTTATCACACTTGTGCTTAACGTGAGGAGTGCTAATTTGGTTCGATAATTTAGTGTGACAGTTGCCTCTCATATTAAAATATGTGTGATAGAACCATGTCGCTTTAAAATATAGATTCAATTTTATCCCACACTATATTGTAGTGAGATAGATATATATTGTACTAAAATATAAATTCAATTTTAATTTATATTCTTTTTTTATAAAGATAAATTTCACCTCATCCTATTAATGTACTTCAATTTATTCTCTCCAAAGTGTGAAAACTTCAATCTACTCCAATAACTGTTAACTCCTTATTAGTTTTAACATTTGAAAATGTAAAATTAAATTTTTATATATACCACAATGGCTGTTAGATATAAAGCCTTATGCACGTCAAATCAATGACAGCAACACTGTACATATCATTTGTAAGCCCTTAATATTGTATTTACTTATTTTTAAAATAAATAAATATTTTAATTAGTTTAAACTATATAGCCATCCCTTTGTATTTCGCACGTTACTGCATTTTCTTCACACAACTGGTAGAGAAGCTTAGAAATAGAGCATGATAAGAACGACAAAAAGTAAGAGATTTTGATATTAAAAATCATGTCAACACCAAACATTAAAGACTGATATAGAGCAGAACACCCTTATGATGACTGAGGTTAGAAATTTTTATTAATCTTCATTTTTTTTTCATGTTGAACGACAATGTTGACCACCAATAATCAATGTATTGGTGGGGTTGATCATTGTTGGATCGGCATTTGTAGAAATAATTGATGAACAATCCCTAGGTTAATAAAATTTGGGTTTTTTTTTTTATTTTATCAGTGATTTTTTTGAAATTAATACTTTAACTGTGAAGATTTGTTAGTAAAGAGAGGATAATCGTATTGGTATTGTTGTTACTCTTAATGATGTTGGTGTTTATGAGGCATTTGGTTTGTAATTAGTATCGTTATTTCATTATTTTCATGTCAATAAAGTACTTATATTCACTTAGTCTTTAGAAAGTTTTTTAGCAATATTATTGTTTACTAGTCTTTAGGATATAGTTAAGAGTAGTGAAGAATGGCTGCATCATTCACATGATAATAGCTCATTAGTTCTTATTATTTTGCTAAGTTTGTATTAAACTACTTATACAAAGGCATTATTCAATGAACAAAGTATATTACTTCATAATTACTTTCTCTTAATCTTTATTTTATCTTATGAGTGTGTACCCTTTTTATTTGGTAATAATGATATAAAGCTAGTGGGAGGGAAAACTTGAAAAAGAAAGAGTCATAGTTTTTAGAAACTTTGTGCAATCAGCTATTACTCGTTTTGTTGGTCATTATAATCATTGGAGCATGCTGATGGAGAACTTCTGTAGGTCTAAATAGTATTTGGAAGTGATTGATTCTAAGGCAGTAAAATAGTAGAACAAGCGGCATTGATAAAGGCACGAAGTATAAAGTAAGAAGCACTTGGAAATACTCATTTGTAAAGACACTTCCAAGCAATTTAAGACTCTATAGAAAAGAAGTGTAAAGGCAATGTAAGGACCAAGCAGGTGCAGCTCTAAGTTCTTCGTGGAGAGTTCTAGATTCTTTAAACGAAGTCAGGAGAATATGTTGTAGAGTACTTCAAGATGATAATGGCAATTACAAACAAGATGTGGATTCATGTGGAGAGGCTCAAACATGTCATTATTGCTGAAGAGATTGTTCATTCTGTGACACTAAAGTTTAATTTTATGATTTGTTTTATTGAAAAATCCAAAGATTTGGCACTTTTAATAAATGTATTGCGAGACTCCATTTTTTATTTTTGTGTGCAAAGATAATCTATTAAGGCAAAATAGAACATGCATTGTAGGCAACAGATTCAAATACAAAGGTAACTAGACGTGTAAAAGGCGGTTGGGAAGGCAAAAATTTACAGCATAAGGCAAAGAAAAAGCTGATGATTCCCAAGAAAACAAGAGGTGGGAAAAACTAAAGTTCGAAGACGAATCGAATTTTGAATGCTTCTGTTGTTATAAGTTTGGTCACTATCATTCAGCATGCCAAACTAATCTATCTAAAGTGTGTGGATGAAGAGATATATTTGTTGACGATTTATCATAGTAAAGAAGAGGCTTATTAAAATCTATCGTGTTTAGACACAAGTTACAGCTATAACACATGTGGAGACAAGGCCACATTCTCTGATTTGGATTTATCTTTCTATAATAGTGTGAAGTTTAGGGAAAAATCAAAAAAGAAAAGGTATCAATCCAAACCAAGGAAAATTCTATTCAGACTATCTCTACTTTTTGTTCTAGATTTGAAAACAAATTTGTTATGTTTTGGTCAACTTAAAAAAAAAGATATTGAAATTTCTATATAAAGGGTTTGTAGAATTAACGACGAGAAATTAGGTTTAATTGCCCAAATCAATATGACAACAAATGAATATTTGCATTATTTCCCTAAAACTATCCTCTTATGCTTTTCAGCAAAACTAAATAGTTACGACATTTTTGCTATGGATAACTAAGTTTTGGTGAATTAAAGACATTCCAATAGAATATATAGTGATTGGCCTTCTTGAAATATCAAGTTCTACTTAAATGTGTGAGAATGTGTTGTCAACAAACAACATCGTGATCCTTTTGCAAAAGGAAGATTAAGGAGAGCAAAGATAAATTCATCTTCTAATAAGGGTAAAAAATAAATGATTACCTTAATTAATGATTATAGTCGAAAAGTATGAGTTTATTTTTGTGGGAAAAATCAAAGGCTCTTGCAGCTTTTGATAAATATTAGCATTTTAAAGAATTTTTGGCTTGAAACAGTCAATTAGAGGATTTATATTTTAAATAGAAGTCTTGGACTTTTTGTTCAGAATATGATCTTTAAGAAAGCAATGAGTAAAAAAGATTGATGATAGACCATTTTAGAATCTCTTAGATGTGTTGTCTATGGTCATATTCTAGACCATAAAAGGAAAAAGCTAGATAGCTGTTAACATGTAAATGTTCTTTTTATTGATTTTGATGATAACAAATCTTAATCTCTTTTGATAAATTTATTAGAGTTTCACAATTTCAAATATTTTCTTAAAAGCTAAAAACTTTCTGTGTGTGTTTACAAGCTTTAGATACACTGAAACATTTCTATAAACATATGATTTTCTAGGTATAATCAGTGAACTATTTATTTTAACGGTTAACTGATAAAATGCAGAGAAGGGTTATTCTAGATGTAAACGGCTAACTGTTATTTTTAACGGTTAACCGTTTAGGGTAAAGCCTAACCTTTATGCTTAGAAAATGGTTATTTCTTAAGCCTTAACCGATAAGTTTCTAAACTTGCTAAAGGTAAACAGTAAACCGTTAATATTAACAGTTAACTGATAATATTCAAACATGTATCATGTGCTAATCTTTTACTGTTTAAAGCAAACAGGTTAAGCATTTTATTTTATAAGTTGCTGGAATTTAACAGCGAACCGTTACCATATAACAGCTAACCGATAATATTCAGACTGTCAAATATTATTAATCCTTAACCGTTTATGAAGAACGATAAGTTGATATTCGTAGTGCAGGTCTCTAAAATTTAACGGTGAACCGATAACATATAAGCGGCTAACCGATAATTTCTAGACTAATATTCTTTATTAATCTTTAACCGTTTAGCAAAAACAGATAGAAGATTTTTATTGTGCAGGTCTCTGATTTTTAACGGCGAAAGAATAATGACTAACAGTCAACTGTTAATTTGAAATTCAGCTCAATGGTAACTTTGACCAACTCAAATAGTTAACCGTTAACGGTTAATGACGATCTGTTTTCTGACAAAAAGGTGAATAACGGCTAGTTTTCAACTCCAACTATAAATAAGCTCATCCAAATTAAATAAAAGGTGGATAACAACATGACCATTGAGTGTTGTGCAAATTTTATTGAACTCGCAAGCGCATGAATCTATTATAGAATAGATTAATGGTGACGAGTGTCGATCCCACGAGGAGGTTGATTTTAATTATATGCCGAATTAATTTTCTTTTAATGGAAACAATTAAATTATGGTAAATTTATCCTAAATTATAAATTAAAATGGCGGGAATAATTAAGAATGAAATTGTTATAATAAAGCACTTGGGTATCCGGATCTACATCAACATGCTCCATGGGCTAAATATTCCATATTAATACCAATTAAATCATAAGGGGGGATCGTGCCAAATAATAATAACCTTGTACTAGGGTGCCGGTTTAACTAGAGCTGTATCTAGACAAAACTATTATTATTTGTCGACGAAAAGTCAAAACAACCACAAATATTAGAGGAGAATAGAAAGTAAATTTACCAAATTAAGCCCATGGAACATGTTGAGACTTCACCTTCAACCCAAGCTCAAAAAGAAATTAGCTACTCATATTTTAACTAAGGATAAAAAAGGAAATCTTATTAAAATACAAAGAAACTACAAGAAGGAGAAGAAATTTCAAAAATCTAAGCTTAAAAATGAATTCAAGGGTATCAAATTAGGGGGGAGAGCCCCCTTTTTATAGATACATTGAGTGAATCGTGACCATCGGATTAAAAATAGTTCGGATGCTCGAGTGCGCCGTCGTCGCTATCAGCGATCAATAATCAACAATCAACATAATAACATTCAACCGTCAATATTTGCACAATAACTCCGAATAGGAAATAATCCCATGTATGCGCATGTACTGTACATGTAATTTTTGCTCCACTGAGATACTGCCACGTCATCGATCTACACTACATAAGAAATTTAGCCCAATAAAATTGTGACACATCATCAGTCAAGGCCACGTCATTGGTCAATGTCATGTAAGCAGTCAATTCCACATAATTCGTCCAATCAGATACTGCCATGTCATAGATAGTTGCCACATCATCGGTCCGTATATATGAACATTTGTGAATAAAGATATATGAAGCGATGCAAATGCGTATGAACATTAACTTTTTCTTAATGCTCTTCTTTAAGGGTTTTTACCGTCCCCGAGTCCAAATATGACATCCGTTTTGCTGTCTGATCACTCGTTTATTGTGAAACGATTATGATACTCCTAAAATACATAAAATACACAATTATAATAAAACACATATAATTAAATAACAAAATACTTAAATAAATAAAAGTAGCAATGTTAATGAGATTTAAAGTGTAAAATGATGATTTTCTTCTTTATAAATATACACTTTCTAACACTCAACACATCCCCCAACCAGCTTATTGCTAGTCCATAGCAAATAAAGTGAAGATAAAATTTAAAACTTTTGTTTTAAAGGAAACACATGTGTTTATTCAATCATATTAATGATAGCAATCAAATAAAAGTACAAGCATTATCTCCACTCTAAAGGAATATCACACCCACATCAATCATCCATATGCATCAGTTCAGCAGACTTTATTGTAGCAATAGTAATCAAGCCACTTTCAAGAATGACATATCTAACCCTAAAATCTCACTGTTTGTAGTGATACTCTCATAAAGATATTAATCCCAATAAAATTTTGTCACTACAATGAATGGTAAATTGAGAGAAAATAATAAAGAAATATCATACACTCTCACCAAGATGAAAAAATATGCCCATAGTTTAGAAATAATACGATCTCAAATAAAGTATTAGTTAACATAATGTATTCATCATTTTTTTTTCATTTTTTTCATTTTTTTGTACATGCATCACTACATCTTAATTGCCTATATAACTATCTTTTATTTCAGACTATCGTGCTTTAAAATCAAGGACTTTTATTAGGACGTAACGTAGGCTAGGGACATGGCTAACAAAGAAAGAAAAAATAGGGAACAAAATATATATGTTTGAGAGAAAGTTCAAGAATTTTTTTTAAATTATAAAATACATTTTGCTTATTTATTGCTATTGTACATCTTTTTTTTCTTCCTTTTTTTTTTCTTTTTTTTTATGTAGCATAACTTTGCTGAACAAAATAATTATTTATATATTTTTTTCCTCAAACATGAATAGGTGGATAGAACTTGTATGATATCGGGTAATACTCCAAATTGGAGTGGGTTAGGATGATAAGTTAATAAAGAAAATGTTTTTTTTTTAAAAAATAAAAGGCTCAAAAGGGCTAACTATGGATATTATATAATATGGATGGTTAGAAAGGCTCAAACGGGTCAAAAATGGCTTTTCATCATCTTTTAGAACTCTAAATAATCTTTCATATCTACTAATTAAGTGGGCATTTAGATGCAGTAACACACACTTTTTTTTTTTATAAAGGTTGACTCAAAGAAAATCTAGAGATCATGTATGAAATAATAAACTGCTAAGCTACATGAAGAATAGGTAAAAAGGGTTACTCTCCAAGAAAAATTAATAGGCTCAAAAACTCACTTGGAATTTATTATGACATGTGCATTCTTTCAAGCAACTCATATTTGTCCCCAACATCAACATGTAGAATAGTAAACATGGTGTAACATCACTCAAGACCAAAGATAATACAAATACTAAAATTCAAAAGTCATCATATCATCCAATATCAAGAACTCACAAATTTTTTTTTAAATAGAATTCTTTCCCCCAACCTATTTTAAACATAAAAAGAAAACATACATGCAGAAAAATTAAAGAAAAATGATTTTTTTTCTTTTTTTTTTATAAAGAAAATGCGTGTCTAGAGTTACTACACTCCATATTCAGCCATCTTCGACTTTAAAAACTTGAAAACATATATTTATAAAGGAGAAAAAAGAAAGGTTAGAAAAGAAACACACACAAATATATATATTTTTTATTTTGTTTTTATTTTGTTTTTGTTTTTTTTAACTATGAAAATGCGTTTCTAGAGTCACTATACTCCATATTCAGCCATCTTCTATTCAAAAAGTTAGTCATGGTTAGTTCAACATTCCACAATTGTTAACTATTCCCTCCCCCCAACCAGAACGAAACATTGTTCTCAATATTTGAAAGGAAAGAAGTAAAATTTATAAGACATCACCTGGGTGCTGCAACACAGAAGAAAATATTTACAAGCGGAGAGTTAAATCTAATTTGTACTTCTTACTGCCGCTACTGTTACCATCATTATTTGAACACTCCAACACAATAGCTTTGGGATCTGGCTCTAGTTGATAAGCTTATAACAGATCAAGTAGCACATTAGCAGTGTGTGCACAAATAAAGATTTTTTTCACTGAGGAAGGAATGAAATAATTTTTTATTGCATGGTTAAGAAATGCGAGAAAGCCATCATAAAAGTTATTGACATTTAACAAATCAATGGGTTTTTTATGAATGTTCAGATGGGACCAAGATGCTAATGTCATTAGTACCTCAAGAGTTGTAAGATCACTTGGAAGGAAAATAAAAGCATCGGCATGATTTAACATTTCAGTTATTCGTTCTGCATACCTGAGACGATTAACTCTTCTCCAGTTGGTGAATGAGACAAACAACCCAAAGGTTTTAGGATTTGACAAAAGTAGCTTCTGATACCATTTTGGATAACCCTCGGTCACCTCCTCCATACACCAAGTGCAATTTTCTCTCTGCTATTTTTAGACCAAGATCTATGGCTGCCTCCATGAACTCTTTATGTTTGCCATAATGAAATCCAGAAAGCACACAAATGTTCTTGAATTGTTTATTGGAAGTAGCTGCCATTAAGATAATGCTAAAAAACAACTTGTGAGTGCTCAGTAAAAAGAGAATCATATTTAAAGACCTTGGTGACAATTAGTTACAGCTGTGTATGGGACATTATGTCAATTAACGTGTAAGGCACATGGCTCAAAAAGTCAAAAAGAAAATAGTAAAAAGAAAAAGTAAATGAAATTATTAAAAACAATAATGTAAATAGTAAAATAACAGTGAAATAAAAGAACAGAGAGGTAAAAGGATATTTACAGATAGTTGTGATTGTGGCTCATATCTTCCTCTGGTTTTACGTCCAGAAACAACTTGAACGCCCTCTATGGGTCGAGGATAAACTTCCCATCCAGTTTTCTTACAAACTGGCAAATAGGGTCTTTTATAGTCAGATTCCTGAGACTATAGTTTGCACATTCTTTCTGGAATAATGGCCATAACTGGAGTATTGCATGTTGGACGTATCCACTGGGATGTGTTTCAAGAGACAAAAGGATATCATCAAATGACTCCTTATTCAAGCCATCCCTAATGAATTGAATCTTATCTTCTCTGTTATCAGACACTATTCCTAAAGAACATGATTTTTTATTGCATACCATTCTGGCACATTTATGACAAGCAACAGAAAGTCTTCGAGCTCGTCGTTTTCTCGCATAATTTCCTTTACCACAACCAGGCATGTATGCGATAAATTTAAGAGGCAACTCACCTGCTAAGCGAACTTTTGCCTTAATTAACCAACGAATGTCAGCAGGGATGTTATTCTTCATAAGCAATCGCATGCGTTCGGACCAGACTTTATAAATTAAAAGTAGGGCATTCTGAGGAAGCGAAGGGAATCGTTTGTGAAGCTTTTCTAAAATCTCATTTCTATCCATACCTTCATCTCAGAATATCAGTTATTGTGGGAAAACTGAAGTACCGACTTGATTGTCACGGAGTACCATTATCCGCCACTTGACCGGGGTTACAAACTTTAAACACACAAAGCAAACTAAAACACACAAACAAGAAAATAAATTAAAACACACAAAACAAACTAAAATTGTCCTCTTATTGAATTTACCTCAAGCTCCAATTGGATGTTGTAGATGCCTCTCTCAATTTTTCGGAGTTGGCTTTCTAAATCCTCAACATGGGCTACTAACTCTGGTGGTTGTAGTTGCCAGATACGATGTGTTTTACAAAATCGTATCTAACCTCTGAGATGAGATTAGATACGTCGAAATTGTCTAAGAATGTTTAAGAGGAATTGTCTCATGATTAAATTGATAAGAAAAACTTAACGGTTAAATAAACACACTTAAACAAAAATAATTTCAATCAGCAAAAGAATGAATAAAAGAAAGAAAATAAAGAAATAAATAATTAAATCACCGAAAAGCAAAACCTCAATTTAAAATAGGTGGGTCACTCAAATTTATTTCGCTGTCCTCTCCATGTGGTTGGTATTCTAGATATGGCTTTAATCTTTGACCATTAGCTTTGAAAGTGACACTATTCATTGGATCCTTAATTTCAATTGCCCTATGTGGAAAAACAGTATGAACAATAAATGGGACAGACCATCGAGAGCGTAACTTATCTGGGAATAAGTGTAATCGAGAATTGAATAAAAGTACTTTCTGACCTGGAATGAAAGATTTTCGCATAATTTGCTTGTCGTGAAAGACTTTCATTCGTTGTTTGTAAAATTTGGCATTCTCGTACGCATCATTTCAAATTTCTTCAAGTTCCGCCAACTGTAATTTTCTTTCTGAGCCAGCTTGCTGTATGTCAAAATTGAATTTCTTGATGACCCAGTACGCACGATGCTCGAGTTCCATAGGTAGGTGGCATGCTTTTCCATACACTAGCCTGTAAGGTGACATCCCAATCGGAGTCTTAAAAGCCGTTCTATATGCCTATAATGCATCATCAAGCCGCAACGACCAATCTTTTCTATCGGGCCTCACTGTTTTTGCTAAAATGTGCTTTATTTCTCGATTGGAGATCTTAACTTGGCGCTGGTCTGTGGGTGATATGGGGTCACCACTTTATGAGTGATGGAGTACTTTGTCAAAAGTACTTTGAAAAATTTATTACAAAAGTGGGCACCACCATCACTAATTATTGCTCGAGGGAATCCAAAGCGGGAAATAATATTGCTTTTAAAAAATCCTATTACCACTTTATGATCATTATTCTTACATGGAATAGCTTCTACCCATTTCAAAACATAATCAACAGCGACCAATATGTATTGGTGGCCAAAAGATGGGGGAAAAGGTCCCATGAAATCGATACCCCATACGTCAAAAATTTCAACCACTAGAATTGGGTTTAGTGGCATCATATTTCTTCGTGTAATGCTCCCCATTCGTTGACACCTATCATATGAAGAACAAAAGGTGTAAGCATCTCGAAATATAGTTGGCCAATAGAAACCACATTGTAAAATTTTAGTAGCTGTTTTCTTAGCACTAAAGTGGCCTCCACAAGCTTGTTCATGGCAGAAAGAAAGGATATTCTGAAATTCATTCTCTAGGACACATCGTCTAATAATTTAGTCTGCACAATATTTAAATAGATAAGGATCATCCCAAAAGAAATTCTTTATTTCTGCAAAAAATTTAGCCTTGTCCTGTTTAGTTCAATGCTCTGGAAGTTGACCTGTAACAAGATAATTAACTATATCAGCATACCATGGTACTACTTCCACACTCATTAATTGTTCATCTGGAAATGACTCATTCAAAGGTAAATGTTCTTTTGTTGTGTTAAAATGGAGATGGGAAAGATGATCAGCCACAACAATTTTTGTTCCTTTCTTGTCTTTGAATTCTAAGTCAAATTCCTGCAAGAGTAGCACCCAACGAATTAGTCTAGCTTTTGCATCCTTCTTTGTGAGAAGATATTTAAGAGCAGCATGATCTGTAAATATAATTATTTTACAACTAATGAGATAAGATCGAAATTTTTCTAATGCAAACACAACTGCTAGCATTTTTTTTTTCAGTGGTTGAATAATTCAACTGTGCATCATTCAATGTCATACTAGCATAGTAAATCACATGGGAAATTCGATCAACTCTTTATCCTAATACTGCTCCTACTGCATAGTCAGATGCATTACACATAAGCTCGAATGGTAAGTTCCAATTAGGGGGTTGAATGATGGGTGATGATGTCAACAACTGCTTTAGTTTTTCAAATGCCACAAGACATGAATCATCAAAGACAAAAGGTATATCCTTAGCAAGTAAATTGCATAAGGGTCTAGAAACTTTGCTAAAATCTTTAATGAAACGTCTATAAAAACCAGCATACCCAACGGAAGATCTTACTTCTCTGATTGTTTTTGGTGGAGGAAGATTGGAAATGAGATCCACCTTAGCTTTATCAACCTCAATACCTTTGCTTGAAATGATGTGACCGAGAACAATACCTTGTTTAACCATAAAATGGCATTTCTCCCAATTCAAGACTAAATTCTTCTCGATACATCTCTGCAGAACTAATGTTAGATGATGTAAACATTGATCAAATGAATCTCCAAAAACAGAAAAGTCATCCATAAAACCTCAAGGAATCGTTTAACCATATCAGAAAAAATGCTCAACATGCATCGTTGAAATGTAGTAGGTACATTACATAATCCAAATGGCATTCTCCTATATGCAAAAGTGCCAAAAGGACAAGTGAAGGTGATATTCTCTTGATCTTTTGGTGCTATGGGAATCTGATTGTATCCTGAATAACCATCTAGAAAGCAATAAAACTTATGACCTACTAATCTATCGAGCATTTGATCGATAAATGGTAAAGAAAAATGGTCTTTACGTGTGACAGAATTCAACTTTCTGTAATCAATGCATGCACGCCATCTGTAGTTACTCCAGTGGGTACTAATTCATTATCAGCATTGATGACTACTGTAACTCCTGACTTTTTAGGAACAACTTGCACAGGACTGACCCACGAACTATCAGAAATAGGATAAATGATACCTGCATCTAATTGCTTAAGGACTTCAGTGCGAACAATCTCTTTTATGTTAGGATTTAACCGACGTCGCATTTTCTTAGTAGGTTTAGCATTTTCATCAAGATGAATGTAATGCATGCAATCCACTGGGTTTATACCTTTTATGTCTGCTATGGTCCATCCTAATACTCCTTTATGTTCTTTTAAAACATCCAACAACTTACCTTTTTGTTCGTCATTGAGGGAAGAAGAGATGATTACTGGTAAAGTACTTTCTTCTCCCAAGAATGCGTATTCTAAAGTGTTGGGTAATGGCTTGAGTTCGAGTTTTGGTGGTGATTCTAATGATGGGCTGAATTTCTTTTTTGACAGCACTAGTTGTTCAACTCTTAACTTCCATTTATTAGTGTCCATGGATAATGCTGAGTCAAGTAGAGCATTGACTTCATCAACTGATCTGTCAATATCAAAATTTAAACTAAAGTGAGTTAAACAAGTTTGCAAAGGGTCATCACTAAGGTTTGAAAGAAAATTGTTATCAACTAGTGTTTCTATTAAATCCACATTAACAATTCCATCATCTGCACTGTGAGGTTATTTAGCAATGTTAAAGATATTGAGTTCCATGGTCATATTGCCAAAAGACAACTGCATATTTCTGGTTCTGCATTGAATATGTGCATCGGCAGTTGCCAAGAAAGGTCGGCCCAGAATAATGGGAATGTGTTTCTTTGAATCCTACACTAGTTGAGTGTCAATTACAATGAAATCAACAGGAAAATAAAACTTGTCTACTTGGATAAGCACGTCCTCCACAATACCACGAGGTATTTTTGTGGACCGATCTGCAAGCTGTAACACCACTAGAGTTGGATGTAATTCGCCCAGTCCAAGTTTCACAAAAACAGAGTAAGGCAACAGATTTACACTAGCTCCTAAATCCAACAAAGCATTCTCAATTGTGTGGTTCACTATACTACATGAGATAGTGGGGGAGCCTGGATCTTTGCACTTTAGAGGTATTTTATGTTGGAGTATAGAACTAATATTTTCTATTAGAAAGGCCTTTTTCTGAACATGAATGTTTCTCTTTTTAGTACAAAGGTCTTTAAGAAACTTGGCATATGATGGCACTTGTTTTATCGCTTCAAGTAAAGGGATGTTACACTTATCTGTTTGAAGATTTCAAGAATCTCACCTGTGGATTTTCCTTTCTTCCCTTTAGCTAACCTCTGAGGAAATGGAGCTTTAAGAACATATTCTCGTGGGTTGGTTTTCTCTTTCTCCTCTGATGATGATTCCTCCGTGTTCACAGGTACAATCTGAGTTGATTTTGGCATCTCCACTTTATTGTCGACTTCTTTTCCTTTTCGCAAGGTCATCACTGTTTTGACCTCTCCATGCTGCTGTGGTGAACTAGAACTTACTTTATTCACTGCTTTAGGATTGGGCACTGGTTGACTTGGGAATTTGCCTTTTTCAACAGTCATGGCTAATGTTTGAACTGAAGTGGCAAGTTGTCCTACCATTTTCTCAAGGCTTGAAACAGATTGAGCTTATGAGTTGAAGCTTGCTCTCATCTCATTTCGTAATTCATCAATGGTGCGGTTCTATTGCTCGATCTTGGAGTTAGTAAGATTTCTGAAATTTTGGGATGTCTCCTCCCATGGTTTGGGTTGAGAATGGTTTGAATTCTTATTGTATGGTCTAAATGGTGGTTGAGAGGTTTGAGACATTTGAGGAACTTGTTGCATTGGTGGAGGTGGAACTGATGGTCCGTTTTGTTGGAATCCTTGAGACCATGAAAAGTTGGGGTGGTCTCTCCATCCAGGGTTATATGTGTTGGAGTAAGGATTGTAGTTTGGTGGTTTTCTCATGATACCTATGGCATTGGCTTGATTTGAATATGAGTCATGGTCATGTGGCTCTGTTGATTTAGCAGTTGTCAAAGATGCTATTTGTCGAACAAGGCTTTCGACCATCTCTTTGACTTCTTTAATTTCTGAGTTTGACTCGCCAATGTTAACCTCATTCACTCCCTTAATTCTCTTGGTATTTCTAAGTGATCGACTCTGTTGTTGAGAATTTTCCGATTGCCATTGGAAAAATTCCCAAATCTCTGATGCGCTTTTGGACGTTAACTCTCCTCCATTGGTTGCCATTAGCCATTCTTGCATATGTGGCAATAATCCCTCAAAAAAGTATTGGCATTGGTGCCATTTTTCGTACCCATGATGTTGACACTTCAAGAGTAGCCCATTAAATCGCTCCCATACTTCGAAAAACTGCTCGTCGTCTCTTTGAGTAAACTCTGAAATTTCCCTGCGAATAGCATTGGTTTTATGAACTGGGAAATATTTATTTAAAAATTTAGTTACTATTTGTTCCCATGATGTAATGCTATTAGCAGGCATTGTATTAAACCATGAACGAACTCTATCTTTTAATGAAAATGGAAATAATCTAAGTTTAACATCATCATCTGAAAAATTCTCGTATTTAAAAGTTTGACAAATAGCATGAAAATCATTCAGATGATTATATGGGTCCTCATTTTCTAGGCCATAGAATGTGGGGAGACAGTTTAGCACACTAGGTTTTAATTCAAAACTCTTAGCAGCTACATTTGGGTACCTTATGCATGATGTGCTCAAATTAGCTAACGGACTAAAATAATCCTTAAATGGCCTCTCTTGTGGTTCTGGTTGATGATTTTGCAATTCCATTTCAAGTTTCTTTTGAAAAACAGTGTGTTTGTTCGTGCGAAGTGTTTTTTTCCAAATTAAGGTCTAAAGGTTTAAGATTAGATGATAATGACCTTCGACCATGCATGCAAAGAATAAAATAAATGAAAATAAAACAAATAAAAATAAAGAGGAGAGAGAAATTACGATACTAATCTTGTGACGTTGTTATAACCGTACTATGAACATATACTCAAGTGCTAAAAAGAAAATAAAAGAAATAGATTAAATAAAATAAGAAGATAAATTACAACGAAAAATAAAAAATTAAATTACAGAAATATAAAGAAGAGAAAAAGAAACGGAATTAAATTACAGGAAAAAGATTTAAAAGAAAACAACAAAAAAAGTAAAATAAAATAAATTTTATGGATTAATAAATTAACAAAATAAACTAAAATTACAAAAAAAATAACTCAGAAATTAAATTATAGCAATTTAAAGAAATTACAAAGAAATTAAATTATTGAAATTTAAGGAAATTTAAATTACTAAAATTAAATTACAAATTCACTTTTTTTAATTTTTTTTAATTTTTTTATAATTTTTAAAGAAAGCAATAACAAAAAAAATTTACTTAAAAAAATTAATTTTATGAATTAATTCTACGAATAAATTAAAATAAATTACGAGATAAACAAAATAAATTACAAAGAAAAGTAAAGTAAAAATTAAAGTACAGAAATTTAAAGAAATCACAGAATAAAATTAAATTGCAAAAATTAAAATTACAAAAATTAAATTATATAATTATTTTTTTATAAGGAAAAAATACAAGAAAACAAAAAAAAATTAATTCAACAAATGAAAATAACTTACCTCTCCGGCAACGGCGCCAAAAATTTGTTGTGCAAATTTTATTGAACTCGCAAGTGCACGAATCTATTATAGAATAGATTAATAGTGACGAGTGTCGATCCCACGAGGAGGTTGATTTTAATTATATGTCGAATTAATTTTCTTTTAATGGAAACAATTAAATTATGGTAACTTTATCATAAATTGTAAATTAAAATGGCGGGAATAATTAAGAATGAAATTGTTATAATAAAGTACTTGGGTATCCAGATCTGCATCAACATGCTCCATTGGTTAAATATTCCATATTAATACCAATTAAATCATAAGGGGGGATTCCACATCTCATGAACCACTCTCCAATAAGTAATGGTGCCAAGGGCTTATCGTGTCAAATAATAATAACCTTGTACTAAGGTGTCGGTTTAACCAGAGTTGTATCTAGACAATACTATTATTATTTGTCGACGAAAAGTTAAAACAACCACAAATATTAGAGGGGAATAGAAAGTAAATTTACCAAATTAAGCCCATGGAACATGTTGAGACTTCACCTTCAACCCAAGCTCAAAAAGAAATTAGCTATTCATATTTTAACTAAGGATAAAAAAGAAAATTTTATTAAAATACAAATAAACTACAAGAAGGAGAAGAAATTTCAGAAAACTAAACTTAAAAATGAATTCAGGGGTATCAAATTAGGGGGGAAGAGCCCCATTTTTATAGATACATTGAGTGAATCATGACCATCGGATTAAAAATAGTTCAGATGCTCAGATTGCGCCACGTCATCAGTCAATCAATAATAGTCAATACATCAACATTCAATCAAAATTTACACAAGTAACTCGAATAGAAATAATCCCATGTATGCGCATGGGATCTTGTACACGTCATCGATCTACAAGACATAAGAAATTTAGCCCATAAGATTGTGACACATCATCATCAAGGCTACGTCATCGGTCAATGCCACGTAAGAAAATTCCACATAATTGTGACACATCCAATCGAGATCATCGCCATGTCATAGATAGTTGCCACATCATCGGTCCGTATATATGAACGATTAAAAAATGAAATGCGATATGAACAAGATCATGCGTATGAACATTAACTTTTTCTGTTAATGCTCTTCTTAAGGTTTTCGACCGTCCTGAGTCCAAATATGACATCCGTTTTGCTGTCTGATCACTCGTTTATTGTGAAACGATTATGATACTCCTAAAATACATAAAATACACAATTATAGTAAAACACATATAATTAAATAACAAAATATTTAAATAAATAAAAGTAGCAATGTTAGTGAGATTTAAAGTATAAAATAACGATTTTCTGCTTTATAAATATACACTTTTTAACACTCAACATTGAGCATATACACGATTATACAATCTACATTGAGCTTCGAACATATTCTTACTTCATCTATTCACACATTGGGCATTGATTTGTAATCTTAAAGATTGTGTGAGAGAAAAATAATTTGTAATATTTTATTTTGGGTGATTGTAAGTGTTGGGATACTCTTAGGTCAAGAGATTAGGGATAATCTCTTCTTATAAAGGTTTATTGACACCTTGAAAGTCAATTGTAAGCTTTTCAAGCCTTGGAGGATTGCTTAGTGGAATCCTCAAGCCCGGCGTACTTGGAGGCATGGACGTAGGCAGGTATAGCCGAACCATGGAAAAATCATTGTGTTTGATCTCTCTTACCCTATCTCTTTATTTTTCATTGCACATTTATTTATTTATTTCAAATTTGATTGCTTAGTTTATATTGCTTTAAGTTTTTGTTTGCTTAATTTTTAAAAACCGAATTCACCCCCCCTTGGGTTGCTTAGTTAGTATTTCAATAGTAAATGAGAGAAATGCATTTTTTTAGTGTTAGTGAACAATCAAAAGCTTAAAAGTTTTATAATCCTAACATGAAAAAAATTTTCATTAATTGAGACATTATTTTTAATGAAGATAATGAAGAAAGAAATTGTCATTAATTAAAGGCTGTTGGAAAATAATAAAGAAAGAAAGCAAATCCAACAATAGCAAGTTCTAGTAGCTACTCTTGGAAAACCTTAAGATAAAGCTACAACAATATTTACAACTTCATAATTTGATGAATAAGTTAAAGCAATAGCTCGGTTAAGTCATGTTAAAAAAAAAGGTTAGTATAGATGAGATAGGCTATGAAGTGATTGGAATTGATCAATCTTAGCACTCACTTACACATTTACTTTGTTTTTAGAGAGTAATCATATTACTGTGAAAAAAGTGGTTAAAGAATCAATATGGCAAACAGCTATAGATGATGAGATTGAAGCTCTAGAAGGGTCTTAAAGGAAGTAAAATAGATAACACTCTTTACAAGCAAATTGTGGGAAGCTTAATGCACTTGACTTTAACGAGATCTAATATAAATTCTACTATAAATCTCACCAGCAGATATATGGAGAATCCAATAGAGATGCATCTTTTAACCGCTAAAAGCATATTTCATTATTTGCAAGATAATGTTGATTTTAGGCTCTTCAACAAAAAGAGTGAAAAGTAAATTTTATACAACTTCATAGTGATTATACTATAGACTTGGATGATAAAAGAAGCACATTTTGATATGTGTTATGGGTTTAGTAGCTATTTCATGGGCATTAAAGGTGCAACCAATTATTGTCTTATCGACCACTGAAGTTGAATTTATTAACATAAGAGCCTATACTTGTCAAGTAATTTGGCCGAAAAGAATTCTTGAAAAGATGCATTTCAAGCAAAAGGAATCCATTGCAATTTATTGTCATAATAATTTAATAATAAAGCTCTTTAAAAATCTTATTCTATATAGTTAGAGCAAGTGTATAGATGTGAAGTATCATTTCTTAAGAGATCTTATAAATGATGGAGAAATTGATCTTGTCTATTGCACAAGTGAAGACTCGATTGTTGATATCTATACTAACCCTTTTAAATTAGCTAGCTTTTTTATATTAAGGAAGTCACTTAGTGTTAGGAAGGGAACCTATACAAACTATTGCAAATTAAGAAAAAATAAATTCTTTTTCTCTTTATGTGATTAAAATGAGATGTGTATAATGAATTAATAAGCAAAAAATAACCAATACAATCCAAAGCAATAAATTAATCATGCATAAAAAATCTAAAATAGGAAAACCTTAAGACTATAATATGATATAACCTTCCATTATATTAATAATGAGATTACAACAAATTTTTTTTCTAAATAATACTAAAGGTTAATAATATCAAGAATCTTGACAATCTTAACTTATAGTAACAACTTAATATCTATCGCTCTAATAAGTATTTCAAATAACAACCAATGAGAAGATAAAATAAAAATAAAAATTAATAAGATTACAAAGGGCAATGCTATGAACTTACTTTTAAATTTGAGAGAAAATTGAGCTAAAATTACCTTTTGGTTGTTCAATAAAAGATTGAAATCCTTGCTCCAAAATTAAAAAACACGCCATTATTCTCTCTTCTCGCACTCTTGTGTCGTGCAATTCTACAATAATAGCTGTCACTCACTTTTTTCTCTTTATAAAATGCGCTTTTCAAAACCTATTCTTAATGGAAAATTTCATTCAAGTTCAAAGCTTATTATTAATTTCACAATAAATAAGCTTACTCTTCATTCTAGATCATATGAAGGACATCATTTAACTTGTCTTTATTTACATCCTTTCAACTTCTTCTTGGGTAATAATTTTGTCATCATATCTGACCATTTTTTATTGTATAAATCTTTTTAAGTCACAATTGTTTTTTCTTAAGCTCATCTCGTATCTAGTGATACCTTATATCAATATGCTTGGATTTTAAATGGTATGTCTAAATTCTTTATCAAGTGAATGACATTTTGACTATTTCAGTACATGATATAGCTTTCTTGTTTCACACCTAGCTCTTATAGAAAAATTGTTATCTACAAGGTTTCTTTACAATGGTTATTGTAATATACTTTGCTTCTTTGATAGACAGAGCAATATATTAATAAAGTTTGAGCCACCATGAGATTGCTTCATTTGTAAAAGTGAGCAAATATTTTGGTAGAGATTTTTTGTAATTAATATCCCCTACCATATTAGGATCTGTGCACATTATAATATAGATTTGTCACCACCAAAATATAAACATGCTTTGAAAGTGTCTTTGAGATATTTGAGAACTACTCTATTGTTGTCCAGTGTTCTTAGATTGGATTAGAGAGAAACTGAATTACTAAACCAACTACATGAGCAAGTAATATTTGGTGTTGTATAAATCATAGCATGTATCAAACAGATTTTGCCTTATTTATGTTAAATCTATCAAAAATCCTTTCAACATTTGCTTCTTAAGATAATAATAACTTTCTAACTTTTCTATCATAGAAAATCTTTATGCCAAGAATTTCTTTTGCTAGTTTTAAGTCTTTCATTGTAAAAGACTTGCTAAGCTCTTTCTTCATAGTATTAATCTTCCTAGCATTCTGGCCTAAAATTAACATGTCATTCACATAAAGTAAAAGAATGATAAAATCAATATTGCCAAACTTTTTCATAAAAGCACAGTAATCATATGTTGTCTTACTATAACCATAACTTTTTTTTTTTAAAAAAAAGAATCAAACTTCTTGTACCAGAGTCTTGCATACAAGTTTTTCCTTTTTCCTTGCCTTTGACATTACCCTTTAGGTTATTCTATGTATATTTTCTCCTTAAGTTACTATGCAAAAAAGCTACTTTTACATTAAACTATTCATTCTCTAAATTCTACCTAGCTGCTAATTGCAGAACAACTCAAATAGAAAACATCTTCATTATAGAAGAAAATATTCTTTAAAATCAATAACTTTCATTTGACTGAAACCCTTCATAACTAACCTAGCCTTGTATTGCTATTGTGAGTTATTTTTAGTTTTTAATGATTAAATCTATTTATTCTTCAATGTCTTATTTTCTTTAGAAAGCTTTATTGAGTCGTAAGTATGATTCTCATTCAAGGATTTTATCTCCTCTTGCATGGTTTTAACCTATTTACTTTTATGATGGTAAGACATGGTTTCTTTAAAATATTTTGGCTCCTCTCCATCTATAAGTATCACATATTCATGTAGAAGATATCTAGTAGAAGGTTGCCATCCTTTAGTGGATCTTCTCAATTTTAGTTTAATTGGTGGTGGAAGTGATCCTAAAAGTGCTTGCCCAATTGATTTTGTTAGACCATTATTATTATCCTTTCCAAATTCCCATGATCATCATGAACTATAAATAGAGAATCTAAAGTTGAAATAATAAAAATTTTTGGAGATAATTGAGACTCGTTATTTTCTTTTCATCATCAACTACTTGATATTCAAGAAATATAGTATTTCTATTTTTGATCAATTTTTTTACCTCTAGATCCTATAATCTATACTCGAATTCTTCATATCTATAGCCTAAGACAATGTATTATTTAGCTTTATTATCAAGTTTCAATCTCTCATCTTTAGAAATGTGAACATATACTCTGCTCCTAAATACTTTTAAGTATTTATAAGAAACATTTTTCTCGATCCTAACTCTTTTAGATATATCACCATCTAAAAGAGTTGAAGAAGAAAAGTTAATCAAATTAATGGTAATACATATAGCCTTGCCTAAAACGATTTTTAGAAGCTTGACATTAAATAACATACGCTTGATTCTTTCTTTAATTGTTCTATTAATCCTTTTTAAAACATATTTTTGTTAAGGGTTTCTAATATAATTTTCTTAAGTATGATTTCATGCGATTAGCAAAACTGCTCAAATGGTCCTCTGTATTTACTACCATTATCTGCACTGACATATTTTAA
Source organism: Aegle marmelos (assembly GCA_030449875.1). Taxonomy (NCBI): domain Eukaryota; kingdom Viridiplantae; phylum Streptophyta; class Magnoliopsida; order Sapindales; family Rutaceae; genus Aegle; species Aegle marmelos. Next base: position 2,301,834 of record JASUUL010000046.1, on the reverse strand, counting down.
TTTTTTTCTCTCTCTATCTCAATATAAGTATAGAAGAACTTGAACATATCAATACTTAGTCTTTGGATTTCAAAACAAAAGCCTATACTTTTCTAAAACATTCATCAATAAAAGTTACAAAATAAAGTGTACTTTTCTTATTGACCTATTTTCTATTATGTAAACTTCAGTATGGATCAAATTAAAAATATGCAACTTTTTTAGTGGAGAAAAACTTTAAAAGCTACTTTATGTGTCTTTTTAACTAAACAATGAACACAAGTCTTAAGGAACATCTTTGGTAGGTTAGGTATAAATTTCTTTTTGCAAATATTTTCTAAACTTTCTCACCAATAAGACCACGTCTTTTATACTAACTCTTAATGTCATAATATTTTATAGTCATATTTATATATACTTTCTTAATATTGGCTTATATCACATAAAGAGTGTTTACTTTCTTTTTTTTTGTTTTAACTAACACTAGGGAGCCTTATATGAGATTTTATTTTTTTCACCAAATTGATTAGTATAACCATCATTATCAAGCTTGCTTATAGAGATCAAATTAAGGTGAATATTTTATATATGCCTGACATTTTTATCAATAACTTTCAGCTTCTATTAGTTTCCAAGTAAATACCTCATATGCTTACAATCTTCGATGCCTCTCATCTGAATATGACTATTTCATTAACATAGGATGTGAAGTAATAATAAGGTGCAGTAACATAAAATTAGGAACTTGAATCAATCACTCAATTGTTGATATGACAAGTGAGATTTAAAAAGCTTTTAGCATAAACAATGCCTATATAACTATCAACTATGGCTACAATGTTCTTTTTATCATTTTTTTTAGCATTACCTTTTTCTTTTGTTTGTTTTATCTTCTATAATCTAGACTCTTTTTTTACATGATCCATTTTTTAATAGTAAAAGTACTTGATGTTTCTCCTTTATGACTTATATCTTCCTATGGGATTGTCATTATTTTGCTAATGAGAATTTTGACTTTGGCTTTTCCCCCGCCCTTTTTGATTTTTTAGAACTTTAACTCAGAGGGAACCACTTAAATACTCTTTTTTTTTTATATAGATTTGTTATTTCGTAGTCTATCTGTAACCATATCTAAGCTTATTTTCCTATTCGAAATTGAACTATTTATCGACACACCAATGTCTCTCAACTATCAAGTAAAGAACTAAGAAATTCTTCATAGTAGTCAACTAATCAATCAAGCCCTAAAACTCACTAATGTGTTTAGTTACACTGTGCCCCTTATTTTATTTCAAGTTAACTAGTCTTTTTATTAAATGGGCTTTGTTTTGTACCATTGACTGCTCATAAATTGTTTCCAATTTCCTTAAGAGAACATTAGCTTTAGATTCCTTCGCGACATAGTTGTACACACTTTGATCAATCTATGGGCTAATAGTACTCATAGCCTTCTAGTTTAATTGAAACTAGTTCTTATCATTTAAATTGGTGGGTCTAACTTCTTCGCTTTTAATGGGTTAATGTAAATCTTTAATATAAAATAGATCCTCTATTCTATACTTCTAAATACTATTATTCTATGACTTCAATTTAATCATATATATTGAAGGCTTTTTATCTTAACCACAGAAGTAATAACAAAACATACAACTTGACTTTTTGATATTGTTAGATATGGGTGGACAAATCGGATTTTGTGTTGGGTTGTTCAAGTTTCGGTTTAGGTTACAACCCATTTGGGTTAGAGAATTTGATTCGGTTCAACTTTGGTTTAAATTTTGGATCAGCTTGGATTGAAAATTCAGGTTCAAATTTCAGTTTAGGTTGCAATTTAGGTTACAACCTATTGCAAACTTCAATTCAATTTCAGAATAAATCAAACCCCAACCAAGTAGTCACTTAAATTCCAAAATCAAATATTACTTGAGCTCCATGATGCAAAAATTGATAAGCAAAAATGATTACCAAATGACAAACATATATAATCAATTAATAACCTATTGCATAAATTGTTATTATTTAATATACACACGCTTATATACGTATATGTATGTGTGTGTTAATAAAATAAGAGTATATTTGATATTGAAATGAGTTTATAAAGTAAAACATAAAAATTTAAAATTTTTAAATGAGTATATTAAATAAATAGATTTAATTAATATTTTGATGGGTTCAAATAATCTATAAAATTTTTAACTTTTTTCGCGAGTATTTCCAATAAAAGGGCTTGTGAGAAAATTTGGATGGTGTTCAAATGCTGAACTCATTTTTCAATTGGGCATCTGCGGCCAGTCTTGTAGGTTGTAGCTACTCTGTTGGTTACAGGATATCATAGAGATTGGATTTATCAATTGCTACCTCCAGGCTCCAACGGTCAAAGTAGTGGAGTGGACGAAGTAAAATCGATAGCGCGAAATCAGCAACAAATATAGGGGCATTTTAGTCCTTACACCATTGATATGTTATTTGAATACAGTCGCTTGCTTCTTTATTTCCCTCCTCATTTCATAGACTCTGCTGCAAAATCTAGGGTTTCGAGCACACAAAATTTTTCAAAGTGACTTCCAAATTACCACGATTTCAGGTTTGTTCTCTGAAAAAATTCTATCTGTACTAGTGCCCTGATTATGATGCATTCTTAAATTTAGCTAGATCTAGTTGATTTTGATTTTGTTCGCAGTGTTTGACACAAATCACTACCAGTTAAGGCTTCAGATTTGATACACAACTCCGCCGACTGAATTTCTTTTTTGGGGGTAATTTTAAATTTCTAAGGCATGGATCAGAGTGAATGTGAAGAGAAAGGGCAAAATGTTTTGGATTTCAAGTGTAAGAATATTATTCATGGAGAACAGAAATCGACTATTGTCTCTCAAACGCCAGAGAAAACTAATGAGCATTTGCATACTAAATTTAAAGCAACGGGAGTTAAACATCTACACATGTGAGAATTTCAAAGGGTGCTTTTTTTTTTTTTTGAGTTCTTAATGGTGTTATTTGCTTGAACCAAAATTTAAGTGGGTCTATATTCAGATATGATGTTATGGTGGAGCTCTTTCGTGCAATGACTTGTTCATTGAGGTTGCTTAGCTTGTGCAGAAAGTCACAGACTATTAAAAATATTTCTGCTCAAGTGGAGGTTCTTACTAAAAGGTAACTGAATTTGAACTTTTTTGGTTCTTTACCCTCTGCTTTGTTGTTTTTTCTTTTTTGATTCTATAGCATCAGTGAGTGCCACCTTGTATGATTGGGCTGAAGTATTGCTAAGGATTTACATTACTAGAGGTCACTGTCAATTACTCTAGTTAAAGGAGTTATGCTTGCCGAAGATTAAAGACAAAAATCTAATTCAGTCACTTTGTTGAGAAGGAAGGTTTGGGGAAACGTTTTGATTGCATGATGGATTTCTATACGTATCTGTCAAAGGCATAATTGCTGAACAAGCATCATGAGGGAAAAGGGTGAAGTGTATGATGTAACAGTGCCATCTTGCGTGGTTGTGTTAGTGTATTGCTATTGTTACATTGTCAGAGGTCACTACTCAATTAATTTGGTAGTTATGCTTGCCAAAGATTTAAGCAGCAAAACGTAATTTAGTCACATAGTTGAAGAGGAAGGTTTTGGGAAATGTTTTGATCACATTATGGAATAATACTTGTATATGTCAAAGGTGTAATTTCAAAACAAAGATTACTATGATTATTAAATACTGTAGATTCAGGATTTTTATTTCAGTTCTATAACTCAGTAGGCCTATGGGTTCTTTGGACTAGGTTTGGGGTTAGTTGAGAATCAGTTGACAGTTAAACTGTCTTGATGGATGCCGTGATGAATCTTGGAGTTGGGATGGATCCTTGGAATCTGTCATCATAGAAAAGCGGAAATACATAAGTTTAGAATTTAGGCGATCCCTTCTAGGGCTCTTAAGAATCTCTTAGTGAAAGCAGTCACATCTGGGAAACTAAACGTTGTACTGATAAATATGAAATGGGCTTTGTATGTCGTACAAGTTCCTTTCTTAATCATCATATGAATGTGATTCGTGAACTCAAAAACGACTATAAATTATTGAGTTTGATAGGTAAAGCCTTATTAAACACTATAAAGGACTAGTAAGACAATCACAACACACAATTTGACAATTTATGGCCATCACAAACTGGAGAAAACCTCTTGTAAAACTTAACAAGTAAAGAGCCCTGATATAGATGAAAACTATTACTCTTAGGATTTGTTAGGCAACTGGAAAGCATTCAAATTGGGTCCACATGGACAAATTTTAGCTAAGAATTGTGCTGGCTTTTAAAGCTTTCTTGAATCTTTTGTAGTCTGCATCATTGCAACTTAAGCATTGACTTCCCCTTGGGGCAGTTCAGAAACAATCTACTTAAGATCTAGCTTTTCAGCAAAGTTTATTATTATTATTATTATTATTATTATTATTATTATTACTACTACTAATATTATTATCATTATTATTTTCGCACACTATGTACTTAATGATTATTTGCAAAATGGTACTTCTCCAATTATGCTTCCTTGACCCTTACCAAGTTAGATGATTTTCTATCTCTAAATCCTGTTGAATGTTGGATCTATTTGAATGGTCTCAATCTATTCATGCTTCTACAGATAGTTGTGAAAAGAGTGCAACCATCCTCCCTTTTTTTAATTTACTTTTTTGGATTAATCTATTTACTGAATGGCTAAATGAAAATTCAAGACTGTAGTCACTTATCAAGTGACTTGATGTTATCATTCTCAAACATATGTGTGAATGTATCTTTCAATTAATTTAGTTGATACTTTTATGTAGAATTTGGCCTGATGGGGAATAAAGAACCATTTTTCGTCCTTGGAACTTAAAATTCTTTTGGTGGAAACAATGATATTTGTATGTAAGTTCATGAATATCTTTTCTATATGATGTAATCATCTTTTTCTTCATTGTTTTTTGGCCTCAAAGTTGTGGAATAAGTTGCGCAACGGGGCTAACATTTTGTGGGTCATTCTGGGTTCTTGTCACTTTATTCTTAAGGAGAATTCCTATGCTTTTGGTAAAGGAAAAATGGCCAAAGCTCTTTGGATCTGTGCTGTGGCAGCTCGGTTTTGGGTAACATGGTAGGAAAGAAATCTTCTTATTTTTTAGGGGAAAATGCAGATAATATTGAAGAATTGTGGGATAGAGTCCGTCTTCTACTTTGCTTTGGCTTCAGCTTCTAAGCAGTTCCAGGATTCATCTTTTTTCTCCACTCATCTAAGGTGGGAGAGTGTTTTGAGATATATGTCTAGGCTGGTCTAGTATTGTAAAGGGATGTTTGGTATATTCTGTACAGCACTGAATAGTTTTCATTTTTTGCTTTCTCAGTGGACAGCTGGTTCACTCCTTGTAATGATTCTTCATCATTAATATAATTTATAGTTTCTTATCCAAATTAAAAAAAAAAGAAAAGAAAAATCATTTATCTTGTATTTATGAATCCTTTTTAGTTATGTTTTGAATGTGATGTTAACTAAGAGAAGAATGTTATGCACCTTTGCTTTACTGATACAGCGAAATTCTCATGTTTTAAGAGTATACCCAGTAGATGTCTATCTGTTCTTCCGATGCACATGTATATTTCCTTCACACATTCTTTCCAAGCAGTTATATAGCAAACATTTGAGATTTTATTTCTGTATATGGTCTTTCAATGCACTTGTATATTTCCTTCACATATTCATTTTGCATATCTTGTGACAAAATGTTAAACATGTTTCTCTTTTCAGAAAATTTTCATTCAGACATCTCGCACAAATAAAATTTATACTTCCAGAAGCCATAAAAATAGATAAAATTCTTGTGCATAACAAGAAAACCCTGTGCGTGGAGCCAGATTTGAAAATTGCATTGCTTTTTGATGTCATAGAAGGCCACAGTAAACATTCTGATTATGAAGCTCTCTGCCAAGTTTTCGGCTCCAGGCTTGTAGATTTCTTCACTGTCCATCCTGAGGTATTGCTTTGTCCCTATAATTGTGGTTATTTTGTCTAGCTGCATTTAAAGACAATTCCTGCACTGTTGTAGAGTTTTCCACTCATATTTTGTCTTAATTAATTAGTTTGCTGCAGTAATAGTTTTTTATTGCACTTTCAAAAATTTGGAAATTAAGCATGATCTGAGTGGCAAGTAACTTTGTTCATTTTGCGGAGACTTTTCAGTTGGGACACTATGATCTTTTATTTATTTACGTTTTTCAAGGAAGTGTTAAATGGTATTATAAAAAGGCATAGATTACTTGGCAAGTTGCTTTGAGTTCTGATTTCAGCTTTTTGTCTATTTGGTTTGGCTTAATGATGAGTATGCAACTACTAGAGGTACTAAACAGTTAGCATGCATTGACAGACAGTTTCACATGCTGGCTTGCTTAGAAGCCTTTCTTATTATGGGCTAGTTCATTGTATCCATGTTTTCTATTGGAGTAGCCATGTCGAACTCATTTTATTTTTTGGGTACAAGGCTTGTGGTGTTCCAGAGGCTACATTGCCAGAACCATTTAGCCAAAAAAGTCAGGCTTCTCTGGGGAAAACGCCGGCTGAATTTCCAGAGGTAGTTGGGTGCACTGGTGGAAACTGTCATATGTTTGATCTAGAGCAGTCCCCTCTTGAATCTACTGAATCGCTGCCATATTCTGCTGACAATGGGCTGCTGTTGGCATCATCCCATCTTCATCCAGCTTTCAGTCCTCGTTTCTCTCAGAAGACTGTTGCTGTGGCAGCAGAAAATGCTATACTGTTAACATCTCCAGTATCTGTGTCATCTGCCGTATCTGGTGGTATGGATAACCTAGCTGGTAAAACTTGGGAAGCAGAGGAATCTCCTGCCAGTCTTGTAAATAACAAATGTGTCAAAAGTAAGCAACAGATGGAGCTGCCAGATACATGTTCCATACCCAGAGTTGTTAATCCTCCTGTCCCTCCAATAAGCTCTCAATGTGTTAGATCTCTTGATTGTGAAAGCCCTGAGCAGAAGCTTGCTTCACCTGCTGACAGTTCAATGCTAGAAACACCAGCACAGCTCATACCAAAGAGGTCAATACCCAGTTGTGACAACAAGCTCAGGGAGATGACCATTCGAGATCGTAGATCCTGCTGCATGCCGGCAAAAAGATTTATCGACTTTTCACATCTAGATGGTGAGAGAAACTCTCTTGGGATGCAGACAGACCGTGACAATGTTCTAAATGATGAAATCTCTCAAGATGTAGAGGTAGGGTCTAATGAGGAAGGCACTGACAATGTTTCTCTTCCGATACTTGATAAGGTAGGTCCACAATTCAAACCATTTATGTTTGTGGCGTACTTCTGAAACTATGAGACATATACCCTTTTGTACGATGATCTTTAAGTCCATTGCTTACATTGTTTATCAAATGACATCAATGTTAATTTGTAGGCTTGATGTGATTTTATTCTGTTGATCCCAAGATCCAGTTTCATGTTTGCAGAAGAATAGTATGGATGAAATGTTGAGCAGCTGAGTTTTTCCAGAAAATTTAAAGGTGGTACATAAGTGACTGCCTTTCCAGGCTTTCCTTTTGATATTCCCTAGCACATTCTACGGACAAGGCATTTGTTGATCTTGTTGCAGTTTAATAGTTCACTGGTAGAAAACTTAATATCGGATTTTAAGCTTGGAAATGTTTAGAAGCTCTTTAGAATCCGGTTTAGTTAATGACTTGGCCTCCTACTTTTATGAAAGCTTTTTGAGCCAGCAATGTGATGATTACAAATATATACCTTATGCATGTACAATTCGTGTTGCTTTTTTGTTTTTAATCTTTTTACCTTTTTATTATGAGTGACTCAAATTATTGTACTTTTGTGGTCCTATCCTTGCATTATTGACTCAAATGTTTGCTGCTGTAGTCAGAGGGGAGTCATGGCAACCTAAATGATGGTAGCAGGAGGAGCCGGTCTGAATTAGTAATTGACGAAGATATAGCTGTTTGCTTGCCTGACCTTGTTGCTTCCATTCACCACATCTTTCAGTCTGTCAATTGCCCTTCAATCACAAAACAGGAACTTGTGCACAAGATAATCATGAATAATCTTGACATAATTGAAAGACGTATGTACTTATTGAGTTGACCGAGGAGCACGTGATATAATCAGAAACTGGCGTCTTGGCTGTTGCTGAACTGGTTCATTATTTTCTACAGGAGAGGTTGAAGAGCGGATTGAGCTCCTTGAAAAGCTGGTTCCAGAATGGATTTGCAAGAAGCTTGTGCCTGGTGGAGATATCATGTACAAGTAAGTAAACCTATTGTTCCACCTGTATACATCAAATGAATTTGGGATACTTGGATATTAGTTTGAATCTAAACATAGCTCTATCATTGATCTAATTTTGTTCTCTCTGGCTTTCTGTAGCATCAACAAGGTAGAAGATTTGACTTCAATTCAGGCTAGGGCTACGACCAAATGACAAAACGCCAGAGGTACTTCCTTATACTACAAGTTTTCTTGTTTTATAGAAATGGGACTCTGAATGTCCGAATTTGGTAGATCAGCAATGAAAATAAAAGAAGTATTGCTCATCCTAAGCTTCGGATGGAACTTGGAAGTTAGATTAGGCAAGATGATAACGTATTTTTTTTCATATTTAACTATGAAAATTATTTGTGTTCTGGGTTTTGTGTTTCGGCTTCCCTATCATTCCGATTCAGCCTCTCTGCTTGACAATTGCAGTCCATCAGGAGAAACAAACTTTGAACATTCATAAGGAATGACAAAGATTTATTTTAATTTTTCTCCACTCTGAAATCCGTCTTTAATTTTCTGTTGTGTGTGGTTTATTTTATTTATTTTTTCAAATATATTTTTAAGAATCTTATACGACTATAACTTTTATACATAGCAGATAATAGTTATTTAATATAACTTTATAATTTTCATTTTAACTTTATTATTTTAACAAAAAAAAAACTATATTCAATAATAAGGCTGCATTGGCACCGCGCCTCACAATTTGCCACAAATTCAATTCCTTTCTCATGACTGAATTCCTAGTATTATATATGCGCCACGTGTACCTTTTTTTCACCATGTGATCTGACTACTTTTCATTGAATGGTGCATTTAAATATTAGCGGGAGGTATAAATTTGGGTTGTATTTCGAGTAGTTGATGAGATTTAAAATGTAAATTATTTTTAGTGATACTCAAATTTATAAATATCAATAGTTGTCTGATGTAATATCCAATGTAAAAGAAAAATTATAAGTGGAAGCAAAAAATAAGTTAAAGCAATTAGTGGTTGAGAAATGTAAACATGACAATCAGTAACTATTTATAGTAAAATTTTAATTAATTAATGTTTAATAAATTGATAATTAGATTAAATAATAGTTTAATGGTCCTAACTTGGGGATAATGTAGTAAATTAATGATTTTAAAATAATAATTTTGTAAAAAAATTATATTTTCTTAGAGGACCCACTTATTAAAAAAATTAATAATTATCTAGTATAAAACAAAATCCATATGGTATGTTTGTATGGCTAGTGTAAAATATGTTTTCAGCATTATTTGCTTCTTTTTAAAATTAATTTTGATCTGAATCTCATCTTTGAGTTTTTGTAATGCAAAAAGAAATCTCATCTAGTTGGTATTGTTGTTTTACGACAAGGAATTATTCAATTTCATTATCATCTACTTATTTGTTTGTATGGTAAGATTAGCATCTTTAATATGAAAAAATAAAAACCATACAATAATTCTATTACAATTAATATAACGCAGCCAACTATTAAAAAGTCTTCTTGAATGAAGGCTATCATTCAAATAAGGCATAAGAGATACCAATACAAGGTAAATCACTACCATAAACATGATTATATTTTTCTAAAATAATAAATATTTTTATAAATTAATAATTATTGATTAATTGATATTCATTAAATTTTAAAAAAAATTTCATGATCCTAAAATTATTAATTTATTGAGATTTTATTATAACAAACAGCACATAATTAAACCAACAAAAAAAGGCGGTTTTTTAATCATTAATCAAAAGAAAACTTAAAGAAGAAAATTAAAGGAGAGAAAGCCATAAGTGTTTGCCATGTTGGGAGTAACCATTCGGAAAATCAAAGCTTTTGTTATCCTGCCACGATTTGCAAAACGTAAATTCATATACTGTTATGTTTTAATATTCGAATGAATGTATTCGAAAGTCGTTGGATTAGCAAGCTAGAAAATAATCTCACGGTGATCACCTCCAATCTGAACTCACACGTCATCCCTGCTCCTCTTACGTTTGCCCACAAAACGATGCCTGCTTCAGACTTTTCGTCGATGGCGGTTGATGTTTCCAGAACTAGTCAAGCCTTACAGAGAAGAAAGCAAGGAATCACAAAACCATGTAGACGCGACGGGTTCACACGGCAGCCAAACACCACTTCATTATTCATTTACTTGCTGAAAAGTTAATAAATTAATTATAACCGCATGAAGTGGGTGCGGATCAATCAGTACACCAATATTTGGATAGTAATCGGGATCCTTAGCCATAGTGAATGATAAAATTAAAAATAATGTTAATAATTTTTAACCTATATAAATTATTCAAACACAAATAATTATTGAAAAATACAACTAGGTAAAGCAATTTTACTAACAATCAGAATTCGATTTTGGGACTCACTTCACTAAAGTACAACCCAAAATTCTATGGGATTTTATTGACAATCACAATCAGTTGGATTCACTTAGATAAATTTTTACTAAAATATAATCCTGCATTCTATCTTCACTCATTAGGAGGAGTTTGTTTACCTATAAGAGAAGGCTAGGAGTCGCACCGTTGGAAGCGACGGAAATTTTTATTCATAGTTCTATAAAGTGATACAGACTTTTGTGGTTTCAGAGTTGAACAATAATTTTCGTTTAACAAAATTCGAAATCGTATGAGATGATGTATATTCGTAAAATCAATCTAAAACAATTAAGGACCCAGCAGCAGGCAGACGTAGCTAATGTTGGATGCAGAATCTTAGAAAATGAGCAAATAAATTAATTAAATAAAAGAAAATCCAAAATGAAAATGACTGTAATTATTATTTTTTTAAAACTTGTTAGTATTCTACGTATATATTACAGTATGAAATCTTTTGGAATTATGAACACATATACTTGTAATGCAATCTAAAAGTTTACCAAAACAGAGATAGCAACTGGAGTAAAAAATGCTATTGTATTATAAGATTGTAATTGAACAAAGCGAGCCAGTTAAAATTATCGTAACACGAAGCCTATTGTTCTGAAAGCACCGTGGAGAGCAACAAAAGCCCAAAGACTGCCTAATTCATTAATCTAGAAGTCTAATTGAAGAAAAGTCTGCCTTTAATCCATTTTTTGAGGACTGCAAATTGAAATGAGGCTCAAATAATACTTTTTTATATGTGACAGGTTGATCAGGATTCGCGGCCTGGATACGGGGACCCTTTTTGCGTCATGTCCTAGGCTTTCCGGATGAAACCCGATTTTCGTGACCGGGTGTACTCAGTATCGTGTGTTAAACTCCTAACCAAACCCTCTGCCTCTAGGGTAATCGCCAAATCCATGCGTCGCCTTTGGATTTTGGTTGAATTTGCTCGTCTCCGATCGGTATTGGATTGGGCTGAATTTGTCTCGATTTGGGCTTGAGTGGTCTGCGAACTGACCTTCGGTTGATGATTTAAGAGTGAGAACAGCCAGAATATTTGCGCATAAGTATGACCCAGAAAAGCCTGTGTTGACGTAAGTTATTTCAAAGTAATGGAGGACTTATTCTTGACAAGGATCAGAGATGATTGTGATGTTCTATTTAGGTCATTTAAAAAAAAAAATATTAATAAAATAATCCACCAGATAATTAACATTATTTTTTAAAATTTCTATTATAACTTTTCTTTTTGGATGTAATTAGAAATTATCCAAACCAGTCACAAGTAAATAACACAAATGATAAGAAGTTAGGAGGAATTGAATGATAACAGTCAAAGGTAATAGAGAAGCTTGAAGAGCTTCAGTTGAAGTGGCTTCAGTGTCCAATACAAACTTGTTGCATCAATTGGCAATGAAACACGCAACACAACTTTAAAAGGGTGGATTCTTAGACGTATTCACAACACTTATTTTATTCTTATGAAAACGATAATTACGTTCAATTTGTTTTGTTACCCTACTTATAAACCATATCCCTATCATATTATTGCTACCAGAATTGATCACCTAAGCGTTTATCAATCTTGAAATCGTTTTATCATCTCGTAAAACTCTTGTATTTTCGTACTGCATTATGATATTTAAGATGTCTGTTGTACCAATTATTGTAATGCGGCATGATTTAACATGTGTTTTCATTGGAAGGATGAACTTTTAATTCAAAATTAATAAATGTTAAAGACTAACGTCATATGACAGCAACATAAAAGCATATTCATTTCAAATGATGGGACAATATAGTTGCGATCTGGCATTATCGAATGATTGAAAGAAAATAAATTTATCAAAAATAAAAAATGATTTAATGCACCATTATTCAGCCACATATACTATTTTTTAATTAAAAAATACAATCCATTGAAGTGACGAAACCCTTATTTATATTAGGAAAAAGACGACTATACCACCTTAAATTTTTAATAAGGGACATTAAGACTCCCTTCTAATTATAATACTCTTTGACTCTATTATATTGACTCTATTATATATATACATATATATCTCTCTGATACCAAACAAGACCAGGAATCGTGGAAAGGTGTGAATTGCTTTAGAACTAACAATTTTAGATCTTTAAATTAAGCGCGTGATTACTTTGGAAACTAGGTTGGGCTTTAAGTGATTACTACTGAAGACATGTCAGCTTCTTTAAATTAGCATATTGATACGTGGCATTATTAGCTAGGAAATTGAGTTTTGTCCTGCCTATTACAGCTTTTTTAGGATATATTTTTAACCCCCCTTTGGACCAGTAGCCCGCATCCCTGAGGGTCCAGCTGATATACCAATAAATTTAGGTTCTTTAAAATTTTAATTAATTTCTTTAAAAATCAGTTTAATTTAGCAAGCCTAGCAACAAGGGTTTGCAGAATTAAACATACATTAAGGTGGGTTGCTAATCAAACACAGTACCCAATCTGGATCCTAGAAATGTGCTCTGAGTGTGAAGGGAAAAGAGAAGATACAACTGAGGACAGAAATCCGGTCTTTTTGCCTCAGAGGCTTAGTATAATTTTTATGGCAGAACTGATACAGATCAGTCTGCTTCTCATGCAAATAAACTTTAAAACTTTAAAAATTTAAAACATACACCCTTAGATCTATGCGTTAAATTAAAAATAGATACATATGCTTTAAACAAATGCTTTAAATGCTTTAAAATAAATTAAAATTAAATGCTTACATTTAATTTCAAAAAGCTTTAAGCTTTACAGAAGAAGACAGTTTTTGGAAAAACTTAGAAGTCAGGAAAGATTTCCTTGATGACTTCTGTTCCTAAACCAGAGAGAAGAGAGAATTAGAGAGAATTGCTCGAGAGAGGAAAATGAGCGGATCCCCTCATCTGAAGGCAAATGGAAACTATATACCCAAAGATCTGTTGCTTTACAAAAGAAATAATTACAATAATTGCATCTTCATGTGGGTAAGACCAAAGACCGTAAAGTGATCCCCGGAAATCCTGTGAGTGGAGACAACGTCTTTGCTTTATGACTGATAAAGTCTTTATAGGACCCAAAAATGGAAAAAGAAAATGGAATCTTGTCCCCATAGCTTTTTTCTCGTAAAGAGAATAGTGAGTAAAGGGGGAATATCATCCAAAAAAAACAAAGACAAGAAAATTACATAATTACAAGGAGACATAATAATTACAGGGAAATATATAGGAAAAGTAAATTATTTTTACTTTTTTTTTATACAAATATAATTATTTACAATGCTTTACAAGTGGGAAGATGCCAAAGCAATCGTCTTAATTGTCATCTCCCAAAGAGATGAACGGCTCTTCATCATCGGTGTCTAAGGAGTCACGTGCCGAAGGCTCAGACCTAGAGGCGAGGAGTTGTTCCATGACTTTAAAATATTCATCTTTAGATTTAGCTGAGGCCAGAAGAGATTAGGCCTTAGACTTCTGTGTGAGGAATGTGGATTGGGCTTTAGTCTCTTCAATAGTTGGCGTGAGGTGTCCTATTAAAGAGAGCCATTTTTGAGTGATGGTCTCAGTCAATTTTGACTGTTCATCAAAATTTGACTACTATTTGACTTTGAATGTTCTTTGGAGAAGAAGTTGGGTTTCTTGACTGTGGAATTGAAGACTTCACATCTAAACCCAAGGAAGGAAGAAATTTGTACAGAAGTAGAGGAAAGGGGGAAATCTTTTCTCTGATTCGGAGGGTTTGTAATGGGCTTTAAAAAGATTTATACAGTTTATTACATTAGGGGTTAATATGTCTGAGTTTGGCCTAAAATAATTCCACCATTGGTGAAACCAATTTGGAAGACTTTATACGGTTATTTTTGAGTTAAAGAAAAATAATTAGGAGTGAGTTTTCTTTGGGTTTTGAATAAAAAATGTGTTAAACCAGGCCTGTTGGTAGTCCCAATAGGAAAAGGACTGGCAGTAGTTTAAACGACTTTGAAAATTGGAGGGAAAATCTTTAGTTTTATGGAGTGGTTTACCCTATTGTTTTAGGCTCATAACTTTAAGGATTATGGCCGTGGAATAAGCCAGCTCAGTATGGTCTTTGGAAAGATAAAAATATTTGAATTTTACTGAATCAGTGAATTCAAGAATGCTCTGGTAAAAGGATTGGGGTTTTGTTAAATCCCATATTTTGAAGAACCAGCCCTTTGGAAAAATCTTTGTAAGAGTTTGAAATGGGTCAGAATGATAAAATCCATCTTCAACAACTAAAACATTTTGTTCATAGGTTTTATTAAACCAATTCGATTTCTTTTGAAGTTTCTGCTGTGAAACTACAATTGAAGAAGAGCTTTCAGTAGAAATGATTTTTTTATAAGAAGAAGTCTTTGAAATTTCTTTAGAAACAGATTTTTCTTTCTCCAAAAATTAAGAAAGAGGTTTTATTTGAGAAATGCTTTGTAATACTAACATAAGTTCAGAAGATTTAGAAATGGAGGTTACCCATTCTTTTACCTATTCATGGGAGGCAATGGCTTTAGACTCTTCTTCCTGGACCATATCAATCCATGACTTTATTGGCATTGCTGAAGACAGTAGTTTTTCTTTAGAAGGGGTAGAGGCTTTAGGAGTTTGAGGCAGAGGGTCTTTAAGGATTCCTTTACCTTTGTCTTTCTTTCTAGACGGCATTTATCTATTTTGAAGAAATTGTCTAGTTGGAAAATCTGGAACAGAATTCCTGTCACCTTTAATAAACTTGATTTCAAAATAAAAAATGCTTAAAATAGCTTGCCAACGTGCAAAAATATGTTTAGACGCAATGTTTTGAACATCGTTTTCTAAAATATGTTTTTCAGCTTTACAATCAATTCTAAGCAAAAATTTCTGATTTAATAAATCACTTTGAAACTTTGTAATGCATAAAACAATGGATAAAATTTCTTTTTTAATAGTAGAGTAGTTTCTTTGACAATCATTCCAATGTGCAGAAACATAATGTACTATTTATTCTTTATTATTTTCTACTTGCTTTAAAATACCACCATAATCTAAGTCAGATGCATCGGTCTTAACTACCTTAGGTAATGCAGGATTTGCTAAATGCAAATATGGTATGCTTTTGACAGATTGTTTTATTAGTCTGATGGCTTTTGTATGCTCATCTATCCAATCAACATGATTCTTTTTTAACCTATCGTGTAGGGGCTTTGAAATCCTATTGATATTAGGACAAAAATCTAAGACATAATTTAAACTACCAAGAAATCTTTGCAACTGTGTTTTATCAAGAATCCTATTAGGAAACTTGTTAGCAAATGCAAGTGACCTTTCAATAGGGGTAATTGTTCCTTTGGAAATATATTGTCCAAGGAACCTGACCTTTGTTTGAAATAAAGAAACTTTAGAACTAGAAATGGCTAAACCAGCTTTTCTAATTGCAAAATAAAAAGTTTTTAAATGTTTAAAATGTTGATCAATTATGTTAGAAAAGATCAATACATCATCAATATAAACAATACAAAAATCTGAATAAGGATTATAAATGTCATTCATAAACCTTTGAAATTCAGAAGGGGTATTCTTTAATCCAAACGGCATAACTGTCCCCTCGTATTGTCCAAATAGAACAGTAAAAGCAGTTTTATACCGGTCTTTTGGATGTATTTGAATTTGTCAAAATCCTAATTTCATATCAAATTTTAAAAATATGAAAGCAGGATGGAGTTTTTGAAGCAAATCCTTCTTATCAGGTATAGGGTACCTAATCTACTTTAAAACTTTATTTAAAGGTTTGTAATTGATCACCAATCTAGATGTTCCTCTTTCTATCTCAGAATTTTTATTGACATAGAAAGCGGCACAAGGCCACGGAGACCTTGATTTCACAATTAAACCTTTAGATTCTAAGTCTTTAATCTCATTCTTACAGTGTTGCTCTAGATCCATGTTCATTTGTATAGACCTAGCTTTTGTAGGAATTTGTCTTTCATCAAAATTGGGTTCATATGGCAAATCAACCATATGTTGCTTCCTTTCCCAGAAAGTAGAGGGAAGATCAGCACAGATTTCTTTTTCAATTAAAATTTTGAAATCAGAAATCTTTTTCTTTACAAAATACTTTGCAATTGTTTTTCAATTCTTTGTAAACTCAAACTTTCTGTAAACAAATCAAATCATTTTATTTTGTTTTAAGTGAAACATTAATTTGATTTTGGTAAACAGAGGTAGCTTTGATGATATTTAAATTTCTTGTCTTGGGCTTTTTTATGAAAGGAAAGATAAGTTTTTTCTTTTGGGCTTTAAATGATATACTGTTGTAATTAATAGTATATGGAGTAATTAAATTTATAAAAGGAGTTCCTAAATTGACAGCATGATGAATATCATTTGTCAAAATAAAAGAAGTCCTAAATTCAAAACCATTATTCAAAATAAACGCCTCAACCTTGGAGGTGATTCTCAATTTTGAATTATTGGCAATAGAAAGCCTTTCTTTAGTTTTCTCATGGAATTTCTTTGGAACAATAATTTCCTTAATACAATTTAAAACGGCACTAGGATCAAATAATACAATGGTGTCAATTTGAAATTCTTTAGAAAATTTTAATGTAACTTTAATCAAATATTTTCTTGTGGTGATTTGCTTTAAAACAAAAAGAAAATCATGAGGCAGAGACTCAATATTCTTAAACTTTTGATCCTCATCCTCATCACTTTGAGAATTTGATTATTTATCCGAATGCTGTTCTAATTGTTTTTGTAACTGTATTTGGATAGTTTTAGAATCAGTTTTTTATTTTTGTTTTAATTCATGAATCTCAAGTTTGATTTCTTTAATTTCTTTTTGGAGATCTGAAATAGAAGGATAAAACTTTTTAGTCTTTTTCTTATTCAAAATATCCGTGCGATCATATGCATACTTTTGAACAACAGGGGCCTTTGCTCAAGAGTTTTTAGAAGTTTATCTAAATACTCTCTTTGCAAAGTAGGGTCAGAAATATATTTGACTAATTTAAGAAATGTTTCTTACTCTTTAGTCAACACATTGACTTTCTTTTGATATGATTCTGTATCAGAATCACTATCAAACGTATCTGATATGTTAGAGTCAATCAACTCGTCAACCTGCAGATCACTGTCTCCTGTCATAGAAGACTCTGAATCAGAAGATCAACTAATAAAGGAGCTATTTGGGAAATGATTTCTTCATTGAGTCCTAACACATGAAGTTTTCTACTCATCCTGCAATATTTTACAGTTATGTCCTCTTTTTCTACACTTGAAATAAGTGGCTTCTTTATAGTTGAAAGGATTCTTTAGTTTGGCTCTAACTTCCTTCCTTTTAGAGGAGTGCATTTTATAAGGTCTCGAAGACTTGTTATAAAAAGTTTTTCTAAGTTCTAGAAAGGGTTTCCTATATCTTTTAGACTTGTAATGTTTTTTGTAAGTCTTCGAAGAATACTTACCATTACAATCTTTTAAAGAAGAGGCTTTAAAAGGGTCATAATTGAATTGTTTACAGAAACTACCTAATTCTTATTTAGATTTCCTAAGTGTTGTGCAAATTTTAATGAACTCGCAAGCGCACGAATCTATTGTAGAATAGATTAATGGTGACGAGTGTTGATCCCACGAAGAGGTTGATTTTAATTATGTGTTGAATTAATTTTCTTTTAATGAGAACAATTAAATTATGGTAACTTTATTCTAAATCATGAATTAAAATGACGGCAATAATTGAGAATGAAACTTGTTATAATAAAGCACTTGGGTATCCGGATCCACATCAACATGCTCTATGGGCTAAATATTCCATATTAATACCAATTAATATGGTGCCAAGGGCTTATCGTGCCAAATAATAATAACCTTGTACTAGGGTGTCGGTTTAACCAGGGCTGTAACTAGATAAGACTATTATTATTTGTCGACGAAAAGTCAAAACAACCACAAATATTAGAGGGGAAGAGAAAGTAAATTTACCAAATTAAGCCCATGGAACATGTTGAGACTTCACCTTCAACCCAAGCTCAAAAGAAATTAGCCACTCATATTTTAACAAAGAATAAAAAAGGAAATTTTATTAAAATACAAAGAAACTACAAGAAAGAGAAGGAATTTCAGAAATCTAAGCTTAGAAATGAATTCAGGGGTGCCAAATTAGGGGGGGAGAGCCCCCTTTTTATAGATACATTGAGTGAATCGTGACCATCGGATTAAAAACAATTCGGATGCTCAGGATTGCGCCATGTCATCAGTCAACCGTCAACAGTCAACCGTCAACAGTCAACATTTGTACAGTAATGCCGCCTGAATAGTAAATAATCCCATGTAAGCGCATGTACTGTACACCCGATTTCTACTCCACTGAGATGTTGCCACGTCATCGATCTACAGTACCTAAGAAATTTAGTCCAATAAGATCGTGACACATCATCGGTCAACGCCACGTCATCGGTCAACGCCACATAAGCAGTCAATCCACATAATTCGTCCAATCAGATACTGCCACGTCGTAGGTAGTTGCCACATCATCGGTCCGTATACATAAACAGTGTCGTGAACAGTACCGTACGTATGAACAGTACCATATGTGTGAACAGTGACTTTTTTCCTTTAATGCTCTTCTTAAGGTTTTCGACCGTCCTAAGTCCAAATATGACGTCCGTTTTGCTGTCTGATCACTCGTTTATTGTGAAACGATTATGATACCCCTAAAATACATAAAATAGACAATTATAATAAAACACATATAATTAAATAACAAAATACTTAAATAAATAAAAGTAGCAATGTTAGTGAGATTTAAAGTGTAAAATGACGATTTTCTCCTTTATAAATATACATTTTCTAACACTCAACACACCCCCCAACCAGCTTATTGCTAGTCCCTAGCAAATAAAGCGAAGATAAAATTCAAAATCTTTTTTTTTTAAACACACGTGTTTATTCAATCAGATTAATGATAACAATCAAATAAAAGTTTAAGCATTATCTCTAGTTTAAAGGAATATCACACCCACATCAACCATCCATATGTATCAGTCCAGCAGATTTTGTTGTAGTAATAGTAATCAAGTTACTTTCAAGAATGACATATCCAACCCTAAAATCTCACCGGTTGTAGTGACACTCTCACAAAGAAATTAATCCCAATAAAATTTTGTCACTACAATGAATGGTAAATTGAGAGAAAATAATAAAGAAATATCACACACTCTCACCAAGATGAAAAATATGCCCATATCTTAGAAATAATACGATCTCAAATAAAGTATTAGTCAACCCAATGTATTCATCATTTTTTTTATTTTTTTATTTTATATGCCTCACTACATCTTAATTACCCATATAACTAGCTTTTATGTTAGACTATAGTTCCCTAAAATCAGGAAGGACTTTTATTAGGACGTAACGTAGGCTAGGGACATGGCTAATAAAGAAAGGAAAATAGGGAAACAAAATATATATGTTTGAGAAAAAAATTCAAGAACTTTTTACAGGATACATTTTGCTTATTTATTACTATTGTACATTTTTCTTTTTTTTTCTTTTTTTTTCTTTTTTTTCTTTTTTTCTCTTTTTTTTCTCTTTTTTTTCTATATGGCACAACTTCACTGAACAAAATAATTATTTATATTTTTTTTTCTCAAACATGAATAGGTAGATGGAACTTGTATGATATCGGGTAATACTCCAAATTGGAGTGGGTCAGGATGATAAGTTAATAAAGAAAAGGTTTTTTTTTAAATAAAAGGCTCAAAAGGACTAATTATGGATATTAAATAATAGGGATGGCTAGAAAGGCTCAAATGGGTCAAAAATGGCCTTCCATCATCTTTTAGGACTCTAAATAATCTTCCATATCTACTAATTAAGTGGACATTTAGATGCAGTAACACACACTTTTTTTTTTAAAAAGGGTTGACTCAAAGAAAATCTAGAGATCATGTATGAAATAATAAACTACTAAGCTACATGAAGAATGGGCAAAAAGGGTTACTCTCCAAGAAAAATTAATAGGCTCAAAAACTCACTTGGAATTTATTATGACATGTGCATTCTTTCAAGCAACTCATATTTGTCCCCAACATCAACATGTAGAATAGTAAACATGGTGTAACATCACTCAAGACCAAAGATAATACAAATACTAAAATTCAAAAGTCATCATATCATCCAATATCAAGAACTCACAAATTTTTTTTAAATAGAATTATTTCCCCCCAACCTATTCTAAACATAAAAAGAAAACATACATGCAGAAAAATTAAAGAAAAATGAATATTTATTTTTAATTTAATTTTTTTTTACAAAAGAAGATGCGTTTCTAGAGTTACTACACTCCATATTCAGCCATCTTCGACTTTAAAAACTTGAAAATATATATTTATAAAGGAGAAAAATGAAAGGTTAGAAACACACACAAATATATATATATATATATATATATATATATATATTTTGTTTTTGTTTTGTTTTATTTTTTTTTTTAACTAAGAAGATGCGTTTCTAGAGTCAGTATACTCCATATTCAGCCATCTTCTATTCAAAAAGTTAATCATGGTTAGTTCAACATTCCACAATTGTCCACTATTCCCTCCCCCCAACCAGAACGAAACATTGTCCTCAATGTTTGAAAGGAAAGAAGTAGAGTTTAGAAGACATCACCTGGGTGTCTTTGTAATCTGAAGAAAATATTTACAAGCGGAGAGTTAAATCTAATTTGTACTTCTTACTGCCGCTATTATTACCATCATTATTTGAACACTCCAACACAATATCCTTGGGATCTGGCTCTGGTTGATAAGCTTGTAACAGATCAAGTAGCACATTAGCAGTGTGTGCACAAATAAAGATGTTTTTCACTGAGGAAGGAATAAAATAGTTCTTTATTGCATGGTTAAGAAATGCGAGAAAGCCATCATAAAAGTTATTGACATCTAACAAACCAATGGGTTTCTGATGAATGTTCAGATGGGACCAAGATGCTAATGTCATTAGTGCCTCAAGAGTTGTAAGATCGCCTGGAAGGAAAATAAAAGCATCGGCATGATTTAACATTTCAGTTATTCGTTCTTGCATACCTGAGACCACTAACTCCTCTCCAGTTGGTGAATGAGACAAACAACCCAAAGGTTTTAGGATTTGAGGGATGATGCCTAACACTTGGCTCCCTCTGACAAAAGCAGCTTCTGATACCATTTTGAATAACCCTCGGTCACCTCCTCCATACACTAAGTGCAATTTGCTCTCTGCTATTCTTAGACCAAGATCTATGGCTGCCTCCATGAACTCTTTATGTTTGCCACAGTGGAACCTAGAAAGCACACAAATGTTCTTGAATTGTTTACTAGAAGAAGCTGCCATTAAGATATTGCTAAAAAACAACTTGTGAGTGCTCAGTAAAAACAATTCACATTTAAAGACCTTGGTGACAGTTGGTTACAGCTGTGTATGAGACATTATGTTAATTAATGTGTAAGGCACATAGCTCAAAAGTCAAAAAGAAAATAGTAAAAAGAAAAAGTAAATGAAATTATTAAACAACAATAATGCAAATAGTAAAATAACAGTGAAATAAAAGAACAGAGAGGTAAAAGGATATTTACAGATAGTTGTGATTGTGGCTTACATCTTCCTCTGGTTTTACGTCTAGAAACGGCTTGAACGCCCTCTATGGGTCGAGGATAGGCTTCCCATCCAGTTTTCTTACAAACTGGCAAACATGGTCTTTTATAGTCAGATTCCCGAGACTATAGTTTGCACATTCTTTATGGAATAATGGCCATAACTGAAGTATTGCATGTTGGACGTATCCACTGGGATGTGTTTCAAGAGACAAAAGGATATCATCCAATGACTCCTTATTCAAGCCATCCCTAATGAATTGAATCTTATCTTCTCTGTTATCAGACACCATTCCTAAAGAACATGATTTTTTTATTGCATATCATTCTGGCACATTTATGACAAGCAACAGAAAGTCTTCGAGCTCGTCGTTTTCTCGCATAATTTCCTTTACCACAACCAGGCATGTATGCAATAAATCTGGGAGGTAACTCACCTGCTAAGCGAACTTTTGCCTCGATTAACCAACGGATGTCAGCAGGGATGTTATTCTTTATAAGCAATCGCATGCGTTCGGACCGGGTTTTATAAATTAAAAGTAGGGCATTCTGAGGAAGCGAAGGGAATTGTTTGTGAAGCTTTTCTAAAATCTCATTTCTGTCCATACCTTTGTCTCAGAATATCAGTTATTGTGGGAAAACTGAAGCAACCGACTTGATTGTCACGGAGTACCGTTATCCGCCATTTGACCGGGGTTACAAACTTTAAACACACAAAGCAAACTAAAACACACAAACAAGAAAATAAATTAAAACACACAAAACAAACTAAAATCGTCCTCTTATTGAATTTACCTCAAGCTCCAATTGGATGTTGTAGATGCCTCTCTCAATTTCTCGGAGTTAGCTTTCTAAATCCTCAACATAGGCTACTAACTCTGGTGGTTGTAGCTGCCAGATACGATGTGTTTTATAAAATCGTATCTGACCTCTGAGATGAGATTGTATACGTCGATACTGTCTAAGAATGTTTAAGAGGAACTGTCTCATGATTAAATGGATAAGAAAAACTTAACGGTTAAACAAACACAAAAAAAATAATTTCAATCAAAGAAAAGAATGAATAAAAGAAAGAAAAATAAAGAAAATAAATAATCAAATCACCGAAAAGTAAAACCTCAATTTAAAATAGGTGGGTCACTCAAATTTATTTTATTTGTCCTCTCCATGGTTGGTATTCTAGATATGGCTTTAATCTTTGACTATTAACTTTGAAAGTGACACCATTCATTGGATCCTTAATTTCAATTGCCCCATGTGGAAAAAACAAGATGAACAATAAATGGGCGGACCATCGAGGCGTAACTTACCTGGGAATAAGTGTGCGAGAATTGAATAAAAGTACTTTCGACCTGGAGTGAAAGATTTTCGCATAATTTGCTTATCGTGAAAGACTTTCATTCGTTGCTTGTAAATTTTGGCATTCTCGTCGCATCATTTCGAATTTCTTCAAGTTCTCGCCAACTCAATCTTCTTTTTTCTCGAGCCACTTTTTGTATGTCAAAATTGAATTTCTTGATGGCCCAAGACGACGATGCTCGAGTTCCACAGGTAGGTGGCATGCTTTTCCATACACTAGCCTGTAGGGTGACATCCCAATCGGAGTCTTGAAAGCCGTTCTATATGCCCATAATGCATCATCAAGCCGCAACGACCAATCTTTTCTGTCGGGCCTCACTGTTTTTTCTAAAATGTGCTTTATTTCTCGATTGGAGATCTCAACTTGGCCGCTGGTCTGTGGATGATATGGGGTCGCCACTTTATGAGTGATGGAGTACTTTGTCAAAAGTGCTTTGAAAAATTTATTGCAAAAGTGGGCACCACCATCACTAATTATTACTCGAGGGAATCCAAAGCGGGAAATAATATTGCTTTTCAAAAATCCTATTACCACTTTATGATCATTGTTCCTACATGGAATAGCTTCTACCCATTTCGAAACATAATCAACAGCGACCAATATATATTAATGGCCAAAAGATGTGGGAAAGGGTCCCATAAAATCGATACCCCATACGTCAAAAATTTCAACCACCAGAATTGGGTTTAGTGGCATCATATTCCTTCGTGTAATGCTGCCCATTCTTTGACACCGATCACATGAAGAACAAAGGGTGTAAGCATCTCGAAATATAGTTGGCCAATAGAAACCACATTGTAAAATTTTAGTAGCTGTTTTCTTAGCACTGAAGTGGCCTCCACAAGCTTGTTCATGGCAAAAAGAAAGGATATTCTGAAATTCATTCTCTGGGACACATCGTCTAATAATTGGTCTGCACAGTATTTAAATAGATAAGGATCATCCCAAAAGAAATTCTTTATTTCTGTAAAGAATTTGGCTTTGTCTTGTTTAGTCCAATGCTCTGGAAGTTGACCTGTAACAAGATAATTAACTATATCAGCATACCATGGTACTACTTCCACACTCATTAATTGTTCATCTGGAAATGACTCATTCAAAGGTAAATGTTCTTTTGTTGTGTCAAAATGGAGATGGGAAAGATGATCAGCCACAACATTTTCTGTTCCTTTCTTGTCTTTGAATTCTAAGTCAAATTCCTGCAAGAGTGGCACCCAACGAATTAGTCTAGCTTTTGCATCCTTCTTTGTGAGAAGATATTTAAAAGCAGCATGATCTGTAAATATAATTATTTTACAACCAATGAGATAAGTTCAAAATTTTTCTAATGCAAACACAACTGCTAGCATTTCTTTTTCAGTGGTTGAATAATTCAACTGTGCATCATTCAATGTCATACTAGCATAGTAAATCACATGGGGAATTCGATCAACTCGTTGTCCTAATCTTCTCCTCTTTGTATAGTCAGATGCATCACACATAAGCTCAAATGGTAAGTTCCAATTTGGGGGCTGAATGATGGGTGATGATGTCAACAACTGCTTTAGTTTTTCAAATGCCACAAGACATGAATCATCAAAGACAAAATGTACATCCTTAGCAAGTAAATTGCATAAGGATCTAGAAACTTTGCTAAAATCTTTAATGAAACGTCTATAAAAACCAGCATGCCCAAGGAAAGATCTTACTTCTCTGACTGTTTTAGGTGGAGGAAGATTGGAAATGAGATCCACCTTGGCTTTATCAACCTCAATACCTTTGTTTGAAATGATGTGACCGAGAACAATACCTTGTTTAACCATAAAATGGCATTTCTCCCAATTCAAGACTAAATTCTTCTCGATACATCTCTGCAGAACTAGTGTTAGATGATG
Organism: Aegle marmelos; assembly: GCA_030449875.1. Classification (NCBI taxonomy): domain Eukaryota; kingdom Viridiplantae; phylum Streptophyta; class Magnoliopsida; order Sapindales; family Rutaceae; genus Aegle; species Aegle marmelos. Next base: position 2,276,319 of record JASUUL010000046.1, on the reverse strand, counting down.
TAAACATTGATCAAACGAATCTCCAAAAACAGAAAAGTCATCCACAAAAACCTCAAGGAATCGTTCAACCATATTAGAAAAAATGCTCAACATGCATCGTTGAAATGTAGCAGGTGCATTACATAATCCAAATGGCATTCTCCTATATGCAAAAGTGCCAAAAGGATAAGTGAAGGTGGTCTTCTCTTGATCTTTTGGTGCTATGGGAATCTGATTGTATCCTGAATAACCATCTAGAAAGCAATAAAACTCATGACCCGCTAATCTATCAAGCATTTGATCGATAAATGGTAAAGGAAAATGGTCTTTACGTGTGACAGAATTCAACTTTCTGTAATCAATGCATACACACCATCCTGTAGTTACTCTAGTGGGTACTAATTCATTATCAGCATTGATGACTCATCAGAACTCCGACTTTTTTTAGGAACAACTTGCACAGGACTAACCCACGAACTATCAGAAATAGGGTAAATGATACCTGCATCTAATAGCTTAAGGACTTCAGTGTGAACAACCTCTTTCATGTTAGGATTTAACCGACGTTGTATTTCCCTAGTAGGTTTAGCATTTTCATCAAGATGAATGTAATGCATGCAATCTACTGGGTTTATACCTTTTATGTCTGCTATGGTCCATCCTAATGCTCCTTTATGTTCTTTTAAAACATCCAACAACTTACCTTTTTGTTCGTCATTGAGGGAAGAAGAGATGATTACTGGTAAAGTGCTTTCTTCTCCCAAGAATGCGTATTCCAAAGTGTTGGGTAATGGCTTGAGTTCGAGTTTTGGTGGTGATTCTGATGATGGGCTGAGTTTCTTTTCTGACAGCACTAGTTGTTCAACTCTTGATTTCCATTTATTAGTGTCCATGGATGGTGCTGAGTCAAGTAGAGCATTGACTTCATCAATCGAATCATCAATATCAAAATTTAAACCAAAGTGAGTTAAACAAGTTTGCAAAGGGTCATCACTAAGGTTTGAAGGAAAATTGTTATCAACTAGTGTTTCTATTAAATCCATATTAACAATTCCATCATCTGTACTGTGAGGTTGTTTAGCAATGTTAAAGATATTGAGTTCCATGGTCATATTGCCAAAAGACAACTGCATATTTCCTGGTTCGCATTGAATATGTGCATCGGCGATTGCCAAGAAAGGTCACCCCGAATAATGGGAATGTTCTTCTTTGAATCCTCGCTGACTTGGTTGAGTGTCAATTACAATGAAATCAACAGAAAATAAAACTTGTCTACCTGGATAAGACGTCCCTCCACAATACCACGAGGTATTTTTATGGACCGACTGCAAGTCGTAACACCACCGAGTTGGATGTAATTCGCCCCCAAGTTTCATAAAAACAAAGTAAGGCAACAGATTTACATTAGCTCCTAAATCCAACAAAGCATTCTCAATTGTGTGGTTCCCTATACTACATGAGATAGTGGGGGAGCCTGGATCTTTACATTTTAGAGGCATTTTATGTTGGAGTATAGAACTAATATTTTCTGTTAGAAAGGCCTTTTTCTGAACATGAATATTTCTCTTTTTAGTACAAAGGTCTTTAAGAAACTTGGCGTATGATGGCACTTGTTTTATAGCTTCAAGTAAAGGGATGTTAACACTTACCTGTTTGAAGATTTCAAGAATCTCACCTGTGGATTTTCCTTTCTTCCCTTTAGCTAACCTCTGAGGAAATGGAGCTTTAGGAACATATTCTCGTGAGTTGGTTTCCTCTTTCTCATCTGATGATGATTCCTCCTAATTCATAGGTACAATTTGAGTTGATTTTGGCATCTCCACTTTGTTGTCAACTTCTTTTCCTTTTCGCAAGGTCATCACTGCTTTGACCTCTCCATGCTGCTGTGGTGAACTAGAACTTGCTTCATTTACTGCTTTAGGATTGGGCACTGGTTGACTTGGGAATTTACCTTTTTCAACGGTCATGGCCAATGTTTGAATTGAAGAGGCAAGTTGTCCTACCATTTTCTCAAGGCTTGAAACAGATTGAGCTTGTGAGTTGAAGCTTGCTCTCATCTCATTTCGTAATTCATCAATGGTGCGGTTTTGCTGCTCGATCTTGAAGTTAGTAAGATTTCTGAAATTTTGGGATGTCTCCTCCCATGGTTTAGGTTGAGAATGGTTTGGGTTCTGATTGTATGATCTAAACGGTGGTTGAGAGGCTTGAGACATTTGAGGAACTGGTTGCATTGGTGGAGGTGGAACTGATGGTCCATTTTGTTGGAATCCTTGAGACCATGAAAAATTGGGGTGGTCTCTCAATCCAGGGTTGTATGTGTTGGAGTAAGGGTTGTAATTTGATGGTTTTCTTATGATACCTATGGCATTGGCTTGATCTAAATATGAGTCATGGTCATGTGGCTCTGTTGATTTAGCAATTGTCAAAGATGCTATTTGTCGAGTAAGACCTTCAACCATCTCTTTGACTTCTTTAATTCCTGAGTTTGACTCGCCAATATTAACCTCATTCACTCCCTTAATTCTCCTGGTATTTCTGAGTGATCGACTCCGTTGTTGAGAATTATCCGATTGCCGTTGGAAAAATTCCCAAATCTCTGATGCGCTTTTGGACATTAACTCTCCTCCACCGGTTGCCATTAGCCATTCTTGCATATGTGGCAATAATCCCTCCAAAAAGTATTGGCATTGGTGCCATTTCTCGTACCCATGATGTGGACACTTCAAGAGTAGCCCATTAAATCGCTCCCATGCTTCGAAAAACTGCTCGTCGTCTCTTTGAGTAAACTCTGAAATTTTCCTGCGAATAGCATTGGTTTTATGAACTGGGAAATATTTATTTAAAAATTTAGTTACCATTTGTTCCCATGATGTAATGCTATTAGCAGGTATTGTATTAAACCATGAACGAGCTCTATCTTTTAATGAAAATGAGAATAGTCTAAGTTTAACATCATCATCTGAAAAATTCTCGTATTTAAAAGTTTGACAAATAGCATGAAAATCATTCAGATGATTATATGGGTCCTCATTTTTTAGGCCATAGAATGTGGGGAGACAGTTTAGCACACTAGGTTTTAATTCAAAACTCTTAGCACCTATATTTGGGTACCTTATGCATAATGTGCTCAAATTAGCTAAAGGACTAAAATAATTCTTAAATGGCCTCTCTTGTGGTTCTGGTTGCTGATGTTGCAAATCCATTTCAAATTTCTTTTGAAAAACAGTGTGTTTGTGAGTGCGAATTGTTTTTTCCAAATCAAGGTCTAAATGTTCAAGATTAGGTGATAATGACCTTCGACCATGCATGCAAAGAATAAAATAAATGAAAATAAAACAAATAAAATTAAAGAGGAGAGAGAAATTACAATACTAACCTTGTGACGTTGTTATAACCGTACTATAAACATACACTCAAGTGCTAAAAAGAAAATACAAGAAATAGATTAACTAAAAAGAAAATAAGAAGATAAATTACAACGAAAAATGAAAAATTAAATTACAGAAATATAAAGAAGAGAAAAAGAAACAAAATTAAATTACAGGAAAAAAATTACTTAAAAAAAATTAATTCTATAATAAATTAACAGAATAAATAAAAATTACAAAGAAAAATAACTCAGAAATTAAATTATAGAAATTTAAAGAAATTACAAAGAAATTAAATTATTGAAATTTAAAGAAATTTAAATTACCAAAATTAAATTAAAGATTCACTTTTTTTTATTTTTTTATATATATATTTTAATTTTTTTAAATTACAAAAATTTAAATTACAGAAATTAAATTGTAAAAATTTAAATTACAGAAATTAAATTGCAAAAATTTAAATTACAAAAATTAAATTATAGAATTATTTTTTTATAAGAAAAAAATACAAAAAAAAATTAATTCAACAAATTAAAATAACTTACCTCCCCGGCAACGGCGCTAAAAACTTGTTGTGCAAATTTTATTGAACTCGCAAGCGCACGAATCTATTGTAGAATAGATTAATGGTGACGAGTGTCGATCCCACGAGGAGGTTGATTTTAATTATGTGCCGAATTAATTTTCTTTTTAATGGGAATAATTAAATTATGGTAATTTTATTCTAAATTATTGAATTAAAATGGCGGGAATAATTAAAAATGAAACTGTTATAATAAAGCACTTGGGTATCCGGATCCGCATTAACATGCTCCATGGGCTAAATATTTCATATTAATACCAATTAAATCATAAGGGGGGATTCCACACCTCATGAATCACTCTCCAATAAGTATGGTGCCAAGGGCTTATCGTGCCAAATAATAATAACCTCAGTCTTAGGGTCTTGGTTTAACAGGAGAAATTGAATTCTAGACAAGACTATTATTATTTGTCGACGAAAAGTCAAAACAACCACAAATATTAGAGGGGAAGAGAAAGTAAATTTACCAAATTAAGCCCATGGAACATGTTGAGACTTCACCTTCAACCCAAGCTCAAAAGAAATTAGCCACTCATATTTTAACAAAGAATAAAAAGGAAATTTTATTAAAATAAAAAGAAACTACAAGAAAGAGAAGGAATTTCAGAAATCTAAGTTTAGAAATGAATTCAGGGGTGCCAAATTAGGGGGGGAGAGCCCCCTTTTTATAGATACATTGAGTGAATCGTGACCATCGGATTAAAAACAATTCGGATAATCAGGATTGCGCCACGTCATCGATCAGCGATCAATAATCAACCGTCAACAATCAACATTTGTGCAAAGAATGCCACGAATAGTAAATAATCCCATGTAAGCGCATGTATCTTTGTACACCCTATTTCTACTCCACTGAGATGTTGCCACGTCGCATCGATCTACAAGATGCAAGAAATTTAGTCCAATAAGATCGTGACACATCATCGGTCAACGCCACGTCATCGGTCAACGCCACATAAGCAGTCAATCCACATAATTCGTCCAATCAGATACTGCCACGTCGTAGGTAGTTGCCACATCATCGGTCCGTATACATGAACAAAAGATGTGAATGTGAAACGATGAAATGCGTATTAACGATTTAACAAGCATATGTGTGAACAGTGACTTTTTTCCTTTAATGCTCTTCTTAAGGTTTTCGACCGTCCTGAGTCCAAATATGATGTCCGTTTTGCTGTCTGATCACTCGTTTATTGTGAAACGATTATGATATCCCTAAAATACATAAAATACACAATTATAATAAAACACATATAATTAAATAACAAAATACTTAAATAAATAAAAGTAGCAATGTTAGTGAGATTTAAAGTGTAAAATGACGATTTTCTCCTTTATAAATATACACTTTCTAACACTCAACACTAAGCTCCCATTTTAACTATTTCTGTAACTTTAAATCTTGACAAATCTTTAAACCTTCCTTATTGACATAACTGACTAATTCACTGTAGGTGAAACTGTTATAAGGAATTTGATTGTCATATAAGGCTTTAATGAAATTCCTCACTTTTTCTCCTAAGAGGGTTGGTAAGCCTGCAAGGAATTTTTCCTTCCAAGTTATATGATTTGCATCATCTCTTAAGAAAAGTCTAATAAAGAAAGTGGTTTTATAACTTTGGAAATCACTAAGTTTTCTACATCTGAGATTATGTTGTAACTCAGCATTTTTGTCTATAAGGTGAGAAGGGTCACCTGTAAAATGTAGGGATATTGTAACTATAAGGATTGCAACAGCATCTTGAATTGGGTTGTTAAACTCATCAAGAATAGGTAATCCCTCTTGATCAATTTGAATGACATTTAAAATGTCAAGATGTTGTTGACTGGTGAGGAGATGATCCCACCATCCTTTAAGCTGACCAGTAAACCCAGCAATCAGGATTTCTGCTATGGCTCTATCAGAGGTTCCTGATTGGGTTTTATAGGCATTAGCTGCCATGGTCATTTATTGGAGAAGTCCAAGTATGTTATACTCAGACATTCCATCTACATTCCACTCATAGACAGAAGATGCATTAAACCAAGATTGGTTTATTGCAATTAGTCTATTATCTATTGCTAGATCAGGTGGAGTACGAGAAGTAGTAGGAAGTGCTAATTCCCAATGGACTTTATTGACTTTAGGTTCAGGTTCAGGTTCTTTTTGGAATGTTTCTATATTCGAAGAGGTTATAGAAGACTGATTCTGATTTAATACTCCTATCTTGCTAGATTGGGGAGTATCATGGGCTATCTCTATCTTCAAGGATGAGAAAGAAGAGGCTTCTATCCCATCTAATTGCTCATGAATAGCTTTAGCAAAATCTAACTTCGATTCTTGGACAAGCTTTTGACTTGTCTTCAAAACCTAGAAAGGCTTGAAAATAGGCTCTTTGAGTCTTTTTTCAAGATCAGATTTTGCAACAGTCTTTGATGAAATTGTAAAAGGAACAGTTATGGTTGACTTTTGGATTTGACTCTCTATCCTAGTCAACTGTTTTTCTATTGTATTTAGATTAGTGTTACAGAAATTATTCTGTTGAATAACACTATCTAAATTTTTATCTGTATCACTATATCTATGGATTTTGTAGGGTGAGGCTTTAACTTGAGTAGGAGGTTCACCATGATTAATTGTGATGTTCCTCATTGGAGGATATTCAGACTCAACAGTATTTTCACTATCAGAAAGTTTCCATTCAGGAGTTTTCTTTGTCATAGTGATAGGGTTTGTCTTTTTAAAAGGATAAGAAATGTTGTTGTCAGAAGCATATATTTCAAACCAATCAAAAAAATAAAAATGAGCTTTATGCAGATTAACAAATTTGTAATAGAACTCTTGAATTTGTTTTCTCTGATTCAAAAAATGTTTAAAAAACCAGAGTTTCTTTTCTTTATTTGAGTCAGAATAAAAATCATTGTGTAAAAGAGTTTTATCTAATTCAAAAGGCTTTTCTAAGACACTGATTATATTTTTTGTAACAGTAGAAAATGTTGGAGATGTTGGAGGAGAAGGTTCCTTCTCTTTTTTTCTTTGTTCTTGTTGACTACTAGTATAAATTGGATGAGGAATACTAGTAGTATAATCAACAAAGCGTATAGAAGAACTAGGTATATTTGAAGTGGAAAACCTAGGTTGGTCTTTGTATAGGAGATTTATAACAGAGGATACTTTGGAGAATTTTCTATCTATTGAAGGAATACTAGAAACAGAATCTATATGTGAGAATCTAGATGAAGTAGACCTTCTAAAAGATAGTTTGACTTTTCTGTCAGAATACTGAGTCACATTTTACAATTCTGTATTGGGCTCAAGTTGCCTTAGAATCACTGGTTCAGTGGCTCCATCAAGAATTTATTCCTCTGGAAGATGGACATCTTTCCATTGAATTGGTCTTAAAACAACAATGTTGGCTTTGGACAAGTCAGTCTGGAAAAGAATTGTTTCATTTTTTTTTACTGGAATTTATGTTGCATATTAAACGCAAAATGCATTGCTTTATAAGACATTTTATAAACCAATGCAACAGGGATTGATCCTTCAATCATGTGGTAATTGTGGGTCTTAATTTAAAGAATCATTCTCCTAAGAATATTTTTGTCTTTAAGTGAGATTGTTATGTTCGGATAACAATCAAACGAAATTAGGCCTTTACAGAGGCTTGATTCGATACTACTTAGTAAAAAATTATCAAAAGAGATGAATCTGCTATCTCTCAGAACGACTGAGATGGAGGTACCTAAACCTTCTTTAGTAAGAGACTTTATTCCTACTTGGATTAAACCAATGTGGACATAATTAAATTTCTTTTCTTTCAAATACTTTAAAGAACTTTCTGAAAACAATTGAATTGTTTCAAAAGGTTTTAAAAGAGTGATATCTCACTCTTCAGTCTTTATAATGTAATCTGTCTTTAAAAAATCAAGTTTTTTTGTTTTGTAAATCATGTCTTTAGAAATCTTTGGTAATTCCCAACAATCAATGGCTTTATTAAAATCCTCAATTATGAATTCCTCAGAATTCACAACATTCTTTGAAACACTAGTCCTCCCAGAGAAAGAGCTAGAGAAAGAGGATGCTCTACAGAGTAGAGAATCCATGCAGTCCTAAGTCTTTTCAATTAAAACCTATATGTATGGTTATACGTATGGGTTTACTGCCCTAAGCAGATCCCTGTCCTAAACGGATCTTACTACCAGTAAAAAATTCACCACATAGACAGAAAATAATTTAGAGAATTAAAATTACACAAATTATTTTTCTCTATATTACATCTCCAGGAATCATGGGAAGGTGTGAATTGCTTTAAAACTAACAATTTTAGATCTTTAAATTAAGCGTGTGATTGCTTTGGAAACTAGGTTGGGCTTTAAGTGATTACTGCTGAAGAAATGTCAGCTTCTTTAAATTAGGACAGGGATATTATACCTATATGTATGGCTACAGGTATGGGTTTACTGACTTAAGTAGATTCCTGTCCTAAACGGGTTTTACTACCAGTAAAAAATTTACCATACAGACAGAAAATAATTTAGAGAATTAAAATTACATAAATTCTTTTTCTCTATATTACACCTACTTCCCTTGGCTCTTATACTAAATAAGACCAGGAATCATGGGAATGTGTGAATTGCTTTAGAACTAACAATTTTAGATCTTTAAATTAAGCGCGTGATTTGCTTTGGAAACTAGGTTGCGCTTTAAGTGATTACTGCTGAAGAAATGTTAGCTTCTTTAAATTAGCTTATTGATACGTGGCGTCGTTAACTAAGGAATGGAGTCCTGTCCTATATATATATATATAGAAAAGAGCTCTTACCAGGTGAGGTTTGCTAAGGCTTTATCAACCAGCCATTACATCCCTCTTTAGGCGATGTGGGATGGCTGCCTTCCACTCAATTGCCCATTCATCCCTCCGGACTTTTTAAAGAAGGGCTTACGCACTTGTCCCCTGTTCAACCCAAGGTTTGGCTCTGATACTAGTACTGCCAGTGATCGTGGGAAGGTGTGTGAATGCTTTGGAATATCAAATTAATTATCTTTAATTAAGTCAGTTGATTGCTATAGGAGTACCGTTGGCTTTAGTTGATTATTGGTATGTGGTGTTGTTAGCTAGGGAATGAGGTCCTGTCCAGCTATCTTAGGACAGATATTTAATCCTCCTTTGGACCAGTAGCCCGCATCCACTGAGGGTCCAACCGATATACCATATCAATCCAAGACTTTGTAGGCATTGCTGAAGACAGCAATTTTTCTTTAAGACGTGATTGGGCTTTAGGTGTTTGGGGCTGAGGGTCCTTCTGGACACCTTTCCCTTTGTCTTTCTTTTTGGGCGGCATTTATTTGTTTTGAAGAAATTTTCTCGTTAGAAAATCTGGAACAGAGTTTCTATCACTTTTAATAAATTCAATTTTGAAATCAAAAAAAAGAAAAAAAAGGCAAAAGCAATTATTTTCTTTTGTATTTTGTTGATTAGATGATTCCCCCTTCATTCACTATTCCCATCATGGGAAAAAAGCTGTGGGGATAGGATTCCTTTCTTGCGTCCTACAAAGACTTTGAAGACCATAAAGTAAAGATGCTGTCTCCACTCACGGGATTTCCGGGGACTTTCTCGCCAACCGAGGTCCTACCCACGTGAAGACCTTATCACTTGTAATTATTTTCTTTTGTAAAGCAACGGGTCTTTGGCTATATAAGTTGCCATTAGCCTCCAGTTGAGGGGACCTAAATTCTTTCTCTTCTCTCTCGAGTTCTCTCCCTTATCTCTAAGATTTCAAAATTAGAAATCAGAGTTGGATGTTAAAGAGATTCTCTTGACTCCAGACATTTTCTAGAAATCTTCTTCTTCTTCTTTTCCTGTAAAGAATTAAAGTCTCTGTAATTAAATGTAAGCATTTAATTTCAATTTTATTTAAAGCATTTAAAGCATATTCTTTAATCTGTTAAAAAAAAACTATACAGAAATCTGAGTAAGGGTTATAAATATCATTCATAATCCTTTGAAACTCAGATGGCGCATTTTTTAAACCAAATGGCATAACAGTCCACTCATACTGTCCAAATGGAACAATAAAAGTAGTTTTATACCGATCTTTAGGATGGATTTGGATTTGCCAAAATCTTGATTTCATATCAAATTTTGAGAATATGAAAGCAGAATGTAATTTTTGAAGCAAATCTTTCTTGTTAGGTATAGGGTACCTAATCCATTTTAGGGCTTTATTCAAAGGTTTGTAATTGATCACTAATTGAGGTGTTCCTCTCTTTATTTCACTATTTTTATTGACATAGAAAGCAGCACAAGACCATGGAGACCTTGATTTCATAATTAAGCCTTTAATTTCTAAATCTTTAATTTCATTCCTACAGTGTTGTTCTAAGTCCGTGTTCATTTGAATAGGCCTAGCCTTGGTAGGAATTTGTCTTTCATCGAAATTGGGCTCATAGGGAAAATCTACCATGTGTTGTTTCCTATCCCAGAAAGCAGATGAGAGGTCAGTACAGATCTCATTTTCAATTTGGCTTTTGAAATCAGAAATCTTTTTCTTTACAAAATCATTTTGTAATTGTTTTTCAATTCTTTGTAAACTTAAATCCCTCTGTAAACAAACCAAATTACTTTGTTTTGTTTTCAGTAAAACATTAATCTGACTTTGATAAACAGAAGTGGCTTTAATTATATTTAGATTCCTTGTTCTCGGTTTTTTAATGAAAGGGAAAACAAGTCTTTTTTCTTTGGCTTTAAAAGATATACCATCATATTTAACAGTATACGGGGTAATTAAGTTTATAAAAGGAGTTCCTAAAATGACAGCATGATGGATATCATTTGTCAAAATAAAAGAAGTCCTAAATTTAAAACCATCATTCAAAACAGAAGCATCAACTTTTGAAGTGATTCTTAATTTTGAATTATTAGCGGCAGAAAGCCTTTCTTTAGTTTTCTCTTGAAATTTTTTTGGAACAATTATTTCTTTAATACAATTCAAATCGGCACCAGTGTCAAATAATGCAATAGTGTCAATTTGGAGTTCTTTGGAAAATTCTATTGTGACTTTAATTAAATACTTTCTTGTGGTGATTTGTTTTAAGGCAAATAAAAAATCATGGGGCAGAGACTCGATGTTTTCAAGTTTCTGTTCCTCATCCTCACCACCTTCTGAATCTGATTTATTATTCGAATCTTGCTGCAGTTGTTTTTGAAGCAATATTTGGATAGTGTCAGAATCAATTTTTTGTTTTTGTTTTAAATCAGAAATTTCTAATTTGATTTCTTTTATTTCCTTTTGAAGATCTTGGATAGAAGGAGAAGGCTTTTTAGTCTTTCTCTTATTTAAAATATCCGTGAGATCATAAGCATGCTTTTGAATAACAGGTGCTTCAGAGGTTTCAGGCTTTTCTTTATGTTCGAAGGTTTTTAGAAGTCTGTCTAAATACTCTCTTTGTAAGATAGGGTCAGAAATGTATTTGACTAATTCAAGAAAAGTTTCTTATTCTTTGGTCAACACATTGATTTTCTTTAGGTATGATTCTATGTCAGAATCAGTATCAGAAGATTCTGAAGTATCAGAGTCAATCAACTCATCAACTTGCAGAGACTCACAATCTTCTGAAATGGAAGATTCTGACTCTGAGGAGTCAACTAATAAAGGAGCTATTTGTGAAAATATTTCTTCACTAAGTCCCAACTCGTGAAGTCTTTTGGCCATCTTACAATATTTTGCAGTATGTCCTTTTTTTCCACATTTAAAACAAGTGGCTTCTTTATAGTTGAAATTCTTTGGTTTGGGCCTGTCTATTTCTTTCTTTTTAGAGAAATGCTTTTTATAAGGCCTTTTGGGCTTTCTATAAAAGGATTCTCTAAGTTCTGAAAAGGGTTTCCTATATTTCTTTAATTTGAAATGTTTCTTGTAAGTCTTTGTGGAACACTTACCATCACAATCCTTAGAACTGGAGGCTTTAAAAGGGTCATAGTTAAATTATTTACAGAAACTACCTAACTCTTGTTTAGATTTCTTAAGTTTCCACTTAAGTCATTTCTGCAATTTCAAGTCTTGACATATTTTTAGACCTTCCCTATTGACATAACTAACTAATTCACCATAGGTGAGATTGTCATAAGGAATTTGGTTATCATAGAGGACTTTAATTGAATTCCTTACTTTTTCTCCTAATAGGGTAGGTAATCCTGCAAGGAATTTTTCTTTCCAAGTAACATGATTTGCGTCATCTCTTAGAAAGAGTCTGGTAAAGAACATGGCTTTATAACTTTGAAAATCACTAAGTTTTCTACACCTAAGGTTGTGTAGTAACTCGGCATTTTTATCTCTAAGGTGAGATGGATCACCTATAAAGTGAAGGGATATTGTGACTATTAAAACTGTATAAAGTGAAGGGATATTGTGACTATTAAAACTGTAACAGCATCTTGGACCAGATTATTAAATTCATCAAGAATGGGTGATCCTTCTTGATTAGCTTTGACAGCATTCAAGATTTCAAGATGTTGTTGATTTGTGAGGAGATGATCCCACCATCCTTTAAGTTGGCCAGTAAAACTGACAATCAGAATTTCTGCTATGGCTCTATCAGCAGTTCCTGATTGGGTTTTATATGCATTAGCTGCCATGGTCATTTGTTGGAGTAGTCCAAGTATATTATACTCAGACATTCCATCTATATTCCATTCATAGACTGAGGATACATTAAACCTTGATTGGTTTATAGCACTTGGCCTATTATCTATTGCTAGATCTTATGGAGTACGAGAAGTAGCAGGAAGTGCTAATTCCCAATGGACTTTATTGACTTTAGGCTCAGGTTCAAGTTCTTCTTGGAATGCTTCTAAGTCAGAAGAGGCTATGGAAGACTGATCTTGATCTAATACTCCTATCTTACTAGATTGGGGAGTATCAGGGACTATTTTTATTTTCTTAGATGAGAATGAAGAGGCTTCTATCCTATCTAATTGTTCTCTAATGGCTTTAGCAAAATCCGATTTCGAATCTTGAACAAGTTTTTGACTTGTCTTCGAAACCTGGAAAGGTTTAAAAATAGGCTCTTTGAGTGTTTTTTCAAGATCAGATTTTGTAATTGGCTTTGGAACAGTAGGAGAAACAGTAATGGTTGACTTTTGGATTTGACTTTCTATTCTAGTCAACTGTTTTCCTATCGTGTTTAGATTAGTGTTACAAAAATTGTTTTGTTGGATAACACTATCTAAATTTTTATCTATATCACCATTCCTATGGATTTTGTAAGGTGATGCCTTTACTTATCTCGGAGGTTCACCATGTTCAATGGTAATATTTCTTAATGGGGGTGTTTAGATTCTACCTTAGTTTGGCTATCTGAAAGCTTCCATTCAGAAACTGTCTTTCTAAAAATGGGATTTGAATTTTTGAAAGGATATGAAATGTTGTTATTGGAGGCATATATCTCAAACCAATCAAAAAACAAGATATGGGCTTTTTGCTCATTAACAAATTCGTAATAAGCTTCCTGAATTTATTTTCTCTGAGCCAAATAGTGTTTAAAAAACCAAAGTCTTTTTTCTTTATTTAAATCAGAATAAAAATCATTGTGCAATAATGTTTTGTCTAATTCAAATGGCTTTTCTAAGACACTGATTACATTTTCTGTTACAGTAGAAAATGTAGGAGATGTCGGAGGAGAGGGTTCCTTCTCTTCCTGTCTTTGATTCTGTTGTGTACTAGTATATACTAGGTGAGGTATACTAGTAGTGTAATCAACAGAACGTATGGAACTACTAGGAATATCCGAAGTGGAAAACCTAGGTTGGTCTTTGTAAGGGGCATTTACTATAGAAGGTATCCTAGTAAATGTTCTATCTATAGAAGGAATACTAAAAACAGAACCTATGTCTGAAAATCTAGATGAGGTTGACCTTCTAAATGATAGTTTAACTTTACCATTAGAATACTGAGTCACATTCTGCAACTCTGTATTGGGCTCAAGTTGTTTTGGAATCACTGGTTCAGTGGCTCCATCAAGGATCCATTCCTCAGGAAGATGGACATCTTTCCATTGGATAGGTCTTGATACGACAATATTGGCTTTGGATAGATCAGTTTGGAAAAGAATTGTTTCATTCTTTTTGGACTGAAATTTATGTTGCGTATTAAACGCAGAATGCATTGCTTTATAAGACATCTTAAAAATCAATGTAACAGGGATTGATCCTTCTATCATGTGATAGTTATGGGTTTTGATTTGAAGAATCATGCTCCTAAGAATATTTTTGTCTTTAATCGAGATTGTTATATTTGGATAACAATCAAATGATATTGGGCCTTTACAGAGGCTTGATTTGATACTGCTAAGTAAAGAATCATTAAAAGCGATGAATCTGCCATCTCTCAAAACGACTAGTATGGAGGTGTCTAATCCTTCTTTGGTCAGAGGCTTAATTTCTACTTGGATTAAACCTACATGAACATATTTGAATTTTTTATCTTTTAAAATCTTTAAAGAGCTTTTTGAGAATAATTGGATTGTCTCAAAAGGCTTTGAAAGAGTGATGTCTCTTTCTTCAGTCTTTATAATGTAATCTGACTTTAAGAAATCTAGTTTCTTTGTCCTATAGATCATGTCTTTAGCTACTTTGGGTAATTCCCAGCAATTTATGACTTTATTAAAGTCCTCAATTATGAATTCCTCGGAATTCACAACATTCTTTGAACCACTAGTCCTCCCAGAGGAAGAGCTAGAGAAAGAGGATGCTCTACAGAGTAGAGAATTCATGTAACCCTAAGTCTTTTCAACTAATACCTATATGTATGGCTACAAGTACGGTTTTACAGCCCTAAGCGGATCCCAGTCCTAAACGGGTCTTACTACTGGTAAAGAATTCACCACACACACAAATACCAATTTAGAAAATTAAAATTACACAAATTCTTTTTCCCTATATTACACCTACTTCCCCTTGGCTTTGATACCAGTACTGCCACAATCTTAGGCCCATGTCACCCTCAATCGCGGGCTTATGCCTAACTCACCCGAAAAGAGCTCTTGCCAGGTGAGGTTTGCCAAGGCTTTATCAACTGGCCATTACATCCCCCTTTAGACGATGTGGGATGGCTGCCTTCCACTCAATTGCCCATTCATCCCTCCGGGCTTTTTAAAGAAGGGCTTACGCACTTGTCCCCTGTTCAACCCAAGGTTTAGCTCTGATACCAGTACTGCCAGTGATCGTGGGAAGGTGTGTGAATGCTTTGGAATATCAAATTAATTATCTTTAATTAAGTTAGTTGATTGCATATAGGAGTACCGTTGGCTTTAGTTGATTATTGGTACGTGGCGTTGTTGAAACTTTTTTAGTTTTCTCTGATACCAGGGCCATAAATTCAAGAGATTAGGAAACTTGTCGGTAAAGGCAAGAGATCTCTCAATAGGGGTGATGGTTCCCTTAGAAATATAATGTCCTAAGAACCTAATCTTTGTTTGGAATAAAGAAATCTTTGAACTAGAAATGGCTAATCCAGCTTTCCTAGTAGCATAATAAAAAGTCTTTAAATATTTGAAATGTTGATCAATTGAATTGAGTAAGGGTTATAAACTTTTTTTTTTTTGGTCAAGTATCCGATCAGGAAACTTGTCAGTAAAGGCAAGAGATCTCTCAATAAGGATGATGGTTCCTTTAGAAATATAATGTCTTAAGAACCTAATCTTTGTTTGGAACAAAGAAATCTTTGAACTAGAAATGGCTAATCCAACTTTCCTAGTAGCATAATAAAAAGTCTTTAAATGTTTGAAATGTTGATCAATCGAGTTTGAAAAGATCAACACATCATCTATATAAACTATACAGAAATCTGAGTAAGGGTTATAAATATCATTCACAATCCTTTGAAACTCAGATGGCGCATTTTTTAATACAATTGAATTTATTGATACCATCACTAGTCCTGTCCTATATATATATATATATATGAAGGATCAAAGAACTCAAAATCTGATCTGTATAAAGGGTCAAGAAAATCAACACGAACATAGAAAATGTGCTATATATATATATCACGACAATTTCGTCTTCATGCAGCATCAAAGAACTCAAAATCTGATCTGTATAGAGGGACAAGAAAATCAACACGAACATAGAATTTGCAACTGGGAAACAGAAAATGGGCTAACCTGGCGATTGAGATTTGAGGTGTTCTGGCTTTCAGAAAAATGGACAGTCGTTTATCAGCAAAAGTGCACCATTTTTCGCGCAATTTTTCTTAATATTAAAGTTAAAATGATTTTGACAGGAAGCTGGCTACCATGAAGCTAGAACAGAACAAGTACTTGGCAACCAAGGCCCGTAATTGTTTGCTATTAAATAATTTCTCACATGCTGGACGTTGTTCACTCTTCAGCAGCAAAAGGGGAATACTTATTACTTAACACACTTGTTTCTCTATTATATAAGTTACATGCGGGTCACTGAAGCCGTAACTCCTGCTAAATTTCAGGCGGTTCAGCAAGTCGTCGAGCAGGCCACAACGGCTTCTATCCGGGAGTTCCAGAACGTGCCCCTCTGTCAAGCATCACAAAACAACTTCAACAAGATTATAATCTCTCTCTCTTTCCGAGATGCCCTTTATTAGCTGAAATGACAAAATAAACAGAGGCTCCAATATATACATATATATATATGATATTTAAAAATATGTTAATATTGTACGTTGTATTTTATTATAAAGTTTGCTTTAATAGAAAAGATTTGTGCTTTGATATAGAATAAAACAATAATTTTTGCTTAAACAAGTGTTATAATCGTTCGGGTAGATGAATTAATATAACTAAAAAGGACCCAGCATACGTTAGGGATTATTACCTGTCGATACCAAGTTTTACAAAATGTACAAAGTCAATTAATTAAGAAAATAAAATAAAAAATCAAATTTTTAACTATTATACATAAATTATAATATGAAATTTGTTGGGATTTTAAATATATATACTTCTAATACATCGAACATTAGTTTAAAAATCTAATCCTATAAATGATCTGGCTGAAATCTATTTATGATACATATTTTTGGAGAATAAAACGAGCTCATCTGGGCTCGAACTATTACCTCAAGCATTTTGCGTGCGTGAGTTAACTCTAGTGGGTAATAGGAAAATGAAAATGGCTGAAATAATATATTTTAGGTCCGTTTAGGATTGAGGTACTGTAACTTTTATGTTACAGTTGTTATAAAAAAATACTGTAATTATATAATAAAAGTTAATAATATATAATAAATATAAATTTTAAATAATAATTTTGACAAAATTATTAAAGATATAATAAATTTTTTATTAAACAAGTAAAAAATTATATTAATATAGTTTTCAAGTTATAGTAAATAGTATTTACCAAACACTTTATTGCTGTTTCTTTTAAGTTACAGCTATCTAATCTTAATCTCAAACACACTCTTCGTATAACAAAGAACCTTCCTTTCTAAATGTGACAAATGGTATCAAAGTGAGTAATCTTCTTCTGGCTGAAAATTGACTCTCAACTCTTTAATAGTTGAATATAAATTAGACTCTTTCATTTCTATAATTTAAAAAATAATAAAATGAATATTTTGAGCAATGTTTTAAGGAATATTTGAGTCTGAGAAATTGGGCGTGACTAAAGGAAAATTTATTCAAAAGAATAAAATTGATAAATCTCAGTTTTCATTTTATATATATATAACAAATTAAATTAAAAACGACTTGTTAGATGGAGGAAAATTCATCTTGTTGTGTTTGTCCTTTTTGTTTTTTCCCCTGCCATGCGTATATTTATATCATTTCATTTTAATTATTTGTATATTTTTACTAGCACAAAAATGAGACCAGCACTTAATCCTGATCCAGATTTTATTTACTAATTAATATACCGCGATATCTGCTTTGATAACGAGTGAAATCTATGATTGATACCTAATACAAAATGGACAAAATTAAAAAGAAAAAGAAAGAAGATGAAAATGACTTAAATCAAGTACCTTTTTTGGCAGGCAACAATAGACCTGGTCATCTGAGCTCCGGAGCTCTATAAATTTGAACTCTTCTATGTTAAACTGATCAAGTAACTCACTAAAATAGCTCCCCGAAAGATAACAAAATGAAAACTCCTTTTGTGACGGCAATTTCCTTCCTTCTCCTTGCCTTTGCCGCAAAGCCCTTGTGGGACGCCCAGATCCTTTGCTTGACATCAATGGCAACGAGGTCGAAGCAACCCGAGACTACTATGTGGGCTCAGCAATCCGACGAGCAGGTGGTGGTGGCCTCAGTCTCTTCAAGGGCAGAAATGGTCTTTGCCCATTTGATGTCATCCAAGAAAATTCCGATTTACAAAAGGAACTCCATTAAGATTCGCAATGTAAAAAGACACCAGTATTGTCCATGAAGCCATGGATCTGACAGTGAAATTCTCGGCACAGACTCGCTGCAATGAACCAACAGTATGGAAAGTTGACGACTATGATGAATCGAGAGGAAAATGGTTTATAACAACTGGTGGGGTTGAAGGAAACCCTGGACCTCAAAACCTTGAAAAACTGGTTTAAGTTTAAGAGATCCGGAACATTTCCTGGTGAGTGACTTATATTGAAGATATCCCCCGTCGATTGAGATTGGTCATTATGCTAATAATATAATTTTTAAGGTAAATTGTCGACATTTGACTAGTTTTGAATACGAGTTAGGCTCATGAATTTTTAGATCTTTAACAAGGGCCGGTTGAATTTTAAATTTTACTGTATTTGTTTGAGTGATTGTTGGCGCATATGAAGAAGTAAATTTAAAAAACTGATATCAATAATTCAATAATCTTGCTACATATATTTAGTAAATTAAATTTCTAACTCTAATTAAAATGACAAATTACTCTTTCAATAAAGTGTATTTAAATGATTTTTTATAGACATTGATTTAGGGACATACAGTACTTAAAAATAAAGTAAAAGTCTAATGGTAAATTAGAAAAATCATAAATTCAAAGTGTTTTAAATAATTTTTCCAATGGACATGTTATTAAAAATAAAAAAATGTAAAACTTAAAGGTGGTGATATTTTCACCTATATTTTTTGTAAACCCACCCCACTTTTGGAAAATAATAAAAAAATTCACATAATCTTTAAAGATTTTAAATAATGAATAATTTTATAGAATTAATTAATTAAATCTATTTTAATTTATTTTTTGTGATGTAAAATTTTTTATTATATTTGATTACTAGGACTGCATTGGTTAAGTTTAAATTGACTATTATACCCTTAGAAAGTAAAAGTATAAAAATTTACTTTAACTTCAATTTATTTTAAAAAAATTTCTTTATAAAATTCAGCTTTTCTAAATGATGTTTCAATATTATTTTATCAATATGTATGATTATAGCCTTTTAATTAAATTAATGTACTGTCTTTATGTTATAATACTCATGTCAATTATCAGATGGTCAAATTTTATCATTTTATAGTAGATATTGAAAATTATTAGATTTCACTAAAAAAAAAAGTTAGATTGTTGATTACAAAATTAAATACCCAAAAAATTAGATAAAAGATCACATTTTGTTTGGGGTAATTCGGTCCTTTTATGCTATGTAAAATAATAAAATAAAATATATATTAAAGTAACTTTAATGGTGAAAGAAATATAAGCAAGAAAAAATTATAAGAATAATTTAATTGATCAATTATACCACATTTTTTAATAATTTTATATTTATTAAAAATAATGGAACTTGCTGTAAATATTTTATACTAATGAGGTGAGTCTATACAAATAGTGAGGAAGCATCCTCACTCAAACTTGAATTAAAATATAATATAATAAAATATGATCTTAAATAAATTTTCTAAAGCTGCCTGTCTAGCTAGCAGTTGGGTCCACCAAGTAAATATATAAGCTTGGAGCAACCCTAGCTCTCAAGCTAGCTTGAAAATATATATTTTCGTCTTTAAATGATTTTTATCTAAGTTTTCTGACTAACATCTGGTTACTCTTTTTCAGTTACATACAAGATTGTTCACTGTCCTTCAGTTTGCAATTCCTGCGTATCTTTGTGCAAGAAAGTTGGGGTTTCTCATGAAGATGGTGCTAGACGTTTGGTTCTCAAAGCTGACGATGAGCCCGTGTTTCCTGTTGTTATAATCCCGGCGAAGGAAAGATCAGCCACATGCGAGTCTTGAATCCCCTTGAATTATATAGCTCTGCGCTAGCTAATGGAATTATGGACCGGCCTTCTTGGCGCTTATGAAATAAATAAAACTGTCTATATCTGGCCTTTGATCTTTGAACCGAACCTTGTGACAATATTATGAAATAAAACTTGTGAATTTTCAGTGTTTAATTTAGCTCTTTAAGATTTGGTTATGAATGCGGAGCTTTTTCTTTTTTGGCCTCTTCTTTTTCTTTTTTTAATAAAAAAGGGAATGGGTGAGATATAGTGACGGGAAATATGAGAGTGTAGAGAGACTTTCAAGTAATTTGGTGGTAAATTTCCAAAAGGTTCTTATGAGTTTTCAAATCTACAAATGGGTGTTGATGTTTGAGCTGTTGACGATGCTTTGACATATAACTTAGCATTTTGAATAATTCACTACTACAAATCTGGGCTTCAGTGATAGAATGCAGCACAGACATGTTTCTGAGCTTTAAAAAAAAATGTTTGCCACAAACTTGCAACAAGATGATGTAAAGAGGAAAAAATTGCAAAAACTTGAACAATCTGTTGCATGTCTAGTCGCAGAATTCTCTCACAAAGCAATAAAATACAAAAAATATGTAATGCATGTAGTCTATTGGGTTTATACTTTTTATATGAGCTATGGTCCATCCTAATGCTCCTTTGTGCTCTTTTAAAACTTTTAATAACTTGCCATTTTGTTCGTCATTTAGGGATGATGAAATAATTATTGGCAGAGTACCCTCTTCTCCTAAGAACGCATATTCCAAAGTATTGGATAATAGTTTGAGCTTGAGTTTTGGTAGTGATTCTGATGATGGACTGAGTTTCTTCTCTGATGGTGCTAGTTGTTCAACTTTTAATGTCTATTTATTAGTGTCTATAGATGATGCTGAGCCAAGTAAGACATTGACCTTATTAACTGATATGTCAATAATAAAATCCAAACCAAAATGAGTTAAACATAGTTGTAAATAGTCATCATTAAGGTTTAAAAGAAAAGTATTATCAACTAATTCTTCTATTAAATTCACATCAACAATTCCATCATCTGTATTGTGAGGTTGTTTAGTAATGTTGAACATATTTAGCTTTATAGTTATATTTCTAAAGAACAACTACATATTTTTAGTCTTGCATTGAATGTGAGCATCAGTAGTTGCCAAAAAAGGTCGGCCTAAGATAATAGAGTTGTGATCCCTTAAATCCTATACTGGTTGAATGTTAATTATAATGAAGTTAATAGGAAAATAACATTTATCTACTTGGATAAGCACATTCTCCACAATACTATGAGATATTTTTGATGGATCAATATGCAAGCTGTAACACTACTAGAGTTGGGTGTAATTCTCTTAATCTAAGTTTCACAAATACTGAGTAAGGCAATAAATTTACATTAACTCTTAAGTCAAATAAAATATTCTCAATTATGTGGTTCCTTCTATTACATGAGATGATGAAAGAGTATGCTTCTTTGTATTTTAGAGAAATTTTGTGTTGGAGTATAACTCTAACGTTTTCTATTAAAAAAGACTTCTTGAACATGAATGTTTCTCTTTTTAGTATAAGAGTCTTTAAGAAACTTGACATAAGATATCACTTGTTATATAGCATCAAGCAAAAAGATGTTAACACTTACCTATTTAAAGATTTCAAAAATCTCACCTGTTGATTTATTCTTTTTTTCTTTAGCTAACCTCTGGGGAAATAGAGCCTTAGGAATCTATTCTCATGGGTTGGTTTCTTCTTTCTTCTCTAATGATGAGTCCTCAGTAATTACAGATATAATTTTAGTTGTTTTTGTTATCGACATCTCTACTTTGTTGTTGATTTTTTTTCTTTTTGCTGGGTCATGACCTTTGGCTTTTCCATGTTGCTAAGATGAACTGATACTTATTTCATGCAGTTCTTTAAGAATAGACACTAGTTGACATAGAAATTTATCTTTTCAACAATCATTGCTAATGTTTGAACTGAAGAGTCAAGTTGTCTTACAATCTTTTCAAGGTTTGAAACTAATTAAGTCTGAGAGTTGAAGCCTACTCTCATATCATTTTGTAATTTATCAATAGTGCGATTTTGTTGCTCGATTATAGGGTGAAAAATTTTCTTGAAATTCTAGAATGCATTCTTTTATGGTTTAGGTTCAAAGTAGTTCAGGTTCTAATTGTATAGTTTAAACAGTAGCTAAGTGACTTAGGAAACATTGAGGAATTTATTGTATTGGTAGAGCTAGAGCTGTAGGTCCATTTTATTGAAATCCTTAAGACTATAAAAAATTAGAATGGTCTCTCTATCTAAGATTATATGGGTTGGAGTAAGGGTTGTAGTTTGATAAGAGATAATTTAACACACTAGATTTTAATTTAAAATTCATTGCAGCTACGTTTGGTTATCTTATGCATGATGCACTCAAGTTAGCTAAGGGACTGAAGTAGTTCTTAAATGGCCTCTTCTGTGGTAGTGATTGTTGTTACAAATCCATTTAAAATTTATCTTTAATTGCAACATATTTGTGTGTGCGAAGTATTTTTTCTAGTTTTGGGTTTATAGGCTTAAGATTTGGTAATTGTGACTTTCGATAGATACCAAAAAAGAACATAGCCAATAAAAATAAAGAAAAAAGATAAATTATAATACTAACCATATTATACTCTTACAACCTTATTGTGAAAACACACTCAAGTGTTAAAACAAATATAAGAAATAAATTAATTAAAATTAAAATAAATTAGCAAGATAAACGAAAATTACAAAAATAAAATAACATGAAAATTAAATTATAGAAATTTAAAGAAGAGAAAAAGAAAAGAAATGCTTACCTCAAAATGCAAATACACTTTTTAAAAAATAAGAAAAAATTACAAGAAAATAATTAAAAAATTATTTACAAAAATTAATTCAACGAATTAAAATAACTTACCTTTTTAGAAACGGCACTAAAGACTTATTGTGCAAATTTTATTAAATTTTTAAGTGTATTAATTTATTATAGAATAAATTAACGATGACGAGTATTGATCCCACGAGAAGGTGGATTTTAATTGCTTGTAGAATTAATTTTCTAAGTGAATGGTTAGAACTATGGTAAAAATAATTTAAACTATCTTAAAATTTAAATTGAAATGGCGGAAATACATTAAAGTGACTATAATTTAAAATGATGTGCTTGGGTCTCTGGATTCACACTCAATAGGCACCATGGATTTAATATTCTTTATTAGTACTAATTAAATCATAAAAGGATTGTTCATTTTTTATAAACCTTATTCTAATTAAAACAATTTAGACATTCAAGATTATATCACGTGGTAAGTTCTGATTAGATAAAATATATCATCAAGGCTATCATTTTGTGTAAATGCATGTGCCGTACGCACATTTTTTTTTTGTCTACTAATATACTGTCATGTCATCAATCAAAACCACTTAAATATTTTAATTTAATATGATAATGACACATCATTGGTCAATATCATATAAGCAGTCATGCCACATCATTCATCTAATCAAATGCAGCTATATATGTGAATAATGTTGTGAATATTACCATATATATGAACAATATCGTTTATCTTTTTATGCTTCTCAAAAGGATTTTTACTGTCCTGAGTTTAGAATTGTTATCCATTTTGCTATCTGATCTCTCGTTCTTTGTGAAATAATTATGATGTCCCTAAAATACATAAATTACTTAATTATAATAAAACATGCATAGTTAAATTACAAGGAATTTAAATATATAAAAGCAGAAATGTTAGTAAAACTTAGAGTGTAAAATAAAGATTTTCTCCTCAACATTTTCTAGCATTCAACAGCTACAATATTTCAAAGATGCATGCTAAGTATTTTAGCGGTATGGTTGAAATTATCTAGAGGTCTTTACAGATGATTTAACTGTGTTTAGAAACTCTTTTGATGATTTCCTTAATAATTTAGAGAAAGTTTCAAAGGATGTGATGAAAAAGAAGTCGTGTTGAATTGGGAAAAAAAATATCATTACATGGTTATTTTTAGAATTATTTTGGATCATGTTGCATCTGTTAAAGGAATTGAAGCTAACAAAGAAAAAATTGAAGTCATATCCAAATTATCACAACAAAAAATAATTAGAGATGTGTGATTCTATTTAGGGCATGTAAGATTTTATAAATAGTTCATAAAAAACTTTAGTCCCATATCCAAACCACTTTTTAACCTTTTATTGAAAGATATACTATTTGAATAGATTGATGATTATCAAAATCTTTTCAAAAAATAATTTATCTTTTAATATTTGAACCTATTATACAATAGCCTGATTGGTATTTACTTTCTGAATTAATATATGATGCAAGTAACTTTGTTGGTGGTGTTGTCTTAAGACAAAAAAGAGATAGTAAGTCCTTTGTGATATGTTATGCGAGTAGGACTTGGGATAGTACTCAAATAAATTATCTGACAATTAAAAAAAAAATTACTTGCTATGGTGTTTGTATTAAATAAATTTTCTTTATATTCGCTTGGTTTTGAAACTATTACTTTTACTGACAATACAGTTATGAAATTTTTGGTGATTAAACAGGACACCAAACCAAGACTAATTCATTGGATTTTTTGTATTTTAAGAATTTGACCTTACTAATAAAGATAAAAAAGGTGTTGAAAATGTCGTTGTTGATCATTTATTAGGACTCACATTTGAGTTATGCATTGATATAACACCCATTAATGATTCTTTCCAAAATGAATTTTTATTTTCTATTACTTTAATGCCATAGTATGCTAATATTATTGACTTCCTTATTATAGGTAAAATGTCTTTGCCATAGAATACTCAAAAGAAGAAGAAATTTTTAGTTGAAATAAAGAAATTTTATTGGGATAATCCTTACTTGTTCAAATATTACCCTGATCATATCTTTCAGAATTGTGTTCCTGATAATGAGATAAGTGGCATCATTAATTTTTATCATTTAAAAGTATGTGTGGACACTTTTCCTAAAGAAAAACAATAACTAAAATTTTACAATGTGGACACATATAAATTTTGTAAAATATGTGAAAACTATTAAAAATTATGATCAATTACTGAAAGAAACATGATGTTTTTAAATCCCAACTTGAGATCGAAATATTTGACTTTTAAGGAATTGATTTCATGGGCTTATGTCCTCAATTTTTTGGATTTGTGTACATATTAGTTGCTCTTGATTATGTCTCAAAATAGATTGAAGAAATTTCTTGTCAAAATAATTACAGAAAAAATGTGATTGAATTTTTAAGCGAAAGTTTTTTAAGTTAATTTAGAATCTCTCGAGCTTTTATCAATGATAGAGGTAAGCATTTTAGTAATAAATTATTTGAATTTTTAACCAAAAATATGGAATTACATGTAAAGTTGCTACACCTTATAATTCTCAAAGAAATGGTTGAGTTGAATTAGCAAATATAGAGATAAAATAAATTTTAGAGAAGACAGCCAACCTAAACCATATAGATTACTCTCTTTAACTAACTAATGCACTCAGGGCCTATCTTACTACATTTAAGATGTCTTCAAAAATGTCAACCTATCAATTAATTTATGGTAAACCTTATCACTTACCTATTGAATTTGAGCATAAATCAATTTAGGCTATTAAAGCTCTTAATTTAAATTTGGATGATGCTAGTAATGTGCAAAAATTATAATTGAATGAACTTGAGGAATTAAGGAATGAAACATGTGAAAATTCATTAAGGTAAGGACAAAAGTTTTTTATGATAAAAGAATTTTTCAAAAAAACATTTGAGATTAGTCAAAATTGTTGTTTTATTATTGTTATGCAAATTTTATTCAACTCGCAAGCGCACAAATTTATTGTAGAATAGATTAATGGTGACGAGTGTCGATCCCACGAGGAGGTTGATTTTAATTATGTGCAGAATTAATTTTCTTTAATAAATGAATGAATTTGTGATGAAATTGATATAAATTATGCTTAAATTTAAATTACAATGGTAGGAATTAAATTAAACTGAAATCTATTGAAATGATGTGCTTGGGTATCCGGATCTGCATCAACATACTTCATGAGCTAAATATTCTATATTAATGCCAATTAAATCATAAGGGGGATTCCACACCTCATGAACTACGCTCAAATAAATATGGTGCTAAGGGCTTATCCTGTCAAATAATAATAACCTTGTACTAGGGTGTCAGTTTAATTAGGGCGGTATCTAGACAAGACTGTTATTATTTATCGACGAAAAGTCAAAACAACAACAAATATTAGAGGGAAAGAGAAAATAAATTTACCAAATTAAGCTCATGAAACATGTTGATACTTCACCTTCAACCCAAGCTTAAAAGAAAATTAGTTACTCATATTTTAACTAGGGATAAAAAGGAAATTTTACTAAAGTACAAAGAAACTACAAGATAGAGAGAGAATTACAAAAATCTAAACTTAAAAATGAATTTAGAGGTGCCAAATTAAGGGGGTAGAGCCCCCTTTTTATAGATACATTGAGTGAATCGTGACCATCAGATTAAAAACAGTTCAGATGCTCAGGATTGCACCACGTCATCAGTCAAAAGTCAACAGTCAACATTTGTACAGTAATGCCGTTTTTTGTACAGTGACACTGTTAATTGCACAGTAATGCTGTTATTTGCACAGTAATACTATTTACACAGTAATACCATTTGAATAGTAAATAATCCAATGTATACGCATGTACTGTACACACGATTTTTATTCCACTGAAATGCTGCCACGTCATAAGTAGTTGCCACATCATCGGTCCGTATATGTGAATAGTGTCATGAACAGTACTATGAAAAGTACCGTAAACAGTACCGTACGTATGAACAGTATCGTATGTGTGAACATTAACTTTTTTCCTTTAATGCTCTTCGTAAGGTTTTTGAGTGTCCTGAGTCTAAATATGACGTCCGTTTTGCTGTCTGATCACTCGTTCATTATAAAATAATCGTGATGTCCCTAAAATACATAAAATATATAATTATAATAAAACACGAATATTTAAACAATAAAATACTTAAATAAATAAAAGTAACAATGTTAGTGAGACTGAAAGTGTAAAATGACAATTTTCTCCTTTATAAATATACACTTTCTAACACTCAACACACTCCCCAACCAGCTTATTGCTAGTCCTTAACAAATAAAGCGAAGATAAAATTCAAATTTTTTTTTATTTTTTTATTTTTTAAAACACACGTGTTTATTCAATCAGATTAATGATAGTAATCGAATAAAAGTACAAGCATTATCTCCTGTCTAAAGGAATATCACACCCACATCAACCATCCATATGCATCAGTCCAACAGACTTTGTAACAATAGTAATCAGGCCACTTTCAAGAATGACATATCCAACCCTAAAATCTCACCGGTTGTAGTGACATTCTCACAAAGAAATTAATTCCAATAAAATTTTGTCACTACAATGAATGGTAAATTGAGAGAAAATAATAAAGAAATATCATACATTCTCACCAAGATGAAAAAAATATGCCCATAACTTAGAAATAATACGATCTCAAATAAAGTATTAGTCAACCCAATGCATTCATTTTTTTCCTTTTTTTTAATATGCATCACTACATCTTAATTGCCCATATAACTAACTTTTATTTTAGACTTAGTTCCCTAAAATCAAGAAGGACTTTTATTAGGACGTAACGTAGATTAAGGATATGGCTAACAAAGAAAGGGAAATAGGGAAACAAAATATATATGTTTGAGAAAAAGTTCAAGAACTTTTGAAAATTACAAGATGCATTTTGCTTATTTATTGCTATTGTATATTTTTTTCTTTTTCTTTTTTGAATTTTTTTATATGTAGCACAATTTCATTGAACAAAATAATTATTTATTATTTTTCTCAAACATGAATAGGTGGATGGAACTTGTATGATATCGGGTAATACTCCAAATTGGAGTGGGTCAGAATGATAAGTTAATAAAGAAAAGGTTTTTTTTTAAATAACAGGCTCAAAAGGGCTAATTATAGATGTTACATAATAGGGATGGCTATAAAGGCTCAAACGAGTCAAAAATAGCCTTCCATCGTCTTTTAGGATTCTAAATAATCTTCCATATTTATTAATTAAGTGACCATTTAGATGCAGTAACACACACA
The DNA here is from genome assembly GCA_030449875.1 of Aegle marmelos. Classification (NCBI taxonomy): domain Eukaryota; kingdom Viridiplantae; phylum Streptophyta; class Magnoliopsida; order Sapindales; family Rutaceae; genus Aegle; species Aegle marmelos. Next base: position 2,248,080 of record JASUUL010000046.1, on the reverse strand, counting down.
TTTTATAATTTAATTTAATTATAATTATTTATTTATTTTTTTAAAGGGTTAACTCAAAGAAAATCTAGAGATCATGTATAAAATAATAAACTGCTAAGCTACATGAAGAATGGACAAAAAGGGTTACTCTCTAAGAAAAATTAATAGGCTTAAAAACTCACTTGGAATTTATTATGACATGTGCATTCCTTCAAGCAACTCATATTTATCCCTAACATCTACATGTAGAATAGCAAACATGGTTTAACATCACTCAAGACCAAAGATAATATAAATACTAAAATTCAAAAGTCATCATATCATCCAATATAAAAAAAACTCACACAAAATATTATTATTATTATTTTTTTAACAGAATTCTTTTCTCTCAACTTATTCTAAAAATAAAAAGAAAACATATATGCAGAAAAATTAAAGAAAAGTAAATTTTTTTTAAAGAAGATGCGTTTCTAAAGTCACTACACTCCATATTCAGCCATCTTCGACTTTAAGAACTTGAAAAAATATATTTATAAAGGAGAAAAACGAAAGGTTAAAAAAAAACACACATAAAAATTTTTTTTGTTTTCTTTTATATTTTTGTTATTTTTATTTTTTTACTAAGAAGATGCATTTTTAGAGTCACTACACTCTATATTCAGCCATCTTCAACTCAAAAAGTTAGTCATGACTAGTTTAATATTCCACAATTGTCAACTATTCCCTCCCCCCAACCAGAACGAAACATTGTCCTCAATGTTTGAAAGGAAAAAAGTAGAGTTTAGAAGACATCACCTAGGTATTGCTACACAGAAGAAAATATTTACAAGCAGAGAATTAAATCTAATTTGCACTTCTTACTGTAGCTACTGTTACCATCATTAGTTGAACATTCCAACACAATGGCCCTAGGATCTAGCTCTCGTTGATAAGCTTGTAACAGATCAAGTAGCGCATTAGCAGTGTGTGCACAAATAAAGATTTTTTTCACTGAGGAAGGAATGAAATAATTTTTTATTGCATAGTTAAGAAATGCGAGAAAGCCATCATAAAAGTTATTGACATTTAACAAACCAATGGGTTTCTGATGAATGTTCAGATGGGACCAAGATGTAAATGTCATTAGTGCCTCAAAAGTTGTAAGATCGCCTGGAAGGAAAATAAAAGCATTGGCATGATTGAGCATTTCAGTTATTCGTTCTTGCATACCTGAGATGACTAACTCTTTTCCAATTGGTGAATGAGATAAACAACCCACAGGTTTTAGGATTTGAGGGATGATGTCTAACACTTGGCTCCCTCTGACAAAAGCAGCTTCTGAGACCATTTTGGATAACCCTCGGCCACCTCCTCCATACACCAAGTGCAATTTTCTCTCGGCTATTCTTAAACCAAGATCTATGGCTGCCTCCATAAACTCTTTATGTTTGCCATAATGAAACCCAGAGAGCACACAAATGTTCTTGAATTGTTTACTAGAAGTAGCTGCCATTAAGATACTGCTAAAAAACAACTTGTGAATACTCAGTAAAAAAAAATCGTGCTTAAAGACCTTGGTGATGATTGGTTACAGCTGTGTATGGGATATTATGTCAATTAACATGTAAGGCACATGGCTCAAAAGTAAAAAAAAAATAGTAAAAAGAAAAAAAAGTAAATGAAATTATTAAAAACAATAATGTAAATAGCAAAATAACAGTGAAATAAAAGAACAGAAAGGTAAAAGGATATTTATAGATAGTTGTGATTGTGGCTCATATATTCCTCCGGTTTTACGTCCAGAAATGGCTTGAACGCCCTCTATGGGTAGAGGATATGCTTTCCATCTGGTTTTCTTACAAACTGGCAAATAGGGTCTTTTATAGTCAGATTTTCGAGACTGTATCGTGCACACTCTTTCTCGAATAATGGCCATAATTGGAGAATCGCTCTTTGTACGTATCCACTGGGATGCGTTTCAAGAGACAAAAGGATATTATCCAATGACTCTTTTTTCAAGCCATTCCTAATGAATTGAATCTTATCTTCTCTGTTATCAGACACCATTCCTAAAGAACATGATTTTTTATTGCATACCATTCTGGCACATTTATGACGAGCAACAGAAAGTCTTCGAGCTCGTCTTTTTCTTGCATAATTTTCTTTACCACAACCAGACATGTATGCAATAAATTTAGAAGGTAACTCACCTTCTAAATGAACTTTTGCCTTAATTAACTAACGGATGTCAGTAGGGATGTTGTTCTTCATAAGCAATCACATGCGTTCAGACCAGGCTTTATAAATTAAAAGGAAGGCATTCTGAGAAAGCGAAGGGAATCGTTTGTAAAGCTTTTTTAAAATCTCATCTCGATCCATACCTTCAACTCAGAATATTAATTATTGTGAGAAACTGAAGTAATCGGCTTGATCGTCACGAAGTACCGTTATCCGAAACTTGACCGGGGTTACAAATTTAAACACACAAAGCAAACTAAAACACACAAACAGGAAAACAAATTAAAACACACAAAATAACTAAAATCGTCTTCTTATTGAATTTACCTCAAGTTCCAATTGGATGTTGTAGATGACTTTCTCAATTTCTTTGAGATCTCTTTCTAAATTCTCAACATGGGCTACTAACTCTGGTGGTTGAGGCTGCCAAAAATGATGTGTTTTACAAAATCGTATCTAACCTCTAAGATGAAATTGTATACGTCGAAACTGTTTAAGAATGTTTCAGAGGAACTGTCTCATGATTAAAATAATAAGAAAAAAATTAACGGTTAAATAAACACACTTAAACAAAAATAATTTTAATCAGTAAAAGAATAATAAAAAGAAAGAAAATAAAGAAAATAAATAATCAAATTAGTGAAACGAAAAGTCTCAACTTAAATAGGTGGGTCACTCAAATTCATTTCGCTGTCCTCTCCATGCGGTTGGTTCTCGAGATATGGCTTTAATCTTTGACCGTTAACTTTGAAAGTAACACCATTCATTGAATTCTTAATTCAATTGCCCCATGTGGAAAAACAGTGTGAACAATAAATGGGTCAGACCATCGAGAGTCTAACTTACCTGAAAATAGGTGTAAGCGAGAATTAAATATAAGCACTTTCTGACCTAGAGTGAAAGATTTTCACATAATTTGCTTGTCATGAAAGACTTTCATTCGTTGCTTGTAAATCTTGTCATTCTCGTACGCGTCATTTGAATTTCTTCAAGTTCTGCCAACTGTAATCTTCTTTCTGAGCCAGTTTGCTGTATGTCAAAATTGAATTTCTTGATAGCCCAGTACGCACGATACTCGAGTTCCACAGGTAGGTAGCATGCTTTTTCATACACTAGCCTGTAGGGTGACATCCCAATTGGAGTCTTAAAAGCCGTTCTATATACTTATAATGCATCATCGAGCCGCAACGACCAATCTTTTCTATCGGGCCTCACTGTTTTTTCTAAAATGTGCTTTATTTCTCGATTAGAGATCTCAACTTGGCCGCTGGTCTGTGGGTGATATAGGGTCGTCACTTTATGAGTGATGGAGTACTTTGTCAAAAGTGCTTTGAAAGATTTATTGCAAAAGTGGGTACCACTATCGCTAATTATTGCTCGAGGGAATCAAAAGCGGGAAACAATATTGCTTTCCAAAAATCTTATTACCACTTTATGATCATTGATCCTACACGAAATTGCCTCCACCCATTTTAAAACATAGTCAATAGCAACCAATATGTATTGATGGCCGAAAGATGGGGGAAAAGGTCCCATAAAATCGATGCCCCATATGCCAAAAATTTCAACCACTAAAATTGGGTTTAGTGGCATCATATTTCTTGGTGTAATGCTCCCCATTCGTTGACACTTATTACATGAAGAATAAAAGGTGTAAGTATCTCGAAATATAGTTGGCCAATAGAAACTACATTGTAAAATTTTAGTAGCTGTTTTCTTAGCACTGAAGTGGCCTTTACAAGATTGTTCATGGTAGAAAGAAAGGATATTCTGAAATTCATTCTCTGGGACACATCGTCTGATAATTTGGTCTGCACATTACTTAAATAGATAAGGATCATCCTAAAAGAAATTCTTTATTTCTGCAAAGAATTTGGCCTTGTCCTATTTAGTCCAATGCTCTGGAAGTTGACCTGTAACAAGATAATTAACTATATCAGCATACCATGGTACTATTTCCACACTAATTAATTGTTCATCTGGAAACGACTCATTCAAAGGTAAATGTTCTATTGTTGTGTAAAAATAGAGACGGAAAAGATGATCAGCCACAATATTTTCTGTTCCTTTCTTGTCTTTGAATTCTAAGTCAAATTCCTGCAAAAGTAGCACCCAACGAATTAGTCTAGCTTTTGCATCTTTCTTTATGAGAAGATATTTAAGAGCAGTATGATCTGTAAATATAATTATTTTACAACCAATGAGATAAGATCAAAATTTTTCTAATGCAAACACAATTGCTAGCATTTCTTTTTCAGTGGTTGAATAATTCAACTGTGCATAATTCAATGTCATACTAGCATAGTAAATTACATGGGGAATTTGATTAACTCTTTGTCCTAATACTGCTTCTACTGCATAGTCAGATGCATTACATATAAGCTCAAATGGTAAGTTCCAATTTGGGGGCTAAATGATGGATGATGATGTCAACAACTGTTTTAGTTTTTCAAATGCCACAAGACATGAATCATCAAAGACAAAAGATACATCCTTAGTAAGTAAATTGCATAAGGGTCTAGAAACTTTGCTAAAATCTTTAATGAAACATCTATAAAAACCAGCATGCCCAAGGAAAGATCTTATTTCTCTGATTGTTTTAAGTGAAGGAAGATTGGAAATGAGATCCACCTTGGCTTTATGAACCTCAATACCTTTGCTTGAAATGATGTGACTGAGAACGATACCTTGTTTAACCATAAAATGACATTTTCCCAATTCAAGACTAAATTCTTCTCGATACATCTCTGCAGAACTAGTGTTAGATGATGTGAACATTGATAAAATGAATCTCCAAAAATAGAAAAGTCATCCATAAAAGCCTCAAGGAATCGTTCAACCATATCAGAAAAAATACTCAACATGCATCGTTGAAATGTAGCAGGTGCATTACATAACCTAAATGGCATTTTCCTGTATGTAAAAGTGCCAAAAGGACAAGTGAAGGTAGTCTTCTCTTGATCTTTTGGTGCTATAGGAATCTGATTGTATCCTGAATTCTCTTTTATGCTCTTTTAAAACATCCAACAACTTACTTTTTTGTTCGTCATTGAGGGAGGAAGAGATGATTACTAGTAAAGTGCTTTCTTTTCCCAGGAATGCGTATTCCAAAGTGTTAAGTAATGGCTTGAGTTTGAGTTTTGGTGGTGATTCTGATGATAGGCTGAGTTTCTTTTCTAACGGCACTAGTTGTTTAACTCTTGACTTCTATTTATTAGTGTCCATAGATGGTGCTGAGTCAAGTAGAGCGTTGACTTTATCAATTGATCTGTCAATATCAAAATCCAAACCAAAGTGAGTTAAACAAGTTTGCAAAGGGTCATCACTAAGGTTTGAAAGAAAATTGTTATCAACTAGTATTTCTATTAAATCCACATCAACAATTCCATCATCTGCACTGTGAGGTTATTTGGCAATGTTAAAGATATTGAGTCCCATGGTCATATTGCCAAAAGACAACAGTATGTTTCTAGTTCTGCCTTGAATATGTGCATCGGCAGTTGCCAAGAAAGGTCGGCCCAGAATAATAGGAATGTGCTTTTTTGAATCCTGCACTGGTTGAGTGTCAATTACGATGAAATTAACAGGAAAATAAAATTTGTCTACCTCGATAAGTACATCCTCTACAATACCATAAGGTATTTTTATGGATCGATCTGCAAGCTGTAACACTACTGGGGTTGGATGTAATTCGCCGAGTCCAAGTTTCATAAATATAGAATAAGGCAACAGATTTACACTAGCTCCTAAATCCAACAAAGCATTCTCAATTGTGTGGTTTCCTATACTACATGAGATAGTGGGGAAGCCCGGATCTTTGTATTTTAAAGGCATTTTATGTTAGAGTATAGAACTAATATTTTCTATTAGAAAGGCCTTTTTCTGAACATGAATTTTCTTTTTTTAGTACAAAGTTCTTTAAGAAACTTGGCATATTATGACACTTATTTTAAAGCTTCAAGTAAAGGGTTGTTAACACTTACCTATTTGAAGATTTCAAAAATCTCACCTATGGATTTTCCTTTCTTCTCTTTGGCTAACCTCTGAGGAAATAGAGCTTTAGGAACATATTCTTGTGGATTGGTTTTCTCTTTTTTCTCTGATGATGAGTTCTCAGCATTCACAGGTACAATTTGAGTTGATTTTGGCATCTCCACTTTGTTGTCGACTTCTTTTCCTTTTCACAAGGTCATCACTGCTTTGACCTCTCTATGCTGCTGTGGTGAACTAGAAGTTGCTTCATTCACTACTTTAGGGTTAAGCACTGGTTGATTTGGAAATTTGCCTTTTTCAATGGTCATGGCCAAAGTTTGAACTGAAGAGGGAAGTGGTCCTACCATTTTCTCAAGGCTCAAAATTGATTGAGCTTGTGAGTTAAAGCTCGCTCTCATCTCATTTCGTAATTCATCAATGGTGCGGTTCTGCTGCTCGATCTTGGAGTTAGTAAGATTTTTGACATTTTGGAATGTATCCTCCCATGATTTGGGTTGAGAATGGTTTGGATTCTGATTGTATGGTCTAAATGGTGGTTGAGAGGCTTAGGAATTTTGAGGAACTAATGGTCCATTTTGTTGAAATCCTTGAGACCATGAAAAATTGGGGTGGTCTCTCCATCCAGGGTTATATGTGTTGGAGTAAGGGTTGTAGTTTGATGGTTTTCTCATGATACTTATGGCATTTGCTTGATCTGAATATGAGTCATGGTTATATGGCTCTGTTGATTTAGCAGTCGTCAAGGATGCTATTTGTCGAGCAAGACCTTCTACCATCTCTTTGACTTTTTTAATTCCTGAGCTTGACTCGCTAATATTAACCTCATTCACTCCCTTAATTCTCCTGATATTTCTGAGTGATCGACTTCATTGTTAGGAATTATCCGATTGCCGCTGGAAGAATTCCCAAATCTCTGATGTGCTTTTAGACATTAGCTCTCCTCCACTGGTTGCCATTAGCCATTCTTGCACATGTGGCAATAATCCCTCCAAAAAGTATTGGCATTGGTGCCATTTCTCGTACCCATGATGTGGACACTTCAAGAGTAGCCCATTAAATCACTCCCATGCTTCAAAAAACTACTCGTCATCTCTTTAGGTAAACTCTGAAATTTCCCTGCGAATAGCATTGGTTTTATGAACTGAAAAATACTTATTTAAAAATTTAGTTACTATTTGTTCCCATGATGTAATGCTAGCAGGCATTGTATTAAACCATGAACGAACTCTATTTTTTAACAAAAATAGGAATAATCTAAGTTTAACATCATCATTTGAAAAATTCTCGTATTTAAAAGTTTGACAAATAGCGTAAAAATCATTCAAATGATTATATGGGTCCTCATTTTCTAGGCCATAAAATGTGGGGAGACAGTTTAGCACGCTAGATTTTAATTCAAAACTCCTAATAGCTACATTTGGGTACTTTATGCATGATGTGCTCAAATTAGTTAAAGGACTAAAATAATCCTTAAATGGCTTCTCTTGTGGTTCTGTTGCTAATTTTGCAGATTCATTTCAAATTTCTTTTTAAAAATAATGTGTTTGTGCGTGCGAAGTCTTTTTTCCAATTCAAGGTCTAAAGGTTCAAGATTAGGTGATAATAACCTTCGACCATACATGCAAAGAACAAAATAAATTAAAATAAATAAAAATAAAAATAAGAAGGAGAGAGAAATTACGATACTGATCTTGTGATGTTACAATCTTAATATGAAAATACATTCAATGGCTATAATAAAAGGAAATTACGTGAAATAAATATTAACTAAAATTAAAATAAATAACAAAGAAAGATAACAAGATTAAAAAAAATTTCCAACGAAAAAAATAACATGGAAATTAAATTATACAAATTTAAAGAAGAGAGAAAGAAATAAAATTCTAATATAATTTTTTAATAAAAAAATTACAAGAAAACAACTAAAAAATAATGATTAAGAAAAAAAAACTAATTCTACAAATTAAAATATTTACCTCTTCAGCAACGGCGCCAAAAACTTGTTGTGCAAATTTTATTGAACTCACAAGCGCATGAATTTATTGTAGAATAGATTAATGGTGATGAGTGTCGATCCCACGAGGAGGTTGATTTTAATTATGTGCATAATTAGTTTTCTTTAATGGGTGAATGAATTTATGGTGAAATTGATATAAATTATGCTTAAATTTAAATTACAATGGCAGAAATTAAATTAAACTGAAATCTATTAAAATGACATGCTTGTGTATCCGGATCTGCATCAACATGCTCCATGGGCTAAATATTCCATATTAATGCCAATTAAATCATAAGGGGGGATTCCACACCTCATGAACCATGCTCAAATAAATATGGTGTTAAGGGCTTATCGTGTCAAATAATAATAACCTTGTACTAGGGTACCGGTTTAATCAGGATAGTATCTAGACAAGAATATTATTATTTGTCGACGAAAAGTCAAAAAAACCACAAATATTAGAGGGGAAAAGAAAGTAAATTTACCAAATTAAGCCTATGGAACATGTTGAGACTTTACCCAAGCTTAAAAAGAATTAGCTACTCATATTTTAACTAGGGATAAAAAGAAAATTTTACTAAAATACAAAGAAACTACAAGATAGAGAGAGAATTATAAAAATCTAAGCTTAAAAATGAATTCAGGGGTGCTAAATTAGGGGGGGAGAGCCTCCTTTTTATAGATACATTGAGTGAATCGTGACCATCGGATTAAAAGCAGCTCGGATGCTCAGGATTGCTCCACGTCATCAGTCAACAGTCAATAGTTAACATTTGCACAGTAATGCCATTTTTTGTACAGTGACACCGTTAATTGCACAGTAACGCCATTATTTGTATAGTAATACTAGTTGCACGGTAATGTCGTTTGAATAGTAAATAATCTAATATATGCGCATGTACTGTACACACGATTTTTGCTTCACTGAGATGCTGCCACGTCATAGGTAGTTACCATATCATCGGTCTGTATATATAAATAGTGTCGTAAACAGAACCGTAAACAGTACCGTACGTATGAACAGTACCGTATATGTGAACATTGACTTTTTTCTTTTAATGCTCCTTTTAAGGTTTTCGACCGTCTTGAGTCCAAATATGACGTTCATTTTGCTGTTTGATTACTCGTTCATTGTGAAACGATTGTGATGCCCTAAAATACATAAAATATATAATTATAATAAAACACAAATATTTAAACAATAAAATACTTGAACAAATAAAAGTAGCAATGTTAGTGAGACTGAAAGTGTAAAATGACAATTTTCTCCTTTATAAATATACACTTTCTACACTCAACAATTATTCTAGTGTTCATTTATTTTCAAGAAACTTAAAGTCAAAATGGAGTGACCTATTTGTTATATAAAAAAATTATATCTATATGGCACTATAAAAATTGAGAATCCAAAAAAGACTGTCATTATTTAAAGTTAGGGCAAAAATATTAAAACCATATCTAGAATACCAACCACCTAAAAGAAGCACCGAAATAATTTTAAATGACTCACTAAATCTTGATTAAGTTTTTGTTTTAATGAGTGATTTTGCTTTTCACTGCTTCTTTATGGTTTAAATTGTTTAACTACTTAAATGATATGCATTATTATGTTCCTTGCTTAAGTTTTTCATCTTTAAACCATCATGAGCACCTTAATAAAAAATATTCTTCTGAAATATCTTAGAGAACTTTTATAAGTGAAATTTCACCTGGGAGCCCTAATGTAAAGTTATAAATCACATCCACTTTGGGATTTATGACCACTAACATTAGTGTCCTATATTGAGAATTTGGAAAGACAACTGAGGGAAATAGAAAGTAATATATATGGCTTCTAATTAGAGCTTGAGGTTAACTTAATAAAAGGATGAATGTAAGTCCACTTTTCATTTTACGTTGTGTGTTTTCTTGTCTAGTTTTATGTTTGATTTAATTTGCAAATTTGATTCTCTTTATTTTAGTATGCTTTATTTACTTTCTTGTATAAATTGCAGATAATGGTACTTCTGACTTCTTAAGTTAGTATCCTCAATTTTCCCTAATAACTGAGACTCAAAAATCAAAATAAAACATAAATTGCATTAGCTCTTTCCTTCTCTCCCTCAAAATGCCTTAAGAAAAATTTACAAACTCGTTGTGAATGATTGTATTTTGTTAATGATCAATCAAATTCCTACTTATATTTGTTGGTTAATTGAACCAAAAATCTAATTGATTAATGAGTTTTTTTATCCATTTATTTTTTACATGCTTAATGTTGGTAAAAGTACATGAAATTCTAGTTGTACAACCCAATAGGAAGGATAAATTGAGATTTTAAAAATTAATCTAAGCAAATCACACAATAACTAATTCTAATGCCTTAATGAAACCAAGAACAATAAGTTTAACAACATTAAAATATAAAAAATAGGGAAGAGAAAACAAACACCGATATTCTTACGTGATTCAGTAAACCTTACCTACGTCTATGCATCCAGGCTAACCAAGCTTGAGCATTTCATTATCCAAGCCTCTCACGACTTCAGTTCCCTTATAATTGACTTCTAGGTGTCAATGAACCCTTACAATATAAGGATTATTTTCTAATCCCTTTACCCAAGTGTTTCTCACACTTATATAACTACAAATTTGACAAGAGATTAAAAATTACAACAAGAAAAACTCTCTTCAAGAGTGGATGAATAAATATAACACTATAATGATTTAATCTATATTGATTTGTAAATTGAAAGCTCAATCAATGATGTAATAACTTGTTTTTGGTTGTGCAAAAGCTTAGAAATGAGTTTGATTTGGATTTATGCAATTTAGACTAAAAAAATAGCCATTATAGACAAATTCCAGTGCCGAAGTGGCTAGCCTCTTCACTAAAGCGTTTGGCTGCTTGCTATAGTGAAGTTATCGTTAAATTTAAAATTACTACAGTAACACTATTTATGAAATTATAATTTAACCTAAAACTTTTTATAATTATATTATGACTCAAAACTTATAAAATTTTACAAATAAGTCTATTTTTAAAATAGTTTTAACTTACTACAGTACCACTGTTCATAAAATTATAATTTTATCTAATATATTCCTATAATTGTGATATTTGCGAACAAGTTTAATTTCAAAATTTCTAAATAATATTTCTCATTCTCACAACTTTCTGAAATTATGATATGACAAAAAATATTTCTAATTTTGTAAATAAATCCAAATTCATATTTAAAATATTAGTTATTAAAATAAAAAATTACAAAACTTTTTCACTTTAATGCATATGTAGAAAATTAATTATTTTGAAATACTTGATTTATGATCAAATCTTTAGATTGAAGAATAATAATTAATTAATTAAAATCTTGAGCTTTACAAATTATTAAATCAAGTATAAGTTAAACTATACTGGTTCAAAAAAATTTATCATAATAATAAGTCCTTGTGCTCCAAACTTTGTTCTTGATTGAGCTATTGTCTGTTGAGTGTTTTGAAGTTAATTTCACTTGATTCACTATCCTTCAAAAACTCAGTGAAAATGTAAAATATATTATTAATTTAAAATAATTAAGACATATATTTGTTATCATCAAAATTACATTACGTGTAGCTTTTAAGCTAATAGTATATTTGTTAATAGAAAGAGAACTGAAAGACTTGGCTAAAATGTCATAACTGTGTAAGATATAGTCGTAAATGAGAAATTCATAAAACTCTAGGAATGGTTTTTAATAATTAAGAATATAAAATTAAATTCATTAAAGATGGCTTAAGTAAAGAATTATTGGATTATATCTTACAATCTCTCAAGACACATCAAAGCAAATATGATTAACATGAGATTTTAAGTTATGCAAATTATTTTAAAATAAAAGTGCATAATTTAGTCTTAAGAATCTAACTGAAAGAGATTCTGATTGTCAATTCGTAAGAAAACTAGATAAGAAGTTTATGCTCGACTCATAAAGGGTGTTTAATCTATTATTGGATGTTAAAAACTAGAGAAAAATCTATTATTGGATGTTAAAAACTAGAGAAAAATCTGAGTCACAATTAGAACTACCAATAATATCCTTTTATTTTGCTTTTCTTTTTAATCATTTGCATTATTACATTTAGCAGAGTGATTATTATTTGTTTCCTTTTATTGTTTGTTTTTCTTAATCACTATTTACTTTTTCTTTTTGCTATTTGTTTTTATATTATTTCGCCACGAGCTTTACACATAACTTGACAAATATGTGAATCCATTTATTGTTTCTTATTATTTTTGTCACCATGATCTTTAAATATGAGCTCTTTTTTCAAATATTCATAACTTGTTTTTGGAGATTATTCCAATGGCAGTATTGTTGAGCAAACAATTTAAAAACATTTATGTGTTTCCTAACTTTCATTATGAAAAATATAAGGAGTTTGTTTATACAGTTGTAGATCTTGGTCATGTCATAACTAAAAGAAAACTACACTTTATCTAAAGGAGTCTGACCTAAGTTATCAAAAATTATCTCAGAAGCTATTTTTATTAAAGAAAACCAAGTGCTAGATATCATTCAACAAGCCTTAAAACCTTTGGGATACTTGTCTAGCCCACTAATTGAAGAATAATTAATTGTCTCAGTATGCAAAAGTGAATAGCTGAGATGTTAAATCATGCTAATATTTTATTTTCTTATCATGAGATCTTATAACTTTAGAAATACTGATTACATTTGTATTTTGAGCTCATTTGAACATCCATAAAAATGTCCATTGGTTTCTTAAATGATAATATATTTTAAAATAGCTTGCTCACATTCATTAACCATGCAATTAAGAATGATTTTATTTCAATCTTTGTGCAAAATCTCTTTATTTGTGTTTCTCTTACTAATGATTTACTTGGTCTTTTAGAAACTTGCAAACCAAAGCTAGATCCCAAGACCTTGGCATTGAAATGATTGACTAATGTAATGACCATAGCCCTAGTAAGAAGTACAAAGTTAGATTCAACTCTTTGATTGTAATTATTTTATTGGAGCAGTTAGGTAATGTCTTTTAAAGTTTACTTTTTTCTTTTAAGACATTTAGGATAACATCTTATTCTAGCTGGGAAGAGGGAATACTTGACACTTGTGGAATGTCCTGGTAATATTTTTATTGAAGAAGATTGAATATAAGGTATAATGACTCTAGATCTTTTACTACTTGTTCAAGTGTGATCTTTAATATTTCTTCTTTTATTATTGATGTTTTTTTATCTTTTTTTTTTGCATGCATATCGTTAAATTACGAATAATGTTTAGATTAGGTTGGGGGGATGAGTCGACGTAAATTGTAAATAGGTGTGTTTATTTATTTTTCTTTAAAACAACAAAAAAAAACAATATCCTTTTTGTTTAGGATGATTATGTAAGGAGTTATGACTTTTGAAGCACATCTTAATAGTATTGTTGTATTTATATTTTAATTTTTAAATTCATAATAAGTTATTTTTGTTCTCTTTTCTTTAAATTACTTAAATTTATGAACTTTCCATTTGGTTATTAATGCTTTTTATTATTTACTAATTTAAATAGGTATATTATTAAATCATTCTTCACACACACACACACACACACACTATGACACATATTAAAGGGCTGTAAGTTAAGATTTTTGCGACATTTAGTTCTTTTAATTTATTAGGGATAATATCTGACATAGTACAAAGTGTATATTGCAAAAAGAAGAAAAAAAGGCAAAAAACCAAATAAAAGAGAGAAAATAGTGTTTAATTTTGCTATATCTAGAACTTCAGTAATTAAATCTATAAGAGTGTTTCAACACTTAGTGCGCTAAGGCCAATTAGTTTGGAAGTCACTTGCCCAAAACTTGTGACGTGAGTTAAAAGTATGATACTTTAAAATGAGTGAATAATCCACCATCTAAAGATATAATTTCAAATTGATTTTAGAACAAAAATATTATTTTTTTTATGAAGCCCAATAAATATTGTGTTAATTACTTAAGCACAAAAGAAGTTTTTGTTATATCTTGAATAATAAGTGAACTACAAAGAGTTAAAGAAATTTGGGAGAGTTTATAGAGATTAGAGGATGGATGAACAACTATCTTAGTTTAATATAACGCTTTACATACTAAGAGTTAGCAATAAGTTGATTAGGGGTTAAAAATTGTATGTTTATCAATGGGTAAAAATATTATTTTATGCTTGATTAGTAAATTTATTTTATTTTTTCCTTTATTTTCTGTAGATATTTTGACTTTTTATTAACAGATAGTAATAACACAGTTATTATTGTTTGGCACAATAAACCCTTAGCATCATATTAATTAGAGCGTGGTTCATAAAGAGTGGATGTCTCCCTCATGATTTAATTAGTATTAATAAAGTATATTGAGTTCTGAAGCATGTTGATGCAGATCCAGATACCCAAATGCTTTATTATAACAGTTACATTTTTAATTACTCCTGCTATTTTAATTCAAAATTTAAGATAAATTTACTATAATTTAACTGCTCACTTAGAAAATTAATTCATATAAATCCACATTCTCATGGGATCGACACTCGCCACCATTAATCTATTTTACAATAGATTCGTGTATTTGCGAGTTTAATAAAATTTGCACAATGAGTTTTTGGCGCCGTTGCCGGGGAGATAAGTTATTTTAATTTATTAAATCAATTTTTTTAGATTTTTAATTTTTTGTATTTTTCTTATAAAAAAAATAAGTCTATAATTTAATTTTTGTAATTTGAATTTTTGTAATTTAATTTCATTCTATAATTTCTTTAAATTTCTGTACTTTATTTTTGCTTTACTTTTCTTTGTATTTTTTTATCTTGTAATTTATTTTAATTTTAGTTAATCTATTCCTTCTATTTTGTTTTTAGTACTTGAGTGTATTTCCTTGGTAATTTTTTTCATTTATCTTGTTAATTTATTTTAATTAATTCGTAGAACTAATTTATATAATTAATTTTTTTAAGTAAATTTTTTTGTTGCTTTCTTTTAAAAAAATTTAAAAAAATTGAAAAAGTAAATCTGTAATTTAATTTTGGTAATTTAAATTTCTTTAAATTTTAATATTTCAATTTCTTTAAATTTCTATAATTTAATTTTTAAGTTATTTTTCTTTGTAATTTTTGTTTATTTTGTTAATTTATTAACTCATAGAATTAATTTTTTAAAGTAATTAATTTTTTTAGTTGTTTTCTTTTAAATCTTTTCCCTGTAATTTAATTTCTTTTCTTTTTTCTCTTCTTTATATTTCTGTAATTTAATTTTTTATTTTTCATTGTAATTTATGTTGTTATTTTATTTCTAATTAATCTATTTCTTATATTTTCTTTTTAGCACTTGAGTGTATGTTTATAGTAAGGTTGTAACAACGAGATAAGGTTAGTATCATAATTTCTCCTTTCTCATTATTTTTTTAAATTTGTTCTCATTTAGTTTTTTGTTGTATTTTTTTTATTTTTTATTTTTTTATGCATGGTCGAATGTCGCAATTACCTAATCTTGAGTCTATAGACTTAGAATTAGAAAAAACACTTCGCACACATAAATACATCGCATGTAAAAATAAAATTGAAATAGATTTACAACAAAAAGAATCACCACAGGAGAAGCCATTTAAAGATTATTTAAGTCCCTTAACTAATTTGAGTACATTATATATACGATACCCAAATGTAGCTGCTAAGAATTTTAAATTAAAACTTAGTGTGCTAAATTGTCTCCCAACATTTTATGGCCTAGAAAATGAGGACCCATATAATCATTTGAATGATTTTCATACTGTTTTTTAAACTTTTAGATATGAGAATTTTTTAGATAATGATGTTAAACTCAGACTATTCCCATTTTCTTTAAAAGATAGAGCTTGTTTATGGTTTAATACATTGCATGCTAATAGCATTACACATGGGAATAAATGGTCACAAAATTTTTAAATAAATACTTTCTAGTTCATAAAACCAATTCTATTCGCAGGAAAATTTTAGAGTTCATCCAAAGAGATGACAAGCAGTTTTTCGAAGTAAGGGAGCAATTCAACTGACTACTCTTCAAATGTCCACATCATAGATATAAAAAATGGTACCAATGCCAATACTTTTTGGAGGGATTATTGTCAAATGTGCAAGAATGGCTAATGGCAACAAATGGAGGAGAACTAATGTCCAAAAGTGTATAAAAAATTTGGGATTTCTTTCAGCGACAAGCGGATAATTCCCAATAACGGAGTCGATCATTCAGAAAAAATAAAAGAATTAAGGGAGTAAATGAGGTCCAAATTGGCGAGTCAAGCTCGGGAATCAAAGAAGTCAAAGAAATGGTTGAAGGACTTACACGACACATTGCATCGTTAATAGCTGCTAAATCAATAGAGCCACATGATTATAACTTATACCCAGATCAGGCCAACACCATAAGTGTAATGAGGAAGCCATCAAACTACAATCCTTACTCCAGTACATATAACCCTAGATGGAGAGACTACCCCAATTTTTTATGGTCTCAAGGATTCCAACAAAATAGACCAACAACTCCAGCTCCACCAATGCAACCAATTCCTTAAGTTCCACAAGCCTCTTGACCACTATTTAGACCTTGAAATACTAACTAAACAACCCAAGAGGGGGGTGAATTATTTTTTTTTTGAAATTTTAGAAAACAAAAGATTAAAGAGAATATAAATTAAGTAATTAAATTTGAGAAAAATAAATAAATGAACAATGAAACTAGAGAGATAGAGTAAGAGAGATCAAACACAATAATTTTTATGTGGTTCGACTATCCCCGCCTATGTCCACAACTCCAAGCACACCAAGCTTGAGGATTCAACTAAGCAAGCCTCCAAGGCTTCAAAGTTTTACAATTGACTTCCAAGGTGTCAATAAACCTTTACAAGAAGAGATTTTTCCAGTCTCTTAATCTAAGTGTATCCCAACACTTACAATCACTCTAGAATAAAGATCACAAATTGATTTTTCTCTCACACAATTTTTTAGGATTACAAATTAATGCCCAATGCCCAATGTGTGAGTAAAAAGAATTATTCTTAAGCTTAATGTGGATTGTGTATCTGTGAATATACTTAGTAGATGTGTTGTTGTATTCTTGATCTAATTTGGATGGACTTATTTATAGTTAGAGCAGAAAAATAGCCGTTATTCTACCTTTTTGACAGAAAATGAGTTACTGTTAGTTGTTAACGAATAACCATTTTCTCTGGTCAATGTTACCGTTGGCCTTGATTTCAAATTATCAGTTGACCATTAATAAATGCTCTTCCACCGTTAGGATCCAGGACCTGTATACGAAAAATCCTCTTTCCGTTTTTGCTAAACGGTTAAGGACTAATAAAGATGTCAGTCTGGATATTATTGATTAGCCGTTATATATTAACGGTGTACCGTTAATTTCAAGCAACTCATAAAATAGAAATCTTAACCGGTTTCCTTTAAATGGTAAAAGATTAACAAAATAAGAGAATCTGGATATTATCGGTTAGCTGTTATATATTAACAGTTAGTCGTTTTAATTCCAGCTTTTGATTTGTTAAAGTTCTTAGAAAAAAACCTCTCTGCATTTTATCGGTTAACCGTTAAAAATTAACGGTTTGTCGATTATGCCCAAAAAATCATATTTTTGTGCAGAATGTTTCAAATTTCTCCAAGGCTTGTAAACACATGCAGAGAGTTTTAACTTTTAAGAAAAATATCTGTATTTTCAACAAATATTATGAACAGAGATTAATTGTTTGTTATCATCAAAATCAATAAACAAAACATGTATATATTAATATTCTCCCCCTTTTTGATGATGACAAACAATTTTAAAAATATTGTGCTCCCCCTAACTATATGCTCCCCCTACATATATGACTTAAAACATTTCTGTTAAAAGAACATGCTTTAGATGCACAAGATTTTTATGTTTTTCTCTCCTTTCATCATTAAAAGAACATGGTTTAGATGCAGAACATAATTTTTGAAAAATTTGGGTAGAGCTTCCCCTTAAGATTTGATAAATCCTTAAGTACAACATAAGAGCAAAAACACTTCCAAAATCAAACATACATATCACAACAACTCCAATGCCATATTAAAAACACTCTCAAAATCAAGCATACACATCCAACAACTCCAATGCCAGATAATTCAGAATAATATAGGCAGCCATAAGAAGAACAAATATGTATAAAATCAAATAGCGCATCCATAAAAAATATAGTTAAGAGAAAATACAATCAAAATGTGAACTGTTTATGCGAAACAACAGAATGAACTGGAACTAAGAGGCTCGTCGTGAAGAAGGAGGCCGCGTAGAGGTAGGTCACGTAGAAGTAGGTCGCGAAGAGGTAGGTCTCGTAGTTAAAGGTCGAGAAGAGGTAGGTGGTGGAGGAGAAGCTGCTGCAGAGGTGCTTCCAGGGTCATACCTAAAATACCCTAGAAGTTGTCAATGTTCAGCAATGATCTTATACTGATGATCGAAGGTTACCTTTTGAAGGGTTTGAAGCTGAGTCCAGAGCTACTGCTGATCATGAGAAATAGCATTTATGCGATCAAGGATTATCTGCTGGGTCTTAGAAATCTGGCGAACATCAACAGCCAGCTGATGCAAAACATTAGAGATAGGGGGCTGTGCTGGAGTTGGAGGCTGCTCAGGAGCATAGCGCTGCTTAGGAGCTAGGGGGACCGCAGAGACCGAGGGATGATCAGAATCCATCTCAGGCATGTCAAAACTAGAGGGGCTAATGGTTGAAGAACATGAGGAGGAGGAGATGGAGGATGAGCTCCAAGTCGGAAATCAGGAAGTTGATTAGGAGGATAAATATCATTAAGTATTCTATCATCCTCAGGAGCAATCAAGTGTCCTGACTCTTGGCATTGGCAATTTTGTGCCATTTGTCATTCCTCCTAGTGAAGCCAATACTACTCATTGCATCTCGACCAATCTTCTTAGGCTCTTTGTATACCATTTTCCGTATTGGTATACGAAAATGTCTCAATATCCTAGTTATGATACTGCCATAGGGAAGCAAACGATGGGTAATTGCTGGAGTGGTTAACATATGATGCACAATAATATATCCTAAGTTAACAGGTCACCCTCTGAGTAAACTATCCAACAGTCCAACATCCATACGTGTAACCTCATCTGAATGACCCCTTCTAGGTGTGATAATATACTGTAAAATACTATGAAGAATGCTAACCTAAAGAGGCAATAACTGAGCCCGGAAAGGTAGACCATATATCTCATCACTGAGTTCACTACGACGACATATATTTCTCACACCCTTATTGTTGTGCAAATTTTAATGAACTCGCAAGCGCACGAATCTATTGTAGAATAGATTAATGGTGACGAGTGTCGATTCCACGAGGAGGTTGATTTTAATTATATGCAGAATTAATTTTCTTTTTAATGGGAACAATTAAATTATGATAAATTTATCCTAAATTGTGAATTAAAATAGCGGGAAGAATTAAAACTATAACTGTTATAATAAAGCACTTGGGTATCCGAATCCGCATCAACATGCTCCATGGGCTAAATATTCCATATTAATACCAATTAAATCATAAGGGGGGATTCCACACCTTATGAACCACTCTCCAATAAGTATGGTGCTAAGGGCTTATCGTGCCAAATAATAATAACCTTGTACTAGGATCTTGCCTAGATATAACCAGGGTCAGAATTAGATAAGACTATTATTATTTGTCAACGAAAAGTCAAAACAACCACAAATATTAGAGGGGAAGAAAAAGTAAATTTACCAAATTAAGCCCATGGAATATGTTGAGACTTCACTTTCAACCCAAGCTCAAAAGAAATTAGCCACTCATATTTTAACTAAGGATAAAAAAAGAAATTTTATTAAAATACAAAGAAACTATAAGAAAGAGAAGGAATTTCAGAAATCTAAGTTTAGAAATGAATTCAGGGGTGCCAAATTAGGGAGGGAGAGCCCCCTTTTTATAGATACATTGAGTGAATCGTGACCATCGGATTAAAAACAATTCGGATGCTCAGGATTGGCTTGCGCCAATCATCGATCAATCAACAGTCAACCGTCAACAGTCAACATTTGTACAGTAATGCCGCCTGAATAGTAAATAATCCCATGTAAGCGCATGTACTGTACACCCGATTTCTACTCCACTGAGATGTTGCCACGTCATCGATCTACAGTACATAAGAAATTTAGTCCAATAAGATCGTGACACATCATCGGTCAACGCCACATCATCGGTCAACGCCACATAAGCAATCAATCCACATAATTCGTCCAATCAGATACTGCCACGTCGTAGGTAGTTGCCACATCATCGGTCCGTATACATGAACAGTGTCGTGAACAGTGTCGTGAACAGTACCGTATGTGTGAACAGTGACTTTTTCCTTTAATGCTCTTCTTAAGGTTTTCGACCGTCCTGAATCCAAATATAACGTCCGTTTTGCTGTCTGATCACTCGTTTATTGTGAAACGGTTATGATACCCCTAAAATACATAAAATACACAATTATAATAAAACACATATAATTAAATAACAAAATACTTAAATAAATAAAAGTAGCAATGTTAGTGAGATTTAAAGTGTAAAATGACGATTTTCTCCTTTATAAATATACACTTTCTAACACTCAACACACCCCCCAACCAGCTTATTGCTAGTCCCTAGCAAATAAAGTGAAGATAAAATTCAAAATTTTTTTTTTAAACACACGTGTTTATTCAATCAGATTAATGATAATAATCAAATAAAAGTTTAAGCATTATCTCTAGTCTAAAGGAATATCACATCCACATCAACCATCCATATGTATCAGTCCAGCAGATTTTGTTGTAGCAATAGTAATCAAGCTACTTTCAAGAATGACATATCCAACCCCAAAATCTCACCGGTTGTAGTGACACTCTCAAAAAGAAATTAATCCCAATAAAATTTTATCACTACAATGAATGGTAAATTGAGAGAAAATAATAAAGAAATATCACACACTCTCACCAAGATGAAAAATATGCCCATAGCTTAGAAATAATACGATCTCAAATAAAGTATTAGTCAACCCAATGTATTCATCATTTTTTTTTATTTTTATTTTTTTTTAATTTTATATGCATCACTACATCTTAATTACCCATATAACTAGCTTTTATGTTAGACTATAGTTCCCTAAAATTAGGAAAGACTTTTATTAGGACGTAACGTAGGCTAGGGACATGGCTAACAAAGAAAGGAAAATAGGGAAACAAAATATATATGTTTGAGAAAAAAAATTCAAGAACTTTTTACAACATACATTTTGCTTATTTATTGCTATTGTACATATTTTTTTCTCTCTTTTTTTTAATTTTTTTTCTCTTTTTTTTTTCTTTTTTTTTATATGGCACAACTTCACTGAACAAATAATTATTTATATTTTTTTTCTCAAACATGAATAGGTGGATGGAACTTGTATGATATCGGGTAATACTCCAAATTGGAGTGGGTCAGGATGATAAGTTAATAAAGAAAAGATTTTTTTTTAAATAAAAGGCTCAAAAGGGCTAACTATGGATATTAAATAATAGAGATGGCTAGAAAGGCTCAAACGGGTCAAAAATAGCCTTCCATCATCTTTTAAGACTCTTAAATAATCTTCCATATCTACTAATTAAGTGGACATTTAGATGCAGTAACACACACTTTTTTTTTTTAAAAGGGTTGACTCAAAGAAAATCTAGAGATCATGTATGAAATAATAAACTGCTAAGCTACATGAAGAATGGGCAAAAAGGGTTACTCTCCAAGAAAAATTAATAGGCTCAAAAACTCACTTGGAATTTATTATGACATGTGCATTCTTTCAAGCAACTCATATTTGTCCCCAACATCAACATGTAGAATAGTAAACATGGTGTAACATCACTCAAGACCAAAGATAATACAAATACTAAAATTCAAAAGTCATCATATCATCCAATATCAAGAACTCACAAATTTTTTTTTAAATAGAATTATTTCCCCCCAACCTATTCTAAACATAAAAAGAAAACATACATGCAGAAAAATTAAAGAAAAATGAATATTTTTTTTAATTTAATTTTTTTTTTACAAAAGAAGATGCGTTTCTAGAGTTACTACACTCCTTATTCAGCCATCTTCGACTTTAAAAACTTGAAAACATATATTTATAAAGGAGAAAAATGAAAGGTTAGAAACACACATAAATATATATATATATATATATATATATTTTTGTTTTTGTTTTGGTTTTTTTTTAACTAAGAAGATGCGTTTCTAGAGTCAGTATACTCCATATTCAGCCATCTTCTATTCAAAAAGTTAATCATGGTTAGTTCAACATTCCACAATTGTCCACTATTCTCTCCCCCCAACCAGAACGAAACATTGTCCTTAATGTTTGAAAGGAAAGAAGTAGAGTTTAGAAGATATCACCTGGGTGCTGCAATACAGAAGAAAATATTTACAAGCGGAGAGTTAAATCTAATTTGTACTTCTTACTACGCATCATTTTACCATCATTATTTGAACACTCCAACACAATAGCCTTGGGATCTGGCTCTGGTTGATAAGCTTGTAACAGATCAAGTAGCACATTAGCAGTGTGTGCACAAACAAAGATGTTTTTCACTGAGGAAGGAATAAAATAATTCTTTATTACATGATTAAGAAATGCGAGAAAGCCATCATAAAAGTTATTGACATTTAACAAACCAATGGGTTTCTGATGAATGTTCAGATGGGACTAAGATGCTAATGTCATTAGTGCCTCAAGAGTTGTAAGATCGCCTAGAAGGAAAATAAAAGCATCAGCATGATTTAACATTTCAGTTATTCGTTCTTGCATACCTGAGATGACTAACTCTTCTCTAGTTGGTGAATGAGACAAACAACCCAAAGGTTTTAGGATTTGAGGGATGATGCCTATCACTTGGCTCCTCCGACAAAAAGCGATTTACGATACCATTTTGGATAACCCTCGGTCACCTCCTCCATACACCAAGTGCAATTTTCTCTCTGCTATTCTTAGACCAAGATCTATGGCTGCCTTCATGAACTCTTTATGTTTGCCATAATGGAACCCAGAAAGCACACAAATGTTCTTGAATTGTTTACTAGAAGAAGCTGCCATTAAGATATTGCTCAAAAATAACTTGTGAGTGCTTAGTAAAAATAATTCACATTTAAAGACCTTGGTGACAGTTGGTTACAACTATGTATGGGACATTATGTCAATTAATGTGTAAGGCACATAACTCAAAAGTCAAAAAGAAAATAGTAAAAAGAAAAAGTAAATGAAATTATTAAACAACAATAATGTAAATAGTAAAATAACAGTGAAATAAAAGAACAGAGAGGTAAAAGGATATTTACAGATAGTTGTGATTGTGGCTCACATCTTCCTCTGGTTTTACGTCCAAAAACGGCTTGAACGCCCTCTATGGGTCGAGGATAGGCTTCCCATCTAGTTTTTTTACAAACTGGCAAACAGGATCTTTTATAGTCAGATTCCCGAGACTATAGTTTGCACATTCTTTCTGGAATAATGGCCATAACTGAAGTATTGCACGTTGGACGTATCCACTGGGATGCGTTTCAAGAGACAAAAGGATATCATCCAATGACTCCTTATTCAAGCCATCCCTAATGAATTGAATCTTATCTTCTCTGTTATCAGACACCATTCCTAAAGAACATGATTTTTTATTGCATATCATTCTGGCACATTTATGACAAGCAACAGAAAGTCTTCGAGCTCGTCGTTTTCTCGCATAATTTCCTTTACCACAACCAGGCATGTATGCAGTAAATCTGGGAGGTAATTCACCTGCTAAGCAAACTTTTGCCTCGATTAACCAACGGATGTCAGTAGGGATGTTATTCTTCATAAGCAATCGCATGCGTTCGGACCGGGCTTTATAAATTAAAAGTAGGGCATTCTGAGGAAGCGAAGGGAATTGTTTGTGAAGCTTTTCTAAAATCTCATTTCTATCCATACCTTCGTCTCAGAATATCAGTTATTATGGGAAAACTGAAGTAACCGACTTGATTGTCACGGAATACCGTTATCCGCCACTTGACCGGGGTTACAAACTTTAAACACACAAAGCAAACTCAAGCTCCAATTGGATTTGTAGATGCCTCTCTCAATTTCTCAGAGTTGGCTTTCTAAATCCTCAACATAGGCTACTAACTTTGGTGGTTGTAGCTGCCAGATACGATGTGTTTTACAAAATCGTATCTGACCTCTGAGATGAGATTGTATACGTCGAAACTGTCTAAGAATGTTTAAGAGGAACTGTCTCATGATTAAATGGATAAGAAAAACTTAACGGTTAAACAAACACAAAAAAATAATTTCAATCAGCAAAAGAATGAATAAAAGAAAGAAAATAAAGAAAATAAATAATCAAATCACCGAAAAGTAAAACCTTAATTTAAAATAGGTGGGTCACTCAAATTTATTTCGCTGTCCTCTCCATGTGGTTGGTATTCTAGATATGGCTTTAATCTTTGACCATTAACTTTGAAAGTGACACCATTCATTGGATCCTTAATTTCAATTGCCCCATGTGGGAAAAAACAAGATGAACAATAAATGGGCGGACCATCGAGAGCTTAACTTACCTGGGAATAAGTGTAAGCGAGAATTGAATAAAAGTACTTTCTGACCTGGAGTGAAAGATTTTCGCATAATTTGCTTGTCGTGAAAGACTTTCATTCGTTGCTTGTAAATTTTGGCATTCTCGTACGCATCATTTCGAATTTCTTCAAGTTCTGCCAATTGTAATCTTCTTTATGAGCCAGCTTGCTGTACGTCAAAATTGAATTTCTTGATGGCCCAGTACGCACGATGCTCGAGTTCCACAGGTAGGTGGCATGCTTTTCCATACACTAGCCTGTAGGGTGACATCCCAATCGGAGTCTTGAAAGCCGTTCTATATGCCCATAATGCATCATCAAGCCGCAACGACCAATCTTTTCTGTCGGGCCTCACTGTTTTTTCTAAAATATGCTTTATTTCTCAATTGGAGATCTCAACTTGGCCGCTGGTCTGTGGATGATATAGGGTCGCTACTTTATGAGTGATGGAGTACTTTGTCAAAAGTGCTTTGAAAAATTTATTGCAAAAGTGGGCACCACCATCACTAATTATTACTCGAGGGAATCCAAAGCGGGAAACAATATTGCTTTTCAAAAATCCTATTACCACTTTATGATCATTGTTCCTACATGGAATAGCTTCTACCTATTTCGAAATATAATTAACAGCGACCAATATGTATTAATGGCCAAAAGATGTGGGAAAGGGTCCCATGAAATCGATACCCCATACGTCAAAAATTTCAACCACTAGAATTGGGTTTAGTGGCATCATATTCCTTCGTGTAATGCTGCCCATTCTTTGACACCTATCACATGAAGAACAAAAAGTGTAAGCATCTCGAAATATAGTTGGCCAATAGAAACCACATTGTAAAATTTTAGTAGCTGTTTTCTTAGCACTGAAGTGGCCTCCACAAGCTTGTTCATGGTAGAAAGAAAGGATATTCTGAAATTCATTCTTTGGGACACATCGTCTAATAATTTGGTCTGCACAGTATTTAAATAGATAAGGATCATCCCAAAAGAAATTCTTTATTTCTGCAAAGAATTTGGCCTTGTCCTGTTTAGTCCAATGCTCTGGAAGTTAACTTGTAACAAGATAATTAACTATATCAGCATACCATGGTACTACTTCCACACTCATTAATTGTTCATCTGGAAATGACTCATTCAAAGGTAAATGTTCTTTTGTTGTGTCAAAATAGAGACGGGAAAGATGATCAGCTACAACATTTTCTGTTCCTTTCTTGTCTTTGAATTCTAAGTCAAATTCCTGCAAGAGTAGCACCCAACGAATTAGTCTAGCTTTTGCATCCTTCTTTGTGAGAAGATATTTAAGAGCAGCATGATCTGTAAATATAATTATTTTACAACCAATGAGATAAGATCGAAATTTTTCTAATGCAAACACAACTGCTAGCATTTCTTTTTCAGTGGTTGAATAATTCAACTGTGCATCATTCAATGTCATACTAGCATAGTAAATCACATGGGGAATTCGATCAACTCTTTATCCTAATACTGCTCCTACTGCATAGTTAGATGCATCACACATAAGCTCAAATGGTAAGTTCCAATTTGGGGGCTGAATGATGGATGATGATGTCAACAACTGTTTTAGTTTTTCAAATGCCACAAGACATGAATCATCAAAGACAAAAGGTACATCCTTAGCAAGTAAATTGCATAAGGATCTAGAAACTTTGCTAAAATCTTTAATGAAACGTCTATAAAAACCAGCATGCCCAAGGAAAGATCTTACTTCTCTGACTGTTTTAAGTGGAGGAAGATTAGAGATGAGATCCACCTTGGCTTTATCAACCTCAATACCTTGGCTTGAAATGATGTGACCGAGAACAATACCTTGTTTAACCATAAAATGGCATTTCTCCTAATTCAAGACTAAATTCTTCTCGATACATCTCTGCAGAACTAATGTTAGATGATGTAAATATTGATCAAACGAATCTCCAAAAACAGAAAAGTCATCCATAAAAACCTCAAGGAACGTTCAACCATATCAGAAAAAATGCTCAACATGCATCGTTGAAATGTAACAGGTGCATTACATAATCCAAATGGCATTCTCCTATATGCAAAAGTGCCAAAAGGACAAGTAAATGTGGTCTTCTCTTGATCTTTTGGTGCTATGGGAATCTGATTGTATCCTGAATAACCATCTAGAAAGTAATAAAACTCATGACCCGCTAATCTATCAAGCATTTGATCGATAAATGGTAAAGGAAAATGGTCTTTACGTGTGACAGAATTCAACTTTCTGTAATCAATGCATACACGCCATCCTGTAGTTACTCTAGTGGGTACTAATTCATTATCAGCATTGATGACTACTGTAACTCCTGACTTTTTAGGAACAACTTGCACAGGACTGACCCACGAACTATCAGAAATAGGATAAATGATACCTGCATCTAATAGCTTAAGGACTTCAGTGCGAACAACCTCTTTCATGTTAGGATTTAACCGACGTTGCATTTCCCTAGTAGGTTTAGCATTTTCATCAAGATGAATGTAATGCATGCAATCTACTGGGTTTATACCTTTTATGTCTATGGTCCATCCTAATGCTCCTTTATGTTCTTTTAAAACATCTAACAACTTACCTTTTTATTCGTCATTGAGGGAAGAAGAGATGATTACTGGTAAAATGCTTTCTTCTCCCAAGAATAGGTATTCCAAAGTGTTGGGTAATGGCTTGAGTTCGAGTTTTGGTGGTGATTATGATGATGGGCTGAGTTTCTTTTCTAACAGCACTAGTTGTTCAACTCTTGACTTCCATTTATTAGTGTCCATGGATGGTGCTGAGTCAAGTAGAGCATTGACTTCATCAACTGAACTGTCAATATCAAAATTTAAACCAAAGTGAGTTAAACAAGTTTGCAAAGGGTCATCACTAAGGTTTGAAAGAAAATTGTTATCAACTAGTGTTTCTATTAAATCCACATTAACAATTCCATCATCTCGCACTTTGTGAGGTCATTTTTAGCAATGTTAAAGATATTGAGTTCCATGGTCATATTGCCAAAAGACAACTGCATATTTCCGGTTCTGCATTGAATATTTGCATCGGCAGTTGCCAAGAAAGGTCGACCTAGAATAATGGGAATGTGCTTCTTTGAATTCTGCACTAGTTGAGTGTCAATTACAATGAAATCAACAAGAAAATAAAACTTGTCTACCTGGATAAGCACGTCCTCCACAATACCACGAGGTATTTTTGTGGACCGATCTGCAAGCTGTAACACCATTGGAGTTGGATGTAATTCGCCCAGTCCAAGTTTCACAAAAATAGAGTAAGGCAACAGATTTACACTAGCTCCTAAATCCAACAAAGCATTCTCAATTGTGTGGTTCCCTATACTACATGAGATAGTTGGGGAGCCTGGATCTTTGCATTTTAGAGGCATTTTATGTTGGAGTATAGAACTAATATTTTCTGTTAGAAAGGCCTTTTTTTGAACATGAATATTTCTCTTTTTAGTACAAAGGTCTTTAAGAAACTTGGCGTATGATGGCACTTGTTTTATAGCTTCAAGTAAAGGGATGTTAACACTAACCTGTTTAAAGATTTCAAGAATCTTACCTGTGGATTTTCCTTTCTTCCCTTTAGCTAACCTCTGAGGAAATGGAGATTTAGGAACATATTCTTGTGAGTTGGTTTCCTCTTTCTCCTCTGATGATGATTCCTCTGAGTTCACAGGTACAATTTGAGTTGATTTTGGCATCTCCACTTTGTTGTCAACTTCTTTTCCTTTTCGCAAGGTCATCACTGCTTTGACCTCTCCATGCTGCTGTGGTGAACTAAAACTTGCTTCATTTACTGCTTTAGGATTGGGCACTGGTTGACTTGGGAATTTGCCTTGTTCAACGGTCATGGCCAATGTTTGAATTGAAGAGGCAAGTTGTCCTACCATTTTCTCAAGGCTTGAAACAGATTGAGCTTGTGAGTTGAAACTCGCTCTCATCTCATTTCGTAATTCATCAATGGTGCGGTTCTGTTGCTCGATCTTGGAGTTAGTAAGATTTCTGAAATTTTGGGATGTCTCCTCCCATGGTTTGGGTTGAGAATGGTTGGGATTCTGATTGTATGGTCTAAATGGTGGTTGAAAGGCTTGAGACATTTGAAGAACTGGTTGCATTGGTGGAGGTGGAACTGATGGTCCATTTTGTTGGAATCCTTGAGACTATGAAAAATTGGGGTGATCTCTCCATCCAGGGTTATATGTGGTGGAGTAAGGGTTGTAGTTTGGTGGTTTTCTCATGACACCTATGGCATTGGCTTGATCTGAATATGAGTCATGGTCATGTGGCTCTGTTGATTTAGCGGTTGTAAAAGATGCTATTTGTCGAGCAAAGCCTTCGACCATCTCTTTGACTTCTTTAATTCCTGAGCTGGATTCGCCAATGTTAACCTCATTCACTCCCTTAATTCTTCTGGTATTTCTGAGTGATTGACTCCGTTGTTGAGAATTATCCAATTGCCGTTGGAAAAATTCCCAAATCTCTGATGCGCTTTTGGACATTAATTCTCCTCCACTGGTTGCCATTAGCCATTCTTGCATATGTGGCAATAATCCCTCCAAAAAATATTGGCATTGGTGCCATTTCTCGTACCCATGATGTGGACACTTCAAGAGTAGCCCATTAAATCGCTCCCATGCTTCGAAAAACTGCTCGTCGTCTCTTTGAGTAAACTCTGAAATTTCCCTGCGAATGGCATTGGTTTTATGAACTGGGAAATATTTATTTAAAAATTTAGTTACCATTTGTTCCCATGATGTAATGCTATTAGCAGGCATTGTATTAAACCATGAACGAGCTCTATCTTTTAATGAAAATGGGAATAATCTAAGTTTAACATCATCATTTGAAAAATTCTCATATTTAAAAGTTTGACAAATAGCATGAAAATCATTCAGATGATTATATGGGTCCTCATTTTCTAGGCCATAGAATGTGGGGAGACAGTTCAGCACACTAGGTTTTAATTCAAAACTCCTAGCAGCTACATTTGGGTACCTTATGCATGATGTGCTCAAATTAGCTAAAGGACTAAAATAATCCTTAAATGGCTTCTCTTGTGGTTCTGATTGCTAATTTTGTAGATTCATTTCAAATTTCTTTTTAAAAATAATGTGTTTGTGCGTGCGAAGTCTTTTTTCCAATTCAAGGTCTAAAGGTTCAATATTAGGTGATAATAACCTTCGACCATGCATGCAAAGAACAAAATAAATTAAAATAAATAAAAATAAAAATAAGGAGGAGAGAGAAATTACGATACTGATCTTGTGATGTTGTTACAATCTTAATACGAAAATACATTCAATGGCTATAATGAATGAATCTGCAAAATTAGAAATATACACCTTGTGAAGTTGTTACAACCTTACAATGAATATACACTCAATTGCTAAAAAGAAAATACAAGAAATAGATTAAAAAAATAAAATAAAAAGATAAATTACAACGAAAAATAAAAAAAATTAAATTACAGGAATATAAAGAAGAGAAAAAGAAATAAAATTAAATTACAGGAAAAAAATTACTTAAAAAAATTTAATTCTATGGAATAATAAATTAACAGAATAAATAAAAATTAGAAAGAAAAATAACTCAGAAATTAAATTATAGAAATTTAAAGAAATTATAAAGAAATTAAATTATTGAAATTTAAAGAAATTTAAATTACCAAAATTAAATTACAAATTCACCTTTTTTTATTTTTTTATATTTTTTTTAATTTTTTAATTTTTAAGGAAAGCAAAAAAAATTACTTAAAAAAAACTAATTCTATGAATTAATTCTACGAATAAATTAAAATAAATTACAAGATAAACAAAACAAATTACAAAGAAAAGTAAAGCAAAAATTAAAGTACAGAAAGTTAAAGAAATCACACAATAAAATTAAATTGTAAAAATTTAAATTACAGAAATTAAATTACAAAAATTAAATTGCAAAAATTTAAATTACAAAAATTAAATTATAGAATTATTTTGTTATAAGGAAAAATACAAGAAAACAAAAAAAAATTAATTCAACAAATTAAAATAACTTACCTCCCCGGCAACGGCGCCAAAAACTTGTTGTGCAAATTTTAGCACTAGTATTATCACAGTTGATAGGAATTTGATTAAGTTTAATACTATAATCTCTAAGTGTTTGTTTCATCCTAAGAGCTTGTGCACAACAACTGCCTACGGCAATATATTTCGCTTTAGTAGTTGAGAGTGCAACTGAGTTTTATTTCTTACTAAACCATGAAATAAGAGAATGACCATGAAATAAGAGAATGACCTAGAAAATGGCAAGTTCCACTAGTAGTTTTTCTATCCACCTTATAACCAGTAAAATCAGCATTCGAATAACTGGTCAAATCTATATGAGTTCCTTTAGGATACCAAAGGTCAAGATCTACGGTTCCACTCAAATAACGAAAAATTCTTTTAACAGCAAGCAAATGAGATTCCTTGGGACATGATTGAAATTTTACACACAAACATATACTAAACATAATATCGGGTCTACTTGTGGTTAAGTAAAGTAAGGAGCCGATTATAGCTCGATACTTTTTAATATTAACTTCTTTACCTTTTTCATCCTTGTCAAGCTTGATTATTGTACTTATTTGAGTGCTCTTGGTGTTTGATTCATTAATTCTAAATCTCTTAAGCAAATCTTTGGCATATTTAGCTTGGTTGATGAAAATTCCCTCATTGTTTTGTTTGATTTGAAGTCTAAGGAAATATTTCAATTCTCCCATCATGCTCATTTCAAATTCCTTACTCATACAGGATGAAAACTCTTTGCACAAGGACTCATTAGTAGAACAAAAAATAATATCATCAACATAAATTTAAATAACAAGTATGTCTTGGTTCTTATGCTTAACAAAGAATGTAGTATCGGCTCTTTCCATTGAAAAATCGTTATCAAGCAAGAAATTTTTAAGCCTATCATACCATGCTCTAGGTGCTTGTTTTAATCTATATAATGTTTTTGATAGCTTATAAACATGATCTGGAAATTTTTCATTTTCAAAACCAGGAGGTTGTTTTACATAAACTTCCTCCATAATATAACTATTTAGAAAAGCACTATTGACATCCGTTTGAAATAAAATGAAATCTTTATAACATGCATATGCTAGTAACATTCTAATGGATTTTAATCTAGCAACAGGTGCAAATGTCTCATCAAAATCAATTCCTTCTTATTGATTGTATCCTTGGGCTACTAATCTAGCTTTATTTCTTACAACTACACCTAATTCATCGATCTTATTCCTAAATACCTATTTGGTACCTAAGATGGATTGATGTTCTGGCTTAGAAACTAATTCCCACACTTTATTTCTCTCAAATTGATTTAAATCTTCTTGCATTACCATAATCCAAGATTCATCTTTTTCAGCATCCACAAAAGTTTTTGGTTTAATTTGAGAAATAAATGTAGCATGCTCACATGTATTCCTAAGTGATGATCTAGTTGTAACACCTCTAGATAGATCTCCTAAAATGGCATCCTTTGGATGAGAAGAAACATACCTCCACTCCTTGGAGAGTGCTTGAGAAGTATCTTAATTTTATTCTATACTTGTTTCTTCATGTTGCTCCACTTGACTTTTTGCATTCTTTTGGTTGTTTTTTAATGAATCTTCTTGTATATTATCATTTGTATCCTCACTAACAGCAAGTTTCTCTGTAGAGAACGTATTAGATTCATCAAATGTAACATGCATAGATTGTTCTACAGCCAAAATTGTTTTATTATAAACTCTATAAGTTTTGCTTGAGTTTAAATACCCAAGAAAGATACTAACATCAGATTTTGGATCAAATTTTCCAAGATTGTCTTTTGTGTTCAAAATAAAACATTTACATCGAAAAACTTTGAAATAACTAATGTTGGGTTTTCTATCTTTCCAAAGCTCATAAGGAGTTTTATTTAAATGAGATATAATCAACACCCGGTTTAAGATATAACAAGCAGTGTTGACAGCTTCGGCCCAAAAATATTTAGGTAATGCATTTTCATTTAACATGGTCCTAGCCGTTTCTTGAATAGATCTATTATTTCTCTCAATAACTTCATTTTGTTGTGGAGTTCTAGGTGATGAAAATTGATGCTCAATTCCAAAGTCATTACAAAAAGTCTCAAATGCATGATTTTCAAATTCTCTACCATGATCACTTCTAATACAAGAAATAGAATAGCTTTTTTCATTTTGAACCTTTCTACAGAAAATTATTAATGCATCAAAGGCATCATCCTTATTAGCTAAGAACAATACTCATGTGTATCTAGAGTAATCATCCATAATTACAAAAGCATAATACTTGCCATTTAGATTAGCATATCTAGATGGTCCAAACAAATCCATGTGAAGTAATTGAAGTGGTTTTGAAGTAGAGACATGATTCTTGCTTTTAAAAGAAGTTTTGATTTGTTTTCCAAATTGACAAGCTTTACAAATTTTATCCTTTTGAAAACTGATTTTTGGAAGTCCTTTAACCAAATCATTTTTTGAAATTTTTGAAATCAAATCCATATTTGCATGACTTAGTCTTCTATGCCATAACCATCCATCATCATGCAAGGCAGAGAAACATTTATCAATGGTAGATACACAATTTATATTAATAGAATAGGCATTAACACATCTATTTCCTACGAACAAAACTTTTCCATCATTTGCATTTTTAATAACGCATCTAGATTTATCAAAAACTACTTTATAACCCTTATCACATAATTGACTAATGCTAAGTAAATTATGTTTTAAGTTTTCAACCAAGCACACATTTTCAATAAGAGTAGAAGACACACGACCGACATTCCAATACCAATCATCTTTCCTTTTGAATTATTTCTAAATGATACATCTCCATCATTTTCGATCTTGGTAAAACTTGAAAACCAAGCATAATTTCCTGTCATGTGTTTTGAATACCCGTTGTCTAGGTACCATTTATTTTTCTTCTTCTTTAAGTCCTATAGAGAAAATTTTAGTTCTTAGGTACCTAAATCTTTTTGAGTCCTTGAATGTTAGCAATAGTTTCTTTTGGAACCCAAATATATTTAACACCATAATAAGCATTTCTTTTTGCAGGACATTTATTTTTCATATGACCATTTGTATTGCAATAGTGACAAGTAATTTTGTGATCACTTGTGGATGTAACATTAACAAAATAATTCTTATAATACTTTTGCTTCAAGTTTGGCTTATACCCAAGTCCTTCTTTATCAAAAATACATTTTTGAGAGTTAAGTAAATTATCCAACATTTTTTGGCCATTTGTGAATTTTATCACAATTTCATTTAAATTCATTATTCTTCTTTTTAAGCACTTTATTCTCTTTTATCAATTCTTCAACATGTGATTTCTCATTTAAGGATGTAACTTTATCATGCAACGTTCTATTTTCTAGTTCTAAGCATGTAATCTTTGCGTTCAATGATTCATTTTCATTTTCGAGATCTATGAATTTCTTTTTAAGATATACATTCCTTTTACCTATTTTCATCAACTCATCATGCAATTCTTTAAAGGCATCATGTAATTCATCATAGGTAGGAAGATCATTTACCTCATCTAGTTCATCATTTGATTCATCTCCAATCGCCATAAGAGCTAGATTTGTCATTTCTTGATGCTCTTCATCATTACTTGTTTCTTTATCGGTATCATCCCACATGGCCACCATTGTTTTCTTCTTGAACTTTTTGAGAAGAAGACATTCCGATCTTATATTGCCAGGCTTCTTGCACTCATAGCATTTAATTGCTTCCTTCTTCTCCTTTTGGTTCTTGAAATCTTTAAATTTTCTTTGTTCACCAGTTTTCTTGAAAAATTTTCTGAATCTTTTGGCAAGCATGGCCAACTCCTCATTATCCGGTTCACTTTCTTCATCACTTTCAAATTTTGTGACTTTGAGAGTAATGTTTTTCTTCTTCTCTTCATTGCCTCTTTCAACTGTCAAATCATCCTAATAAGAAATAAGAGAACTGATTAAATCATCAATAGGTAAGACATTTAAATCTTTAGCTTCCTCAATAGTAGTT
Source organism: Aegle marmelos (assembly GCA_030449875.1). Classification (NCBI taxonomy): domain Eukaryota; kingdom Viridiplantae; phylum Streptophyta; class Magnoliopsida; order Sapindales; family Rutaceae; genus Aegle; species Aegle marmelos. Next base: position 2,213,196 of record JASUUL010000046.1, on the reverse strand, counting down.
TTTTTTGTCTCTATTCCTTAGGAAGTGATCTAATGATTTTCTCATCTTTCTTGCTATTTGAAAAAGTCTTTCTTAGGGCTCCTAGAGTGTTCACTATGTCCGTAAATCTAGTGTACATAAAATATACACTTTCATTTTGTTCTATTTGAAATAATTCATATTGTCGAGTGTACTTACTAATTTTAGACTCTTTTACTTGATTTGTGCCTTCATAAACAACTTCAAGTTTGTGCCAAATTTCATAAGCACCTTCACAACTTGACACTCTATGAAATTCTTTCTTATCTAGTGCACAAAATAAGGCATTCATAGCTTCAGAATTTAGAGAAGTTTATCTCTTTTCTAATTCATTTCATTCCCATGAAGGTTTTGGAATATCTTCCCTGACTTCATTTTTAGTCAAAGGCATAAATGGACCATCACATACAACTTCCCAAATTTCGTAATCTAGGGCTTATAAGTAAATTCTCATCCTAGTTTTCTAATATGGGTAGTCATTTCCGTGAAAGAATAATGGTTTAGTTGTGGATTGTCCTTTTCTAAAGGTTGAATTATTTTGGGTTGCCATTGATCTTTTACTCTAGACGGTTAAGTCCTAATAAGAGAACCAAGCTCTGATACCAAATGAAATACTAACTAAACAACCTAAGAGGGGGGTGAATTGGTTTTTTTTTTTTGAAATTTAAAAAAAAAAGATTAAAGAGGATATAAATGAAGTAATTAAATTTAAAATACATAAATAAATGAACAATGAAACTAGGCGATAGAGTAAGAGAGATCAAACACAATAATTTTTACGTGGTTTGGCTATCCTCGCCTATGTCTATGCCTCCAACAACACCGACTTGAAGATTCCACTAAGCAAGCCTCCAAGGCTTCAAAGTTTTACAATTGACTTACAAGGTGTCAATAAACCTTTACAAGAATAGATTTTTCCAGTCTCTTAATCTAAGTATATCCCAACACTTACAATCATTCTAGAATAAAGATCACAAATTGATTTTCCTCTCACACAATTTTTTAAGATTACAAATTAATGCCCAATGCCCAATGTGTGAGTAAAAAGAATTATTCTTAAACTTAATGTGGATTGTGTATCTGTGAATATGCTCAATAGATGTGTTGCTATATTCTTGATTTGATTTGGATGGACTTATTTATAGTTAAAGCCGAAAAATAGCCGTTATTCCACTTTTTTGATAGAAAATGAATTACCGTTAGTTGTTAACGGATAACCATTTTCTCTGGTCAATGTTACTGTTGGCCTTGATTTCAAATTATCGGTTGACCGTTAATAAATGCTCTTCCGCCATTAGAATCCAGGGACCTGCATAAGAAAAATCCTCTATCTATTTTTCCTAAACGGTTAAGGACTAATAAGGATGTCAGTCTGGATATCATTGATTAGCCGTTATATATTAATAGTGTATCGTTAATTTCTAGCAACTCATAAAATAAAAATCTTAACCGGTTTCCTTTAAAGGGTAAAAGATTAACAAAATAAGAGAATCTGGATATTATCGGTTAGCTGTTATATATTAACAGTTAGCCGTTTTAATTCCAGCTTTTGATTTGTTGAAGTTCTTAGAAAAAAACCTCTCTGCATTTTATCGGTTAACCGTTAAAAATTAACGGTTTGTCGATTATGCCCAAAAAATCATATTTTTGTGCAGAATGTTTCAAATTTCTCTAAGGCTTGTAAACACATGCAGAGAGTTTTAACTTTTAAGAAAAATATCTAAATTTTCAACAAATATTATCAATAGAGATTAATTGTTTGTTATTATCAAAATCAATAAACAAAACATGTATATGTTAACAGACCTTATAACTAAAACTTAAATTATTCTCAACCCAGACTATGAGAGGACGCATTTCATAATTTTAAGAATTCTATCCACTCTACAATCTATCAGCAAAACAACACCATTGATGGACCGAATTGAAATAGGAGCAGGCTTCAACTCACAGTCCCAATTAATTTCTAACCTCGAGAAAATGATAGGCCAACTTGCCTCTTCAGTTTAAACGTTAGCAATGACTGTTGAGAAAGGTAAATTCTCAAGTCAAGCAGTGCTAAACCTTAAAGGAGTGCATGAGATAAGTACCAGTTCACCTCAGTAACATGGAGAGGTCAAAGCCATCATGACCTTGTGAAAAGCAAAGGAAGTTGACAATAAAAAAGAGATATCAGTGACCAAAACGACTCAAATTGCACTTATAAATTCTGAAGACTCATCATCAGAGGAGAAAGAAGAAACCAAACTACGAGAGTATATTCCTAAAGCTCCATTTCCTTAGAGGTTAGCCAAAGTAAAGAAGGAAAAATCATAGGTGAGATGTTTGAAATCTTTAAATAGGTAAGTGTCAATATCCCTTTGCTTGATGCTATAAAATAAGTACCATCTTATGGCAAGTTTTTTAAAGATCTTTGTACTAAAAAGAGATATATTCATGTTCAAAAGAAGACATTTTTAATAAAAAATTTTAATTCTATACTCCAACACAAAATTTCTTTGAAATGCAAAGACCCAAGATCCCCGACTATCTCATATAGTATAAAGAATCACACAATTGAGAATGTTTTGCTGGACTTAGGTGCTAGTGTTAATCTATTACATTACTCAGTGTTTGTGAAACTTGGATTGGGAGAATTACACCCAACTCCAGTAATGTTACAGCTTGCAGATCGATCCACAAAAATACCTCGTGGTGTTATGAAGGCTGTGCTTATCCAGATAGATAAGTTTTATTTTCCTGTTGATTTCATTATAATTGACACCCAACCAGTGTAGGATTTAAGGAAACACATCCCTATTATCTTAAATCATCTATTTTTGGCAACTGCTGATGCTCATATTTAATGTAGGACTGAAATCATGCGTTTGTCATTTGGCAATATGACCATAGAACTAAATATCTTTAGCATTGCCAAACAACCTCACAGTACGAATGATGAAATTATAGATGTGGATTTAATTGATGAATTAGTTGATCAAACATTTTCTTTAAACCTTATGATGACCCTTTACTGACATGTTTAACTCACTTTGGTTTGGATTTTAATATTAACGGATTGATTGATGAGGTTAATGAGTTATTAGATTCATCGCCATGCATAGATGTTGATAAATGGAAGACAAAGATAGAGCAATTGGCACCATTAAAAGAAAATCTCATCCCATCATTAGAATCTCTACTAAATATTGAGCTCAAATCATCACCTGACTCTCTGAATTCTATATTCTTGGGAAAAGAAAGAACATTATCAGAAATCATCCCATCCTCTCCTGATGATAAACAAAAGAGTATAGACATTATTAACCCTATTTTTAGTTTAAAAAAGAGGATACAACTGATAAAACCAAAGGCGATTCGTAACGACAAAAATCTTAAAGACTATAGAAAGTGAATGAAAATCCTCCACGACAAGCAGAGCATTAGAAAATCTTTCACACCAGGTTAAAAAGTATTTTTGTTTAATTCTCAATAGCATGTTTCTCCAAGTAAGTTACATTCTCGATGGTCTGGTCCATCTACTGATCTTACTATTTTTTCATATAGAGCTATTAAATTTAAGAATCCAAGGAACGGTGTAATTTTTAAAGTTAATGGTCAGAAAAGTAAAGTCATATCACTAATACCAACCATGTAGAGAAAACAACGCAAAATATTTAAGTGACATGACTTTTTCTTCTATCTGTTTCCTTTCATTGATTTAAAGTATTCTTTTTTACTTTTAATTATGATTGTGTAAGTTTGTATGTTTAACTACTAATTTTTTTATTATTTTTCCTCATGAATATGTCAACTGAAAAGTATCTCTTCAACATTCTTAGATAATTTTGACGTATATAATCTCATCTCATAAGCCAGATACGATTTTGTAAAACACATTGTATCTAAAAGTTATACTGAAGATAAGATTCAATTCATTAAGGATGGCTTGAATAAAGAGTCATTGGATGATATCCTTTTGTCTATTAGAATGCACCACTGTGGATACGTATAAAATGTAATACTCCAGTTATGGACATTATTCCAAAAAGCATGTACAAACTATAGTCTTGGGAATCTAACTATAAAAGACCCTATTTGCTAGTTTATAAGAATACTGGATAAGAGGCCTATCTCGACCTAAAGAAGGCGTTCGAGCAATTTCTGGACTTAAAACTAAAGGAAGATATGAGTCATAGTCGCAACTATTTGTGAATATCCTTTTATTTCAATGTTATTTTATTTCACTTTGTCTGATTACTTATATTTTTATCTTTACTGATTTTATGCTATCATTATTTGCTTTGTCTTTTCACTATTTTTCTTTTGACTTTCGAGCCATGTGCTTCACAAGTTATTTGACATGGACATGCTATCTCATTTAAAGCCGTGAACTATTATCACTAAGATTCTTAAATATGATTTTTTTGTTAAGGCACTCATAAATTATTTTTGAGAAGTATCCAGTGGCAGCTACTCCTAACAACCAAATCAAGAACATTTATGTACTCTTTGGCTTTAACTATGGTAAATATAAAGAATTTATTTAAGCAGCTGTAGATCTTAGTCGAAGTATAGTAGCTAGGAAACTACACTTGGTTTATGGAGGAGGTGATTAAGGGTTATCAAAACTAGTTTCAGAAGTCGCTTATACCAGAGGGAGCTAAGTGTTAGGCATTATCCCAACAATCATGAAACCGTTTAGCTGTTTGTCTGACTTACCAACTGGAGAAGAGTTAGTAGTTTTAGGTATGCGAGAGAGAATAACTGAAATGCTGAATCATACTGATGTCTTTATTTTTTTACGACAAGATCTTACAACTCTAGAGGCATTAATGACATTGGCATATTGGTCCTATCTGAACATTCATAAGAAACCCATTGGTTTGTTAAATGTCAATAACTTTTATAATGGCTTTCCTGTATTTCTTAACTATGCAATAAAAAACTATTTCATTCATTCTAAAGTGAAACAAATCTTTATTTGTACTCACACTGCTAATGAGCTACTTGATCTGTTACAAGCTTATAGACTAGAGCCACATCCTGAGACCTTAATTTTGGGGTGGCCCACTAATGATGGTAGCAGTAGCCGTAATAAAAAGTGCAAATTAGATTTAACTCTATGTTTGTAAATATTTTCTTCTGTGTTACAGCACTCAGGTGATATCTTCTAATCTCTCCTTCTTTCTTTTAAAATATTGAGGATAATGTTTTTTCTGGTTGGGGGAGGAAATACTTAATAATTATGGAATGTCTTAATCTTTGTTAAGTTTTTACTAATTTTTGTTATAGGAACTAACTGTGGTTAACTTTTTACGTCAGAAATGACTGAATATGGAGTGTAGTGACTTTACAAAAGCATCTTTTTAGTTTAAAAGTTAAAAAAAAAATTTACTTTTCAGTCATTTTTTTGTTTCATTTTAAGTGTGATTTTTCTAACTTCCTCTTTCTAATTTATCCTTTATACATATACATATTTAAAATTTTGAGTTGAAGATGGCTGAATATGTAATGTCATAATTCTATAAACGCATTTTTTTAGTTTTATTTTTCTTAACAAAAAAATTAATTAAAAAATATATATTTTGTGATTTTTTTACATGATGACTATTAAATTTTAGTATTTGTATTATCTTTGGTCTTGAGTTTTATTACACCATATTTGCTACTCTACATGTTGATATCTGAGACAAAAATATGAGTTACTTGAAGGAATATATATATCATAATAAATTCCAAGTGAGTTCTTAAACCTATCATTTTTTTTAGAGAGTAACCCTTTTTGTCCATTATTTATATAGCTTAATAGTTTATTATTTGATACACGATCTATAAATTTCTTTTGAGTAAACCTTCTAAGAAAAAGAAAAAAAATTTTGTGTGTTGCTATATCTAAAAGTTTATCTAACTAGTAGATATGAACGATTAGTTAGTACCCTAAAAGATAATAGAAAGGCCATCTTTGACCCGTTTGAGCCTTTCTACCCATCCCTTTTGTGAAATATCCTTAGTTAACCCTTTTAAGCCTTTACAAAAAATTTATTATTATCTTTTTCTTTGTTAACTTATCATCTTGATCTAACTCCAATTTGAAATATTACTTGGCGTCGTACAAATTTCATCACCCATTCATGTTTGAGAAAAATGTAAATAATTAGTTTGTTCAATAAAATTGAGCCTTAAAAAAAAGAGAAAAAAGAAGAAAAAAGAAAAGAAAAAATTCAAAATTTATATATTAGTTTAAGAAAAAAAGAGAAATGTACTCTGTAATATAAAAAAAACTCATTTTTTTTTCTCAAACATGTATTTTATTTTTTCCCTATTTTTTCATCTTTATTCGCCATGTCCCTAACTTATGTTACATCCTAATAAAAGTCTTTCTTGATTTTAAGAAACTATAATCTGACATAAAAATTAGTTACATGGGCTATAAAAATATAGTGATGCATAAAAAAATAAAAATAATAAATAAATATATAAATAAATATATTGGTCTGACTCACATTTTTATTTGAGATCGTATTATTTCTAAGTTATAGGCATATTTATTTCATCTTGATGAGAGTGTATAATATTATTTTAATATTTTCTCTCAATTTACCATTCATAGGAGTGACTATTCTTGTTATGTTTAGTTTCTTTGTGAGAGTGTCACTGCCAGTGAGATTTTTGGGTATTTATATGTCATTCTTGAAAGTAACTTGGTTACAATAGCTGTGATAAAGTCTCTTGGATTAATTCATGTGGATGGTTGATTTGGAAATAATATTTCTTAAAGACTAGAGATAATGCTTATACTCTTATTTGATTTACATCATAAAGTTTAATTAAATAAACATGATAGTTCAAAAAAAAAGTTTTGGGTTTGAATTTGATTTCGTTTAATTTGCTAGAGACTAGCAATAAGCTAGTTGAAGGGTGTATTGCGTACTAGAAAATATATATTTATAAAGGAAAAAATCATCATTTTTTATTTTAAGTTCTACTAAATTTTTTACTTTTATGTATTCAAGTTTCTTGTGAATTTAATTATGTGTGTTTTATTATAATTAAGTATTTTACGTATTTTAGGTGTATCATGATTATTTCACAATAAAGGAGACATCGGATGACAAAACAGACGATAAATTTGAACTCAGAACGGTTAAAACCCTGAGGAGGAGCATAAAAGTAAAAATATCATTATTCACATACATGATACTGTTCAAATGTACGATATTGTTTATGGTACTATTCATGATACTGTTCATATATACTGTATGATGACATGGCATTAATCAATGATGTGGCGTTGACTGATAATGTGAACCGACCAATGACGTGGCGGCATTTGATTAGAGAAATGATATGATATTGACTGATTATGTGATGTTGACTGGTGACGTGGCTTGACTGATGAGGTGTCACAATCTTATTGGATAAAAATATTTATACATTATTGACTGATGGTGTGACAGTATGTTTGTGGATCAGAAAAAACATGCATACGGTACATGCATATATACGGAATAATAGCCCTGATAATGTATTCAAAATAATTAAAATTTACCACGTGGTGCAATTATGTGCATCCAAATTATTTTAATCCGGCTTTTCCCTCTAATTTGACAATCCTGAGTTCATTTTTGAGCTCTATTTTCTGAAATTCCTTCTCTAGCTTGTATTTTCTTTATATTTTAGTAAAATTCTCTTTTTATCCCTAGTTAAAATATGAGTAGCTAATTTTCTTTGAAGCTTGAATTGAAGGTAAAGTCTCAACATGTTCTATGGTCTTAATTGATAAATTTATTTTATTTTTTCTTCTATTTTCTGTGGATGTTTTGACTTTTCGTTGACAGATAGTAATAACAGAGTTATTACTATTTGGCAAGATAAGCTCTTAGCACTATATTGATTAGAGCGTGGTTCGTGAGAAATGGATTTTTCCCATATGATTTAATTGGTATTAATAAGGAATATTGAGTCTTGGAACATGTTATTGTAGATCCAGATATCCAAGTACTTTATTGTAATAGTTATATTTTTAATTACTTCTGTCATTTTAATTCAAAATTTAAGATAAATTTATTATAATTTAACTGCTCACTTAGAAAATTAATCAACATATAATTAAAATTCACCTCCTCGTGGGATCAACACTTATCACCATTAATCAATTATACAATAGATTCGTACACTTACGAGTTCAATAAAATTTGCATAACACTTAGTATAAAGTATAGTAAAATAGTATTTTGATTTATTATAGTCTAGTTAAATTTTAGTACATTAAGTACGTAATTCATAATAAAATTAATGGCAAAATAATTGTAATTTATATAATTAATCTTTTGGGTAGTAAAATAAAAATAAAGAGAATTTGTTAAATTGTATTTATTATTAAGAGTGAATCCATAACCTTAACTAATTTAATTCTATAATTTCATTAAAATTTTACTTAAATTAAGTTACATATATTTAAATTATATTTTTATTTTGTCAGATAAATTAAATAAATAAATTAAATCTTTTCTTTGTGAATCGACCTCAAACTCAATGAGATATATTATAACTAAGCAATCTTATACTTGGACTAAATCAAACACTTTTACATCATTTCAGATGTAGCTTTGGATAAGATCTTTGGATAAGATCCAAGATTGTCAATTACATATTCGAATAATTGGCTGTTGTCACAACTTTTCTGTTCTAATGCTTAAGCCTATCATTGAAAGAACTTTGATTTCACGGCTTCCCATGTATATGAATAAGTACTAGTTTATCTTTTTCCAAATAATTTTTTGGCCCTGTCGAGGTTACAACTCTTCCTTCATAAAACCAAATTTTAAAGAGATTAATTAAACAGTGAAAATTTACCACTTTTATTTCATAGCGTCCCTGGCTTCCTTTAAGAGGAACGCAGGCTTGCGAGCAATGACATTTTTGCTTATTTTATAAGTGTCCAGGAGCCTGGTCCATTATTTAACAAAATAATAATACAAGGGCATTCAAGGTACAAATGCCGGGTGTATCCTAACAGCAAACACGCTATTATTGCCGGCAGTAAGCGCCAATCGTCGATCATAATTATAAGCAACCCCGACGTCACTGCATAAAGATACGCAAGACTCGCAAACTGAAGGACAGTGAACAATCTTGTACGTACCTGCAAAGAGCAATGACGCATATAAAAATAAAATTTTAAAAAAATCGGTAAATACAAAGTATTCTTCAATACGATATAAGTGAGATGATTTTTTCATTATGTATAAGTGTCACATTATTCACCTGCATTTGTTCCAATTCTCTCAAACTTAAACCAGTTTAGCATAGTTTGAGCCCCAGAGTGTCCACTAACTCCACCAGTTGTTATAAACCATTTTCCTCTCGATTCATCATAGTGGTCAACTTTCCATTGTGGTAGTTCACGGCAGTTAGTCCGTGCCGAGAATCTCACGTTCAGATCCGTGGCTTCATAGATAATATTAGTGCTGTTATATGTTGCGAATCTTAAAGGGGTTCCCCTTTGAACAGGTAAACGTACTTGGATAACATCAAGAGGGCAGCTACCGTTTCTGTTCTTGAAGAGGGTGAGGCCGCCGCCTCGTGGCCAGATTGCTGAGACCACATAGTAGTTTCGGGTTGCTTTGACCTCATTACCATTGATATCGAGCAAAGGGTCTGCGCGTCCCACGAGAGGTTTTGTGGCAAAGGCAAGGAGTAGGAAGAAGAGTGTTGGCACTAAAGGAGCCTTCATTGTGCGCTTGAGTGTGTGCTGATGAGTGCAAGAAATGACAGTTCGAATTTATAGATCGAAAGAGCTCAGAAGATAGTGAGGGGAGGTCGATGTTGCAAGAAAATCACGCGCGCCATTTACATATTTTTATTTAATCTATTTATTTTGCATATTTTGTAAGTTATATTTAACCTGTCACCAAATCTTTAATTGAGTTAGTTGCCATCTCTATCTTTTAATTTTAAAATAGAGGGGTCAAGTCTTTTTAATAAATATGAGAGAGTATTTTTTTAATTTCTTATTTTAAATTTTAGTGTGCTTCAGTACTATATTAAAATTTAATTAAACATTTATATATAACAATTTTTTAAAAAATTTCATAAAAAAGATTAAAAAAGAAAAGACATTTAGAGTTTCTGAAACCATTGTCAATCAATATTTATAATCATAAATTAAATATTTGGAGTTTGTGAGACTATTATCAATCAATATTTATAATTATAAATTAAATATTATAGTCATAAATAAATAAAAGTGAAAATTATCTTCATATCACTCTTTTTCGAGTTTTAGATCCCAACATACTAGAATAAAAATTTCAACATATATATGTGTATATACATATATTGTCTTCACTTAGTGGGCTCGCCCTTCTGTTTGTGTGCATACTTAAGATTTCTTTGGAAGAAAAGCAGTGCTTCTCTTGGCTGAGTTTTAGATCCAACATCCTAGTATAAAATTTCAAAATTTTTTTTCTCGCCCTTCTATTTGTGTGCATATTTAAGATTTCTTTGGATGAAAAGCAGTGGTTTTCTTGGCTCTAAATTCTAATCGATAATGCTTTGCAGCCCTCACTTTCATTTTTGCTTTTAAAACTTACATGTAGAACGTGTTCGGTGGGTCACATCTTAAATATAAAGTGTAAAGCATACGAAACAAAGTCTGGCAAACAGTAGTACAACGCAAAAACAGGTTATACACGTTGCCGCCAATCTTCAAAACGAGCCATAAAATAAAATGAGAAGCAATATTTTAACGCGTTTTCTAAAGCATAATTAAAATATAATTTTTTCGTCTCACCTTCTTCCTCTCTCTTCCTCGTCGTCTAATCTTATGTCAAACTCTCTCATCTTCTTCCTTTCTTTCCCTTACCAAGTTATACACGTTACTGCTTTTTCCTTTTTTCTCCATCATTTTTTCAATTGACTTTGTGCTTTTATTCAACTTACTCAACTCATTGGAAAGAAACAAGTTGAAGAATTTATGAAAATGGATGACAAAGAAACTCATGTCTCTGGCAACAGAGTAACAGTTGGGAGTCATGTTCTGTAGATATCGATGTTACCGGACTGGATTGGTTTGTTGTTGAACTCAATGGAGAAGCATTATTAGCCTTTTTTTCTTTTTCATAGCAATTTTCATACAATTTGTTCGGTAGTGTTCTCACTATGACCTTGACATTATTGCTATGCCTTGCAAATTAGAACAAAGTTCTCGAGAAACTATCAAAATGGCACCACTTGGACGTCGAATAAATAGTCATAGTTAAAGACACTTAATCTGTTTAGTAAGCTAGAAAATCAGAGAAAACAAAGGAAAGAGCGGAGATCATTCTAGAGACGAATTTGATGAGTAAAATTGTTTACATGTCTCTGAGTTGATTACAAGTGTATGTATACATGATTCATGAACATTTGAGATTCTAAACACACGAATTAAGCATCTAAGGATCAAGACGTGTGTGCTAACAAACTAATAACAAAATAATTAATTTATGCCAGCTTAACTGACACATCAGCAATGCTAACAACCTTAACCAATAACTAACTATTTCAACTATCTTAACAGCCCCCTCATGCTCAAGGTCTGGGAAGAATATTGAATTTGGTTCTTAGATAGTTGAATTGATCAGCAACTAGAGGTTTAGTAGGCGCATCAGCAACTTGATCACAACTAGGAACATGACAGATTTGAATCTCTTTCTGAGCAATGTGTTCTCGAATAAAATATAAATCAAGTTCAATATGCTTAGTTCTAGAGTGATATTTAGGATTATTTTCCAAGGCTTTAGCACTCTTATTATCACTATGAAGAATTGGAATTTGCAGCAAAGTGACTTTTGAGTCTTTAAGTAAATAAGTAATCCAGAGCACCTAAGAAACTGCTAATGCAAGGGCTTTGTATTCTGACTATGCTGTGCTCCTACAAACTTTATACTACTTCTTAGGTGACCGTGAAATCAGATTATCACCTCAGTAGACACAGTATCCCTTTATTATCTTTTTATCATTAAGATCTGAACCCTATTCTATTTCTAAAAAAGGCTGGGAGAGTAAGTGCTCCAATGTTGTAAAACTGTAGCCTATAAGTTGCTGTAGATTGTAAATACCTCAGCAAACTTTTGCATGCTTGCCAATGAAATTCGGATGGTGTAAAAAAGAATTGACTGAGTTTATTGACTATGAATGCAATTTCAGGTCTTGTTAAAGTAACATATTGCAGAGATCCAACTAAGCTTCTATATAATGTGGGATTCTCAAAGAGTGCACCTTTATCTTTGACTAATTTCTCAGTGGAACTCATTGTTATGTAAATTTTATTAAACTCGCAAGTGCACGAATTTATTGTAGAATAGATCAATAGTTACGAGTATTGATCCTACGATAAAGTAGATTTTAATTACGTACAGAATTAATTTTTTAAATAAGTGGTTGAAATTGTGGTAAAAACAACTTAAATTATCTTAAAATTTAAATTAAAATGACGAGAATAATTTAAAGTAATAACTATTATAATGAAGCATTTGGATATCTAGATTCACATCAATATGCACCAAGGCTTAAATTTTCTTTATTAATACCAATTAAATCATGAGAGGGATGCCTATTTCTCATGAATCACGCTCTAATTAATATGGTATTAAGGGCTTATCGTGCCAAATAATAATAATTTTGTTATTATTATTTGCCAACGAAAATCAAAACATCCACAGAAATTAGAGGGGAAAAGTAAATAAATTTATCAAATTAAGTCAATAGAATATGTTGAGACTTCATCTTCAATCCAAGTTTAAAAGAAAATTAACTACTCATATTATATTTGATTTAAGGGTAAAGTGATAATTTTATTAAAATACATAGAAAATATAAGATAGAAAAGGAATCACAAAAAATAGAGCTAAAAATAGATTTAGGGATATCAAATAAGGAGGAAGGAGCTCCCTTTTTATAGATATAATGGGTAAATTATGATCACCGGATTGAAACAGTTTGAATGTTCAAGATTGGCTTACGTGGTAAATTCTGATTAGTTTGAACACATCATCAAGGCTATCATTCTATGTATATATGCATGTTTCTTCTAGTCTATTAACATACTCTCATGTCATTGATCAATAGTACATACATATTTTAGTCCAATAGGATTATGACACATCATCAGTCAATGCCACTACATCATCCATCCAATCAAATAGTGCCATGTCATCAAGTTGTGCCATATTATCGGTCAATGCTAAGTCTTTGGCTTGTATATATAAACAGTGTTGTGAATAGTACACATGAACAATGCACATGAACAGTACCATGAATATTATTGTACATGTAAACAGTGTCATATATATGAATAGTGTCGATTATGTTTTTATGCTCCTCTTAAGGTTTTTGACTATTTTGAGTTTAGATTTATTGTCCGTTTTATCATTAGATATTTCTTTTATTATGAAATAAATATGATATCCCTAAAATACATAAAATATTTAATTATAATAAAACACACATAATTAAAATCACAAGAAACTTAAATACATAAAAGTAGAAATGTTAATGGACCTTAGAGTGTAAAATAACAATTTTATCCTTTATAAATATATATTTTCTAACACTCAACAAGTTTTACATGAAGGAATATGATATAGCAAACCTAGTTTTAGTTGTTAAGATATTTTATGTATAGGGTATTGACTTTATTGGACTCTTTTCCCACTATCAATAAATATTAGTTGTTGTTGACTATGAATTGAAATGAGTAGAAGTAACTCCATGTAGAACCATTGATCATAAGGTGATGATAAGTTTTTTAAGAAGTAATATTATTTCACGTTTTGAATTTTCTTAAGTAATAATCAGTGATGGTGGCGCCCACTTTTGTAACAAATCATTTAAAGTTCTTTTGACAAAGTATTTCATTACTCACAAAGTGGTGAATCCATATCATCTACAAACTAGCGGTCTAGTTGAGATCTTTAATCAAGAAATAAAGCATATATTAAAAAAGACGATGAAACCAAACATAAAAGATTGGTAATTGAAACTTGATGATGCTTTATGAGCATATAGAACAACTTTTAAGACCCTAATTAGGATGTTACCCTATAGGGTAGTGTATAGAAAAGCTTACCATCTACTGTGGAACTCAAGTATCGTATGTATTAGGCCAACAAGAAATTCAACTTTGATAAACAGTAAGCTAGCTTAGAAAGGAGATTACAATTGGCAGAACTTGAAGAAATTCACAATAATGCATACGAAGATACCAAGATTTACATGTAGCAAATGAAAGTCTTTCATGACAAGCAAATTATAAGAAAATCTTTCACCTTAGATTAAAAAATACTTTTCTTTAATTCTCACTTGCACCTATGCTTATGTAAGTTATGCTCTTAATGGTTAGACTCTTTTATTATTCGTATTATTTTTCATTATAGAGCAATTAAAATTAAGGATTTAAAGAATAATGTCACCTTTAAAGTTAATGGTCAAAGATTCAAGCCATATCTAGAGTACCAGTCATATGGAGAGGACACCGAAATAAATTTAAATGGCTTACCAAATTTAAACTGAGATTTTTTTCCTCTTTCTTTATGGTGATTTAATTTTTCTTTTCTATTTTTAATTATTCTTATTATGATTAAAATTATTTTTGCATGTGTTTGTTTAACCATTAAGATTTCTCATACCATTTTTAATTATGAAAGTGTCAAATAAATAGCTCTTCTTGAGGGTTTTTAGATAGTTTTGACATGTACAATCTCATCTTGGAGGTCAGATACGATTTTATAAAATACATCCTATTTGAGAGTTACGACCACCAAAGTTAGTATTCCATGTTGAGGACTTAGAAAAACAACTAAGAGAAATTGAGGGAAGCATCTACGATATCCAATTGGAGCTTAAGATAAATTTAATGAGAGGATGATTGTGACATTAATTTTTTTTTTTTTTACGCTTTAGTTTGTTACTTTGGTTAAGTGGTGGATAATGATATTTCGGGACAATCAAAATCAGTTACTTCAGTTTCTCATAAAAATTGATAATCTAAGCCAAAAGTATAGACAAAGATGTAATTTTAGCAAAGCTTCACAAGTGATTTCCCTCACTTTCTTAGAATGTCCTCCTCATAATCTATAAAGTTTGATTTGAATGCATGCGATTGCTTATAAGGAATAACATCTCTGTTTACATTGAATAGTTAATTAGAGCTAAATTGTGATTGGTAAGTGAGTTGCCTTCTAAATATATTACGTACATGCTTGGTTGTGGTAAAAGAAATTATTTAAGAAAACAAAGAGCTTAAAAACTCTCTGTTGCTTATCATAAGTGTGTTAGAATGAGATGCAAAATATATTCTTTAAGCATAATGTCTGATAATAAGAAGACAAGATTCAATTCATTTGGGATAGCTTGAATAAAGATCATTAGATGATATCCTTTTATCTCTTGAAATGCATCTAAGTGGATACGTACAAAGACCTATACTTTAGCTATGACTGTTATTGTAGAAAGAGCATGCATGATATAGAATCAGAAATCTGACTATAAACGATCTTATTTGTCAATTTATAAGAAAATTAGATGGGAAGCCTATTCTTGCCCCATAGAGGGTGTTTAGACCGTTTCTAGATGTAAAATCAGAGGGAGATGTGGCCACAGTCGCAACTATCTGTAAATACCTTTTATTTCATTATTGTTTTATTTCATTGTCTTTTGATCGGCATTCTTGACTTTAATAATTTTATTTTATCGTTATTTGCTTTTTCTTATACTATTTCCTTTTTGAATTAGAAGCCATGTACTTTACGTATTATTTGACACAAAAATGCTACCTCATATATGGCTATAAACCATTGTCACCAAGATCATTAAACATGATTTTTTAAAGCACTTACCAATTATTTTTTTAAAGTATCCCAATGACAGCTAATCCCAATAACTAATTCAAGAACATTTGTATGGTCTCTGAGTTTAACTATGACCAATATAAAGAATTTTTGAGGTAGCCTTAGTTATTAGTCGAAGCATAGTAGTAAAAAAATTATACTTGGTTTATGAAGGTGGTGACTGAGGGTTATCAAAACTAGTCTCAGCAACTATTTATAGCAAAGGGAGTTAAGTGTTAGGTATCATTTGAAGAACCCTAAAACCTTTAGGCTGTTTGTATAACTCACTAACTGAAAGAGCTAGTCATCTCAGATATACAAAAGAGAATAACTGAAATACTAAATGATACTGATGCTTTTAGTTTCCTATCAGAAGATCTTACAACTCTAGAGGCACTAATCACATTACCATCTTAGGCTTATCTAAACATTCATCAGAAACCTATTGGTTTGCTAAATGTCAATAACTTTTATGATGGCTTTTTCCTATTTCTTAACAGTGTAGTGAAAAACTATTTCATTCTTTTTATAGTGAAAAATTTTTTTATTTATGCTCATATTACAAGTGAGCTATTTAATTTATTATAAGTTTATAAACTAGAGCCAATCCTAAAACGTTAGTTTTGGAGTACCCAACTAATGATGGTAGCAGTAGTCACAGTAAGAAGAGCAAATTAGATTTAACTCTTCACTTGTAAATATCTTCTTTTATGTTGCAGCATCCAGGTGATTCTTCTAAACTTTACTTTTTTTCTTTAAAGTATTGAGGACAATTTTGGTAAAATTTTTACTGATTTTTGTTGTACAAACTAACCATGACTAATTTTTTAAGCTAAAAATGGCTGAATATGGAGTGTAGTGACTTTAGAAATGTATCTTCTTAGTTTGGAAGTTTAAAAAATAAAAAAATTATTTTCTAGATATCTTATTATTAAGTTTCGTCAGTCATTTTAAGTGTGATCTTTCTAACTTCTCCTTTATAAATATATGCTTTCAAATTTTTTTTTTTAAACACACGTATTTATTCAATCAGATTAATGATAACAATCAAATAAAAGTTTAAGCATTATCTCTAGTCTAAAGGAATATCACACCCACATCAACCATCCATATGTATCAGTCCAACAGATTTTGTTGTAGCAATAGTAATCAAGCCACTTTCAAGAATGACATATCCAACCCCAAAATCTCACCGGTTGTAGTGACACTCTCACAAAGAAATTAATCCCGATAAAATTTTGTCACTACAATGAATGATAAATTGAGAGAAAATAATAAAGAAATATCACACACTCTCACCAAGATGAAAAATATGCCCACAGCTTAGAAATAATACGATCTCAAATAAAGTATTAGTCAACCCAATGTATTCATCATTTTTTTTTATTTTATATGCATCACTACATCTTAATTACCCATATAACTAGCTTTTATGTTAGACTATAGTTCCCTAAAATCAGGAAGGACTTTTATTAGGACGTAACGTAGGTTAGGGACATGACTAACAAAGAAAGGAAAATAGGGAAACAAAATATATATGTTTGAGAAAAAAATTTAAGAACTTTTTACAGGATACATTTTACTTATTTATTACTATTGTACATCTTTCTTTTTTTTTCTTTTTTTTTCTTTTTTTTCTTTTTTTATATGGCACAACTTCACTGAATAAATAATTATTTATATTTTTTTTTCTCAAACATGAATAGGTGGATGGAACTTGTATGATATCGGGTAATACTCCAAATTAGAATGGGTCAGGATGATAGGTTAATAAAGAAAAGATTTTTTTTTTTAAATAAAAGGCTCAAAAGGGCTAACTATGGATATTAAATAATAGGGATGGCTAGAAAGGCTCAAACGGGTCAAAAATGGCCTTCCATCATCTTTTAGGACTCTTAAATAATCTTTCATATCTACTAATTAAGTGGACATTTAGATGCAGTAACACACACTTTTTTTTTTAAAGGGTTGACTCAAAGAAAATCTAGAGATCATGTATGAAATAATAAACTGCTAAGCTACATGAAGAATGGGCAAAAAGGGTTACTCTCCAAAAAAAATTAATAGGCTCAAAAACTCACTTGGAATTTATTATGACATGTGCATTCTTTCAAGCAACTCATATTTGTCCCCAACATCAACATGTAGAATAGTAAACATTGTGTAACATCACTCAAGACCAAAGATAATACAAATACTAAAATTCAAAAGTCATCATATCATCCAATATCAAGAACTCACAAATTTTTTTTTTTAAATAAAATTATTTCCCCCCAACCTATTCTAAACATAAAAAGAAAACATACATGCAGAAAAATTAAAGAAAAATGAATTTTTTTTCTTTCTTTTTTTTTTAAAAGAAGATACGTTTTTAGAGTTACTACACTCTATATTCAGCCATCTTCGACTTTAAAAACTTGAAAACATATATTTATAAAGGAGAAATTATCAGCACAAAAACTTGTTATGCAAATTTTAATGAACTCGCAAGCGCACGAATCTATTGTAGAATAGATTAATGGTGACGAGTGTCGATCCCACGAGGAGGTTGATTTTAATTATATGTCGAATTAATTTTCTTTTAATGTGAACAATTAAATTATGATAAATTTATCCTAAATGACGAATTAAAATAGCGGGAAGAATTAAAACTATAACTGTTATAATAAAGCACTTGGGTATCCGGATCCGCATCAACATGCTCCATGGGCTAAATATTCCATATTAATACCAATTAAATCATAAGGGGGGATTCCACACCTCATGAACCACTCTCCAATAAGTATGGTGCCAAGGGCTTATCGTGCCAAATAATAATAACCTTGTACTAGGGTGCCGGTTTAACTAGGGCTGTAACTAGACAAGACTATTATTATTTGTCGACGAAAAGTCAAAACAACCATAAATATTAGAGGGGAAGAGAAAGTAAATTTACCAAATTAAGCCCATGGAACATGTTGAGACTTCACCTTCAACCCAAGCTCAAAAGAAATTAGCCACTCATATTTTAACTAAGGATAAAAAAAAGAAATTTTATTAAAATACAAAGAAACTACAAGAAGGAGAAGGAATTTCAGAAATCTAAGCTTAGAAATGAATTCAAGGGTGCCAAATTAGGGGGGGAGAGCCCCCTTTTTATAGATACATTGAGTGAATCGTGACCATCGGATTAAAAACAGTTCGGATGCTCAGGATTGCGCCACGTCATCAGTCAACAGTCAATAGTCAACCGTCAACAGTCAACATTTGTACAGTAATGCCGCCTGAATAGTAAATAATCCCATGTAAGTGCATGTACTGTACACCCGATTTCTACTCCAATGAGATGCTGCCACGTCATCGATCTACAGTACATAAGAAATTTAGTCCAATAAGATCGTGACACATCATCGGTCAACGCCACGTCATCGGTCAATGCCACATAAGCAGTCAATCCACATAATTCGTCCAATCAGATACTGCCACGTCGTAGGTAGTTGCCACATCATCGGTCCGTATACATGAACAGTGTCGTGAACAGTATCGTGAACAGTACCGTATGTGTGAACAGTACTTTTTCCTTTAATGCTCTTCTTAAGGTTTTCGACCGTCCTGAGTCCAAATATGACGTCCGTTTTGCTGTCTGATCACTCGTTTATTGTGAAACGATTATGATACCCCTAAAATACATAAAATACACAATTATAATAAAACACATATAATTAAATAATAAAATACTTAAATAAATAAAAGTAGCAATGTTAGTGAGATATAAAGTGTAAAATGACGATTTTCTCCTTTATAAATATACACTTTCTAACACTCAACATTTACTACTCTACATGTTGATGTTGGAGACAAATGTGAGTTGCTTGAAAAAATATATATGTCACAATAAATTTTAAGCGAGTTCTTAACCTTGTTATTTTTCTTAGAGAGTAATATTTTTTTACTCATTCTTCATATAGTCTAGCAGTTTATTATTTTATACGTGATTTCTGGATTTCTTATGGGTCAATCTTTTAAAAAAATGAGAGACAAAAAATTGTATGTTGCTATATATGAAGGTTCCATTTAACTAGTATATTTGAAAGATTATTTAGAGTCCTAAAAGATAATGTAAAAATTATCTTTAACTCGTTTAAACATTTCTAGCCATATCTTTTATGAAATATCAATAGTTAACTCTTTTGAGCCTTTTATAGAAAAAATAAATTACACTTTTCATTGTCAACTAATCATCTTGACCTACTCTGATCTGGAATATTACCCAATATCTTACAAATTTCATCACTTATTCATATTTGAGAAAAAATTAAATAATTATTTTGTTAAATAAAGTTGTGCTATAAAAAAAAGAAAGAAAAAATTCAAAAAATATTAGTTCAAAATAAAATAAAATAATAAATAAGCAAGATGTACCTTGGAATCTTTAAAACAAAATTCTACTTTTTTTTCAAACATATATTTTAGTTTTTTTTCCTATTTTCTCTCTTTAATTCGCCATGTCTTTAGTTTACATTACGTCTTAATAAAAGTCCTTCTTGATTTTGGAAAACTATAATCTGAAGTAAAAACTAGTTATATGGGCTAAAAAGATGTGGTGGTGCATAAATAAAGAAAAAGAAAAAAGAAAAAATAAATAAATATATTGGTTTGACTAATATTTTAACTTAAGATCATATTATTTTTAAGCTGTGGACATATTTATTTTATCCAGGTGAAAGTACATGATACTATTTCTTTATTATTTTCTCTCAATTTATTATTTATTGAAGTGAATATTATTATTGGGTTTAATTTTTTTTTGATGTGTCACTACTGGTGATACTTTTGGGTTTGATATGTCATTCTTAAAAATGGCTTGATTATTTTAGTTGTGATAAAGTCTACTAGACTGATTTATGTGGATGGCTGATGTTGAAATAATATTTCTTTGAACTAGAGATAATGCTTATACTTTAATTTGATTATTATCATTAGTTTGATTGAATAAACATGACTGTTTAAAAAAATCATTTTGCATTTGAATTTTTCTTTGCTTAATTTGCTAGAGACTAATAACAAACTGGTTGTGAGATGTGTTGAATGCTAGAAAATATATATTTATAAAGGAAAAAATCATCATTTTATATTTAAATTTCACTAACATTCCTACTTTTATGTATTTAAGTTCTTTGTGATTTAATTATGAGTATTATTATAGTTAAGTATTTGATGTATTTTAAAGGCATCATGGTCCTTTCATAAGGAATGAGAGATTAAATAGCAAAACGGACAGTGATTTTGAACTTAGGATAGTTAAAAACTTTATGAGGAGCATAAAAAAATAAACGACACTGTTCACATGAATAGTACTATTCACGATACTATTCATGACATTGTTTACATATATGGACCGATGGCGTGTTAGTATTTAATTAGACGAATAATGTGGCATTGATTAATGATGTGGTATTAATTGATGATGTGTTACGATCTTATTGGACTAAAATATTTACGTGGTGTTGACTGATGACATGGTTGTATGTTAATGGATAAAAAAAATGTGCTTACGATACATGCATATACCTGGAATAATAGCCCTGATGATGTGTTTTATCTAATCAGAACTTGTCTTGTAATGATGTATCATGATCCTATTAAACCAAAATATTTATGTGGTATTGATCAATGACATAGCAGTATATTAGTGGATCTAAAAAAAGTACACATGGTACATACACATACACGGAATAATAGTCCTAATGATGTGTTCTATCTAATAAGAACTTGTCACGTGGTGTAATTCTGAGCATATAAATTGTTTTAATTTGATGACCATGGTTTACTCATTGTATCCATAAAAGGGGATTCCCCTCTTAATTTGACAGTCATGAATTTATTTTTGGGTTCTATTTTCTATAATTCCTTCTCCATCTTATATTTTTTATATATTTTAATAAATTTTCATTTTACCCTAATTCAATTTTGAGTAGCTAATTTTTTCAACATGTTCCATGGGTTTAATTTGGTAAATTTAATTTCTCTTTTCTTCTGATTTATATGGATGTTTTGACATTTCATCGACAAATAGTAATAATCTCACTTAGATATTGTATTAGATAACCGTCTCTTTACTGTGAAGTTGTTATTATTTGGCACGATAAGCTATCAATACCATATTAATTAGAGTGAGGTTCATGAGGAGTGGACACCCTCCTTATGATTTAATTGATACTAATAAGGAATATAAAGTCCATGGTGCATATTGAATGCAGATCTAGAGATTCAAGTGCTTCATTTTAAATAGTTGTGATTTTAATTTATTCTCACCATTCAAATTTAAATTTTAGGATAGTCTAAATTATTTTTACCACAATTCCTACCACCTATTTAGAAAATTAATTTTAAACACAATTAAAATCCATCTTTTTGTGGGATCGACACTCAGTTACTTTTCGTCTATTCTACAATAAATCCATGCCCTTCCGAGTTCAATAAAATTTGCATTATAATAAGAGCATTAAAATATTTAAATGACATTCTTTTAAATGCAAATGTTGCAAAGGGACATGTAAATGTGATCTTTTCTTGGTTTTCAAGTGCTATAGGAATTTGATAATAATCTAAATATCCATTTAAAAAAGCAGTAGTAGGGATGCTTGGTTACTCTTTCTATGATTTGGTCAAGAAATGATAATAAAAAATAATCTTTTCTAGTGGCTCTACCATTTCTATGCACACATGAAATTTAGATTGAGATTATCTAAGATATTAGCACATAGATCATCCTGACTTACCATGTACTCCTTTGGGCTCTTGTTAGTGTTTTAGACTACTATGTTCATTTAATAAACCAATAAATTCCACTATGGGTCTCAGTATATGATAACTCTACGAAATTTCATAGAGTTATCATAACATTTCTAAATCTAAACTAATATTGCATAGGGAGTTAATGATGAGTTTTTATCTTATTTTTTAAAAATTTTGCATGAGTATCTATTTAAGCTTAGTTATGATAATTTGATGTGTTTTAGATTATTTTTAGCTCTAATTAAATATGATATTATAAGTGACCCAAAAGCTTTTGCCTTATTAATGAATGTTGTGGAAGAGGGACTATATTGATGCAGCAATAAGCTTGTGAAAAATGACAAAAGACTTATTTGCATTTGAACAAAAACAAGTCTGATCTGGAGATTAGAAACAACACTAGAGCAAATGTTGCAACACTAAAGGACCAAGTACAAATAAAAATGTTCAGGCTATTCTCATTCTATTTGATAAATTCTACTGCAGCCATTACAACTCCATTACTATTGTGCAAATTTTTTTGTACTCTGAGGCACAAATTTATTGTAGATTAGTTTTTCTGGTGATAAGTCTCGATTCCATGAGGAAGTAGAATTAATTATGTGTAGGGTTAATTTTCTATATGTAAATGTGAATTGGTCGGAAATAAATTTTATTTTTTATTAAGATTTAAAATAAAAAGACATAAATAAATTAAAGATGAAAAAATATAAATGAAACGTTTGACTTTCTAAATTCGTACTCAACATTCAATATGGCCTTAATATTTCCTATTTGTGAAGTACAATTTTCTTACTTGGATATAATATAATTAACCTAACAAGCTCTCTTAAGCATTTATTATTATTATAATAATAATAATAATAATAATAATAATAATAATAATAATAATAAAGTATAATAATATAATGACATAAGTAATAATGTAACAAGAATTGTACAGATATTAGGAATTCCAGACATTACTAAGATATTTATGGAAAGATAAATTAATAAATAAAAATAATGATGACATAAGTAATGACATAAGTAATGATGTAACAAGAAATGTTGTAGAGATATTAGGAATTCTAGAAATTACTAAGATATTTGTGGAAAGAGAAATTAATAATTAAAAGTAATGATGACATAAGTAATGACATAAGTGATGATGTAACAAGAAATATTGTAGAGATATTAGGAATTCTAAAAATTACTAAAATATTTATGGAAAGATAAATTAATAATTAAAAATAATGATGACATAAGCAATGACATAAGTGATGATGTAACAAAAAATATTATACAGATATTAGGAATTTTAGAAATTACTAAGATATTTATGAAAAGATAAATTAATAATTAAAAGTAATGATGACATAAGCAATGACATAAGTGATGATGTAACAAGAAATATTGTAGAGATTTAGAAATTTTAGAAATTACTAAGATATTTATAAAGAGATAAATCTTCACCATTAATTAAGTGCTGTATGGTAAAATCTTAGTATTCTAGAAATTACTAAGATATTTATGAAGAAATAAATCTTTACCATTAATCAAATGATATGGTGACAAAATTTTAGTCACTCTTAGGCCTTAGAAAAATCCTATAAATACCCTTTAACCCATTTTTCATAAACCCTAGAAATCTCAACTTTTTACATTCTAAGACAAAGCATCACTAGTGAAGAAATTCTCAAGTTTAAGAAGGAAAGTTTAGGGAAATCAAAGAAAAATAGGTAATTACAGTTCACCTTAACTGCAATGTAAGCACAATAAGTTAAAATTAGCTTTAAGTAATAATTCTCTTATGTTAGGTTTAGTTTTAAATAATCTCTTATCTTATAATAATTATTATGATGATGTGATTGGCGATTATTAAATCCCACATGGCTGGCTATGCCGCCTGTATCATGATATCATCCTTATATGGCCGGTTATGTCGCCTAATATGTTATACTCTTATTTTATCATGCTATGGTCGGCATTGCCGTCTAAAATATAATGTTGTTATTACTCTTTACATGATCAGCCCTACTGCCTATATTATAATTCTATTTTTTTAATTTCTATATAGACGGCACTGCCGCCTATATTACATATTATTATCTTAAATTAGTTTCATGTTTTGCTTTATTAAATATTTGAAAAATTTACATGCTGTGGCATATGTTGCATTGGTCTCATGTATTTTATGAGTGATTTGATAACGAGTTATTTTAATGAATTTGAAGAAAGAAAGGGTTGTTGTACTACTAAGTGGTAAGCATTCATAAAGAAGGCTAGCCCTCTAAGTTAAGAAAAGAAATCCTTTGAGGATGACGATATGTAACGCCCAAGAGATCAATTAATTTAAGCCCAAGAACATGTTATGGAATGCTAGCCTTGTAGTACAATAAACCTAGGGTCCTAATACCGTTCTTTACCTTTTGAAGTTTCATAGAAAAGATTTAGTACTTATTTCATAAAGTCATTCATGTGCAAGGTAGGTAATACATACATCAAGTGTTTATTTACTAGGCATTAGCTCACGTGATCCTTACATTGTAGGAATTCAGTAGGAAAAAGCTGATACCAAGTCCGAACCAAGGTAAAGTGCATATGGACATAACAGACCTTGAGTTACCCAACAGGCTTAACTGTGTTCTTATCTAAGCATAAATCCAATAAGCTTGTTTATAGAATTGGTTGGTGATATGTTGCTAAGAGAACCGTTAACTTTGTAACTAATTGTTTTTACAGACCTTTTATATATTTTTTTTTGTGTAACAAACTTCTTATGTTCTATATTTATAAAATACTTATTTTGAAATTTTTTCTACAAATGCTTAATGTTACACCTGGTTTAACTACTTTAGTTACAATCATAAAGGTGGAATGTTACAATTTGGTATCAGAGCCCAAGGTTTAAAGCGATTCTATAGATCGTCCATATGCA
This sequence comes from Aegle marmelos, assembly GCA_030449875.1. Lineage (NCBI taxonomy): Eukaryota > Viridiplantae > Streptophyta > Magnoliopsida > Sapindales > Rutaceae > Aegle > Aegle marmelos. The sequence continues at coordinate 2,187,627 of JASUUL010000046.1, read as the reverse complement.
CTAGCCAAGGGGGAGGACACAGCTCAGCTCTTAGTAAGAATTAGGAACTAAGATAATTAAATATCTTAAATTTAATTAGTTTGACCCATAGAAGCTTGTTCAAAGATTGTAGAGATGTCAAGTGATAGGGTAATAGAGTCAGAAGAGTTGGAGGAACTTCAAGAGAGCAATCCTCTACAATTGATCGACTTACAAACATTATCATATGACTCTTAGAAAGATATGTCAGAAGAGATGAATGTGCTTAAGCAATGAATAATGCTAGGGCTGAATTTAGAAGATTAAACCCACCTATATTTGAAGGAAGCGCGGATCCTATGGCAGCAGACAATGATTGCAAACCATGAAAAGAATGATTAAAGTTGCCCAGGTGCTAGAAGAGGAAAAGGTCACTTGTGTTTCCTTCATGCTACGGGGAGCAACTGAATATTGGTAGGATTCCATCAGACGATGCCATAACAAAGCAACAATGCAATGGAAGGAATTTAAAGAACACTTTTATAATAAGTATTTTTCAGAGATGGTGCGGTCTACCAAGAAAAGAGAATTCGTTTATTTGCAATAAGGAAAAATGATAGTACTAGAGTATATCTGAAAATTTAATGAGCTCTCTTGTTATACCCCACACATGGTTGGAAAGCGTTATATTTTTAGGGCACGTTGTGTCTAAAGACGGAATATCAGTCGATCTCTCAAAAGTGGAAGCAATGAGCCAATGGACTAGGCCTACTAATACTAAAGAAGTTAGAAGCTTCTTGTGATTAGTAGGCTATTACTGAAGATTCGTGAAAATCTTCTCCAAAATCGCAATGCCATTAACCCAATTAACAAAGAAGAACACCAAGTTTATATGGACGCTAGAATGTAAGAAAAACTTCAAAGAGCTAAAACGATAGTTGGTCATTGTCCTAATCTTAGCCATTCCTAATAGCTCTGGGGAATTCATTATATATAGCGATGCCTCCAAAAATGGCATAGGATGCGTTCTCATGCAGAATGAAATGGTCATTGCATATGCCTTCAGAAAATTAAAGAAATATGAGAAGAACTATCCTACACATGACTTAGAGTTGGCCATGGTGGTGTATGCATTAAAAATATGGCGTCACTATTTGGTGGGAACACATTGTAAGATTTATACGAATCACAAGAGCCTTAAATACTTTTTTACACAAAAAGAGCTGAACATGCGACAACGATATTGGTTAGAACTCGTCAAAGAGTACCATTGTGAAATAAACTATCATCCTGGAAAAGCAAATGTGGTAGTAGATGCATCAAGTCGAAAGTCAAGATTGTCAGCTTTAAAGATGCTACCTAAGCCATTACAAGATGAGATGTGCAAGGTAGAGATCGAGCTCATGACAGGAAAACTCACTCACATGAGACTTTGCTCAACTTTGTTGGAAAGGATTAAGGAAAGACAGGAAGTTGATTCGTACTTAAAGAATTTAAAGATGGAGACCAATTCAGAGAAAGAGATGCCATTTAAAAAGTCAAAGAAAGGAATAATTTTATTTAGAGATAGGATATGCGTACTAGATAGTGAAGATCTAAAGAAAGAAATTCTACTTGAAGCTCATAGAGCCCAATAGTCGCTACATCTTAGCACAACAAAAATGTATAAAGATTTAAAGAGGTATTATTGGTGCCCTGAGATGAAGAAGGATATAGTTAAGTTCCTAACTTAATGCTTTACTTGTCAACAAATCAAGGCAGAGTATCAGAGACCTATAGGACTTTTAAAACCCAATCAAATCCCTCAATGAAAGTGGGAGGAAATCCCAATGGACTTCTTTGTTGGCCTTCTAAGGACTAAAAAATGCATAATGCTATCTAGGTGATAGTTGATCGACTCACAAAGTCTGTACACTTCTTGCCCATTTCGATGACATATATCATGGACCAACTGGCAGAAGTATACATAAAGGAGATAGTCAAACTACATGGTGTACCTGTCTTTATTATTTTTGATCGAGATACGAGATTTACTTCGACGTTCTGGGAGAAGCTACACAAGGCTATTGGGACAAGATTAAAATTTAGTACAACATTTCACCCCTAAACAGATGGTCAATCAGAGAGGACAATTCAAACACTCGAAGATATGTTATGAGGATGTGCCATCAACTTTCAAGGATCATGGAGCAAATATTTAGCATTAGCTGAATTTGCCTATAATAATAGTTGGCATGGCACTATACGAAGCTTTATATGGTAGAAAATTTCAATCATCTATTCATTAGGATGAGACGGGTGAGCAAAAATACCTTGGACTAGACTTAGTTGCGGCCTCGTCTGAAGCAATGGAGAAAATACGACAAAGAATGCAAGCAGTCCAAAGTCGATAGAAAGGTTATGTAAATAAAAGGACCGTTGGAATTTCAAGTTGGTGAGAAAGTATTCCTAAAAGTCACCCCAATAAAAAGATCGATGAGATTTGGAAACAAGGAAAAATTAAGCCCAAGGTTTATTGGGCTATTCAAAGTACTCGAACGTATCGATAGTGTCTCCTATCGACTTGCACTACCACCATCATTATCAAGAATACACAATGTCTTTCATATCTCTATGTTAAAGAAATATATTCCAGATCCCTCTTACGTGCTAGACTATGAGCCTCTTTAACTCGAGGAAGACCTAACCTATGAAGAACGACTAGTTCAAGTACTTGATATAAGAATAAAAGAGTTAAGACATAAGAAAATCCCTCTAGTTCAGATACTATGGTGTAATAGCTTAGTGTAGGAGACAACATAGAAGCACAAGAAAGAAATGAAGAACAAGTATCCCGAGCTGTTCAGTAAGTAAATTTCGAGGACAAAATTTTTTAAAAGGGGAAGAGATTATGAGGTAAAATCTACTTACTTGGATATAATATAATTAACCTAACAAGCTCTCTTAAGCATTTTTTATTATTATAATAATAATAAAATATAATAATATAATGACATAAGTAATAATGTAACGAGAATTGTAGAGATATTAGGAATTCTAGCAATTACTAAAATATTTATGGAAAGATAAATTAATAATTAAAAGTAATGATGACATAAGCAATGACATAAGTTATGATGTAAGAAGAAATGTTGTAGAGATATTAGGAATTCTAGAAATTACTAAGATATTTATGGAAAGATAAATTAATAATTAAAAGTAATGATGACATAAGTAATGACATAACTAATGATGTAACAAGAAATGTTGTAGAGATATTAGGAATTCTAGAAATTACTATAATATTTATAGAAAGATAAATTAATAATTAAAAGTAATGATGACATAAGCAAAGACATAAGTGATGATGTAGCAAGAAATATTATAGAGATTTAGAAATTCTAGAAATTACTAAGATATTTATAAAGAGATAAATCTTCACCATTAATTACGTGTTAGGTGGAAAAATCTTAGCATTTTAGAAATCACTAAGATTTTTTTGCAGAGATAAATCTCCACTATTAATTAAATGATATGGTGGCAAAATCCTAGCCACTCTTAGGCCTTAAGAAAATCCTATAAATACCCCTTAGCCCTTGCATTTTCCATAAATCTTAGAAATCACATCATTTTCTATTCTAAGCCAAAGCATCACTAGTGAAGAAATTCTCAAGTTTAGGAAGGAAGGTTTAGGAAAATCAAAGAAAAATAGATAAGTAACACTTCACTTTAAATGCAATGTAAGGACAATATGTTAAAATTAGCTTTAAGTAATAATTCTCTTGTGCTAGGTTTAGTTTTAAATAATCTCTTATCTTATAATGATTATTATTGTGGTATGATTGACGATTATTAAATCCCACATGGCTGGCTATGTCACCTGCATCATGATATCATCCTTATATGATTGGCTAAACTGCCTAGGATGTTATGCTTACAACTTACTTGATTGGATGGTCAGCTATACCGCCTAATATGTGATGCTCTTATTTTATCATGCCATGGTTAGCACTACTGTTTAAAATATGATGTTGTTATTACTCTTTACATGGTCAGCCCTACCCTCTATATTATAATTCTATTTCTTTAAGTTCTGTATGGACGGCATTGTTGCCTATGTTAGATGTTGTTATCTTAAATTAGTTTCATGTTTTATTTTATTATATAATTGGAAAATTTACATGTTGTGGTATAAGTTGCATTAGTCTCATACATTTCATGAGTGATTTGATAACGAGGTATTTTAATGAATTTGAAGAAAGAAGGGTTGCGATACTACTAGGTGGCAAGCATTCATAAAGAGGGCAAACCCTTTAAGCTAAGAAAAGAGATCTTTTAGGGACGGCGATATGTAATGTTCAACGAATCAATTAATTTAAGCCCAAAGATATATTATAGAATGCTAGTGTAGTAGTACAACAAATCTAGGGCCCTAACACCATTCTTTACATTTTGAAATTTCATGTAAAAGATTTAGCACTTATTTCATAAAGTCATTTATGTGCATGGTAGGTAACATATGCATTAAGTGTTTACTTACTAGGCATTAGCTCACATAGTCCTTACATTACAGGAATTGAGTACGAAAAAGCTGACGCCAAGTCCCAACCAAGGCAAAGTGCATATAGACATAATGGACCTTGGGTTATACAATGGACTAAACTGTGTTCTTATCTAAACATAAATCTAATAAGCTTGTTTATGGAACCGGTTGCTGACATGTTACTAAGAGAATCGTTAACTTTGTGACTAAGTTTTTTTTTTTTTTACAGACCTTTTATATAGTTTTTTTGTGTAACAAACTTCTTATGTTCTATATTTATAAAATGCTTGTTTTGAAATTGTTTCTATAAGTACTTAATGTTACACTTAGTTTAACCACTTTAGTTACAATCATAAAGGTGGAATATTACACTATTTAATTTCAATTAATTCATGAAGGAGTATTTTCACTCCTCATGATCCTCACTCTAATAAATATGGTATCAAGTGCTCAGTGTGTCAAAACGTAATGGTCTTTCATTAAGTGTGTTGTCAAGAGCAAGCTGTGCCAAACGATAATAATTCTTTTGTCAATAATGCGGCAAAACCATCCACTGAAAAGCTTAGATACACCCTCTATCAACACTGAGTTAGGACGACCTACAAGATACTGGAGGAGAATTTTCTATCTAATTAATATAGTGCTAAGTACCCAGTGTGCCAGACAGTAATGATCTTTGACTATAGAGCTGGTATATCGAGTAAAATCTAGACAAGATACATTATTTGTTAGCAATGAGTCAAAAAAACCATGAAAATTATAGAGAAAAAGAAGATAAACTTATCTAATTAAGCCCATGGATCATATTAAGACTCAACCATCAATCTAAGCTTAAAATTAAATTAGCCACTCATAATTAAACTGGCTGTAAAATGATAATTTTATTAAAATATATAGAAAATATAAGATGGAGAGAGAATTATAGAAAGTAGAGTTAACAATGGATTCACGAATTTCAAATTAGGGGAGAGACCCTCTATTTATAAGTATAATAGGTAAATTATATTCATCAAACGAAAATAATTAGGACACTCAGGATTGCACAATGTGGCAAACTTTATTTGATTAGAATACAACATCAGTCAAAACCACATTAATATTTCTATTTAATAAGATTCTACCACATCATCGGTTAATGCCACATTATTATTTTAGTCTAATAGCATCCTAACACGTCATCGGTCAATGCCACATAATCACTCAATGCCACATCATTATAGTGTCTATATAAACAATGTCATACTTATGAATAGTATCACATATGTGAATTGTACTATACGCATGAATAGTACCTTATACATAAACAATACCATACACCTTTTTATGTTCCTTCTGAGGTTTTCAACCATCTTGAGTTTGAAAATGCCATCTGTTTCAGTTGGACTTTTCATTAGTCATGAAATGGCTAAATATTCCTAAAATATATAAAATATTTAAATTATAATAAAACATACATAATAAAAGCTTAGAAAAGTTAACTACATAAAATACAAGATGTTACAAGATTTGAAGCATGAAATGATAATTTTACCTTTTGTAAATATACTTTCTCTAATACTCAACACACTCCTTAACTAGCTTATTGCTAGTTCCTAATAAATTAAGCGATGAAATATAACAAAATCTAAACTCAAATCTATTTACCAAATAAGTGAACTTTTTTAAAAATTGCATTCTCCCCGTTTGCTACTTAACCATTAATTAACAATTTAGCAAACTATCTTTAGTGCTTGATAATGTTTGACATAATGATTATGAGATTCAATAATAAAGTAATACTTTTATTCTTACCATCTCACCAAAGTTTTTTTCGTAGCTAGTAAGTTTATTCATATTATATCTTTAACCACCTCTTTCCATTTTGCGCGAACACTCTCCGCTTACTAAGGTAAGATGCTTAGTTACTAAGAAAGAGCTAGGTTAGATAAATTGAAATCTCATCGTTTGACACGAACTCTCTCTATTTTCTAAGGTAAAAGGCTCAGTTACTAAGTAGGAGTTTACATATTTTTAATCATCTCCCACTGTTTGATGTGAATATGCTCTGTTTAGTAAGGAAGGAGACTCTGTTACTAAATAAAAGTGTTTATTCTTATTCATATATTTTTTCTTTTTTCTTTCTTTTTTTTGGTATAATAAGTATCATTTTTAGTTGTTGCTTATGAATGAAACGAAAAGATTAAATATTATAAAATTTTAACTTACTACCATCATCACTTGCTCTATATATGTGTCTAGACTAGTTTGTTGAATCTCTCAAGATGGCCAAAATAGACAAAAAGGGTTAGTCAATAATATCAAAAAGGATTCACATTTTTTTTTTACTAAATACCAAGACTAGAAAGATGCATTTCTAGAGTAATTAAACTTTATATTGAGCCTTCTTTTGAAATGATTAGTGTAACATCACCAAGATTAAAAAGATGCATTTTCATGCTCAACTACCTTTTTAAATGATGCTTTTCTGTACTATTCTATGTTGGGAAAGGGTTAATAAGAATACAAAAATACAACTATTATTTATTACATAATTGTCAACTATTCTTTCCCCCTAACCAGAACGAGACATTATCCTCGATATCTTAAAAGAAAGAAGTAGAGTTTAGAAGATATTGCTTGAATGTTATAATTCAAAATATTTACAAACAGAGAGTTAAATCTAATTTATACTTTTTACTACTATAGCTACCCTTGTCAGTCGGCCAATTCAATATAAAATTTTAGAATCTAGCTCTAGTTTGCAAACTTTTAAAAGATCAAGTAACTTATTAGCAGTAAGAACGTAAATAAAAAGTTACTTTGCTATAAAAGGAATGAAATAATTTTTTATTGCCTTATTAAGAAAATGTTATCAAGCTATTATAAAAGTTATTGACATTTAACAAATCAATGAGTTTTTGATAAATTTTTAAATGTACCCAAAATGCAAATGTAATAAGTGTCTCTAAAGTTACAAGATCTCCTAATAAAAAAAATGAAAGCATCAGTATATTTTGGCATTTCAATTATTCTTTCTTGCCTACCTAAGACAACTAATTCTTTTCTAATAGATGGACCAAGTTAGCACTTGGCTTTCTCCAGTAAAAGTAGATTGTGAGACAAGTCTTGATAACCCTTAGTCACTACCTCTATTTACTAGGTATATCTTTCTCTCTGCTAGTACTTAGCTAAGATCTATAGCTACTTCAACAAACTCTCTATATTTGCTATAGTGAAGCCCAAAAAGCACATAAATATTTTTAAGTTATTTGTCTGAAGAGGTTGTCGTTTGAAAAATCTAAAAAATTATGAGTGCATGAGAAAAATGCTCATATTTCAAAATCTTAGTGATAATAATACACAACTGTAAATAGGTTTGGTTTGTCAAATGACACGTAAAACTCATGGCTCAATTATTCAAAAGAAAATCTCAAAAACTATTTATGATGCTTTTATTTTATCATGCCATGGTCTCACTTAAAATATGATATTGTTATTACTTCTTACATTGTCAGTCCTACCGGCTATATTATAATTCTATTTCTTTAATTTTTGTATGGGCGGTGCTGTCGCTTATGTTAGATGTTGTTGTCTTAAATTAGTTTCATGTTTTGCTTTATATATATCTAGAAAATTTACATACTATGACATAAGTTGCATTGGGCTCATGCATTTCATGAGTGATTTGATAAAGAAATATTTTAAAGAATTAAAAAAAAGGGTTGCTGTACTACTAGGTGGCAAGCATTCATAAAGAAGGCAAGTCCTCTAAGTTAAGAAAAGAAATCTTTTGGAGATGGCAATACATAAACACCCAATTGTTCAATTCATTAAACCCAAGGTCATGTTTTAAAATGCTAGACTTGTAGTACAACAAACCTAGAGCCCTAACATAACTCTTTACATTTCTAAGTTTCATTTAAAGGATTTAACACTTATTTCATGAAGTCATTCATGTGTATGATAGGTAATAAATGCATCAAGTGTTTACTTACTGGGCATCAGCTCACATAGTCCTTATATTATAGGAATTGAGAAGTAGGGAAAGGTAACGCCAAGTCCCAACCAAGGCAGAGTGCATATGGATATAGTAGACCTTAAGTTACACAACGGACTCAACTGTGGTCCTATCTACGCATAAAACCAACAAGTTTGTTTATAGAGTTGGTTTGTGACATGTTACTAAGAGATCTTTGACTTCTGTAATAAAGTTTTTGGTGTAATAAACCTTTTATATAGTTTTTGTGTAACAAACTTTTTATGTTCTATATTTTAAAAATATTTATTTTGAAATTCACTTTACAAGTGCTTAATGTTTCACTTGTTTTAACTACTTTAGTTACAATCATAAAGATGGAGTGTTACTAATTAGTATTAGAGTCCAAGGTTTAAGGCGATTTTGAAGACTGTCCACATGCACTAGCCAAAGTGGAGGACACAACTCATCTTTTAGTAAGAATTAAGAATTAAAATAATTGAATATCTTATAATTAATTTGTTTGACCCATAAAAGCTTGGTTAAAAAATTATAGAGATGTCAATTGCCAGTAATGACTGAATGTTCTCAAGCAGATGAAGAAAAGAAAGAAGAAAAATGAAGAATAAAGGCAGCATAGATTAAGGGAGTTGTGTAGCTAATCATGGAAGACAGCTCTTATACAACAAGAAGAAGAGAGTACCAACTACCAAGGAGCAAGATAAGAACAAGCATATAAAGAATCACCAAAAAGAGGCCCTATAAAGGCTAAATATAATCAATGTGGTAGAACTCACCTTAGGGAATGTCGAGCCAACACTAGAACATGTTTTAAATATGAAAAAGCACACTTCATCAAAGACTACCTAGAGAATGGTACGCAGTGAGAAAAGACTAACGCATGAGTATTTGCCCTTACCAAGGCTGATGTAGAGGCAAACTCCTTGGTAATATTAGGTGAACTATCTATCTCTCAAACTCTTGCATATGTGTTGATAGACTCAAAGCTACGCATTCATTTGCCTTACTAGCATTTATTAAGAAAATCAAAAGGGCCCTTAACATAATAAGTAGACCTTTTAGTATCATGCTTCCATCTCATAAAGTATTAAACATAGGACAACTAGTCAGAGCATGTGAAGTCAACATTAGTGGTTGTACACTATGTGTTGACCTAATAATCCTGGAGATGCATGACTATGATGTGATTCTTGGTATGGATTGGTTATCATGCCAAGATAAAGTGTGAGAAAAGAGAGGTAACATTCTAACCACTACAAAAGAAACTATTTATATTTAAGGGAGGATGTAAAGAGAATAAAATACCTGTCATCTTTACCTTAAAAGTAATTAGACTATTAAAAGAAGGGTGTGAGGGATACTTGGCAAGCATCATCAAAGTTGAAGAGCAAAAGCCAAAGCTGGAAGAAATCTCAGTGGTGAATGAATTTCCTAAGGTCTTTTCTAAAGACCTCCTCGGACTACCACCAGATTGAAAAGTCGAGTTCAAAATTGACTTGTTGCCAGGCATTACCCCAATCTTAAAAGCACCTTATAGAATAGCCCTATCGAAAATAAAGAGTTAAAGAATCAACTACAAGAACTATTAGACAAAGGCTACATATGTCCAAGCCATTCACCCTAAGGAGCACCAGTGTTATTCGTAAAGAAAAAAGATGAATCAATGTGGATATGCATAGACTTTGGAGAATTAAATAAGGTTAAGATTAAGTACCCACTTTCATGTATCGAGGATCTGTTTGATCAACTACAAGGAGCAATAATATTCTTAAAGATTGATCTATGGTCAAGATATCACCAACTAAAAGTTAGAAAAGAAGATATTATAGAATAAATTAATGGTAATGAGTGTCGATCCTATAAGAAAGTAAATTTTAATTATGTGTTGAATTAACTTTCTATGTGAGTGGTTAAATTATGGTAAATTTATCCTAAATTTTTAATTAAAATGGCAGGAATAATTAAAAATATAACTGTTATAATAAAGCACTTGGGTATTTGGATCTGCATCAACATATTCTAGGGCTTAATATTTCTTATTAATACTAATAAAATCATGAGGGAAAAATCCACTACTCATGAACCATGCTCTAATTAATATAGTGCTAAGGATTTATCGTGCCAAATAATAATAACTATTATTATTATCTGTCAACGAAAAGTCAAAACATCTACAGAAATCAGAGGGAAAAATAAAATAAATTTAACAATTAAGCTCATGAAACATGTTGAGTCTTCACTTTTAACCCAAGCCTGAAAGAAAATTACCTACTCATAATTAAACTAGGGATAAAATAGGAGTTTTAATAAAATACAAAGAAAATACAAGATCAAGAAGGAATGTTAGAAAATAGAACTCAAAAATGAATTCAAGGGTGTTAAATTAAAGGAGAAAAATCCTCTTTTTATAGATACAATGAGAAAATCATAGCCATCGGATTAAAACAATTTAGATGCATAGGATTGCGCCACGTTGTTATTACTCCTTACATGGTTGGCCCTGTAGCTTATATTATAATTCTATTTCTTTAATTTCTATATGGATGGCGCTGCCACCAATGTTGGATATTGTTGTCTTAAATTAGTTTCATATTTTACTTTATTATATATCTAGAAAATTTACATACTATAACATAAGTTGCATTGGGCTCATGCATTTCATAGGTGATTTGATAAAGAGGTATTTTAACGAATTTTGAAAAAAAAAAGGGTTGTTATACTATAAGATGGCAAGCCCTCTAAGCTAAAAAAAGAGATCCTTTGGGGACGATGATACGTAATGCCCAACAGATCAATTAATTAAGTCCAATGGCATGTTATGGAATGCTAACCTTGTAGTACAATAAATCTAGAGCTTTAACACAATTGTTTACATTTCTAAGTTTCATTTAAAAGATTTAACACTCATTTCATAAAGTCATTCATGTGTATGGTGGGTAATACATGCATCAAGTGTTTATTTACTAGGCAATAGCTTATATGGTCCTTACATTGCAGGAACTAAAGAGTAAAGAAAGCTGACGCTAAGTCCCAACTAAGACAGAATGCATATGGATATAATAGACCTTAAGTTACACAACGGGCTCAACTGTATTCCTATCCAAGCATAAAACCTATAAGTTTGTTTATAGAGTTGGTTTGTGACATGTTACTAAGAGATCCTTGACTTTTGTAATAAAGTTTTTGGTGTAACAAACCTTTTATATAGTTTTTGTGTAACAAACTTTTTATGTTCTATATTTTTAAAATATTTATTTTGAAATTTATTTTACAAGTGCTTAATGTTTCACCTGTTTTAACCATTTTAGTTACAACCGTAAAGGTGGAGTGTTACAATATGGATCTTTTAACTTTTCATCAACAGATAGTAATAATATTGCCTAGATATTATACTGGGTAACCGTTTACCTAGGTTATTACCATTTGGCATAATAATCTCTTAGCATCATATTAACTAGGGTGAGGTTCATGAGGAGTGGACACGTCTCTCATGAATTAATTGGCACTAAAAAGGAATATTAAGCCCCTGGTGTATATTGAATACGGATCCAAAGACCTAAGTGCTTCATTATAATAGTTGTCACTTTAATTATTTTTCATTATTCCAATTTAAATTTTAGGATATTTTAAATCACTTTCCTCACAATTCCAACTATCCATTTTAAAAATTAATTTTAAATACAACTAAAATCTACCTTCTCGTGGGATCGACATTCGTCATCATTTATCTATTCTATAGTAGATTCATATACTTGCGAGTTTAATGAAATTTGCACAATAAATCTCGAAAAGAAAGATGGGTCCTTTATCTGAGATGTTGTATAGCCAGGTTTGTTCATAAGCCTGATGTTCATCTTTGAGTTAAAGGTGCTTAAACATAAGACTATGTCATAACAGCTTATAAGCTATTTTTACATTTGATCTGCTCATTGGTCAAGTAGTTAGGTGTCATCATTACAAGTGATAAGCGCTCACACAAAATGTCAATATTACACTGAAGGGTTAAAAAAAAGAGAAAATGATGATTGTTATAGCACAATTTGAAGCCATTCATGACCTTTATCCGCTCTAAATAAAAATGTTTCTCTTATTTTATCTCTAAGCTTATATTTAATGTTTAAGTGATGCTCTAGTACCTTTTAAACTTGACAAAAGTAGTATACAGACATTTTGGACAAAATAAAACCTAAGTCTAAAACTAGATCTATTGGTGGTTGTTTTGTATGTTTAACAATCAAATGTAAAAGTTAATGAGTCTAAGTAATCTAAATGACAAGTGACAAGTAAAAGTTTTTTGTTGCATGATTGCACGATTAAAGTGTTGATATTATTGCCATTACTTGAGAAAAAATAATGGTTTAAGTTTGAGGTGTTTTAACTCCACGAAAAGAAAGTTATCATTATATTTCTAGACTTAAACTAATAATACTTAGAGAGTAAATGATGGGTTTTTATTACATTTTGAATGAAATCTTGCATGAGCATTATTTAAGTTTAATTTTTATTAAGTGATTGTGTTTTAGATCACTTTATACTTTGATTATATACATAAGTATAGGTGACCAAAATGCTTAAGCTTTATGGATCGGTGTTAGAGCAACAGAACTTATCTATAAATGAACTAAAACAAGTGTGAATAAAAAAAAATATTATAGCAATTGTTGTAACAATCCAAGAGTGAAAGACAAACATGATTGCCCACGTGTTGACCAATGAAACATGTTGTAGCAGTTATTGCACTAGCATTGTCACATGAAGAAAGAATAGTGATAAATAGCACAAAAAGATATACGATATGAGATTTCCAAAAAAAGACACGTGGCCACATGCTTTTGGTTACCTTAATTCCAAGACATAAAAAAAGTACGTGAAAGAAAAACAGTAAAGAAAGTCATTAGATAAAAACAATGGCTAAAAAAATGAATAAGAGAGAGTTAAGGGTTACAACAAAGGTTTATAGAGAAAGAGAAATCACAAGGTTAAGGGAAGAATGTTTTAAATTCATAGATCTTAATTTCTATTCATTATTACTTTGTTTTCATCTATCTTTTGGAATGTATTTGAAAGGTGAAACGTTTGTTTTTGTTGTTTTATCACACATCATGAATTAAATTTTATTATAGTTAGGTGGTAAAAAAGAGTGATGATTATTTGACTGATATATATGTGTTACTCGGAATATACTATATAATTATATTGGGATTTTAGATATTGAAAATCCTTATATCGATTGACCACGTATTTAGTAAATACTAGCTTAAAATGAGCCTTAAAAAGGTATGACTTAGTGGAATAAATTAAGATGATACTTGATTTTGAATTGAATTTTCTAAGTCTAGTTTATCTCGATTTGAATATAGTCATATTTAATCTAAGATTAATGACGAACTAGAGATAAAGATTCACCTTGTAAGGTAATTAGAATCTAAAACACAATGCTATATCTAATATTAACATAACAACTAGTTGTTGTTAGGTTGCTTATAGGGATAAGATATCTAACATGCGATAGCTAAGGATGCATGAAAAATTCTATCCAGTGTTATAATAGAGTTGTAACAACAGTACTTTAATTTAGAAATAGTCAATATTATTAAGTGTGTTTAAGCACTCACTACCCTTTTGCCATTGAAGAACATTTGTGTGCTTGACTTTATTTTCTTTCTTATTATATTCCATTTATTTTGTATCAACTTCTATAACATCAATTCCTATGGAGACAATTTTGAGTACTTATCATCATATTATTTATTATGTACCCTTATACTTTGGCACTTTATAGTAATATGCTTTAACAATCACCTACAATACTACACTTAATCAGAGCATAAATGTGAGGTACAATTTCCTTACTTGAATACAACATAATTAATCTTGAGCTAACAAGCTCTCTTAAGCATTAAAATAATAATAATAATAATAGTATAATAATATAATAATCAAATAATTAATTCTAAAGTATTGATAACATAAGTAATGGCACAAGTAATGATGTAATTGAAAATGTTATAGAGATATTTTAGTATTCTAGAAATTACTAAGATATTAATGAAAAGCTAAATCTCTACTATTAACCAAGTGCTATGGTGGCAGAATCCTAACAATCTATTGGCCTTAAGAAATCCTATAAATACCTCATAGCCCTTTCATTTTCCATAAACCCTAGAAATTCAATCCACTTTTATTTTAAGTCAGAGCATCAATAATAGAGAAATTCTTAACTTATAGAAGTTTAGAGGAATCAAGAAAAAGAGATAAGTAACATTTCACTTCAACTACAATGTAAAGACAATACTCTTTTATACTTAAATTTAGCTTTCAATAATAATTCTTTCTATGCTAGATTTAGTTTTAAATAATCTATTCATTTATAATGATTATTATAATGTGATTAGTTATTATCTAACCTCTACGTGACTGATTACGCCACCTATAATATAATATTTTGTTACTTACTCTTTGTATGGTCGGCTATGCTGCCTAATATGTTAAACTTTTATTTAATTATGTCATAGTCAGCTCTGCTGCTACTGTTGTGCAAATTTTATTGAACTCGCAAGTACATGAATCTATTGTAAAATAGATTAATGGTGATAAGTGTTGATCCTATGAGGAAGTGGATTTTAATTATGTGTCAAATTAATTTTCTAAGTAGATGGTTGAAATTATAGTGAAATTATCTTAAATTTTGAATTGAAATGGCGGGAATAATAAAAAATGACAACTATTATTATCATTCCTCCAATCCAATACTGCCACGTTATTGGTCAGTGCTATATTATCGGTCAATACCACATTATCAGTCAATGCCATGTCATCATACAATATATATAAACAGTGTTGTAAATAGTACCGTACATATGAATAGGACATTTATACTTTTATACTCCTTCTAGGGTTTTTAACTGTTCTTAATTCAGATTTGCTACTCATTTTGTCATCTGATGTCTCATTTACTATGAAATGACCATGATGTCCTTAAAATACATAAAATACTTAATTATAATAAAATACACATAATAAAATCACAATAGACTTGAATATATAAAAGCAAGAAAGTTAGTGGAACTTAAAGTGTAAAATGATGATTTTATCCTTTATAAATATACATTTTCTAGCATTCACCACACCTCCCAACCAGCTTATTGCTAGTGGTTAGAAAATTATGCGAAAACAAATTTAAACCCAAATTTTTTTATAAACAATTTTGTTTATTTAATCAAACTTATGATAATAATCGAATAAAAGTATAAGCATTATCTCTAATCTTTAAAAAATATCACTTTCAAATCAATCATCCATATGAATCAATCCAGTAGATTTTGTTATAGTTATTGTGATTAAGTTGCTTTCAAGAATGACAGGTCAATACTTCAAAGTCTCACCAGTAGTCACATTGTCACAAAGAAATAAAATCCAATAATAATAGTCACTCCCATGAATAGTAAATAGAGAGAAAATATTAAAGTAATATCACACACTCCTACCAAGATAAAATAAATATGCCTATAATATAGAAATAATATGATCTCAGGCCAAAATGTGAGTAAGACCAATGTAATTATTCATTTTTTTCTTTATATGTATATATATATATATAATTTTTTTATGCATCAGTACATCCTTACAGTCCATGTAACTAGTTTCTAATTCAGACTATAGTTTCCTAAAATCAAGAAAAATTTTTATTAGAACGTAATGTACGGTAGGGATATGGTGAATAAAAATAGAAAAATAAGGAAAGAAAAACAAAATATATATTTGAGAAAAAGTAGAGTTTTTTTAAAGATTACAAGGTACATCTCTCATTTTTTTTAAACTAATATATATATATATGTATAATTTTTTTCTTTTTTTATCTTTTTTTAATAAGGTACAATTTTATTGAATAAAATAATTATTTATATTTTTCTCAATCATGAATGAGTGATGAAATTTGTACGACATCAAGTAATATTTCAAATCGAAGTTGAGTTGAGATGATAAGTTAACAAAGAGAAGGATAATAGTTTTTTTTTAAGGCTTAAAAAGGTTAACTAAGGACATTTCACAAAAAGGATAGCTAGAAAGGCTCAAACTGGTCAAAGATGGCTTTTCTATATTCTTTTAGGACTCCAAATAATCTTCCATATCTACTAACTAGATAAACTTTCAGACTTAGCAACACACAAATTTCTTTTAGAAGGTTGACTTAAAAGAAATTTAGAGATCATGTATAAAATAATAAACTGCTAAGCTGTATAAAGAATAGGCAAAAATGTTACTTTCTAAAAAAAATAGCAGGTTCAAGAACTCACTTAGAGTTTATTATGACATGTATATTCCTTCAAGCAACTTATATTTTTGTCTCTGATATCAACATGTAGAATAGCAAACATAGTGCAATAAAACTCAAGATCAAGAATAATACAAATACTAAAATTTGAAAGTCATTATGTCAAAAAAATTACAAAAATATATTTTTATTTTTTTAGTTAAAAAACTAAGAAGATGCATTTCTAGAACCACAACATTCTATATTAAGCCATCTTCAACTCAAAATTTTGAAAGTATATATTTACAAAGAAGTTAGAAAGAGTAGGTTAGAAAAATCATACTTAAAATGAAGCTTAATAATAAAAAAATAACTGAAAAGTAAAATTTTTTTTTGAACTTTTAAACTAAAAAGATGTGTTTCTAAAGTCACTACACTCCATTTTCAACTATTTTCAGCGAAAAAAGTTAACCAAAGCTAGTTTCTACAATAAAAATTAGTAAAAATTTTTACCAAGATTGAGACATTTCACATTTATCAACTATTTTTTCCCCCTAACTAGAACAAAACATTGTCCTCAATGTTTTAAAGGACAGAAGTAGAGATTAAAAGATACCATCTTGGTGCTACAACACAGAAGATAATATTTACAAGTAGAAAACTAAATCTAATTTGTACTTTTTACTATAGCTACTACTACCATCATTATTTGGCCACTCCAAATCTAAGGTCCTGGAATGTGGCTCTGGTCTGTAAGCTTATAACAGATCAAGTAGCGTATTAGCAGTGTGAGCACAAATAAATATATTTTTCACTGTAGAAGGAATGAAATAGATCTTTATTGCATGGTTAAGAAAGATGATAAAGCCATCATTAAATTTTTTTATATTTAACAAACTAATAGGTTTCTAGTGAATGTTCAGATGAGATCAAGTTGCTAATGTCATTAGTACCTCTAGAGTTGTAAGATCTCCTAGTAAGAAAATAAAAACATCAACATGATTTAGTATTTTAGTTATTTTTTCTTATATACCTGAGACGACTAACTCTTCTCTAGTTGGTAAGTCAGACAAACAGCCAAAATGTTTCAGGGTTATCGAGATGATGCCTAACACTTAGCTCCCATTGGTATAAACAGCTTCTGAAATCATTTTTGATAACTCTTGATTACCTTATCTATAAATTAAGTGTAGTTTTTTAGTTGTTATGCTTCGATCAAGATCTAAAGCTACCTCAATAAATTTTTTATATTTATTATAGTTAAATCTAGAGAGTACACAAATATTTTTTATTTGGTTGTTGAGAGTAGTTGCCATTGGATACTTCTAAAAAAAATTTGTGTGTGCCTTAAAAAAAGTCATATTTAATGATTTTAGTGACAATGGTTCACAGTTGTAAATGAGGTAGCATGTTTATGTCAAATAACTCTTGAAACACATGGCTCAAAAGTTGAAAAGGAAATAGTAAAAGAGAAAGCAAATAATGATAGCATGAAATTATTAAAGATAAAGATGTAAGTGATCAAACAACAGTGAAATAAAATAATATTAAAATAAAAGGATATTTAAAGTAGTTGCGACTGTGGTTCACATCTTGCTCTGATTTTACGTCTAGAAACGGCTTGAACACCCTCTATGGGTCGAAGATAGACTTCCCATCCAGTTTTCTTATAAACTGACAAATAAGGTAGTTTATAGTCTAATTCCTGAGACTATATTTTGTACATTCTTTCTAGAATAATGATTATAACTAAAGTATTACATTTTGTATGTATCCACTAGGATGCGTTTCAAGAGAAAAAAGGATATCATCCAATGACTCTTTATTTAAGCCATCCCTAATAAATTGAATCTTATCTTCCCTGTTATTAGAACCATTTATAAAGAACATAATTTTTTATTGCATCTCATTCTTGGATAATTATAACAAACATTAGAGAGCTTTTGAGCTCTTTATTTTCTTAAATAATTTCCTTTACTACAACTAGACATGTATGCAATAAATTTGGGAGGCAACTCACCTGCTAACCACATTTTGGCTTTAATTATCCATCAGATGTCAGCAGGGATGTTACTCTTCGTAAGCAATCACATGTGTTCGAATCGAGCTTTATAGATGGTAAAAAGGTCATTCTGAAAAAGTGAAAGAAATCACTTATGAATCTTTACTAAGATCGTGTCTCTATCCATACCTTCAACTCAAAATATCAGTTATTATGGTAAACGAAAGTAATAGATGTTGATTGTCACAGAGTATCGTTAGTCGTCGCTTACTAGGGTAACAAACTAAACATACAAAGAAAAGAAAGAAAGAAAAAATGTTAGAATTATTCTCTTATTGATTTACCTCAAGCTTTAATTGGATGATGTAGATGCCTCTCTTAATTTCTTTGAGACCTCTTTCTAAATCCTCAGCATAGAATACTAACTTAAGTGGTTGTAGCTTCTGAATACGATGTGTTTTATAAAATTGTATCTGGCCTTTGAGATGAGATTGTATACGTCGAAATTGTCTGAAAATATTGAAGAGACGCTTTAGTTTGAGATATTCATGAGAAAAAATGATAAGAGAAAACTTAATATCTAAACAAACACACTTACATAAAAATAATTAAAAACTAAAAAGAAAACTTTAATTGCCGTAAGGAAATAAAAAAAATGTTAGGTCACTTAAATCTTTTACGATATTTTCTCTATATAGTTGGTATTCATGATATGACTTTACTTTGCTAACTATTAACTTTAAACATTGCACTATTCCTTAGATTCTTAAATTTAATGACTCCATATGAAAAGACAGTATAAACAATAAATAGACCAGACCATCGAGAGTGTAACTTACTTAGAGAAATGTGCCTGTGAGAATTGAATAAAAATACTTTCTGAACTGGTGTGAAAGATTTTCTCATGCTTCATTTATCATGTAATCTCCTTTTTGAACCAAAGATAGGGTTAATGATATCTGTATTCTTTTATTTGTTATCGGGGTATAATAAGATGATTTATGACAATGTTCTTTCTTTTCCTAATAATATAGAATTCAAAGGGTCAGGTGAAGGTTTGAGCTCAATCTTTGGTGGTAATTCTGATAACAGAATGAGATTTTCTTTTAACAGTGCCAATTGCTCTATCTTTGTCTTTCATTTGTCAATGTCCACGTATGGTGATAAATCTAATAAAGCATTAACCTCATCAATCGATTTGTCAATATTAAATTCCAAACTAAAGTGAGTTAAACATGTTAGTAAAAGGTCATGACCAAGGTTTAAAGGAAAAGTATGATGACCTAATTTATCAATTAAATCCACATCTATAATTTCATCATTTATATTGTGAGGTTATTTGACAATGTTGAAAATATTTAGTTCCATAGTTATATTGCCAAATAACAACTATATATTTCCAGTCTTACATTGAATGTGAGCATCGATAGCTGCTAAGGAAGGTCAGCCTCAGCCTAGGATAATAGGGATGTGCTTCCTTAAATCCTGCATTAGTTTAGTGTTAATTATAATGAAATCAACAGGAAAATAAAATTTATCTTATTGGATAAGCACGTTCTCTATAATACTATGAGACATTTTCGTGAATTGATCTACAAGCTGTAACACCAATGGAGTTGGGTGTAATTCTCCCAGTCCAAGTTTAATAAACACTGAATAAGGTAACAAATTGACACTAGCTCTTAAGTCCAATAAAATATTCTCAATTGTGTGATTCTCTATACTACATGAGATAGTGGAGGAGCTTGGGTCTTTACATGTTAGAGGAATTTTATGTTGGAGTATAAAGCTAGCATTTTCTATTAAAAATGCATTTTTTGAACATGAATATTTCTCTTTTTAGTATAAAGATCTTTAAAAAACTTAGCATAAGATGACACTTATTTTATATCATCAAGCAAAAGGATGTTAACATTTACTTGTTTGAAGATTTCAAAAATCTCACCCGTGGATTTTTTTTCTTTGCTTTAACTAATTTTCGAGGAAATAAAGCTTTAAAAACATACTCTTGTGTGTTGGTTTCTTCTTTTTCCTCTAATGATGAGTCCTCGGCATTTTCAAGTACAATTTGAGTCATTTTTGTCATCGGTATCTTCCCTTTATTGTCGACTTCTTTTTCTTTTCATAGGGTCATAATGGCTTTAACCTCTCCATATTGCTGAGGTGAATTGGTACTTACTTCATGCACTCCTTCAGGGTTTGGCACTGGTTGACTTAGAAATTTGCCTTTCTCAACAATCATTGCCAAAGTTTAAACCAAAAAAGCAAGCTGGCCCACCATCTTCTCAAGGTTTAAAATTGACTCGATCTATGACTTAAAGCCTGCTCTCACTTATATCGTAGTCCATCAATGGTGCTTGTTGCTCTATCATAGAGTAGGTAGAATTCTTGAAATTCTATAATGCATCCTCTTATGGTCTGGGTTAAGAATGATTTGAGTTTTAATTGTAAGGTTTTGAATGATGGCTGAGAGACTTGTGGAACTTAAGGAATTAGTTGCATTGATGGAGTTAGAGTTGTTGGTCCAATCTGTTGGAATCTTTGAGACCACAGAAAATTGAGGTGGTCTCTCCATCTAGGGTTATATGTGTTGGAGTAAGAGTTATAATTTGATAGCTTTCTCATTACACTTATGACATTGGCTTGATCTGGGTATGAGTCATGGTCATATGGTTCTGTTGATTTAGCAGCTGTTAAAGATGTGATTTGTCGGGAAAGTCCTTCAACCATTTCTTGGATTTCTTTGATTCCCGAGCTGGACTTGCCAACTTGGACCTCATTCACTCCCTTAACTCTTTTGTTGCTCCTGAACGATCAACTCCTTTTTTGGGAATTATCCACTTGTCATTGAAAGAAATCTCAAATTTCTAATGCGCTTTTAAATATTAGTTCTCCTCCACTTGTTGCCGTTAGTCACATTTGACAATAATCCCTCCAAAAACTATTAGCATTGATGCCATTTTTAATATCCATGATGTGGACATTTCAAAAGTAACCCATTGAATCACCCCCATGCTTCGAAATACTACTAGTCTTCTCTCTGGATGAACTCTAAA
The DNA here is from genome assembly GCA_030449875.1 of Aegle marmelos. Lineage (NCBI taxonomy): Eukaryota > Viridiplantae > Streptophyta > Magnoliopsida > Sapindales > Rutaceae > Aegle > Aegle marmelos. The sequence continues at coordinate 2,165,859 of JASUUL010000046.1, read as the reverse complement.
ATTTCCCTGCGAATAGAATTCATTTTATGGACTGGAAAGTATTTATTTAAAAATTTTGTGACCATTTGTTCCTATGATGTAATACTATTAACAAGTAATATATTAAATATTAAACCATGAACGAACTCTATCATAACTCTATCCTTTAAAGAAAATGAAAATAGTCTAAGTTAAACATCATCATTTGAAAAGTTTTCATATCTAAAAGTTTGACAAACAGCATGAAATCATTCAAATGATTATATGAGTCTTTATTTTCTAGGCTATAAAATGTTAGGAGAAAATTTAGCATACTAGGTTTTAATTCAATACCCTTAGTAGCTATATTTGGGTATCATATACATGATGTACTCAAATTAACTAAGGGATTGAAATAGTCCTTAAATGGCCTCTCCTGTAGTGGTTCTTATTATTGCAAATCCATTTCAGTTTTATCTTTAAATGCAATGTATTTATGTGTGCGATGTGTTTTTTTTCAATTCTAGGTATATAGGCTTAAAATTAGGTAATTGTAACCTTCGACCATGCATAAAAAAATAAAAAATAAAATAAAAAATTGAGAACAAAATTAATAAAAATAAAAAAGAAGGAGAATTTATTATACTAACCTTATCACATTGTTACCATTTTACTATGAAAATAAATTGAAGTGCTACAAAAAAGAAAATAGATTAACTAAAAATTAAATAACAAGATAAATGAAAAATAACATAAAAATTAAATTAAAGAAATATCAAGAGGAGAAAAAAATTTAAATTACAGGAATTACAAATTCACCATTTTTAATTTATTTTAATTTTTTAAATAACAATTTTAAAAGAAACAACCAAAAAAATTACTTAAAAAAATTAATTCTACGAATTAATTAAAATAAATTAACAAGCTAAAATAAAAAAATTTCCAAAGAAAATAACTTAAAAATTAAATTACAGAAACTTAAAAAAATTATAAAATAAAATTAAATTACAGAATTTAAAGAAATTTAAATTATAAAAATTAAATTGCAGAATTATTATTTTTTACTAAGAAAAAAATTACAGGAAAATAAAAAATTAAAATAATTAATTCAATAAATTAAAATAACTTATCTCCCCAGCAATGATACTAAAAACTTGATGTGTAAATTTTATTGAACTCGCAAGTATAGGAATCTATTGTAGAATGGATTAATGGTGATGAGTGTTGATTTCATGAGGAGGTGGATTTTAATTATGTGTCAAATTAATTTTCTAAGTGGCTGGTTGAAATTATGGTTAAATCATCCTAAATTTTGAATTAGAATGGTAGGAATAATTAAAAATAACAACTATTATAATAAAGCACTTGGGTATTTACATTCGTATCAACATGCACTATGACTTAATATTTCTTATTAGTACCAGTTAAATTTTGAGGGAGAAATCCACTCCTCATGAACCATGCTCTAATTAATATGGTGTTAAGGGCTTATTTTGCCAAACAGTAAGAATTGTGTTATTACTATCTGTTGATAAAAAGTCAAAACATCTACAGAAATTAGAGGGGAAAAGAAAATAAATTAACCAATTAAGCTTTTGAAACATGTTGAGACTCACCTTCATCCCAAACTTGAAAGAAAATTAATTACTCATAGTTGAACTAGGGGTAAAATGAAAATTTTATTAAAATACGTAGCAAACACAAGATGGAGAAGGAATTACAGAAAATAGAGTTAAAAATTGAACTTAGCAGTGTCAAATTAGGGTGAGAGCCCTCTTTTTATAAATACAACGAGTGAGTTATGGCCATTTGATTAAAACAATTTAAATGCATAAGATTGCACCATGTGGCAAGTTCTGATTAATTTGAACACATCATCAAGACTATTATCCTGTTTATATGCATGTACCGTACAGACATTTTTCTAATCCAATAACATACTACCATATCATTGGTCAACAATATATAAACATTTTAATCCAATAAGATTGTGACACCTCATCAGTTAAGGTACGTCATCAGTGAACACTATATAGTTAGTCAATGCCACATCATTCCTCCAATCAAATACTGCCACATCATTGGTCGGTGTTACGTCATCAGTTAATGCCACATCATCATACAGTATATATAAATAGTGTCATAAATAATACCATGAATAGTACCATATATGTGAATAGTACCCTACATGTGAACAGTGATATTTATACTTTTATGCTCTTCCTAAGGTTTTTGACCATTCTGAGTTTAGAGTTACTGTTCGTTTTATCATCCAACATCTCCTTTATTGTGAAATGACCATGATGTTCCTAAAATACATAAAATACTTAATTATAATAAACTATACATAATTAAAATCATAAGAAACTTGAATACATAAAAGCAAGGAAGGTAGTGAAGCTTAAAGTGTAAAATGACGATTTCTCCTTTATAAATATATATTTTCTAGCACTTAATAGCTACATTATTATATTTTCTTATTTTGTCTTTGCATGGTCGATTCTGTCGCCTATATTATAATTTTATTAGCTTGATGGATGGTGTTGCCACCTATATTAATAATTATTGTCTTCGAATAGTTTTGTGCTTTGTCTCTTTATTAAATATACAGAAATTTCATATGCTATGATAGATGTTGAATTAGAACACATGCATTTTATAAATTTCTTTATAAAGAAGATGTTTTAAATAAATGGTTAGTACAAGGTGGCAAAGTTTACAATGAGGGCAAGCTCTCTAAACTAAGTAAAAAGAGATCTTTTGCGGACGGTGATATGTAATGCCTAAGATATCAATTAGTTAGGCCCAAAGATATATTATTTATGGCTAGCCTTGTAGTACAATAAATCTAAGGTCTTAACAAAATTGTTTTATATTTCTGTTTCATTTAAAAGTTTGAGCATTCATTTTATTTAGTCATTCGTATACATAATAGTTAATACATGCGTCAATTGTTCACTTATTGGACATTAGGCTCATGTAGTCCTTACATTATAGGAATTGAGCAATAGAGCGAGCTGACTCTAAGTCTTAACCAAGGTGAAGTACATATGAACATCACAAACCTTAGGTTATATAATGAGCCTAACTTGTGTTTTCATCTAAACACGAATAGTATAAATTTATTTAGCTATAGTTTTGGTTTTGCGATATGTCATTAAGAAATCTCTATATTTTGTAATGTAGTTTTTATGTAACAAATCTTTTATGTTCTATATCTATGAAAAGCTTATTTTAAAATATATATCTATACTTAAAGTGTTGAATGTTCAATATTTTTAAAAATCACTTTGTTAGAATTATAAACGTGAGGTGTTACAATTTGGTATCAAAGCCCAAGGTTTGAAGTGATTCTTTAGACTGTCTATATGTATAAGTCAAGGGAAATTAAAAATTAGAAATTAAGATAATGGAAAATCTTACTTCTAATTTGTCTGATACATAGAAGTTAGGTAAAAATCTTTGAGATGTCAGTATGCCCTATATATGTTTGCTATAGAAGACTTAAAAAAGGATCATTTTATGCAAAGATTACGTAAAGATCTTGCAAAGAATTAAAGGTGGCTGGGATTCATGATGCTTTCTTTAATGTGGTCATGGATCAAGCTTTGGTAATTGAGCAAGTAGATGAAAAAAAGGAAAAAATGAAAAAAAAAGGAAGCATGGATCAAGGGAAACTTCTAGCTAACAACAAAAGACAACTCTCAAATAACAACAAGAGAAAAAAGGATTGCTAATTGTCTAGGACCAAAACAAAAACAAGGATTTGAAGAATCATCAGAAAAAGCCCCACAAAAGCTAAAGTATGTTAAATGTGGCAAAACTGACCCAGAGGAATGCCAAACCAATACTAGACCATGTTTCAAGTTTGGAAAAGAAGGACACTTTATCAGAGACTACCTAGAGAATAATACACAACAAGACAAGGCCAATGCTCAAGTATTTGCACTCTCTAAAGCGGATGCAGAGGCAAACCCCTCAGTAATATCAGATGAATTATCTATCTTTTAAACTCCTACACATGTGTTAATAGACCTAGGAGCTACACATTCATTTACCTCACTAGCATTCATTGGGAAAATAAAAAGGATCCTTAACATTATCAGTAAACCTTTTAGTGTCATGATACCATCCAGTGAAGTATTAAAATTAGATAACCAGTGAAGGCATGCGAGGTTAACATTAGTAGTCGTAAACTATATGTTAACCTAATAATCTTTGAGATACATGACTATGATGTAATTCTTAGCATGGATTGGTTATTAAAACACTATGTCAATATAGATTATGAGGAAAAGAAAGTAATATTCCAATCACCACAAAAGGAATCACTTGCATTCGAAGGAGAATGCAATGAGAAAAGAATGCTTGTCATCTCTGCCTTAAAAAGCAATTAAACTATTAAAGAAAAGATGTGAGGGATACTTGGTAAGTACGATCATCAAAATAATAGAGCAAAACCCCAAGCTAGAAGATATTCCAGTTGTGAATGAATTTCTTGAGGTCTTCCCTAAAGAACTCCTAGGATTGCCATCGAATTGAGAATCGAGTTCAAAATTGACTTATAACCAATAATTGCTCTAATCTCAAAGGTGCCCTATAGAATGGCCCCATCAGAATTAAAAGATTTAAAGAACCAATTGCAAGAACTATTAAACAAAGGCTATATAAGTCCAAGTTATTCACCATAGAAAGTATTAGTATTGTTTCATTAAAAAAAGGATAGAACAATGCGGATGTGCATCGACTATCGAGAACTAAATAAGGTGATTGTCAAGAAAAAATACCTACTTTCACGTATCAAGAATCTATTTGATTAAATATGTAGAGCTTCAGTATTTTTAAAGATTAATCTATGATCAGGATATCACCAGCTAAAAGTTAGAAAAGAAAATATCCCTAAAACTGCATTTAGAATGCGTTATGGACACTATGAATTTGTCATCATGTCATTTGGTCTAACAAATGCCCTAATAGCTTTTATGTATCTTATGAATAGAGTATTTAAAGACTATCTAAACAAATTCATAGTAGTGTTTATTGACGACATCTTGGTCTACAAACGAACGAGGGATAGAACATGTTGAATATCTGAGCATCACTCTTCAGACATTGAAAAAGAAATAATTTTATGTAAAATTTAAAAAAATGTGAATTTTTACTTGAAAATGTTATATTCCTTAGACATATTGTGTCTAAGGATGGAATCTAAGTAGACCCCTTAAAGATGGAAGTTGTGAGCTAATGGCCCAAACTAACTAATGTTAAAGAAGTCATAAGCTTCTTAGGATTGGTAGGTTATTACCGAAGATTTGTTGAAAGTTTCTCTAAAATTGTGATGTCATTGACCCAATTGACAAATAAGAATGCCAAGTTTGTACGGATGTAGAATGTGAGAAAAACTTTGGAGAACTAAAGCGGCAATTGGTTACTGTTTCAATCTTAGCTATTTCTAATAGATCTGAGGAATTTGTTATGTACAGCAACGCCTCTAAAAATCGCATAGGATGTGTCCTTACTCAAAATGAAAAAGTCATTACGTATGTTTTTAGATAATTAAAGGAATACTAGAAAAACTATGTAACACATGATTTAGAGTTAGCAGTAGTAGTACATGTATGAAAAATATGGTGTCATTATTTGATGAAAGCACATTGTAAAATTTACACTGATTATAAGAGCCTTAAATACTTCTTTATGCAAAACAATAGTGGCATTGGCTATAGTTCGTTAAGGACTATGACTATGAAATAAACTATCATCCTAGAAAAGCAAATATGGTAGCAGATGTACTAAGCCAAAAGTCTAGCTTATCAGCTTTAAGAATTATACCTAAATATGGTAGCAGATGTAGCAGATGTACTACAGCAAAAATGCCTTTTATCGAGGTATGAAATCCCTAAGCAATACACGATTTCCGTCAGTAATTACTATTTCGAGGGAAATTTTCAGGTGGCATTTGTCATCGAAATCTTGTTGTTCAAGGTGCAAATCCCATAAGCCCTAGGGAAAAATATTTTTTACTAAAGGAAATGTCCCTCAATAATATAAAAAAGGACTTGTCGGTATAATTTTTAGGACATCGAGATAAAAATATTTCCTAGGGAAAATTTCATCGGTAGTAGCTTATTGCTGACAGACAATTTGGTAAGTAACTCTATTAGTCCATCATAACATACTATACCGACAAGTTCTAATTTCTCATAATGAGAACAAAAATTGTATGTATACACTTTAACGAGGGAATTTTCCCCTCGGTAATAAGGCTAAATCTGTACATGAATTGTTATCTAGAAATTTTTTCCCTTCATAATAAAGTACTTCCAAGGGAATTTTGACGTTGATGAAAATATATTCTCGTTAAACCTAAATACCAATGGATTTTATTAATTGATCGCCCTTGACATTAAGTGATTGGAGATATACATTAATCCCTTGGATATTATGGTTTTCCCTCATAAATGTAATATCGTAACATTGATTAAATATTAAATGATTTGTAAAATTAGATTATTTATTTTCTTTGTCATTTATTAAGCTATTTATACTTAAATTAGATAAGAATGTACCTAAATTTAATGAAAATCATAGTAGAATTAACACAATCATCTAAATTTGTTTAGTCATTGTTCAATCATATACAAAATGATTCATCTTCATTAGTTTTTATCAGGATTAATTAACAAAAAGTTACACTGCATATTCTTACTTCTTCAATATTCCATCAAATATTTGAATCATCACTTGCAGTTTATTCTTTATCTTCATCTTCTCCAATATTATCATGCATAATTTTAAAACCATATTTTGTTACCCTATAATAATTAAAGAAAGAAAAAGACATTAACATGATTCAATTGTAGCCTTTTCAGATTTGGGATTCAAAAGCATTTCAAGGCATTTATTTAATTAGGGATTTAAAACTCTATTGTGTTGTTCAACTTCATAAACAAGGTCATACATGTATTGAAATCGAATCAAATGGACAAACTAAAGACAAAGACCAAATTGCAACAAGACCACTTACTTGATTGAAAGGGTGAAAGCAAAAGAGAGGGCTGTTAACTCTAATTGGTGCAACTTTCTTCTAAGAATTCCTGAGCTCTGTTGTAGTGCATTCCTTAGTCAATCCCTACACTGCATCAAATTCACCACTTTTTGTTCTTCATTAGCTATTCTTCGTACTTGTATAATAAACTAGACCAAAAAACACAATATGTTTCCTTATGTTGTGATTAGTATTAAAAATTATTGATTATCAAGTAATAAAAAATATTATTTTGTACTTATATTAGAATTTATATTTGTGTTTATACAATATATTACAAATTATTAAATATTAACTATATTTAATTTCGTGTATTTTTATGTGTTTATTAGGTAAAATATGAATTTCATGTAATTTAAGTCTTTAATTAGATAAAAAGATGTCAAACTTGAATTATAGAGGTTCAAAAACCTTAAGATGAGTCAAGACTAGCCTAAAGTTGAACTTATATAAAAAAGTTGGCCTTTTTATTGATTGAGCACTGATTGAATGTTAAAATAGATTTACAATAGATATGAGTGCATTGAATAACTATCAATTTTGACTAAATCTTAACCATTCATAATTCAATGATCACAACTTGCCACATGGCAATGGTTAGTACAGCAGATTATAGGGTCTTAACATTTGTATTCAAGTCGACCCAATCCACCCATTAACTTGCCAAATCTCAATTCTCTTTGACCGAATGGAATGCCTCACAAGATGCCACGTGAAATATTGACTTTTAAAGTTTAACCAGTCGTTAGATCTTGATCTAATGGCTCTGTGGAATGCATGCATAATACTTATTATGCACCATAAAACACTTGATTATGAATGAATTTTTTTTGTAAATAGATCTTCATTTTTATGTTTCGGACATCTCTCTTCTTCTTAATCTCTCTCAAATTACCTGTAATTTTATTTTTTAGGTGTATTTTATTATTTTATAAAATTATTTTTATAATTAAATATACTTTTATTTTTAATTTTAGTTGTTTTTATTTCTTTTAATTATGAGTAATTCAATTTTAATAATAATTTTTTCAATAATGCTTACCTAAATAATAATAGTTAGGGTAAGGTGAAACTCTTACGAAATAAATATTTTTTAATAAAATTTTATTTTTAATTATATAAATTAAATTAAATTTTTAATTTTATAAATATTTTATATTTTAAAATTTTAGTTTATTGTAAACAAACAAGAGAGTTTGGCATAATAAATTCTTAATATCTTAATATATGATATGTTAAAGTGGTGTTTTGATTTGTTGTAGAAAAATTAAGTTTTGACTTCATAAATACTTAATCCATAATAAAATTAATGGAAAAATAATGATAATTTATACAATTAATTTTTCAGGCAATAAATTTAAATAGAAAAATTGTAAAAAATTTTATTAAATTTTATTTACTAATAAGAGTATATTCATAACCCTAACTAATTTAATTTCATAGTTTCACTTAAATTAAATTGTATATGTTCAAGTTTTATTTTTATTTTTATTTTTAGATAAAATAAAATAAACGAGTTAAACTTTTGCTCTATGAATCGACCTCAGACTCACCACTAATAATATAATAAGACATTTTTATACTTGAAAATTAAAAATCATTTTTAAGTTTTGTTAAGTTTTTTGCACCGTTGATCGAAAAAAAGTATTTATTTTGTTTTTCATTTTGCCTTTTGTGTAAAATTTCATTACGCCCTTTCGTTTTCTTAAATTCTATTTTATCCTAGAAATCTTTCAGAATTTCAATTTCACCATAAAAATCTTTGCTTCAAACCCATTCTTCTCATAATTACAATTTGACCATAAATTATAGAAAGTTTTTGAGTAGGTCCCTTGCTTAAATTTCCCGTATTAATCAAATTTGGACCTACAACTTGAACTTCTTTAGACCATATTTAAACTTCTTTATGCCATATTTGGGCTCAATAAACTAAATATTGACTTTATAAGTTAGAACAAAGACTTAATAATTTAAATTAACAACTTAATTGGCTAGTAATTCTTTTAATTTCTATAATTTAATTTTCACATTTATCTTATTTTTCTTTATGGTATTTACTTTATTAATTTATATGGTCAATTCCATTACCTATTAGTTATTTTATTTCAATTAATTCATTTTTAGTTTATTTATTTCGCATTTTTTTCTTCTTGCTCATTTACCTTGTCTATTGAATTTCCATTTTGATTTTAATTTCTATAATTTTCATTCAGTTCTTTTTTTTATTATTATTCATTTGTTTGCATATCTTTATAACATAACTTCATACACATACATTATCATCATTGCATGAGACGTTGGTCTCAAATTTCAAGTGGCAGATTAATTCCTATATCTCAATCTCTACCATCAATCATGGACAAGATCCAAGACAAAAGTCTTTTGGGCCAACTTAATTCTTAAATTGATTAGGAAGACAATCAATCTCAACATAGTGTACATAATTAGAACCAACCAAGAACTTTGAGATACTACATGAATCCAACTAGAATTGTTGCCCCCTCGTGCATGGTATTTCCTCCAGCATCTGAATTTAACTTCAAACCGAGTATTATCAAATTTTTAGCAATATTTCATGATTTAGAATCTGAGAATATATAGTTGCATCTAAGAGATTTTGATGACGTTTGTAATACATACACAGACCAAATTGTAGCATGAATATAATTATATTAAAGCATTTTCCTTTTCCATTAAAAGATAAAGCTAAAACTTAGCTATAAAATCTTTGATTCGGATTAATAAGAACTTGAAATAACATACAAAAACAGTTTTTGAAAGAATTCTTGCCACCTTATAGAACCAATTCCTTTAAAAGGCAAATCACTTCTTTCATTTAAAAAATGAAATGGAGAAACATTACACCTATGTTATATAGGTTTAAAAAATTGCTTAACATATCCCTACACCAAGGTTTTGAAACCTAGTATTGGTCACTTATTTCTAAGAAGGCTTAACACCTCAAAGTAGACAATTATAGAAATGATATGTAATAGTAAATTTAAAGATAAAAATCCTAAAAATGCACTAGATTACCTTAATCAATTAGTTAAAAATACATAACATTGAAATACTATTGAACTTCTAAATTAACAAATAAACTAAAACCATCTGCATATAATAAAGGAATCCATAACCTTAGGGAATATCATGATTTACAAGTAAAATTTATATCCTTAGTCAAGAATATTGAAGCTTTAGAAAATAAAAAGAGTGGTCAAGTAAAATATATTGAAAAAATTACATGTAATGTCTATAGTTCTAATAATTTTCTATTGAGTGCTAGAAAATGTATATTTATAAAGGAAAAAATCATCATTTTACACTCAAAGTTTTACTAACATTCATGAGTTTATGTATTTGTATTGCTTATGATTTAATTATGTGTGTTTTATTATAATTAAGTGTTTTATGTATTTTAGGGGGCATCATGGTTATTTCATAGTGAACAAGTGATCAGATAGCAAAACGGATATTTTTAAACTTATGATAGTCTAAAACCTTAGGAAGAGCATAAAAGAAAAAACGATATTGTTCACATGTATGGTAATATTCACAATACTATTCACATATACGATATGATGATGTGGCATTGATTGATGATGTGGCATCGATTGATGATGTGGTAATATTTGATTAGATGAATGATATAGTATTGACTGCTTATATAATGTTGACTAATAATAAGACATCGACGGATGATGTGTCATAATCTATTAGACTAAAATATTTATGTGAAGTTGACTAATGACGTGATAATATGTTAGTGGACTAAAACAATGTATATACAGTACATGCATATACGTAGAATGATAACCGTAATGATGTGTTCTGTCCAATCAGAACTTGCTATGTAGTGCAATCTTGAGTGTCTAAATTATTTTAATCTCATGGTCATGATTCACTCATTGTACTTATAAATAAGGGGCTCCCCCTTAATTGGACACCCTTTAATTTATTTTTGAGCTCTATTTTCTATAATTACTTCTCTATCTTGTATTTTCTATACATTTTAATAAATTTTCATTTTATCCTTAGTTCAATTATAAGTAGCTAATTTTTTTTTAAGATTGAGTTAAAAGTGAAGTATCAACATGTTTTATAGGCTTAATTTGGTAAATTTACTTTCTACTCCCCTTTGATTTATACAGATGTTTTGACTTTACATTATAGATAGTAATAATCTTGCCTAGATATTATACTATATAACCGTCTCCCTGGTGCAAAATTATTACTATTTGACATGATAAGCCCTTAATACCATATTAATTAGAATGAGATTCATGAGGAATGGACACCCCTCATGATTTAATTGGGAGTAATAAGGAATATTAAACCCATGGTGCATATTGAGTTTGAATCCAAAGACCCAAGCGCTTCATTTTAAATAATTGTCACTTTAATTTATTCCCACCACTCTAATTTAAATTTTAAGATAGTCTAAACCATTTTCACTACAATTCTAACCATCCACTTAGAAAATTAATTCTACATACAATTAAAATTCACCTTCTCGTGGGATTGACAATCATCACTATTGATATATTCTATAATAGATTCGTGGACTTGTTAATTCAATAAAATTTGCACAACATATTTCACTCAAGATTGTCCAACTTTACCTTTAAAGATTGTCTACATGATCAAGTAATGCCATTAACACTTTTATTAGGCTAAACCTATATTCAAAAACTTATAATCATGGTAAGAGAAATCATCCAAATTTTAGTTTGAAGAATAATAATGCAAAATCTCCACAAGTACTATCTCTACAGATTTTTCATAATGTTTAGCCTTATGTACCATATGTTCTACCACAATGGAAAATTTTAGAAGATACATTACATTCATTCGTTAAGAAGTAAGATGTTGTTAGCACAAATCTTTTTTTATTTGAAAGATATTCTTGCAAAAATTGCTTATGCATTCATAATTCAAGGAAAAGGTAAATTTCCAGCTCAACCACAATAAAATCACTAGATTCAACAAAATCCACCTACGAATCAAGTCAAGTTAGTTATAACTTTTTATAGTAGTAAGGTTATTGATAGACCTATTCTTGAACCTTGTGAAGATAAAGGCAATGAAAGTTCAAAAGGTAAGGAAGGACTAAATGACCTTACATTTAGTGAAGAAATAATTAATGTTTCATCTTAACACTATTTCTGCAAGCATTAAACAAACCAAGGAAATTAAACAACTCTTTTGAAATTTATGAAATCTTTAAGCAAGTATAAGTGAGCATTCCTTTGTTAGATGCAATCAAATAGGTACCTTTATATGTCAAATATTTTAAAGGACTAATGCACTATTAAAAGAAAATTAAGGCAAGAAAGGAGTTTTTATGGCTAAACAGGTAAGTACCCTTTTATCAATCTAAGTTGAAATATAAAGATCCTAGTTGTTTACTATTTCTTATATTATTGGTGATAACAAAATTGAGCATGCTTTACTAGACCTAGGCATTAGTGTTAATTTGCTTCCATATTCACTTTACCTTTAACATAATCTTGGTGAGTTAAAATCAACTTCAACTATACCTTTGCTTGTTAATACATTAGTTAAGTACCAAAAGGACTAGTAGAAGATGTTTTAGTACAAGTTGATAAATTCATATACCTTATAGATTTTATTATCCTAGAAACTATACTTATTTTGAATAATTATAAACCAATTCCTATAATTTTGGATCAATTATTTTTTGTAATTGCTAATGCTTTGATTAATTATAGGGATGGTTTAATAAAATTGTCATTTGTAAATATGACTTTGGAATTGAATATTTGTAACATGTTTAGACAACCTAATGAAGAAAATGAGAATAAAGACGAGACCGATGAATAAAAGGAATTGCTTGAATCTTGTATAGAGAAAAATATTCAAAAAAGGAATTTTTTTGAACTTAGTGATAGTTGTTTGATTAATTTAATTAAATCAAATAACTAACTTGAATATGATACTTCTAATATAGATTTGTTGTTTGATTATGCTCAGACTTTAGCAAATGATGAAAAGAAGCCAAAATTCGATGAGCTCAATCATTAAAAAAATTGAACAACTAGAAGCTCTTAAATTGGAATTAAAACCTTTGCTCGAGTGATTGAAGTATACTTATCTTGGAGAAAAACAAAATTATCCAGTTGTGATTTCTTTTACCCTATCAACGATCAAGAAAGAAAGTCATTATCTGTTATTAAAAAGCATCAAAACGTAATTGGATAGACTTTAAATAATACTAAAGGTATTAATCTTTAATTTGCGCACATAAATCAATCTGAAAGAAAATGCTAAAACCTGTCAACAACCTCAAATAAGATTAAACTCAAATATTAAAGTAGTAGAAACAGAAGTCCTTAAATTACTTGACGCATGAATTATCTACCTTATTTCTAATAGTAAGTAAGTCCTAACAAGTAGTGCCTAAAAAATTAAGAATTATTATTGTTAAAAGTGCAAGGGAAATTATCAAAAGTATCATAATACTTTTAGGGTGTATCAATCATCCACCTAAGTTAATAAAATATATATATCATCTACCAAACAATTAGTTGCCGTTTGAAAGTTAACGAAACTACAATGAATTGATAATTTTATTCTTAAAAATTATCAATTGTTTACCCTTAAAATCTCTTATTATCACATATACACCTTTAAATTATCACTTATATACTCTTAAATTATCACTTATATCATATGAAAAGATCAAATTACCCTTGTAATATCATTATACTTGAATGACAACTAACAATTTGGTGGACAATAGATGCATTTTGTCAATTTAAGATGGATGACTGATATATCGTGAAAGTATTGTAGTAAATTTGATAATGAAATAAACTAAGGGAATACAATTGATAATTTTCCAAAATGAAAAAGATGAATTAATTCCAACATGAATTACATTTACCTAGTGCATGTGCGTTGATTATGGAAACTTAAATGAAGCCATTACAAAAGATCATTTTCTATTAGCATTTCTTGACTAAATCTTAGAAAAAATACTTGGATATCCCTACTACTGCTTTTCGGATAAATACTCAAGTTATTTAAGTTCTTATAGAGCTTGAAGACTAAGAAAAGACTATATTTACTTGTCCATTTAGAATATTTATATATGAAATAATGCAATTTGGACTATGCAATGTTACTACAATATTTCTGCAAAATGCATGCTAACTATTTTCAGCAAAGTGGTTGAACATTGTTTAGAGGTCTTTATGGATGATTTGACTATGTCTGGTAATTCTTTTGATCATTGTCTTGATAATTTAGAGAAAGCTTTATTAACATGTGTTGCAAAAGAACTCATGCTAAATTGGGAAAAATATCATTACATGGTTATTTCTAGAATTACATTACGTTATGTTGTATGTATTAAAGAAATAAAAGTCGAAAAAGTAAAAATTAAAGTCATATTCAAATTGCTGCCATAAAAAACAATAAGAGATGTGTGATCTTTTTAAGGCACACAAGAACTATTTTATAACCTTTTATTAAAAGATGAACCATTTCAGTGGACTGATGATTATCAACAATCTTTTTAGAAAATAATATATTTTTTAATATCTACATCTATTATGCAATCTCCTGATTGGTCTTTACCTTTTGAATTAATATATGATGCAATTGACTTTACTATTAGTGTTGTTTTAGGGGAAATAAGGGATGGTAAGTCCTTTGTGATTTATTATACGAGTAAGACTTTGGATAGTACTTAAATGAATTATTCAACAATTGAAAATTAATTACTTGTTGTGATGTTTGTGTTAAAAAAATTTTACTCACATTTTCTTGGTCTTAAAACTATTACTTATACTGAACACGCTGTAATGAGATACTTGATAATTAAATAGGATGTTAAACTAAGAGTAATTCATTGGACTTTGTTACTTTAAGAATTTGACATTACCATCAAAGATAAAAAGAGTGCCAAAAAAGTCATTGCCGATCATTTATTAAGACTCACAGTCGAATTGGGCACTATATCACACCTATCAATGATTCTGAAATACTAGTTATGCGACCTAGGAGGAGGGTGAATTAGGTTTCTAAAATTTAAACTATCAAACCACACAATAATTTAATCAATAATGCCTAAAAATAAAAGAGAAAAGGAAGAGAAAGCAAACATAATGCATTTTTATGTGGTCCGACAATCCCGTCTATGTCTATATTTCCAAGCTAACCAAACTCGAGGATTTCACTATCCAAGTCACCCAAGACTTCAAATTTGTTACAATTGACTTTAAAGTGTTAATAAATCTTTAACACTCAGAAGATTATATCCTAATCTCTTCACCCAAGTATTTTAACACTTACAATCTCACAAATTTTATAATGAAATTGAAGATTATAATAATGAAACTCTCTTTTAGAGTAGATGAACAAATTAAAATATAATAATGATTTAATTTATGATGATTTGTAAGTTAGAAACTCAATCTATGATGTATAAACTTATTAAGGCTTGTTGGAGAAATAAAAAATGAGTTTAATTTAGATTTATATAGTTTTGACTCGAAAAATAGCCGTTATAGGCAAATTCCAGTATCCAAACAGCTAGCTGCTATATTATGGCTGTTAGTCGCTTACTACAGCGAAGTTATTATTAAATTTGAATTTTGCTATAGAAATACTGTTCATAAAATTATAATTTTACCTATGACTTTTATAATTATATTATGGCTTAAAAACTCATAAAATTTTTACAAGCAGGTCTATTTTTAGAATAGTTTGAAGTTGTAACTATAACACTGTTCACAAAATTATAATTTTGTCCAAAGTATCCTATAATTATATTATAACTCAAAATTTTAAAAATCTTTGAAAATAAGTCTAATTTCAGAATTTCTAAATAATACTTCTTATTTCTATATTTTTGATGCTGCAAATAAATCTAAATACATAATTAAAACAATACGTATTAAAATCAAAGATTGCACAACTTTTTTGTTTTAGTCTACATTTTGAAAATCAATTAGTTTATATGAAATACTTCATTGATGATTGTAAAACTTTAGATTTATGAAAAATAATGATTAATTGATTAAAATCTTGAGCTTCACAAATGCTAAATCATACATAACTTAAATTATACTGACTTTACATGAATTTTCGCAATATTGAGTTCGTTGAGTTCCAAACTTAATTCTTGATTGAGCCATTATCCATTGATTTCACTTGATTTACTTGTATAAATTCTATCCTTCAAGAACTTAGTAAAAAAGTAAAATATATTATTTATTAAAACAATTAAGACACATGTATATTATCATCAAAATTATATTATGTGTAGCCTTTTGGGCTAACAATCTCTCCCTTTTTATGATGATGAATATTTCATGTATTTTGACATTTATACTCCCCTTAATTTATGGCATACATGAATTAACATATTAAAACAAATTGAAAATAAACTCCCTCTGAATTTATGATTTATATACTCCTCTTTAATATTTCAAAGCCAAGCATTTACATTTCAAGATTAAAAACACACATTATCTATCTCCATGTGAAAGCCAATAAACATATATGGTTAATCAAGAAACATATAAAACTCAAGCATGCATATTCACCATAGAGTTATAAAATCCATATCATCCAACAAACATCAACCAAATATCCAAATAACAAATAACAAACATCTACAATTATCCAAATACTAAATAACCAAAGAGTTATAGAATGCATATGAAGATATAGTCGAATGTGACATATAGCTAGAAAGTAGAGTACTATAGAGATGGTAGATGTGAAGAAAAGAATAGCTATGGAAACCCAAGAGCAGTGAAAAGTTGTTGTCTATCAAGAATTTATTGTTGTTAATTAAAGAGGTATTAATATTTTGAAAGGGACTGAATCTGACAAGCTTTAAATTGTGACTGAAGTTGGCTGTACTACTAAAAAAAAGGATGCACTTTAGTTAATAGCTACTACATCGGTTTTTCATGATCGGCTGAAGTAAAGTGTGAAAAACCCTTGGATGGTAAAGATGTGAACATTGTGGAGTACTGAGATCAGGGAGCTCTTCTGGTCAAGGACATCATTAAAGAATAGATGATTTAGAGGTGCAAGTACAAAAACTTTCTTCTGAAGTTTCTTATCTGTATACCATTGACCATTGTCAAATATAAATCCCAAAGTTGCTATTGCATTATTACTTAATTCCTTAGGACTAAAAAAGATTTGTTCGATTAAGGGAACACGAAAATGTTTTAGAATACAAGTAATAATACTACCATAAGGAAGTTTTCGATTTGAAAAATTCGGAATACTCAACATGTGTTGAAGAATGATATATCCAACATTTAACACCCTACCCTTAAGAATATAATCCAATAAAGCAACATCTAGACGAGTGACTTCATCACCATGTCCTCTTCTAAGACTTATTATAAGTTAAAAAACATAATGGAGTATTCTCATTTGAAATCGGTAATGCTAGGACTTTAAGGAGGACTTAAAAAAATCAGAACGTCTATAAATTTTTCTAATGAAATACCAAGAATTATAAAGTTGATCTCTAACAGTGTACACCTTTAATCCTTTATTAGGAGTACTAAGAATCTGATTTAAATCCTGAACATCAAATTCAATAAGAATTCTTCCAACATTTTGTAACAATTTTATTTGAAAATTGTGAAGAAATAGCCATATTCAAATAGAAAACTTAAACTAAATTCTAGTAATATGGTTCCTTAATGACTATAATATTTTTTTTACCCCATTGCAACAAGTAAAGCACTAAGAGATTATCATAAACATATAAATTATCCAAATTACGAAGATTGACAAAATATAAACTAATTACAGGTCGTGACATGAAAAGATCGAGAAACTATTTTTGAAGAGGTATAATTAGTAGATGAGTCATTATAAATTTTAGATTATCTCTATGATTCCCTTTCTTTTCATAGATATTTGCTTTCTCTTAGATTTCTCACCACTCACTATGATTGAAATAAGAGCAAGCTTAAACAGCCAAATTTAGATTTCTAAGATTTTAAGTGAAATAAGTATTTTTTAAGCAAGATATAAGTTTAATTTAAGCTAAAAAGCATTAAAAATTAATTAAAATGGAAGAGAGAGAAACCAATGAGTTAGGTTTTTTATTTTGGGATTTTTGAAAATGAATGATGAAATGATGTTTGAATGATCAATAATGAAGATTTAAGAGCTGAGAAATGATTTGAGTAAGTGATTTGAGCAAGAAAATGAGTGAAAAATAAAGAAATTTTAGAGAGAAATGTAAGAGAGATGTTCATGGGTTAGAGAAATTGAAAGATAGATCAAGAAAGCTTAAAGAAGGTTAAAAAAAGGCCTTGAGCCCAAGACCAAGCGGCTAGCCGCCTGGTCCCTATCTTTTTTGCACTATGTTTATTTTTGGCTTAATTTAATCAATTTAGAGATCATTTTGTGATTCAGAAACAATCCAAAGCCATTTTAATGCATGAATCATGATAATTAACATTCAAAAGATAAAACAAATTTAAGCAATTAACTCATTACTCATGCATGAACTTTACACACTCGTAAAATATGTAATCATTCAAATATTAACAATTCAAACATATTATTCATTAATCATGCTTAAACATGCATAAAATCATTAACAATCATCAAAACATCAATTCCAATAGTCTCAATAACATGATTAAAATGTTAATGCAAAAATTTCATCATTACAAGTTCATGTCAAATTTTTTAAAATTATTCTTTGCAAAGAGGTTTTTAAAAATATCAACACGCTGTTTTTTTCATAAAAATAAATTTTAATGCAATATCACCCTTTTGAATATGATCTCTCAAAAAATGATATCTAATCTCTATATACTTGGTTTTAGAGTGCTGAACAGGATTCTTTGATAGGTTTATAGTACTAGTATGATCACACTTGATAGAAATTAGTTCAAGATTAATGCCATAATCTCTAAGTAATTGTTTCATCCAAAGAGCTTGTGCACAACAATATATTAGGCTTCAATAGTTAAAAGTACGATTGAATTTTATTTCTTACTAAACTCTAAAACAAGTGCATGACTTAAGAAATGACAAGTGCCATTGGTACTTTTCCTATCAATCTTATGATCGACAAAATTAGCATTTGAATAACAAGTTAAATCTATATGTGTTTCTCTAGGATATCAAAGGCCAAGATCTATTGTTCCACTTAACTAACAAAAGATTCTATTCACAGCAAGCAAATGAGATTTCTTGGGACACGACTGAAATCATGTATACAAACATACACTAAACATGATATCGGATGTCTTTGTAGTTAAGTAGAGCAAAGAATCAATCATGCCTCGATATATTTTGGTATCAGCTTTTTTACCTTTTCATCTTTGTCAAACTTGATTGTTGTGCTCATTGAAACGTTCTTGGTTTTTGAGTCATCAATGCCAAATCATTTGAGCAAGTCTCTGATATACTTAGCTTGATTGAAGAATATTTTCTCATTATTTTGTTTAATTTACAGCCTAAGAAAATACTTCAACTCTCCCATCATGCTCATTTCAAATTCCTTACTCATACAAAATGAAAAGTCCTTACACAATGCCTCCTTAGTTGAACCATAAATAATATTATCAATATAAATTTGAACAAGTATATTTTGTTTCTTATGCTTAACAAAAAAAGTAATATCCTATTTTCCTATTGACCAATAATTTTCCAGTAAGAAATTTTTAAGCATATTATACTATACTCTAGGTGCTTATTTTAATCCATACAAAATTTTTGATAATTTAAAAACATGATTTAGAGACTTCTCATTTTTAAAACTAGGGTATTTTTTTATATAAACCTCATCCATAATATAACTATTCAAGAAATCACTTTTGACTTCCATTTGAAATAAAATAAAATCTTGATGACATGCATATGCTAATAACATCCTAATGGATTCTAATCAAGCTACAAGCAAAAATATTTTGTTAAAATCAATTCCTTCTTCTTGATTATATTCTTGAACTATTAATCTAACTTTATTCTAAACAACTACATTGGATTCATCCATTTTATTCTTAAATACCCATTTAATACCTATGACGAATTGATGTTATGGTTTAAGAATTAATTTCCACACATTATTTCTCCAAAATTGATCTAACTCCTCTTGCATTGCCATAATTTAAGACTCATTATTTTTAGCATCTGCGAAGGATTTTGGTTCAATTTGAGAAATAAATATAGCGTGTTCACATGTGTTTCCAAGTAATGATCTAGTGGTTTCATCTCATGTAGAATATTCTAAAATTAAATTTTTAAGGTGAGAAGAGATATACCTCTGCTCTTTCAAAAGTGTTTGAGAAATTCCTTCTTATTACTCAATGTTTATTTTTTTTCTTATCTATCCTCTTAATTTCCAGGAAGTGTATTCTCTTGTTTATCTTGTGTGGATCCTTATAGTGATTCTTTATTTGCATAATCATCAACAACTACTTTCTCCGTAAAGAAAGAGTTAGATTCATCAAATGTAACATGCATAGACTCTTCTATAACTAAAGTTCTTTTATTATAAACTCTATAAGTTTTGCTTATGTTAGAATAAGTAAGAAAGATACCAACATCAGATTTTAGATCAAATTTACCAAGATATTTTTGTATTCAAAATAAAATATTTGCATCCAAAATTTTTAAAATAATTAATGTTGGGTTTTCTATCTTTCCAAAGTTTATAGTGAGTTTTATTAAAATAAAGTCTAATCAATACACGATTTAAAACATAATACACAGTGTTGATGGCTTCGACCCAAAAATATTTTAGTTGACCATTTTCATTCAACATGGTTCTAGCTATATCTTGAATAGACCTACTCTTTCTTTTAATAACTTTATTTTATTGTGGAGTCCTAAGTGATAAAAATTGATGCTCAATGCCTAAATCATTATAGAAATTCTCAAATGCATGATTTTTAAACTATTTACCATGATTATTTCTAATACAAGTCATAGAGTAACATTTTCCATTTTGAACCTTTTTACAGAAAACTCTAAATGCCTCAAAGGCATCATCTTTATTAGCTAAGAATAATACCTATGTGAATCTAGAATAATCATCCACAATTACAAATGTGTAATATTTTCCACTTAGACTAGCATACCTAGAAGATCCAAACAAATTCATGTGAAATAATTGAAGAGATTTTAAAGTAGAAACATGATTCTTATTTTTGAAAGAAGTTTTGATTTGTTTACCAAATTGGCAAGCTTCATAAATTTTATCCTTTTGAAAATTAATATTTGGAAGGCCTTTAACTAAATAATTTTTTTAAAATTTTGAAATCAAATCCATGCTTGCATGACCAGTCTTCTATACCATAACCAACTATCATCATGTAATGTGGAAAAATATTTGTCATAAGTAGATGTACAATCTATATTGCTTATAGACACATTTATACACCTACTACTAATAAACATAATCTTGCCATCACTTGCATTCTCAATAACACATTTTGATATCAAAAGATAACCCTATAACATTTATCACATAATTGACTAATGCTAAGTAAATTATGTTTCAAATTTTCAACCAAACTTACATTCTCAATAAGATTAAAAGAATCTTTATCCACATTATCGATACCTATAATCTTCCCTTCGAGTTATCTTCAAAAGATACATCTCTACCATTTTCAAGCTTGGTAAATCTTAAAAATCAAGAATAATTACCTATTATGTGTCTCGAACACCCACTATCCAAGTACCATTTGTTCTTTTTTTTTCTTTAATCCCTACAAAAGAAATTTGAAGTCTTAGGCACCCAAATCTTTTTGGATCCTTGAGTGTTAGCAATGGTTTCTTTTGGAACCAAAACATATTTAACTGTATGGAATGCATTTATTTTAACTTGGTATTTATAACCCATATGACTATTTTCATTACAATAATGACAAACAATTTTTGGATCACCAATAGAGAGAGCTTTAACAAAATAATAATTATTATATTTTTGTTTCAAGTTAGGCTTATATTCAAGTTTTTCTTTATTAAAGACACATTTTTGAGTGTTCAATAATTTTTCTAAGTTATTTTAACATTTGTGAACTTTAATACAATCTCATTGAGCTCATTGTTCTTTTTCTTAGATGCTTCATTTTCTCTTAATAATACATTAACATGTAATTTTTTATGTTAATAATACATTAACATGTAATTTTTGGATCCTTGAGTGTTAGCAATAGTTTCTTTTGGAACCAAAACATATTTAACTTTATAGAATGCATTTATTTTAACTTGGTATTTATAACCCATATGACTATTTTCATTACAATAATGACAAATAATTTTCGGATCACTTATAGAGAGAGCTTTAACAAAATAATTCTTATTATATTTTTGTTTTAAGTTAGGCTTATATCCAAGTTTTTCTTTATCAAAGACACATTTTTGAGTGTTCAATAATTTTTCTAAGTTATTTTAACGTTTGTGAACTTTAATACGATCTCATTGAGCTCATTGTTCTTTTTCTTAGGTGCTTCATTTTCTCTTAATAATACATTAACATGTAATTTTTTATGTTCATATAAAATACTTTGTTTATCTTTAATTGATGTAATTCTATCATGCAATGTTTTATTATCAAATTCTAAGCTCTTGATCCTTTCATTCAAACAATCATTATATATTTTAAGTCCACCTTTTCATTTGAAAGTTCTAACATTTTCTTTTTAAGATATGCATTCTTTTTATTAATTCTCAACCAATCATCATACAATTCCTTAAAAGAATCACATAACTCATTATAGGTAGGATCACTTACCTCATCACGTTCATCATCTAAATCATTTCTATTCGCCATAAATGCCAAATTTGACACTTTATAAGATTCCTCTTCATCACTTGATTTTTCATTGCTGTTGAGTACTTGAAAATGTATATTTATAAAAGAGAAAATAATCATTTTTCACTTCAAGTTTTACTAACTTCTTTACTTTTATGTATTTAAGTTTCTTATGAATTTAATTATGCATGTTTTATTATAATTAAATATTTTCGTATTTTAGGGGCATCATGGTCATTTTACAATAAATGAGACATTAGATGATAAAACGGACGATAAATCTAAACTCAAAACGGTCAAAAACCTTAGGAGGAGTATAAAAGTAAAAATGTTACTGTTCACATATACGACACTGTTCACATGTACGGCACTGTTCATGCCACTGTTCATATGTACTATACGATGATGTGGCATTGACCGATGACGTGGTGTTGATCAATAATATGGCACCGAACAATGACGTGGCAACATTTGATTGGAGGAATAATGTATCACTGACTGATATGTGGCGTTGATTAATGACGTGGCTTGACTGATGAGGTGTCACAATCTTATTGGATAAAAATATTTATGCACTGTTGACCGATGACGTGACAGTATGTTAGTAGATCAGAAAAAATGTACATACGGTACATACATATACACAGGATAATAGCCCTGATGATGTGTTCGAATCAATCAGAACTTGCCACGTGGCGCAATCTTGTGCATCTAAATTATTTTAATCCGATGGCCATGATTTACTCATTGTATTTATAAAAGAAGGGCTCCCCCTCTAATTTGACACCCTTGACTTCATTTTTTAGCCCCATTTTTTGAAATTCCTTCTTTATCTTGTAGTTTCTTTATATTTTATTAAAATTTCCTTTTTATCCCTAGTTAAAATATGAGTAGCTAATTTTCTTTCAAGCTTGGGTTGAAGGTGAAGTCTCAACATGTTCCATGGGCTTAATTGATAAATTTATTTTATTTTCCACTCTATTTTCTGTTGATATTTTGAATTTTTGTTGACAAATAGTAATAACACAGTTATTATTATTTGGCACGATAAGCCCTTAGCACCATATTAATTAGAGCGTGGTTTATGAGGAGTGGATTTCCCTCTCATGATTTAATTGGTATTAATAAGGATATTGAGCCCTGAAGTATATTGATGCAGATCTAGATACCCAAGTACTTTATTATAATAGTTATATTTTTAATTATTTCTGCCATTTTAATTCAAAATTTAGGATAAAATCTACCATAATTTAATTACTCAATTAGAAAATTAATTCAGTACACAATTAAAATCCACTTCCCCGTGGGATCGACACTCATCACCATTAACCTTTTGTACAAAAGGTTCATGCACTTGCGAGTTCAATAAAATTTGCATAATAAGTTTTTGACACCGTTGCCAGGGAGGTAAGTTACTTTAATTTGTTGAATTAATTTTTTTAGTTTTGTAGTTTTCTTGTATTTTTTTCCTTATAAAAAATAATAATTCTATAATTTAATTTTTGTAATTTAATTTCATTCTATAATTTCTTTAAATTTCTGTACTTTAATTTTTGCTTTACTTTTCTTTGTAATTTTTTTGTTTATCTTGTTAATTTATTTTAGTTTTAGTTAATCTATTCCTTTTATTTTCTTTTTAGTGCTTGAGTGTATTTTCTTGGTAATTTTTTTCATTTATCTTGTGAATTTATTTTAATTAATTCGTAGAATTAATTCATAAAATTAATTTTTTAAGTAAATTTTGTTGTTGCTTTCTTTTAAAATTAAAAAAATTAAAAAATTAAAAACTTGTAATTTAATTTTGGTAAGTTAAATTTCTTTAAATTTCAATAATTTAGTTTCTTTATAATTTCTTTAAATTTCTATAACTTAATTCCTAAGTTATTTTTCTTTGTAATTTTTGTTTATTTTATTAATTTATTAATTCATAGAATTAATTTTTTTAATTTTTTCTTTTAAATTTTTTCCTTGTAATTTAATTTCGCTTCTTTTTCTCTTCTTTATATTTTTGTAATTTAATTTTTCATTTTTCGTTGTAAGTTATTTTTCTTTGTAATTCTAGTTAATTTATTCCTTATATTTTCTTTTTAACACTTGAGTGTATGTTCATAGTAAGGTTGTAACAAAGTGAAAAAGTTAGTATCATAATTTCTCTGTCTTTGTTATTTTTTAAATTTGTTCTCATTTTTTTGGATATATTTTTCTTTTTTTTTAAGCATGGTCGAAGGTCGCAATTACCTAATCTTGAGCTTATGGACTTAGAATTGAAAAAAATACTTAGCACACATAAACACATCCTATTTAAAATAAAATTGAAATAGATTTACAACAACAAGAACCACCACAGGAGAGGCCATTTAAGGACTATTTCAGTCCCTTAACTAACTTGAGCACATTATGTATACGATTCCTAAATGTAGCTAGTAGGAGTTTTGAATTAAAATCAAGTATGCTAAATTGTCTCCCAACATGTTATGGCCTAGAAAATAGGGACCCATATAATCATTTGAATGATTTTCATACTGTTTGTAAAACTTTTAGATATGCGAATTTTTCAGATGATGATGTTAAACTCAGACTATTCCCATTTTCTTTAAAAGATAGAGCTCGTTCATGGTTTAATACATTCCCTGCTAAGAGCATTACATCATGGGAATAAATGGTCACAAAATTGTTAAATAAATACTTCCTAGTTTATAAAATCAATTCTATTCGCAGAGAAATTTTAGAGTTTATTCAGAGAGAAGATGAGCAGTTTTTCGAAGCATGGGAGCGATTCAACGGGTTACTCTTGAAATGTCCACATCATGGACATGAAAAATGGCACCAATGCCAATACTTTTTGGAAGGATTATTGTCAAATGTGCAAGAATGGCTAATGGCAACAAGTGGAGGAGAACTAATGTCCAAAAGTGCATCAGAAATTTAAGATTTCTTTCAGCGACAAGTGGATAATTCTCAGCAACGGAGTCAATCATTCAGAAACAATAAAAGAATTAAGGGAATAAATGAGGTCTAAATTGGTGAGTCAAGCTTGAGAATCAAATAAGTAAAAGAAATGGTTGAAGGACTTACCCGACAAATTGCGTCGTTAACAACTGCTAAATCAACAGAGCCACATGACCATGACTTATACCTAGATCAAGCCAACACCATAGGTGTAATGAGGAAGCCATCAAATTACAACCCTTACTCCAACACATATAACCCTGGATGGAGAGACCACCCCAAATTTTCATGATCTCAAGAATTCCAACAGAATGGACTAATAACTCCAGCTCCACCAATGCAACCAATTCCACAAGTTCCACAAGCCTCTCAGCTACTATTCAGACCTTATAACCAAAACTTAAATTATTCTCAACCCAAACCATGGGCGGATGCATTCTAGAATTTCAAGAATTCTATCCACTCTATGATCAATCAACAAAACCGCACCATTGATGAACTACAAAATGAGATGAGAGCAAGCTTCAACTCACTGGACTAATCAATTTCTAACCTCGAGAAAATGATAGGCCAACTTGCCTCTTCAGTTCAAACCTTAGCAATGACTGTTGAGAAAGGTAAATTCCCAAGTCAACCAGTGCCAAACCCTAAAGATATGTATGAGGCAAGTACTAGTTCACCTCAGCAATAGGGAAAGGTCAAAGCAATCATTACCTTGTGAAAAGGAAAAGAAGTTGACAATAAAGTAAAGTTACCAATAACCAAATAACTCAGATTGTACCTGTAAGTGATAAGGACTCATCATCAAAGGAGAAAGAAGAGACCAACCCACGAGAGTACATTTCTAAAGCTCTATTTCTCTAGAGGTTAGCCAAAGCAAAGAAGGAAAAATCCACGCGTGAGATTTTTAAAATCTTTAAATAGGTAAGTGTCAACATCCTATCTTATGCCAAGTTTCTTAAAGATCTTTGTACTAAAAAGAGAAATATTCATGTTCAAAAGAAGGCATTTTTAACAGAAAATGTTAGTTCTATACTCCAACCCAGGCTCCCACTATCTCATGTAGTAGAAGGAACCACACAATTGAGAATGCTTTGTTAGACATAGGTGCTAGTGTTAATCTGTTGCCTTACTCAATGTTTATGAAACTTGGACTAGGAGAACTACACCTAACTCCAGTGGTGTTATAGCTTACAGATCGATCCATGAAAATACCTCGTGGTATTGTGGAGGATGTGCTTATGTAGATAGATAAGTTTTATTTTTTTATTGATTTCATTGTAATTGACACTCAACCACTGCAGGATTCAAGGAAGCATATCCCTATTATCTTGGGTCGTTCATTCTTGGCAACTGCCGATGCTCACATTCAATGTAAGACGGGAAATATGCAGTTGTCTTTCGACAATATGACCATGGAGCTAAACATCTTCAACATTACTAAACAACCTTGCAATACAGATGATGGAATTATTGATATGTATTTAATTGAAGCAATAATGGATGATACTTTTCTTTCAAACCTTAGTGATGACCTTTTACAAATATGTTTAACTCATTTTAGTTTGAATTTTGATACTGATAGATCGGTCAATAAGGTCAATAGCTTACTTGACTCAACACCATCCATAGACACAAATAAATAGAAGTCAAGAGTTGAACAGCTAGCACTATCAGAGAAGAAACTCAGCCCATCATCAAAATCACCACCAAAACTCGAGCTCGAGTTATTACCCAATACTTTGGAATATGCATTCTTGGGAGAAGAAAGTACTTTGCCAGTAATTATTTCATCATCCTCAGATGACAAACAAAAAGATAAGTTGTTAGAGGTTTTAAAAGAACAGAAAGGAGCATTAGGATGTACTATAGCCGACATAAAAAGTATAAACCCAATACATTGCATGCATTATATTCACTTTGATGAAAATGCTAAGCCTACTAGGGAAATGCAACGTCGATTGAACCCTAACATGAAAGAAGTTGTTAGAACCAAAGTCCTTAAACTATTAGATGTTGGTATCATTTATCCCATTTTTGATAGTTCATGGGTCAGTCTTGTACAAGTTATTCCCAAGAAGTCAAGAGTCACAGTAGTTACTAATGTTGATAATGAATTGATACCCACTAGAGTAACTACAGAGTGGCGTGTATGCATTGATTATAGAAAGTTAAATTCTGTCACACGTAAAGACTATTTTTCTTTGCCATTTATTGATCAAATGCTTGATAGATTAGCAGGTCATGAATTTTATTGCTTTTTAGATGGCTACTGAGGATACAATTAGATTTTCATAGCACCAAAAGATCAAGAGAAAACCACTTTCACTTGCTCTTTTGGCACTTTTGCATATACAAGGATGCCATTTAGATTATGTAATGCACCTACTACTTTTCAACAATGCATGTTGAGCATTCTTTCTAATATGGTTGAATGATTTCTTGAAGTCTTTGTGGATGATTTTCTATCTTTGGATACTCATTCGATTAATGTTTACATCATCTAACACTAGTTCTACAGAGATGTATAGAGAAGAATTTGGTTTAAATTGAAAGAAGTGTCATTTTATGGTACAACAAAGTATTGTTCTCAGTCACATCATTTCGAGCAAAGGTATTGAGGTTGATAGAGCCACGGTAGAGCTCATTTCTAATCTCTTTCCACCTAAAATAGTCCGAGAAGTAAGATCTTTCTTTGGACACACTGATTTTTATACACGTTTCATTAAAGATTTTAGTAAAATTTTTAGACCCTTATATAATCTACTTGCTAAGGATGTATCTTTCATATTTAATGATTCATGTCTTGTGGCATTTGAAAAACTAAAGCAATTGTTGACATCATCACCCATCATTCAACCTCTAAACTGGAACTTACCATTTGAACTTATATGTTATGCATTTGATTATACGGTATGAGTAGTATTAGGACAAAGAGTTAGTCGAATTCCCCATGTCATTTACTATGCTAGTATGACATTGAATGATGCCCAGTTGAACTATTTAACTACAGAAAAGAAATGCTAGTAGTATTATTTGTATTGGAGAAATTTCAAACTTATCTCATTAGTTGTAAAATAATTATGTTCATAGATCATGCTGCTCTTAAATATCTTCTCACAAAAAAGAAACAAAAGCTAGACTAATTTATTGGGTGCTACTCTTGTAGGAATTTGACTTCGAAATTAAAGACAAGAAAAGCACAGAAAATGTTGTGACAAATCATATTTCTCGTCTAAATTTTGACACAATTAAAGAGCCATTACCATTAAATGAATCATTCCCAGATGAACAACTAATGAGTGTGGAAGTTTTACCATGGTATGTTGACATAGTTAAGTATCTTGTTACAGGTCAACTTCCAAAGTATTGGACCAAGCAGGATAAGGCTAAATTCTTTGCAGAAATAAAGAATTTCTTTTGGGATGATCCTTATTTGTTCAAGTATTGTGCTGATCAAATTATTAGACGATGTGTCTCAGAAAGTGAATTTTAAAATATCCTTTCAATCTGCCATAAACAAATCTGTGAAGGTCATTTTAGCGCTAAGAAAATAGCAAATAAAATTTTACAACATAGTTTTTATTGGCCAACTATATTTCAAGATGCTTACACATTTTGTTCTTCATGTGATAGGTGTCAACGAACAAGGAGTATTACTCAAAGGAATATGATGCCACTAAACCCAATTTTAGTGATTCATATTTTTGATGTATGGGGTATCGATTTCATAGGACCCTATCCTCCTTCCTTTGGCTATCAATACATATTGGTTGCTGTTGATTATGTATTAAAATAGGTAGAAGCAATTTCATGTAGGACCAATGATCACAAGGTGGTGATAGGATTTTGAAAAGTAACATTGTTTCATGCTTTGGATTCCCTCAAGCAATAATCAGTGATGGTGGTGCCCACTTTTGTAACAAATCATTCAAAGCTCTTCTGACAAAGTATTTCATTACTCACAAAGTGGCTACCCCATATCATCCACAAACTAACGGTCAAGTTGAGATCTCCAATCGAGAAATAAAGCACATATTAGAAAAAATGGTGAGATCGAACAGAAAAGATTGGTTACTATGACTTGATGATGTATTATGGGCATACAAAATGGCTTTTAAGACCCCAATTGGTGTCACCCTATAGGTTAGTGTATGGAAAAGCTTACCAGCTACTTGTGGAACTCGAACATTGTGCATACTGAGCCATCAAGAAATTCAATTTTGACATACAGCAAGCTAGCTCAGAAAGAAGATTCCATCTAGCAGAACTTGAAGAAATTCGCAATGATACATATGAAAATGCCAAAATTTACAAGCAGAGAATGAAAGTCTTTCACAACAAGCAAATCACGAGGAAATCTTTCATCCCAAGTTAGAAAGTACTTTTATTCAATTCTTACTTGCACCTATTCTTAGGTAAGTTGCGCTCCCAATGGTCTGGCCCTTTTATTATTCATACTATTTTTCTATATGGAGCAATTGAAATTAAAAACCCATAAAATGGTGTCACCTTTAAAGTTAATGGTCAAAGATAAAAACCATATCTGGAGTACCAATCACGTTGAGAGGACATAGAAATAAATTTGTATGGCCCACCAAATTTGAATTGAGATTTCTCAGTGATTTAATTTCATTTTTTTGATTATTTTTATATAAGTTTTTTTATTAATCATTAAATTTTCTTTTATCGCTTGTAATCATGAGTACCTCAATTAAAAAACATCTCTTTAATATTCTTCGATAATTTTGACATATCCAATCTCATCTTAGAAACCAGATACAATTTTATAAAACACATCGTATAAGGAAGTTACAACCACCTGAGTTAGTTTCTCATGTTGAGAATTTAGAACGACAACTCAGAGAAATTGAGAGAGGATGTAGAAATTGAGAGAGGCATCTACATCATCCAATTAGAGCTTGAGGTAAATTCAATAAGAGGATGATGGTAAGTTAATTTTTTTGTGTTATTTTTTTATTTTTACATGTGTTGTGTTTTTGTTAGATTTTTTTTTTTGGTGTGTTATCATTTTTCATCCAAGTTAAGTGGTGAATAACGATACGTCGTGACAATCAACGTCAATTACATTAGTTTTCTATAATAACTAATATTCTGAGTTGAAGGCATGGATAGAGACGAGATCTTAGCAAAACTTCACAAGCGATTTCCTTCACTTCCTCAGAATGCTCTCCTTACTATTTATGAAGCTCGGTCCGAATGCATGCGATTACTTATAAAAAATCATATTCCTACTGACATCTGATGGATAATTAAAGCTAAAGTGCAATTTGAAGGTGAGTTACCCTTTAAATTTATTGCATACATGCCTAGTTATGGTAAAGAAAATTATTCAAGAAAACAGAGAGTCCAAAAGCTCTATAATGTTTGTCATAAGTGTGTCAGAATGAGATGCAATAAAAACCAATGTTCTTTAAGAATGCTGTCTGATAACAGGGAAGATAAGATTCAATTCATTAGGGATGGCTTGAATAAAGAGTCATTGGATGATATCCTTTATCTCTTGAAACACATCCTAGTGGATACGTCCAAAACGTAATACTCCAGTTATGCCCATTATTCCAGAAAGAATGCGCAAACTATAGTCTCGGGAATCTGACTATAACAGACCCTGTTTGTTAATTTGTAAGAAAACTAGATGGGAAGCCTATCCTCGACTCATAAAGGGCATTCAAGCCATTTCTGGACGTAAAATTAGAAGAAGATGTGAGCCATAGTCGCAACTACTTGTAAATATCTTTTCATTTCATGTTGTTTTATTTCACTCTTATTTGATTACTTGCATTTTTCTCTTTATTTATTTTATGCTATAATTATTTGCTTTGTCTTTTCACTGTTTTCTTTTTTACTCTCGAGCCATGTGCTTCACGAGTTATTTGACATAAACATGCTATCTCATTTACAACTGTGAACTATTATCACCAAGATCCTTAAATATGACTTTTTTGTTAAGGCACTCACAAATTATTTTTAAGAGGTATCCAATGGTAGCTACTCCCAACAATTAAATCAATAACATTTGTGCACTCTCTAGATTTAACTATGGCAAATATAAAGAATTTATTGAGGCAGCCGTAGATCATGATCGAAGCATAGCAGCTAGGAAACTACGCTTGGTTTATGGAGAAGGTGATCGAGGATTATCAAAACTAGTTTTAGAAGCCGCTTATACCAGAGGGAGTCAAGTGTTAGGCATCATCCCAGCAATCCTAAAACCTTTGAGCTGTTTGTCTGACTCCCTAACTGGAGAAGAGTTAGTAATTTCAGGTATGAAAGAGAGAATAACTGAAATACTGAATTATGCTGATGCCTTTATTTTTTTACCAGAAGATCTTACAACTCTAGAGACACTAATTACATTAGCATCTTGATCCTATCTGAACAGTCATAAAAAATCTATTGGTTTGTTAAATGTCAATAACTTTTATGATGGCTTTCTCGCATTTCTTAACCATGCAATAAGAAACTATATCATTCCTTTCGCAGTGAAACAAATCTTTATTTATACTTATTGCTAATGAGCTACTTGATCTGTTATAAGCTTATAGACCAAAGTCACATCATGAGACCTTAATTTTGGGATAGCCCACTAATGATGGTAGCAGTAGCCGCAATAAGAAGTGCAAATTAGATTTAACTTTCTGTTTATAAATATTTTCTTCTGTGTTGCAGCACCGAGGTAATATCTTCTAATCTCTACTTCTTTCCTTTAAAATATTGAGGACAATGTTTCGTTCTGGTTAGGGGGAGGGAATAATTGATAATTATGGAATGTCTTAATCTTTGTTTAGTTTTTACTAATTTTTGTTGTAGGAACTAACTGTGGTTAACTTTTTACGTCGAAAATAGCTGAATATAGAGTGTAGTGACTCTAGAAACGCATTTTCTTAGTTTGAAGTTTAAAAAAAAATTACTTTTCAGTCATTTTTTTGTTGTATTTTAAGCGTGATTTTTCTAACTTCCTTTTTCTAATTTCTCCTTTATAAATATACACTTTCAAAATTTTGAGTTGAAGATGGTTGAATATGGAATGTCATAATTCTAGAAACACATCTTTTTAGCTTTTTTTTCTCAAAATTTTTTTAAAAATATATATATATTTTTTGTGATTTTTTTTGACATGATGACTTTTAAATTTTAGTATTTATATTATCTTTGGTCTTGAGTTTTGTTACACCATTTTTGCTACTCTATATGTTGATGTCTGAGACAAAAATATAAGTTGCCTGAAGGAATATACATGTCATAATAAATTTCAAGTGAGTTTTTGATCATTTTTCTTAGAGAGTAATCCTTTTTTGCCTATTATTTGTACTGTTTAACAGTTTATTTTTTATACACGATCTATAAATTTCTATTGAGTCAACCTTCTAAAAAAAAGGGAAAAAAATTTTTGTGTGTTGCTACGTCTGAAAGTTTATCTAACTAGTAGATGTGAAAGATTAGTTGGTACCTTAAAAGACGATGGAAAGGCCATCTTTGATCCGTTTGAGTCTTTTTAGTCATCCCTTTTGTGAAATATCCTTAGTTAACCCTTTTGAAGCTTCAAAAAATATTATTATCTTTTTTTTTGTTAACTTATCATCCGACCTAACTCCAATATAAAATATTACTCAATGTTGTACAAATTCCATCACCCATTCATGTTTGAGAAAAATATAAATAATTAGTTTGTTCAATAAAATTGTGTCTTAGTGTAAAAAAAAGAAAAAAAGAAAAGAAAAATTCAAAATTTATATATTAGTTTAAAAAAAAGAAATGTACTCTATAATCTTAAAAAAAAAACTTCCTTTTTTTTCTCGAGCATGTATTTTGTTTTTCTTTTCCTATTTTTTCGTTTTTATTTGCCATGTCCCTAGTCTAC
The DNA here is from genome assembly GCA_030449875.1 of Aegle marmelos. Taxonomy (NCBI): domain Eukaryota; kingdom Viridiplantae; phylum Streptophyta; class Magnoliopsida; order Sapindales; family Rutaceae; genus Aegle; species Aegle marmelos. The sequence continues at coordinate 2,132,232 of JASUUL010000046.1, read as the reverse complement.
GTTACATCCTAATAAAAGTTCTTGACTTTAGAAAAATATAGTCTGAAGTAGAAACTAGTTACATGGGCTATGAAGATGTAGTGATGCATAAAAAAATAATAAAAGAAAAAATATATAAATAAATATATTGGTCTGACTCATATTTTTACTTGAGATCGTATTATTTCTAAGCTATGGGCACATTTATTTCATTTTGGTGAGAGTGTGCAATATTACTTTAATATTTTCTCTTAATTTACCATCCATGGGAGTGACTATTCTTATTGGATTTAATTTCTTTGTGAGAGTGTCACTGTTAGTGAGATTTTGGGGTATTGACATATCATTCTTGAAAGCAGCTTAGTTACAATAGCTGTAACAAAGTCTACAGGATTGATTCATGTGGATGGTTGATTTGAAAATAATATTTTTTAAAGATCGGAGATAATGCTTATACTTTTATTTGATTTACATCATAAAGTTTAATTAAATAAACATGATAGTTCAAAAAAAAAAGTTTTGGGTTTGAATTTGATTTCACTTAATTTGCTAAGGACTAGTAATAAGCTGGTTGGGGGTGTATTGAGTACTAGAAAATGTATATTTATAAAGGAGAAAATCATCATTTTTCATTTTAAGTTCTACTAACTTTTTTACTTTTATGTATTCAAGTTTCTTATGAATTTAATATGCGTGTTTTATTATAATGAAGTATTTTCATATTTTAGGGGCATCATGGTCATTTCATAATAAACGAGATATCGGATGATAAAACGAACGGCAAATATGAACTCAGAGTGGTAAAAAACCTTAAGAGGAGCATAAAAGTAAAAATATTACTGTTCACATATACAGTACTGTTCATGATACTATTCATGATACTATTCATATGTATTATATGATGACATGGCGTTGATCGATGATGTGGTACCGACCAATAACGTGACAGTATTTGATTAGAGGAATGATGTGGCATTGACTGATTATATGGCGTCAACTAATAATGTGGCTTGACTGATGAGGTGTCACAATCTTATTAGTTAAAAATATTTATGCACTGTTGACTGATGACATGACAATATATTAGTAGATCAGAAAAAATGTGCATACAGTACATACATATACACGGAATAAATTTTGGTTAAATTTTTAAGAGAAAATCCTTTTAAGTTGATTTGGAATTCCTCGAGCCTTTATTAGTGATAAAGGTTAGCATTTTTATAATAAGTCATTTGAGTCTTTAATGAAAAAATATGAAATTACACGTAAACTTGCTACCCCTTATCACCCTCAAATAAATAGTAAGTAAAACTTAAAAATAAAAGAAGTTTTAGAAAAGATAGTCAACCTAAACCGTAAAGATTGATCTCTTTGACAAACTAATACACTCTAGGCCTACTGTACTGAATTTAAAATATTTTCAGAAATTTCACCCTATCAGCTAGTTCATGGTAAACCTTGTCACTTACCTATTGAATTTAAACACAAATCATTTTGGGCTATTAAAGATTTTAATTCAAATTTGGGTAATGTTGGTAATGCACGAAAATTGCAATTGAATGAATTTGATGAATTAAAGAATGATTCATATGAAAATTCGAGGATTATTAATGTAAGAGCAAAAGCTTTTCAAGATAAAAGGATTTTTCGAAAAGCATTTGAGGCTAGTTAAAAAGCGTTGTTTTATAATTCTTATCTTCATTTATTTCCAAGAATGCCAAAATCAAAGTTAAGTGGTCCATTTGGTGTAAAAAATATATATCTATATAGGACCATAGAAATTAAGAATTCAAAAAATAATGTCATATCTAAAATTAATGGACAAAAAGTAAAAACATATCTGGAATACCAATTACGTGAAGAAAGCACTGAAATAAATTTGATTGATGCACCAAATCTTGATTAAGTTTTTAATAAATGATTTAACTTTTCATTTTTACTTTATGATTTGAATTATTTGACTGTTTTGAATGATATGTGTTATGATGTTTCTTGCTTAAGTGTGTTTAATAATTGTGTGACTTTTCATTATTATACATCATAAGCACCTCAATAAATAAGGTTAGAATTTAATAAAATATTTATTTTATAATTTTTGATAAAATTAGTATTTGGTAAATTTTATAAAAGCAACTTATTTCATAATTTTCTTTATTTTATTAGCAGTTTTTGAATACATTTAGGGGATTACTTTTCATAAATAGCTTATTCAATAAGTTACAATACCTTTTTAAAATTTCTATTATAATCTTAGTATTTTATTCAAAAGATAATTATATCTTATTTATCCATACATCTTAATATATAAATCATTAGATATCATAATATCATTATAATTTGAGAAATTTTATTGAAAAAATTTAATGTGCATGTAATACGGATTACTTTTATTTTATTTAGATTATATATAGTTATAAATTTTTATCATATTTTATGTAATAGATTATGAAGTGTTTTGGATTTTTTTGAATTGGGTTTTTTAATATAATGTTACATATTCAAGGAAAAAAGGGGTGATAATTTAATATTATGTCTATTTTAATTGTTGTGTAATAAAACAACACTTTCGTAATTAAATTTACCAAACACTTGTAGTCAACTTTTCAAATTCATAGTCACTGCAACAATACAATTTACTAAACACCAAACTACTTTGTTCATCAGTAGGTTATTTCATTCACACAACAAAAAATACTTGTTTTATAAGCATCTGCAATCCCAAACTGGTCATAAATGTGTTAAAAGTTTTTGTTCATTGTCTTGTATAGCCTGTTGCTTTTGATAAGGCATTTATGAAGTCAATGGTATAGTGTAGATTATTTATTTATTTTTAAGAAATGAGTTGTAAGGAATTTCTTTTCTATTTTAATCTGAATGGTAAAGATTAAAAAACCTTTGTTACCAGTTTTCAATTTTCTCTATTAAAAATCTTTTAAAAAGATGGGAAAAATGAGACACTGTAGTCCCTTTTGGAACTTATTTTTATGATTTTAATCCATGACAGATTGCATTATTCATCGCTTTTAAAAATGCAAATTAAAAACAATACTCAGACATAAATGTGACTTTTTCTTACAAATTGGTTATTTGAGATCTTCTCAAATTAAAACTAGTTAATTTATCTCTTTAAAAGCAACATGTATCATTCAGTAGTATTTTTTTTCACTGTTTAAATATTAGGGTGTAATGATTAATTAAAAATCAATCAGGACTAAAATGATAAAAACTAAATTCTAGGAGGGATTTAAGACTCACTCTACCAAAGAAAAGTCATTGCACATTTTTATTCGTTGTCTTGAACTATGTTGCTATAAGATAAAAGTCTTGTAAGGAATCAAATAACTTGGATAACTTGGGTAAGAACCTTATTTATATTATACTACTAGAATAATCTTAATCTTAAGTTTGTTGAGGATATTATCTCACATAGAATAGTTATTAGGATAATAATATAAATTTTAAGTAACTTTCAACTCTTAAACTAGCTTTTAAGTATAAGTTAGATCCCTAAACTTTTATTTACGATACTAAAATAACAAAAATGACTCCAATAAATATACTAAAAACAAGGTAAATCTTAATAAAATAATTAAGATTAATCTAACTCAAATACTATATTTTAATAAATATATTTACTCCTATGAATCCCAGTTAAGGATTATAGACATTCTGATGTGGCTTGACAAATGGTCTAAAAAATTAGCAAGAGATCAATCATAATTATTGGCGTCAAGAAAATTGATAACTATCACACAGTTTGGTTCAAGACAATTGAAATGTGTTACACAATTTTCTTCATTGTCTTGGAGCATGTAGCTTAGGATAAGATCCACGAGTGTTAGTTACAGATATTTGAATAACTTATTTGTCACAAAATTTCTATTGTAATGCTTAAGCATATCATTGAAAGAACTTTGATTTCACAACTTCACATGCATATGAATATCATAAAAAATGATTGAAGTACTTATTTATCTTTTTCCAAATAATTTTTTTGCCATGTAGAGGTTACAACTTTTCTTGCATAGCCAAATCTTAAAGAGATTAATTAAACTATGGAAATTCACCACTTTTATTTAGTAGTGTTACGAGTTTCCTTTAAAGGAACGCAGGCTGGCCAACAATTACTTTTGTTTTAGAAAATAGATTTCAAGGAGTTTGGTGCATTAGTTAGCGTAATAATAATACAAGGGCACTCAAGATACAATTGTCTCCAATCTTTCACTTGCTGGGATTAGAACAACAATAAACGCACTATTATCATCAGCAGTAAGAGCTAAATATCGATCATCATATGTTGCGGACTATTATATAAGGTCAAGCTAATATTGTTGAATCCTTAATCTAACGTTGGGCGTATATGTGAATAATTATGTATTGCAAACTATCATATAAGATTATGCGCAATTAAAATGATGGCAAAATTAGGAATACAAGTGATAACCAAAAAAGATTATTTATATGAGTAGTTATGGTCCCCAAGTCATACGTATTCTTTCGATTCCTTATGATATCTCATCAGAGAGAGAGAGCACAAAGAGAATTAAACGATTCTCTAAAAGAACGTATAGATCTGGAAGACTAATTACATATTCTAAGGAACTATTTGGCGTTATAGATTTAGGTACGCTTCTGCATATTTTGTTATTAATTCTTGGTGATACAACATAATATTCTTAGATTATAGATGATAGTTTTCACAAAAGATTTTGTTTATCCCAACAAGTGGGATCAGAGCCAATTCATGTTGAATCATTGATAATCAAATTTATTTTCATTAAAGATTAAATATTGTAGTGTTCTTAAATATGTTATCTTTAACAGATTTGTTATTTTACTAAATTAAATTCAAAATTTTAGGAATTTTTTTAAATTCAGTTCTTTAATTAAAAAAATTCCCAATTCGATTTCATATTGTTGGTTTCTTTAAAGTTTAAAGTTTTGTAGCTGGCGGTTATCGTCTAGTTAAGGTTCATGGCTAAAGTATCACAAACAGCTAAGACAACATGGACATCTTGCGATTGTTAAGCTGTACAGCAATGAAGCATAGCACCATGGACAGTTTGGTTTTGACACGCTGCTAGTGCGCGATTTATGTTTTGGCAGTATGAGTCACGCTACTGGCATGCATTTTACGTTGATGCAAAGCGCGGCCCGTGCTCAAGAGGAAGAACCGCGGCTTAAGAAAAAGAAAAGGGTAGGCCACAGCGGTCGTCGCATAAAAAAAGGGTGGTGGCCGGTTTATTCCTTTTGCGGTAGTAACAGCGCGGCCATCAGGCTATGTCATCAAGCAAGCCACGGCATACAGCTTAGTTAAAGAGGCAACCACGCCCGCTGCACAAGGAAGAAGAAAAGCAGCAGTATGGCTACTGGATGAAGATGAAGAAGAAACGAAAAGGCCAAGGGTTACATGGAAAATATCATAAACGTCCTTAAGGAATTATACAATTTCTTTTTAGTAGAATAATAAAGATATTTTGTATTTAAACCCTAAATTTGTATAGGCTTAATGAAATTAAGTTTTGGGTATAATTTTAGGCTTCATGTAAAGAAATAGTGGGGCTAATTTAGCATTTATAATAATCCATTAATTTAAAGTTATAATTTGAAATATTTAAAAAAAATTGATTTCTTTTAGATAGGTTTGGTTTGGTTCTGCTCAGGTTAAACTAGTCTATTCTAGAACCCGTCAGTAGTTTGGACCCATGAACGTTGACTGTTGATTGGTCAAAGGTTGACTTTAACCTAAAATTTTTTTTATTTTGTGTAATGTTTTAGTATAATTTTAAATTCAAATATTGGTTAGTTCATATATATTTATTAATTGAAGCAATATGCCACTAAAGTGACCTCTCTTGTGAAAATTAATTTATTTTGGAATATAAACAGTTTTTTGTATTTGTAATTGCTGTGAATATTGATCAACTCAAAGAAAGATCCATATTTAATAGAATTACATATGCACTTGTAGTGATAAATACGTGATAATTATTCGATTTTATATGTGAGAAATAAATCAGCCCAAAGGAAAATTAATTATTTGACATGTTTTTTATTATCAGTTTTTTATTACTACACTAAAATATCACTTACAAGTTAATATTTTATCCAAAGATGAAATGTTAATAGAGTGCTCGGTATCTTGAAATGGGATTTACTTTTATTAGAATATATTTTTATTTAAAGACTAATATGAGCTTCTTTCATTTGTTTATTGTTCTCTATTCTCTTATGTCCGCTATTAATATTACGGCTAACATCAATTCACTTCTCATGCTAAATGGCTCTAACTTCAAATCATAGCATGAGAACCTTTCCAAAGTTTTTGCAGTCATAGATATTAACCTTACGTTAAGGGTTGATTCTCTCCTATCTCTTACAGATGAAAATACTCCTGATGATAAAAGGAAAATGGAAATTCGGGAGAGATCAAATTGCATGAGTATCATAATTATGAAGAAGGCTATTTCATAAGCATTTAGGAGCTCAATGATTGAAAAAGTAACTACGGGTAAAAAAATTCTTGAACAGATTGTACAAAGATTTGTCAAGAACAAAAAGGCTGAAATTGGTACGCTCTTGATAAGTCTAATTTCAATAAGGTATATTGGTAAAGGTAATATTAGAAAATGCATCATGAAGATGTCTCATCTTACTTTAAAGTTAAGAGCACTTAAGCTTGAACTCTTTGAGGTCTTACTAGTGCATTTGGTTATAATATCCTTATCAATACAGTTCAACTAGTTTAAAGTGAGCTATAATTGTCAAAAAGAAACCTGGTCTCTAGATGAGCTCATATCATATTGTGTTTAGGAAGAAGATAAGTTGAAGAAAGATAAGACAGAAAGTGCTCATCTATCCTTTACTCCTAAGGGCAAAAAGAGAAAGAAGGATAAAAAAGCTGCAGATACAGCATCCTAAAAGAAACAATAAAAGAAACCAGATGATTCAGAAGTACTAGTTATTTCTTTTGTGGGGCTGAAGGGCATAAAAAGAAGCACTGCACTAATTATCACGTATATCGTGCTAAGAAAAGTATGTTTTTTAGTTTGATTTGTTTTGAGGTTAATTTAAGTTCAATATCTAAACATATGTGATAGATTCTAGAGCAATCACTCATATTAATATGCCTATGCAAGGTTATCTGAGTTGTCAAAAACATAGTGATGGTGAAAGATACATCTATATAGATGATGGCAAGATAGTTGAAGTTGAAACAATTAGAAAATTTAGATTATTGTTAAAGACTATATTTTACTTGGATCTTAATGAAACATTTGTTGTTTCATCCTTTAGACAGAATTTGGTTTCTATTTCTGCCATGGACAAATTTGGTTTTTCTATTTCATTTAGGAATGAAAATTTTAATTTGTTTCATGATTCAAGACTAATTAGTTTCGATTCTTTATCATTTATCTTTATACGCTTGATCCAATTGTTTCATTTAATGAATCCATGTAATTAAGTGCACGAAGTTTAAAGAGAAAATTAACCAATGAGAATTCAGTTGAGTTATGACATAAGAGATTGGGTCATATATCTAAACAGAGAATAGCGAGACTTGTGTCTGATAAAATTCTTAGTCCTTTAGATTTTACAATTTTTGATATTTGTGTTAACTATATCAAGGAAAAACAAACCAATCAAAGGAGATTTGAAGGCAATAAGACTTCAGATGTCTTAAAACTCATACATACAGACATTTATAAGCCATTTCCTATAGCTGCTAAGAACAATCAATAATATTTTATGATGTTCATAGACTATTTTTCGAGATATAGCTACATATATCTCCTCCATAAAAAGACACAATCTCTGGACATGTTCAAAAATTTTAAAGCTGAAGTTAAAAATCAACTTGACAAAGGAATTAAAGTGTTAGATCTAACCATGGTGGTAAATATTATGGTAAATATGATAGTTCACGTGAACAATGTCCAGGGCTATTTGCTAAATTCCTAAAGAAATATGGTATTATCCCCCGGTATACTATACTGGGTTTGCCTACTATGAATGATGTTGCTGAAAGACAAAACAGGACACTTAAAGACATCGTAAGAAGCCTGATTTGTCATTCTATCTTAACAGAATCACTAAGGGGAGAAGCACTAAAGATTGCAGCATATATCCTTAATAAGGTTCCAATTAAAGTGACTTCCAAAACCTTTTATGAGCTTTAGAACGATAAAAAGTCTAGTCTAAAGCACTTCTACATTTGGGGATGTACAGTTGAGGCAAGCCTATATAGGCCTAATGAGAAAAAACTGGACTTAATGTCGATGAGTTATTATTTTATTGGATATTCAAAATAATCTAAAGGGTACAAGTTATATGATCCTACAACTACGTCAATTTTTGAGTAAAAAGATACCTGGTTCTTTAAAGATGTTGAGTTTATAGGAAGATATATGGTTAGAGACATTGTCTTTAAAGAGGAATATGTTAATATTCCCATAAGTGTATTTAGCATTGATCATAGTCTCATTCCTGACTACACAATAAATCAAGACAATATTGGAGAACTCCTATACAAGAAGTTGTTCTAAAAAAAACAAATTTTATAACCTCAAGAACTTATGCCATTAAGTAGATCTACTAGAGAAAGAAAAAGTATCTTGCCAGATTATTACATTATATTTCTCCAAGAACATAAGGTAGATATTGGAATGATGAAAGATAATCTAATCAATTTTCATTAAGCTATGAAAAATTCAAACTCTCAAAAGTGGGTTGATGCTATGAATTAAGAGATGAAGTCCATAAAAGACAATGATGTATGGGATCGTGTCCTCTTACAAGAAAATGCGAAACCTATTAGTTGCAAATGTTTATTTAAGACCCAGAGGGATTCGAAAGGCAATGTCGAGAGGTATAAGGCGGGTCTCGTCACATAGGGCTTTACATAGAAAGAAAGCATCGACTATAAAGAGATTTTTTCTTTAGTTTTTTTTTAAAGACTCTTTCAGGATTATAATGGCATTACTGGCGTATTTCGATCTTCAGTTACATCAGATGGATGTAAAGATGTCATTTTTCAATGCTGATATTGATGAAACAATCTATATAGTGCAACTAGAAAAATTTATGTTTGGAGACCCAAAGAATATAGTGTGCAAACTTAAAAAATTTTCATCTTTGGGCTCAAACAAGCATTTGGATAATGGTCTTTTAAGTTTCATAAAGTGATTATCTCATTTGATTTTGAGATAAATTTGGTAGATGATTGCATATACCATAAGCTTTGTAAGAGCAAATATATTTTTTTAGCATTATATGTATATGATATTTTGCTTGCTAATAGTGATATAGGCTTATTGCACGATATTAAGAGATTTCTATCGAAGAACTTTGAGATGAAAGATTTTGGTGATGCTTCTTTTATATTAGGTATATAAATACACTGGAAATGGTCTCGAGGTATTCTAAGATTATCATAAAAGAGCTATATCAAAATAGTTCTCAAGAGATATGGCATACAAGATTGCAAATCAGGTGATATCTTTGTGACTAAGAGAGATAAGTTTAGTCTCAATTAGTGTTTTAAGAATACTTTTAAGGAAAGAGAAATGCAAAAGATTCCTTATGCGTCGGCAATAAGAAGTTTGATGTATGCTCAGGTTTGTATGCGATCAGATATTATGTGCATTATTGGAATATTGGGTAGATACTTAAGTAATATGAGATAAGACCATTCAAAAATAGCCAAGAAAGCCTTGCGATACTTATAGAGAATAAAAAGGTACATGCTCATATATCAAAGATCAGATAAGCTTGAAATTGTTGGGTATACTGACTCCGATTTTGCTAGATGCTATGATAGTATGAAATTCACTTCGGGTTATATCTATCTACTAGCTAAAGATGTTCTCTCTTGGAAGAGTGCTAAACAATCTTTTATAGCCTTTTTTATAAATTGTTTATCACTCTTCTACAATGGCAGCAGAGTTTGTAGCATGTTATGAGGCATCCAATCATGGGATATGGTTACAGAATTTTATCATGGAGCTACTTATAGTAAATAGTGTTGATAGACCACTCAAGTTATTTTGTGACAATGAGTTAGCAGTACTATATTCTAATAACAATAAGAGCCTAACAAAGTCAAAGTATATAGACATCAAGTTCTTAGTTGTTAAAGAAAGAATTCAAAGTGAAAAATTATCTATTGAGAACATTGATACAAACTCTATGAATATGAGTCCACTTACTAAAGAATTGTACCCAAAATATTTCATTAGCACACTACTCATATGAGTGTCATGTATTGTATAAATTATATTGAACTCACAAGTCCACGAATTTATTGTAGAATATATTAATAGTGACGAGTGTCAATTCCATGAGGAGGTAAATTTTAATTATATGTCAAATTAATTGAAAATGATAACTATTATAATAAAGCACTTAGGTATCTGGATCCGCATTAACATGCACCAGGGCTTAATATTCCTTATTGGTACCAATTAAATCATGTAGGGAAAATTAATTCCTCATTAACCACGCTCTAATTAATATGGTGCTAAGGGATTATTGTGCCAAATAGTAATAATTGTGTTATTACTATCTATCGATGAAAAGTCAAAACATCTACAGAAATTAGAAGGGAAAAGAAAATGAATTTATCAATTAAGCCTATGAAACATGTTGAGACTTCACCTTCAACCCAAGCTTGAAAGAAAATTAACTACTCATATTTGAACTAGGGGTAAAATAAAAATTTTATTAAAATACATAGAAAATACAATATGGAGAAGGAATTACAAAAAATAGAGCTCAAAAAAGAACTCAGAGGTGTCAAATTAAGAAGGGAGCCCTCCTTTTATAGATACAATGAGTAAATCATAGCCATCGAATTAAAATAATTTGAACATACAGGATTGCGCCACATGGTAAGTTTTGATTGGTTTGAACACATTATCAAGGCTATTATCCTATGTATATGCATGTATTATACACACATTTTTCCGATCCACTAACATATTACCACGTCATTGGCCAATAATGTATAATCATTTTAATTTAATAAGATTGTGACACTTCATCAATCAAGCCCTATCATCAGTTAATGCCATATAATCAGTCAATGCTATATCATTCCTCCAATCAAATACTGTCACGTCATTGGTCAGTGCCACATCATCAATTAATGCCATGTCATTGGTCAATGCCACGTCATTATATAGTATATATGAACAGTGTCATGAAAAGTATCATGAACAGTACCGTACATTTGAATAATGCCGTGTATGTGAACAGTGACATTTATACTTTAATCTAATGTCTCGTTTATTGTGAAATGACTATGATGCTCTTAAAATACATAAAATACTAAATTATAATAAAACACACATAATTAAAATCACAAGAGACTTGAATACATAAAAGTAAGGAAATTAGCAGAACTTGAAGTGTAAAATGAATATATATTTTCTAACACTCAACACACCCTCTAACCAGCTTATTACTAGTCCCTAACAAATTAAGTAAAATCAAATTCAAACCCAATTTTTTTTGAATTATCGTGTCTATTTAATTAAACTTATGATAACAATCAAATGAAAGTATAAGTATTATCTCTAGTCTTTAAGAAATATTACTCCTAAATGACATGTCAACTATCTACATGAATCAATCTAGTAGAATTTATCACAACTATTGTAATCAAGTTTCTTTCAAGAATGACATGTCAATACACCAAAATTTCACCGGTAGTGATACTTTCACAAAGAAATTAAACCCAATAACAATAGTCACTCCCATGAATGGTAAATTGAAAGAAAATATTAAAGTAATATCATACACCTCACCAAGATGAAATAAATGTGAACACAGCATAGAAATAATACGATCTCAAGCCAAAATATGAGTCAGACCAATGTATTTATTTATTTTTTTATATATATTTTTTATTTTTTTATGCATCACTACATCTTTACAACCCATGTAATTAGTTTTTACTTCACACTATAATTCCCTAAAATGAAGAAGGACTTTTATTAAGATGTAATGTAGGCCAGGGACATGGCGAATAAAGACAAAAAAATAAGGAAAGAAAAATAAAATATATGTTTAAGAAAAAGTAGAGTCTTTTTTTTAAAAGATTACAAGGTACGTCTCTCTTTTTTTTTTAAACTAATATATATAGATATTGAATTTTTTTCTTTTTCTTCTTTTTTAATAAGGCATAATTTTATTGAACAAAATAATTATTTATATTTTCCTCAAACACAAATGGGTGATGAAACTTGTACAACATTAAGTTAACAAAGAAAAGAATAATAATTTTTTTTTAAGAATTAAAAGGGTTAACTGAAGATATTTCACAAAAGGGATAGCTAGAAAGGCTCAAACGGGTCAAAGATAGCCTTTCCATTGTCTTTTAAGGCTCCAAATAATCTTCCATATCTACTAGTTAGATAAACTTTTAGAGATACCAAAATATAATTTTTTTTAGAAGGTTGACTCAAAAGAAATTTCAGGATCGTGTATAAAATAATAAACTACTAAGCTGTATAAAAAATGAGTAAAAAGGGTTACTCTCAAAGAAAAATAATAAGTTCAATAACTCACTTGGAATTTATTATGATATCTATATTCCTTCAAGCAACTTACATTTTTGTCTCCGACATCAATATGTAGAGTAGCAAATATGATGTAACAAAACTCAAGACCAAGGATAATACAAATACTAAAATTTAAAAGTCATCATGTCAAAAAGATCGTAAAAATATTTTTAAAAAATTTTTTTGTTAAGAAAACTAAAAAGATATGTTTCTAGAATCACGACATTCCATATTCAGCCATCTTCAACTCAAAATTTTGAAAGTGTATATTTATAAAAGAGAAGTTAGAAAGAGAAAGTTAGAAAAATCACACTTAAAATGAAGCTTAATACTAAAAATGACTGAAAAGTAAATTTTTTTTGAACTTTCAAACTAAGAAGATGTATTTTTAAAGTCATTATCGTTGAGTGTTAAAAAATGTATATTTATAAAGGAGAAAATCGTCATTTTACATTTTAAATCTTGAAAGTGTATATTTATAAAAGAAAAGTTAGAAAGAGAAAGTTAGAAAAATCACACTTAAAATGAAGCTTAATACTAAAAATGGCTGAAAAGTAAATTTTTTTTTAACTTTGAAACTAAGAAGATGTATTTTTAAAGTCATTATCGTTGAGTGTTAAAAAATGTATATTTATAAAGGAGAAAATCATCATTTTACACTTTAAATCTCACTAACATTTCTACTTTTATTTATTTAAGTATTTTGTTATTTAATTATATGTGTTTTATTATAAGTATGTATTTTACTACAAAAATTAGCAAAAACTTCACCAAGATTGAGACATTCCACAACTATCAACTATTCCTTCCCTCTAATCAAAACAAAATATTATCCTCAATGTTTTAAAAGAAAGAAGTAGAGATTAGAAGATATCACTTGGGTGCTGCAACACAGAAGAAAATATTTACAAACAGAAAGTTAAATCTAGTTTGCACTTCTTACTGCGACTACTGCTACCATAATTAGTTGGTTACTCCCACACTAAGGTATTAGGATGTAGCTTTGATCTATAAGCTTGTAACAAATCAAGTAGCTCATTAGCAGTGTAAGCACAAATAAAGATTTTTTTACTGTAGAAGAAATGAAATAGTTTTTTATTGCATGGCTAAGAAATGCGATAAAGCCATCATAAAAGTTATTAACATTTAACAAACCAATGGGTTTCTGATTAATGTTCAAATGAGACCAATATGTTAATGTCATTAGTACCTCTAGAGTTGTAAGATTTCCTAGTAAGAAAATAAAGGCATCAACATGATTCAACATTTCAGTTATTCTCTCTTGCATACCTGAGACGACTAACTCTTCTTTAGATAGTGAGCCAGACAAACAACCAAAAAGATTCAGGGTTGTTGGGATGATGCCCAACACTTGGCTCCCTTTAGTATAAGCAGCTTCTGAAACTAGTTTTAATAACCCTCAGTCACCTCCTCTATAAACCAATTATAATTTTCTAGTTGCTATACTTCGATCAAGATTTAAAGTTGTCTCAATAAATTCTTTATATTTACCATAGTTAAATCCAGAGAGTACACAAATGTTCTTGATTTGGTTATTGGGAGTAGCTGCCATTGGATACTTCTAAAAAAAAATTTGTGAGTGCCTAAAAAAGATGTCATATATAATGATCTTGGTGATAATGATTTATAGCTGTAAATGAGGTAGCATGTCTATGTCAAATAACTCATAAAGCACATGGCTCGAGAGTAAAAAAGAAAATAATAAAAAAAGAAAACAAATAATAATAGCATGAAATTATTAAAAAAAATTTAAGTGATCAAACAACAATGAAATAAAAGAATATTTATAAGTAGTTATGATTGTGGCTCACATCTTCCTTTAGTTTTATGCTCAGAAATGGTTTGAACGCCTTCTATGGGTCGACGATTGGCTTTCCATCTAGTTTTCTTACAAACGGGCAAATAAGGTCATTTATAGTTAGATTCCTGAGACTATATTTTGCACATTATTTTTGGAATAATGGCCATAACTGGAGTCTTACATTTTATATGTATCTACTTAGATATGTTTCAAGAGACAAAAGGATACCATTCAATAACTCTTTATTCAAGCCATCCCTAATGAATTGAATCTTATTTTTCCTATTATTAACCATCATTCCTGAAAACATCGCTTTTTATTCATCTCATTCTGGTACACTTATGACAAACATTAAAGAGCTTTCGAGCTCTTCATTTTCTAGAATAATTTTCTTCACTACAACCAGGTATATATGCAATAAATTTAGAAGATAACTCATCTGCCACCCATACTTTGACTTTAATTATCCATCAAATGTTAGTAGGGATGTTACTTTTCATAAACAATTACATGCGTTCGGACCGAGCTTTATAGATGGTGAGAAAAGCATTCTGAGGAAGTAAAGGAAATTACTTGTAAAGCTTCACTAAGATCGCATTTCTATCTATGCCTTCAACTTAGAATATCAATTATTAATAGAAATTAAAGTAACCGATGTTGATTGTCGCAGAGTACCATTATCAACCACTTAACCGAGGTAACAAACTAAAGTACAGAAGAAAAATTAATGTCAGAATCATACTTTTATTGAATTTACCGTAAGCTCTAATAGGATTTCGTATATGCCTTTTTCAATTTCTCTGAGTTGTCCTTCTAAATCCTTAACATGGAAAACTAGCTTTGGTGGTCGTAGCTCCCAAATAGGATGTGTTTTTCAAAATCGTATCCAACCTCTGAGATGAGATTGTATACGTTTAAATGTCTAAGAATATCTAAAAGGAGTTATTTAGCTAAGGCACTTATGATTACAAATGATAAGAGAAAATTTAATGGTTAAAAAAATAATTATATAAAAATAATCAAACTAATCACAAGAAAAACAAAAATAAAATTAAATTATGGAAAAATCTCATTTTAAATTTAGTGGGTCACACAAATTTATTTTGGTGTCCTCTCCACGTGATTGGTACTAAAGATATGACATTAATCTTTGACTGTTAACTTTGAAGGTGACACCATTCTGTAGATCTTTAATTTCAATGGCTCTATATGGGAAAACAGTGTGAACAATAAAGAGGACAGACCATCGAGAGCGTAACTTACGTGGAAATAAGTGCAAGCAAAAATTAAATAAAAGTACTTTTTGACCTGGGATGAAATTTTCTCGTGATTTGCTTGCCGTGAAAGACTTTTATTCTCTGCTTGTAAATCTTGGCATTTTCATATGCATCATTGTGAATTTCTTCAACTTTTATCAGCCATAATCTTTGTTCTAAGTGAGCTTACTGCATGTCCAAATTAAATTTCTTGATGGCCTAGTACGCATGATACTCGAGTTCCACTAGTAAGTGGCAAGGTTTTCCATCCACTAGCCTATAGGGTGATATCCTAATTGGGGTCTTGAAAGCCGTTCTCTATGCCGATAATGCATCATCAAGTCGCAGTGACCATTCTTTTCTGTTTGGCCTCACTGTCTTTTCTAATATGTACTTTATTTCTCGATTGAAGATCTCAACTTGACCACTAGTTTACGAATGATATAGAGTTGCCACTTTGTGAGTGATAGAATACTTTGTCAAAAGAGTTTTGAATAGTCTGTTATAAAAGTAGACACCACCATCACTGATCATTGCTCGAGGGAATCCAAAGCATGAAACAATGTTGCTTTTCAAAAATCTTATCACTATCTTATGATCATTGGTTCTACATGGAATTGCTTTTACCCATTTTCATACATAGTCAACAGGAACTAGTATGTATTGATGGCTAAAGGAAAGGGAAAAGGGTCTTATGAAATCGATACCCTATATATAAAAAATCTCAACCACTAAAATTGGATTTAGTGTATTATATTCCTTTGAGTAATGCTCCCCATTCGTTGACACCTATCACATGAAGAACAAAATATGTAAGCATCTCAAAATATAGTTGGCCAATAAAAACATAAGCTTGCTCATGACAGAATGAAATAATATTTTAAAATTCAGTTTCTAGGACATATCATCTGATAATTTGATCGGCATAATACTTGAACAAACAAGAATCATCCCAAAAGAAATTCTTTATTTTCGCATAGAATTTGGCTTTGTCCCGCTATGTCCAATACTTTGGAAGTTGACCTATAACAAGATAGTTAACTATATCAACATACCATGATAATACTTCTACACTCATTAATTGTTCATTTGGAATGATTCATTCAATAGTAATAACTCTTTAATTGTGTCAAACTTAAGACGAGCCTATAGTTTGCCACAACATTTTTTGTGCGTTTCTTGTCTTTAATTTCGAAGTCAAATTCTTATAAAAGTAACACCTAACGAATTAGTCTAGCTTTTGTTTTCTTCTTTGTGAGATGATATTTAAGAGTAGCATGATCTATGAACACAATTATCTTACAACTAATGAGATAAGATCAAAATTTCTCTAATGCAAATATTACAAATAGCATTTCTTTTTTAGTAGTTGAATAGTTTAACTGTGCATCATTCGATGTCATACTAGTGTAATAAATGAAATGGGGAATTTGATCAACTTTTTGTCCTACTATTTCTCCTATTACATAATCAGATGCATCACATATAAGCTCAAATGATAAGTTCTAGTTTAGAGGCTGAATGATAGGTAATGATGTCAATAACTGCTTTAGTTTTTCAAATGCCACAAGACATGAATTATTAAAGACAAAAGATACATCCTTAGCAAGCAAATTGTATAAGGGTCTAGAAATTTTACTAAAACCTTTAATGAAATGTCTATACATCCATCTTGGCTTTATCAACGTCAATACCTTTGCTTAAAATAATATGACCGAGAATAATATCTTGTTGTACCATAAAATGACACTTCTCTTAATTTAAGACCAAATTCTTCTTTATAAATCTCTGCAGAACTAGTGTTAGATGATATAAATATTGATCGAATGAGTCTCTAAAAATAGAAAAATCATCCATAAAGACTTCAAGGAATCATTCAACCATATAAAAAAAGTGCTCAGCATGTATCATTGAAATGTAGCAAGTGCATTACATAATCCAAATGGCATCCTCCTATATGCAAAGTGCCAAAAGGACAAGTAAAAGTGGTTTTCTCTTGATCTTTTGGTGCTATGGGAATCTAATTAGATCCTAAGCAGCCGTCTAAAAAGTAATAAAATTCATGACCTGCTAATCTATCAAATATTTGATCGATAAATGATAAAGAAAAATAGTCTTTACATATGACAGAGTTTAACTTTCTATAATCAATGCATACACGCCACCTTGTAGTTACTCTCGTGGGTATCAATTCATTATCAACATTAGTAACTACTGTGACTCCTGATTTCTTAGGGATTACTTGTACAGGATTGACTCATGAACTATCAAAAATGGGATAAATGATACATGTATCTAATAGTGTAAACACTTCAGTTCTAATAATTTCCTTCATGTTAGGGTTCAATTGACGTTGTATTTCCCTAGTAGGTTTAGCATTTTCATCAAGGTGAATGTAATGTATGCAGTCTACTAGGTTTAGACCTTTGATGTCTGCTATGGTCTATTTTAATGCTCTTTTAAAACTTCCAATAACTTACCTTTCTATTTGTTATATAAGGATAATGAAATAATTACTAACAGAGTACTTTCTTCTCCTAACAATGTATATTCCAAAGTGTTAGGTAATGACTTGAGCTCGAGTTTTAGTGGTGATTCTGTTAATGGACTGAGTTTCTTCTCTGATGATGCTAAGTATTTAATCCTGACTTCTATTTATCTATGTCCATGGATGATATTGAGTCAAGTAAGTCATTAACTTTATTGACTGATCTATCAATATCAAAATTCAAATCAAATTGAGTTAAATATGTTTATAAAGAGTCATCACTAAGATTTTAAAAAAATATATCATCAACTAATTCTTCAATTAAATCCACATCAACAATTCTATTATTTGTATTGTGAGGTTGTTTGAAAATGTTGAAAATATTCAGTTCCTATTGTGCAAATTTTATTGAACTCGCAAGCGCACGAATCTATTGTAGAATAGATTAATGGTGACGAGTGTCGATCCCATGAGGTGGTTGATTTTAATTATGTGCAAAATTAATTTTCTTTAATGGGTGAATGAATTTGTGGTGAAATTGATATAAACTATGCTTAAATTTAAATTACTATGGCAGGAATTAAATTAAACTGAAATCTATTGAAATGACGTGCTTGGGTATCCGGATCTGCATCAACATGCTCCATGGGATAAATATTCCATATTAATACCAATTAAATCATAAGGGGAATTCCACACCTCATAAACCACGCTCCAATAAATATGGTGTCAAGGGGTTATCATGCCAAATAATAATAATCTTGTATTAAGGTGTCGACTTAACCAGGGCGGTATCTAGACAAGACTATTATTATTTGTCGATGAAAAGTCAAAACAACCACAAATATTAGAGGGAAGAGAAAGTAAATTTACCAAATTAAGCCCATGGAACATGTTGAGACTTCATCTTTAACACAAGCTTAAAAAGAAATTAGCTACTCATATTTTAACTAGGGATAAAAAGAAAATTTTATTAAAATACAAAGAAACTACAAGAAGGAGAAGGAATATAAAAAATCTAAGCTTAAAAATGAATTAAGAGGTGTCAAATTAGGGGGGAGAGCCCCCTTTTTATAGATACATTGAGTGAATCGTGACCATCGGATTAAAAACAGTTCGGATGCTCAGGATTGTGCCATGTCATCAGTCAACAATCGATAGTTAACATTTAACATTCAACAATCAACAGTCAACGTTTGAATAGTAAATAATCCCATGTATGCACATGTACTGTACACACGATTTTTGCTCCATTGAGATGCTGCCATGTCATTGATATACAGTACATAAGAAATTTAGCCCAATAAGATCATGACACATCAACAGTCAATGCCATATCATCGATCAATGCCACGCAAGCAGTCAATGCCACATAATTCGTCCAATCACATGTTGCCACGTCATAGGTAGTTGCCACATCATCGGTCCGTATATATAAACAGTTTCATGAATAGTACTATGAACAGTACCATACGTATCAACAGTACCATGAACAGTATCGTATATATGAACAGTACCATATATGTGAACATTGATTTTTTCCTTTAATGTTCCTCTTAAGGTTTTTGACCGTCCTGAGTCCAAATATAACGTCTGTTTTGCTGTCTGATTACTCGTTCATTGTGAAACGATCGTAATACCCTTAAAATACATAAAATACATAATTATAATAAAATACATATAATTAAATAACAAAATACTTAAATAAAAGTTACAATGTTGTGAGACTTAAAGTGTAAAATGACATTTTTCTCCTTTATAAATATACACTTTCTAACACTCAACAGTTCTATAGTTATTTTGCCAAATGACAATTACATATTTCTAGTTCTACATTAAATGTGAGCATCAGCAGTTGCCAAGAAAGATCGGCCTAGGATAATAGAGATGTCCTTCCTTGAATCCTGCACTGGTTAAGTGTCAATTACAATAAAATCAATAGAAAAATAAAAGTTATCTACCTGGATAAGTACGTCCTCCATAATACCACGAGGTATTTTTGTGGATCAATCTGCAAGCTGCAGCATCACTGAAGTTGGGTATAATTCTCTCAGTCTAATTTCAAAAACACTGAATAAGGCAATAGATTAACACTAGCTCCTAAGTCTAACAAAGTATTCTCAATTGTGTGATTCTCTATATTATATGAGATAGTGGAGGAGCCTAGGTCTTTGTATTTTAGAGGAATTTTATATTGAAGTATAAAGCTAACAATTTTTATTAAAAATGCCTTTTTATGAACATGAATACTTTTCTTTTTAGTACAAAGATCTTTAAGAACTTAGCATAAGATGGCACTTATTTTATAGCATCAAACAAAGGGATGGTAACACTTACCTGTTTGAAGATTTCAAAAATGTCACCCATGGATTTTTTTTCTTTTTTGCTTTAGCTAGCCTCTAGAGAAATAGAGCTCTAAGAATATACTCTTGTAGGTTGGTTTCTTTTTTTTCCTCTAATGTAAGTTCTCAATATTTATAGGTACAATTTGAGTCATTTTTATCATTGACATCTCTCCTTTGCTGTCAACTTCTTTTACTTTTCATAGAGTCATGATAGCTTTAACCTCTCCATGTTGCTGAAGTGAACTGGTACTTACTTTATACACTCCTCTAGGGTTTAACACTGGTTGACTTAGGAATTTGCCTTTCTTAATAGTCATTGCTAGGGTTTGAACTGAAGAGGTAAGCTAGCCCACTATCTTCTCAAGGTTTGAAATTGACTAGGTCATAGGTTAAAGCTTGCTCTCATCTCATTTCATAGTCCATCAATGGTGTAGTTTTGTTGCTCGATTATAGGGTAAGTAGAATTCTTAAAATTCTAAAATGCATCCTCTCATGGTCTGGATTGAAAATAATTTGAGTTATGATTGTAAGATCTGAATGGTAGCTGAGAGGCTTATAGAACTTGAGAAATTAGTTACATTGGTAGAGCTGGAATTACTGGTCCATTCTGTTGGAATCCCTAATACTACGAAAGATTGGGATAGTCTTTCTATCCA
Organism: Aegle marmelos; assembly: GCA_030449875.1. Taxonomy (NCBI): domain Eukaryota; kingdom Viridiplantae; phylum Streptophyta; class Magnoliopsida; order Sapindales; family Rutaceae; genus Aegle; species Aegle marmelos. The sequence goes on along the minus strand of JASUUL010000046.1, from coordinate 2,111,123 downwards.
GGGTTATATGTGTTAGAGTAAGGGTTATAGTTTGATGGCTTTCTCATTACACCTATGACATTAGCTAGATCTGGGTATGAGTCATAATCATGTAGCTTTGTTAATTTAGCAGTTCTTAAAGATGTAATTTTTCGGGTAATTGCTTTAACCATTTCTTTGATTTGTTTGATTCCCAAGCTTAACTCGCCAACTTGGACCTCATTCACTCCCTTAATTCTTTTATTATTCTTCAACGATCGACTCCGTTATTGGGAATTATCCACTTGTCGCTGGAAAAAATCTCAAATTTCTGATGCACTTTTGGACATTAGTTCTCCTCTACTTATTGCCATTAGTCATTCTTGTACATTTGACAATAATCTCTATAAAAAGTATTAGTATTGGTGTCATTTTTCATATCCATGATATGGACATTTCAGGAATAGCCCCTTGAATCGTTCTATGCTTCAAAAAACTGCTCATCTTCTCTCCAGATGAACTCTAAAATTTTCATGCAAATAGAATTGATTTTATAAACTGAAAAGTATTTATTTAAAAATTTTGTGACCACTGTTCTCATGATGTAATGTTATTAATAGGTAATGTATTAAATCATAAATGAGTTCTATCCTTTAAAGAAAATGGGAATAGTTTGAGTTTAACATCATCATCTAAAAAATTTTCATATTTAAAAGTTTGACAAGCAGCATGAAAATTATTTCAATGATTATATAGGTCCTCATTTTCTAGGCCATAAAATGTTAGAACACAATTTAGTACACTAAGTTTTAATTCAAAACTCCTAGCAGCTACATTTAGGTATCGTATATATAATGTGCTCAAGTTAGCTAAGGGACTGAAATAGTCCTTAAATGGCCTCTCCTTTGTTGGTTCTTGTTGTTGTAAATCCATTTCAAGTTTATCTTTAAATGCAATATGTTTGTGTATGCGAAATATTTTTTCCAATTCTAAATCTATTGGCTCAAGATTAAGTAATTGCGACCTTCGACCATGCATAAAAAAAAGAAATGCAAGAAAAAATAAGAACAAAATTAATAAAAATAAAGAAGATGGAGAATTTATGATACTAACCTTATCACACTGTTACCACTTTACTATGAAAATAAACTCAAGTGCTAAAAAAACAGAAATAGATTTACTAAAAATAAAATAACAAGATAAATAAAAAATTACAGTGAAAAATGATGTAAAAATTAAATTATAGAAATATCAAGAGGAGAAAGAGAAAAGAATTTGAATTACAGGAATTGCAGATATTATTTTTTAAAAATTTTTAAATTTATTTTAAATTTTTAATAACAATTTTAAAAGAAAACAACAAAAAATTAGTTAAAAATTAATTCTATGAATTAATTTCATGAATTAATTAAAATAAATTAACAAGATAAAACAAAAAAATTACTAAGGAAAATAACTTAAAAATTAAATTACAGAAATTTAAAGAAATTATAAAATAAAATTGAATTATAGAAATTTAAATTACAAAAATTAAATTACAGAATTATTATTTTTTAATAAGGAAAAAATAGAAGAAAACAAAAAAATAAAAAAATTAATTCAATAAATTAAAATAACTTACATTCTTGGCAACGACGCCAAAAACTTATTGTGAAAATTTTATTGAACTCACAAGTGCACGAATCTATTATAGAATAGATTAATGATGACAAGCGTCGATCTCACGATGAGATAAATTTTAATTATGTGTCAAATTAATTTTCTAAGTAGGTGGTTGAAATTATAGTGAAATTATCATAAATTTTGAATTGAAATGACGGGAATAATTAAAAATGACAATTACTATAATAAAGCAATTGAGTATCTAGATCTGCATTAACATGCACCAAGTCTCAATATTCCTTAGTAGTACCAATTAAATCATGAAGGGAAAATCCACTCCTCATGAACCACGCTCTAATTAATATGATGCAAGGGCTTATCGTGTCAAACATTAATAACTGTATTATTATTATCTGTCGATGAAAAGTCAAAATATCCACAAAAATCAGAGGAAAAAAGAAAATAAATTTACTAATTAAGCTCACGGAACATGTTGAGACTTTACCTTTAACCCAAACTTGAAAGAAAATTAGCTACTCATATTTAAACTAGGGATAAAATAAAAATTTTATTAAAATACGTAGAAAATACAAGATAGAGAAGGAATTACAGAAAATAAAGCTCAAAAATGAACTCAGGGATGTCAAATTAGCGGGGAATTCTCTTTTTATAGATACAACGAGTAAACCATGGCCATTAGATTAAATCAATTTGGACTCATAAGATTGTGCTAAGTGACCAGTTCCGATTGGTTTGAACACATTATCAAGGCTATTATCCATGTATATGCATGTACCGTATGCATGTTTTTCTGATCTACTAATATATTACTACGTCGTCGATCAACAGTGCATAAATATTTTAATCTAGTAAGATGTGACACCTCATCAGTGAAGTCATGTCATCAGTCTACGCTACATAATCAGTCAATGGCATATCATTCCTCTAATCAAATGCTACTACATCATTGGTCGGTGCCACGTTATTGATCATTGCCATGTCATCAATCAATACCACATCATCAGTTAATGTTCCATTATCGTACAGTATATATAAACAGTGTGATGAATAATACTATGAACAGTACCTTACATGTAAACAGTGTCGTATATGTGAACAGTGACATTTATACTTTTATACTCTTTCTAAGATTTTTGACCATTCTGAGTTTAGATTTACTATCTGTTTTGTCATCTGATATCTTATTTATTATGAAATAACTATGATGCCCCTAACATACATAAAATACTTAATTATAATAAAACACACATAATTAAAATCATAAGAGACTTGAATACATAAAAGTAAATAAGTTATTGGAACTTGAAGTGTAAAATAATGATTTTCTCCTTTATAAAAATACATTTTCTAGCACTCAACATCATGTTATTTTAAGATATTCAGTTTCAGTAGGAGTTTGTGATTTTATATGCTCTTATAATACAGACATTTTCAGTTATTTGAATTTTTGGATATTTCGAGTTATTTTCTGCAAAAATAAAGTTTTAACTTATTCACACTCTAATTTTAGTATGGTTTAATCTTAGTAAAGTTTACGGTGAATCAGTTGGAAATAGGAATGTTAAGATCACATTGCATATAATTTTCAAACTATACATCCACATCATGATTCATGTCATTTACTTGTATTGACACCATTGATTGGTCGAGTTACGATAAATGTAACAAATGCCGTTTTGATCCTATGTTGGTATGATTGATGGACCGAATTAGTTATAAATACATTCTAGTAATGACAATAAAGTTGGACTTATACAGTTATTTTTGCAAAACATAATTATAAAATTACATCTACAACCCATGTGGCAAATTGTTGGATTTTTCAAATCAATATTGTTGAACCCTTAATCTAACATTGAGCTTATATGTGAATAATTATGTGTTGCACACTGTCGTACAAGGTTAAACTCAATTAAAGTGATCAATTATAATTTTTAAAATTATCAATTATAATTTTTAAAATTATAAATTTTAATGTATCTAATATGATGTAGGCTTCTAATATATAAAAACCAAATAATATTCTAATTCTATAATGGGTAGAATTAGGAATACCTAATTACAATAGGAAAAGGTTGTCTATATAAGTGGTTATGGTCCTTAGGTCACACGTATTCTTTATATTCCTTCTGATATTCCATTATCAAAGAGAGAGCATAGAGAGAATTAAAAGATTTTCTAGGAGAACGTGTAGATATGGAAGGCCAATCACATAATTCTAGAGAATAATTTGACGTTATGGATTTAAGTATATTTCTGCATATTTTGTCATTAATTCTTGGTAATACAACATAATATTCCTAAGTTATTGGTGATGGTTTTTACCAAAAATTTTATTTATCTCAATATTCTCTGTAATGCTTAAGCATATCATTGAAAGAGCTTTGATTTCATAGCTTCAAATGTATATGAATATCATCACAAACGATTGAAGTACTCGTTTATCTTTTCCCAAATAATTTTTACCCGTGTGGAGGTTACAACTTTTCATTCATAACCAAATCTTAAAGAGATTAATTAAACTGTGGAAATTCACCACTTTTATTTAATAGTGTTACAAGTTTCCTTTAAAGGAACGCACGCTGGCCGGCAATGACATTTTTTTTTTTATTTTGTAAGTGTCAGGAGCCTGGTGCATTATTTAGCGTAATAATAATACAAGGGCATTCAAGATACGAATGTCTCCAATCTTTCCCCTGCCGGGATTAGAACAACAGCAAACGCGCTATTATCATCAGCAGCGAGAGCCAAACGTCGACCATCATGAGGAGAAACCACAACATTATTGCACAAAGATACGCAAGACTGGCAAACGAAAGGACAGTAAACGATCTTGTACCAAACTGGAAAGAGCAATGACACATATAAAAATAAAATTTTATAAAAATCAGTAAATAGAAAAGTATTCTTGATAAAAGATGAGGGAGATGATTTTGTCATTTTGTAAAAGTGTCACATTATTCACCTGGATGTGTTCCAACCCTCTCAAACTTAAACCAGTTTTGCAAAGTTTGAGCTCCAGGGTTTCCTCTAACTCCACCAGTTGTTATAAACCATTTTCCTCTCGATTCATCGTAGTCGTCAACTTTCCATAGTGGTAGTTCGTTGCAGGTAGTCAGTACAGAGAATCTGATGTTCAGATCCGTGGCTTCATGGATAATACTAGTGTTGTTATACGTTGCGAATCTTAAAGGGGTTCCTTTTAGTACATCTGAACTTAGTTGGACAACATCAAGTGGGCAGAGACCGTTTCTATTCTTGAAGAGGGTGAGGCCACCGCCGCCTGCTCCATTGATTGCTGAGACCACATAGTATTCTCGGGTTGCTTCAACCTCATTGCCATTGATATCAAGCAAAGGGTCTGGGTGGGCCACAAGAGGTTTTGTGGCAAAGGCAAGGAGTAGGATCAAGAGTGCTGGCACAAAAGGAGTCTTCATTTGGTGTTTGAGTGTGTGTTGATGAGTGCAAGAAATAAGAGTTCGAATTTATAGATCGCAAGAGCTCAGAGGAAAGTGAGGGAAGGTTCGATCTGCATGATAATCACATGGACCATTTACATACCATTTATTTAATAATTTTGTTTTGTTTATTTGTTATGATATGTTTACCCTTAACAAATTAAACTATTAACTGAGTTCGTTGTCACGTTTATCTTTCAATTTTAAGATAAAAACTTTGAGTCTCCCTAATAAATGTGGAAGTATTTTCTTTGATTTTTTATTTTAAATTTTAGTATGCTTTACTACTGTATTAGGCTCTAATTGAAAATTTATGCATGACACTTAAAAAATTTTTTAAAAATGATTAAAAAAAGAAAAGACGTTTAGGATTTTGTGAGAGCATTGTCAATCAATACTTATTAATCGTAAATTAAATCTTCGTAACACTGTCTTCACACCACTCTTTTCAGAGTTTTAGATCCCAACATACTAGAATAAAAATTTCAATTTTTTTTCACTTAGTGTGCTCGCCCTTTTATTTGTGTGCATATTTAAGATTTCGTTGGATGAAAAGTAGTGGTTCTCTTGGCTCTAAAGAAAGATTTTTTGGTTGAACATAAAGAAAGTTTTTTTATTAAAATTAAAAAAGGAAGAGCTGCCCTGCTGGTACCTATACGTCTCCGAGGAATATGTACAAAATACCGATTTGACTTGACAAGCGGAGGTTATAACAATAAGAAAGTTGTGATTTGATCTTTTCTCACAGATTGTTGGTTCTTGTGCACAGAAACTCCATTCCACGGAATAAACAATCATCTAACCTTTTGAGGTTTTCTACATGAATCTGGCGATAAAAATAACTAGCCATGCGCAGACTTACCATTAATTGATTCCATGCTTATAACAATTAACCTGGAAAATTTATAACAATAACTATAAAATTTTTATATTTTTTAATTTTGACCACATAAATTTTTTTCTATTATAACTAGCCAAAGATTAATACTTTAGACGAAATTACTTTCATCACATTCTTCAAATTTTTAAATAATGCGACTCTTACAATATTCAAAATGAAAACTAAAGAATTTTCAATACACTCAATACATTTAAAGATTTTTCATCGCTCTCAACAAATTTTCAACACTCTCTAAGAAACAAACATTACATAGCTGAAGATGTAATTATCAATTGGGGAGAGCTTGTTAAAAGCTCAGTATATATTTCTACATCACATAAACTTTTAATATATTAAGATTGAAAACTAAGTTTGAAATTAAAATTGTTTTTATCGTAAATATTATTATTTTTCATCAATAAAGTAGTGTACATTGTTTAAGTTGAGAAATTAAGAGAAATCATAAAAAAGATAAAAACTTGAGCAAAAAACAAAGCCTAGGACAAGTGAGACAGATAGTGGAACAGGCACCTGTCTCACATAAGCACAGAACCATTATGTGCGACAGGCACCTGTCCCACTACTTGTTTCACATAAGTTAATTGCCTATCTTACATAAGTTAGTGAGACAGACAGTGGGACAAATGCTTGTCGCACTTAATGGTTCTGTGCTTATGTGAGACAAGTGTCTGTCCTACTGCTGTCTCACCAACTTATATGAGAAAGGCAACCTATCCCATAGCCTATCTCACATAACCTTCTAAGTTTATGTAAGATAGGCACCTGTCCCATTACCTATCTCACATAAGTAAGTGAGATGGATAGTGGGATAGGTGTCTGTCTAACATAAGTTAGTGAGACAAGTAGTGGAATACGTGCTTGTCTCACATTAGTACAGAACTATTATGGGCGACAGACACCTGTCCCATTGTCTGTCTCACTTAAGTTTATGAGACAGGTAGTGGAATAAGTACCTGTCTCACATAAGTATAGAATCATTATGTGCGATAGGTACTTTTCCTATAGTATGTCTCACCTAAGTTGGTGAGACAGGTAGTGGGATAGGTGCTTGTCGCACATAATAATTCTGTACTTATGTGAGATAGGTGCCTATCCCATTGTCTGTCTCACATAGTCGTTCTGTGTTTATGTGAGACAGGCATATGTCCTACTGCCTGTCTCACATTATTGTTTTGTATTTATGTAAGACAAGCACAAGTCCTACTACCTATCTCACTGAATTTTTGATATTTTTATAAGTCATAACCTGAGCTAGATATATTTATTTTGGGCGTATAATATATTTTTTGAATCTTGAGACGAAACGAATCAACTCTAACATTATATACTCCACGTTGTCTCCTGATGTAATAGGCATGGCCTATTGCGCCCAGCACGCACGCACTGGCTACCTGCAACATGCGGCTATCGCATGCAGCCCGCGTACATGACCTGTGCAGCCTCTCGCACGCAGGCAACGCTTGCAAGGCCTATCGCGCAGAGGTAACGCGCGCGATCAGTAAGGCCTATCGCGTGCAGGCAGCGCGTGTGGGTTGCGTGCGACAGTTGCATATCGTGCGCAGATCACGCGTATAGGTTACATGCGACATGCGGCTATCATAAATAGTCCGCGCGCATGATCTACATGGCCTATTGCACACAGGCAGCATGCACGGGCTGCATACGACAGCTCCATGTCGCGCGCACGATATTTGTCCAACTTTTTTCTCGCTTTTTTACTTCAACAACAAATAAATGCACATACCTCATCCATCACATCTTCTTTGTGCAAAAACTTAGCACTAATTTTCTAAGAGGAATTTTGTCAAGTACCTAATATGTGATATTTATAACACATCATTCTCACTAGATTTCGTTTCATTATGCAACTTTAACAACCTATATCTAAAATTTAATTTTATTATATAATTTTTAGAACATGTAATGATTAAAATTCTAATTAAATTTAGTCAAATCATTAAGAAATTTTTTAAAATTTATTTACCTAGGGTTTAGGTTATTTCAAAATTTTTAGGTTTATTTTGGAGATAGGTAGCTTGAGATGGAGTTGCCGTTGATGTCATTGTTGCCGTCGTCGTCACTGGTTGCTGATTGTTGGTCACCGTTCAAAGGTTGGGATTAACTTTGTGAATAGAGAGAATTTGTGGTGAGAAAATGAAAATGGTAGTTTAGGTCAAAATTTTTGTTTTTTGGCTAATTATGGTAGAAAAAATTATAAGGGTTAACTTTAAAAAATATAAAATTTTTTTGGTTATTTTTATAAATTTCCCAATTAACCTCAAAATTTATGGAATCGTGCTCTTTCATAATAATAATAATAATATTTTTTACGTCTTCTTTTTTCCAAAAAAAATTATATTTATCTAAAAGAATTAGAGAGAACAAATAGTAGGGATGGCAAAATTATTCAGGTCTAGCCCAAATCCGTAAAGATCCGGAACATCCGGATCCAAAAAAATCTAGATTCACATATTAAAAAATACGGATCCAGAGTCTAAGAATTCTAATCCATGCGGATCTAGATCTGGATCCGGATATAAATACATCTGGAAAGTCGGATAAAACTTAATATATTATTAATTTAATCAAATTTATGTTAAAAAATATATAAGTTACAACTTGAAAAAAAAAAAAGATCCCGTAACCCGAATTCTCTCACGTCTCACGTCTCCCTTGCTCCTCACCACTCAAGCGGCTGAAATAAAAAACAACTCCAAATCCCTAATTGTTGAACGTCATCCACCTCGCCATGGCTGTCATCAAACGCTAGATGCCTCACCTGAGCTAAACACGTGTTGCTGTCTTCGAATGTCGGCTACCCTGCCTTGCCTTCCTCAATGCTTTTCATTGTCATCGGACGCCAGCAACTCGCTGCATAAATGGCTCATGAAGCACACCACACACGGCTGCCTTGCCCATTCTTTCAGTCTCTGCCAGCTGTTAATCAAAAGGTAAGCACAGGAATTTCTAGCAATCAATTTCAGATTTCAGTGAGCAAGGAGAGGCGCTTTTGGTGTCGTTTTATGCTTTCATGGATTCCATTTAGACAACCATTCAATCAAATGGTTTCTTGGTGGAGGTGTCTCTACCATCATCTTCCATTATTATTATTATTTTAGCTTTTAAATTAATTATTGTCATTATACATAAATGTAGTTTGTGATCTTCGTTAACTTCATGAATTACTTTAATTTTGAATTTACTTCAATTAGTTTAATTAGGTTTTTGGTTTAATTCCATTAATTTTATTTATGGATTTTAATGGCAATGTAATTAAATTTATATTTTTTTAATGTTTATTTTATATTGTGATATTTTCATTTATGAAATGACGGTGGTGTTGTATGTTATTTGTAATTGTTAATAGTTCGATTACAATTAAATTTTATTTGTTATATTACTTAAAATTTAAAATTATGTAATTTCAATTTTGCAAATCCTGATATCCAGAATATCCCCCCACATTCAGTATGGATATTGTTTGCATCTGGATCCGTATAATATTTTATAGATCCAGATGTGGATCCAAATATAAAAATCTGCATATGGATTTGGATCCAGATTTATTTATATCTGGATCCAGATTCAGATTTTGCCAACCCTAACAAATAGAAATAGGATTTAAGGTGATTTTAACAATGCTCTAACTTTTATAATCATTGTTATTAACTGTACTATAAAATTAATCAACTGTGAAGAGAATTGATTAAAGCTTTGTTTTCGTTTTAAAGTACTCTGAATTTCAAAATTGTCATATGTTTATAGTAAATCTTACTTTTAATTTGCTGTAACAACGTAAATAATTGAATTAGACATAGTGTTAAACAAAATTTACTTACACATTTATAAATAAATAAATATATATATATAATATTTTTTATTGGGTATGTGTAATGATTAATAACTATAATTAATCTTTATATTATTAATTTGACTTTCTATTTTATTACAGTTGTAAGGAATTTCTTTTTATTTTAATCTGAATGGTAAAGATTCAAAAACCTTTGTTACCAGCTTGCAAATTTCTCTGCTAAAAAATCTTTTAAACAGGAACAATGAGACACTCTAGTCCCTTTTTGAACTTATTTTTATGATTTTAATCCATGACATATTGCATTATTCATTTCAATGCTTTTTAAATTGCAAATTAAAAACACATATTCAAACATAAATGTGACTTTTTCTTACAAATTGTTATTTGAGATCTTCGTAAATTAAAACTAGTTAATTTACCTCTTTAAAAGCAACATTATCATTCAGTAGTATTTTCTTCACTGTTTAAAGATTAAGGCATAATGAGTAATTAAAAATCAATCAGGACTAAAACGATAAAAACTAAATTCTAGGAGAGACTAAAGACTTACTCTGCCAAAGAAAAAGTCACCGCACATTTTTGTTCGTTGTCTTGAACTATGTTGCTGTGAGAAAAAAGTCTTCTAAGGAATCAAATAACTTGGGCAGCCTGGGTAACAACCTTATTTATATTATAGGTTATTTAATTCTTATCCTATTAAAATAATCTTAATCTTAATTTTGTTGGGTAACAACCTCATTTTGTTTTGTTTATTTGTTATGCTATGTTTACCCTCAACAAATTAAACTATTAATTGAGTTGGTTGTCACCTTCATCTTTTAATTTTAAGATAGAGGCTTCTAGCCTCCCTAATAAATGTGGAAGTATTTTCTTTGATTTCTTATTTTGAACTTGAGAGTGCTTTACTACTGTATTAGGCTTTAATTGAACATTTATATATAAAATTTTAAAAAATTAAAAAAAGAAAAGTCGTTTAGGAGTTTGTTAGAGCATTGTCAATCAATACTTATAATTGTAAATTAAATCTTTGTAGTCGTAAATAAATAAAATGAAAATCATCTTTATATTACTCTTTTCAAAGTTTTTAGATCCCAACATACTAGAATAAAAATTTCAATTTTTTTTTCGCTTAGTGTGCTCGCCCTTCTATTTCTGTGCATGTTTAAGATTTCTCGGATGAAAAGCAGTGGTTCTCTTGGCTCTAAATTCTAACTTTCTTGTTTGGATTTTTTTTTTTGGGAACGCCTAAGTTACGTTGTAACGTAACTTACGGCTTTTGTCGTTTTCGATGGTAAATATCATTCAGTCCCCTATTTTTTTATTTATTTATATTTTATTTATAAATATTATAATTTTTATATTTACATTTATTATAAAATTTTATTAAAATTTTATATTTTTTTATTTTATTTAAATATTTAAAATATTAAAATAACCTCTATAATTATTAATTCTAAAAATATTATTATTTAAATTAAAAGAAAAATTAATAAATAAATTATAATTATAATTATTATATTAAATAATAATAATAAATTATTATAATTAATTAATACATTAATAATAATTAATAATATTTTTTATTTAAATTAATAATATAAATAATTATTTTTTGATAAAAATATTACTAAAAAAAATAAATTATAAAAATATAAATGAAAAATATTTTTATAAAAAATTAATTTAAATAAAGAATATTTTTAAATTCTAAAAATACTCTTCAATTAAATTAAATATAATAATTATTAAATATATTATACTTATAATTATTATATTAAATTATTATTATTAAAATTTATTATAATTAATTAATATATTAACAATAATTAAATTTTTATGACATATTAGTTACAATAACACACTAATATTAATAAAAAATTTATTTAAATTATTACTAAAAAATACTATCTTCTCTTAAAAAATTACAACATCTCATTTTCTATTACTCTATCAATAAAATTTTTAATATTATTACCATTCATCTTCTTTATAATATCATCTCATAATAATTTTTATTTTCATAATAAAATATTTAAAAAATAAGTAAAATGATGAATTAAAGTTATCTCAATAATTAATTATTAATGATTATTATTGTTAATTATTATTATTAATTTAAATAAAATTATTATCAATTATTGTCAATATATTAATTAATTATAATAAATTTTTTCATAATAATAATAATTTAATATAAAATTATAATTATAATATATTTTATAATTATTATATTTTATTTTAAATGAAGAGTATTTTTAGAAATACTCTTTATTTAAATTAATCTTTTATAAAAATATTTTTCATTTATACTTTTCTAATTTATTTTTATTTTAATAATTTTTTATTAAAAAATAATTATTTATATTATTAATTTAAATAAAAATATTATTAATTATTTTTAATGTTTTAATTAATTATAATAACTTTTTATTATAATAATAATAATTTATTATAATAATTATAATTATAATTTATTTAATATTTTTTAATTTTAATAATAATATTTTTAGAATTAATAATTATAGAGGTTAGTTTAGTACTTTAAATATTTAAATAAAATAAAAAATATAAAGATTTTAATGAAATTTTATAATAAATGTAAAGAAAAAGAATTATAATATTTATAAATAAAATATAAATAATTAATAATATAGGAGTTTAATAAAATTTGTCATAAATAAAAAATTATAATATTTATAAATAAAATATAAATTATTAAAAGAATAGGGGGTTCAATGATATTTACCGTAAAAAACGACAATTTTCATAAATTACGTTAAAACGTAACTTAGGGTTTTTTTTTTTTTTGGGTGGAGAATAAAATTTTTGGGTTGAGCATAAAGAAAGTTTTTTTTTATTACAAATAAAAAGGGAAAAAGCTGCCCTACTGGTCCCTATATGGCTCCGAGGAATATGTACAAAATACCGAATTGACTTGACAAGTGGAGATTATAACAAGAAGAAAGTCGTGATTTGATCTTTCTCACAAATTGTTGGTGCTTGTCCACAGAAACGCCATTCGACAAAACAATCATCTAACCTTCTGAGTTTTTCTCCATGAGTCTGGCGATAAAAATAACAAGCCATGCGCAGATATACAATAAATTGATTCCATGCTAATAACAATTAACCTTACAATTTGAGGAATCGCGCTCTTTCATAATAATAATAAAAATATTTTTTTGCTATTTTTTTTAAAAAATTTATATTTATCCAAAAGGATTAGGGAGCGTAAACAGAAATAGCATTTAAGGCGATTTTGGTAATGCTCTAATTTTTAAAATATTTATTGTTAACTATTCTATAAAAAATAATCAACTATGAAGAAAATTAATTAAATCTTTGATTTTCTTTTAAATGTTTGTGAATTTTAAAACCCGCCATATGTATTTAGTAAATCTTACTTTTAATTTTCTGTAAAAATGTAAATGATTGAATTGAATATAATATTAAAAAATTATTTATACATTTATAAATATGTGTATAAAATATTTTATATTGGGTATATACAATAATTAATAATTGAAATTAATATTTATATTATTAATTTTACTTTTTATTTCATTATCTCAATATAATTGTTATCAATAGTAATATATGTAAGTTTAATGATTTTATTTCTTCATTTGTAAGGATAATTTTAGATTTTTGTAATATATATGAGGATATATGAGAAATTCTTTTTAGTATAAAATTAATTCTCAAAATCATATTTTGAAAAACTACTTCTTTCCTATTTTTTAAAGTCTGCAATAAGGTGGAGCAATTTTGGTAAAATTGATTTTTGAAAAAATTTAACAAACACCAAAATTAATTTTTATATTTTTAAAGTTACTTTTATACCTCCTTAAAAGCAATCTCAAATGGACCCATAGATTCAGTGCTGAGTTGTCATTTTTGCTAATTTTTTAGATATATATCATTGGTAGTTATTAGATAAAAATATAAAACTAATTAAATCTTAACAGTATATTAATATATATGCATATATTGTAGAAGATTGTGAAGAGTTAAGCACAGATTAGCTCAATACTAGATCCATATCTATAGAAATAACAAAGAAATCAGTTTTAATGCATTTATTTTATTATTCTTTTCAATTAACAGAAATCCCATTTGATTTTGTTTTATGGATTCTTGATTTCTACAATCCCATGTGAATATGCATTTTTTACAACAAATAGGGCACCCCACTTTGACTTTAACTTTCTTAGAAATAAATGAAGATGAGAATTATAAAGCAACATTTTTTAACCAATTTCAAATGTTTTCTGAAAAATTCTTTATAATGAAAAGCTTTTGCTCTTGCCTTAATAATTCTTGAATTTTCATATGCATCATTTCTTAATTCCTTAAGTTCATTCAATTGCAATTTTCACATATTACCAGCATCATCCAATTTTGAATTGAAAGCTTTAATAGCCCACAATGATTCATGCTTGTGTTCAACAAGTAAGTGACAAGGTTTACCATAAACTAGTCGATACAGTGACATTTTTAAAGTTGTCTTAAATGCAGTATGGTTGGCCCAAAGTGCATCAGTTAGTTAAAGAGACCAATCTTTCAATTTTAATTAACCATTTTTTCAATATTTTTTTTATCTCCCTATTTGATAATTCAACTTGACCATTTGTTTGAGGATGATAAGGAGTAGCAACTGTATGTGTAATTCCATATTTTTTTCATTAAAGATACAAATGATTTATTAACAAAATGCTTACATCTATCACTGACAATTGCTCGAGCAATTCTAAATTGACTTAAAATATTTTCTCTTAAAATTTTAATTACAGTTTTGCTATTATTATTTCGACAATAAATTACTTCAATCCATTTTGAGACATAATCAATTGCAACTAATATATACACAAATTCAAAAGATGGTGGAAATAGACCATGAAATCAATTCTCTAATAGTCAAATATTTCGATCTCAAATATGGGATTTAAGGGCATTCTATTTGTTTTAGCAATTGATCCTAATTTTTGACAATTTTCAGAAGTTTTACAAAATTCATATGTCTTTGAATATGGTAGGCCAAAAATATCCATAATGTAAAATTTTAGCTAAAGCTTTTCTTGAAGAAAAGTGTCCTCCATATCCTTTAGAATGACAAAAATTAATGACATTACTTACCTCATTATTAGGAATGCAATGCCGAAAGATTTGATCAGGGTAATATTTGAACAAATAAGGATCATCTCAATAAAATTTCTTTACTTCAACTAAAAATTTCTTTTTCTCATGAGTATTCCATTGTAAAGGCATTTTACCCGTAACAAGAAAATTAACAATGTTAGCATACCATGGCATTGAAGTAACAGAAAAAAAAAATTCATCAAGGAAAGAATCATTGATAGGTGTTAGGTTAATGTAGAAATCAGATGTAAGTCTTGATAAATGATCTACTACGATAGTTTTAGCACCTTTTTTATCTTTAATCTTAAGATTAGTAATGTAAACACTATAACAAGTAATTCTTTTTTAGTTGTAAAATAATTCATTTGAACACTGTCCAAATTATCAAGGCAATCATTAAATGAATTCCCAAACATAATTAAATCATCCATAAACACCTCTAAACAATGTTCAACCATATCACAAAAAATGCTTAGCATACATCTTTGAAATGTTGCAAGAGCATTACAAAGCCTAAATGGCATTCTTTTAAATGCAAAAGTTCCAAAGGGACATGTAAATGTAGTCTTTTTTTGGTCTTCAAGTGCTATAGGAATTTGATAATAACCTGAATATCCATTAAAAAAGCAGTAGTAAGGATGTCCAACTACCTTTTCTAAGATTTGATCAAGAAATGGTAATGGAAAATGATCTTTTCTAGTCATTTCATTTAATTTTCTATAATCTATACACATACGCCAACTAGATGTAACTCGTGTTAGAATTAATTCACCTTTTTCATTTTTAACAATACTAATTTCAAATTTTTTAGGCACTATTTATTTATGACTTACCCACTTACTATAAAAAATAGGATACATAACTCCCACATCAAGTAATTTAAGGACTTCTGTTTTTGAACAACTGATGAAGGCTATAATAATGTTTAACACTATTCTAGTAGACCGTACCCTCAACTAATAGATAAGTAAACCTAAGGTAAATCTTATACTATCTTGGCTTCCGACAAAATCAAAGTTAGTATACCAAATGATTTGAAGTTTATATGACCTCCAATATGTGAGCATGTAGCCCTTTATTCTCTGTAAGTAACACAAGACTTATGTGGTTGCTTTCCAATGGTTTACTCTTGGATTACTTAAAAATTTACATGATATTCCAGTAGCATATGTAGTATTTGGTCTCCTACTAACCTGAGTACACATCAGACTTCTTTTAATTGATGCTTAAAGAATCTTCTGTATTTTTCTTTTCTTAAAATCATTTTTAGGCACTAGTTGAAACATTATGTACAACTGATGAAGCGCCATTCGACAAAACAATCATCTAACCTTCTGAGTTTTTCTCCATGAATCTGGCAATAAAAATAACAAGCCATGCGCAGATATACAATAAATTGATTCCATGCTAATAACAATTAACCTTACAATTTGAGGAATCGCGCTCTTTCATAATAATAATAAAAATACTAGAATAGTGTTAAACATAATGTACAACTGATGAAGCAAATTTACTAAGGTATACAGTAAAACCACCAAGCTATGGCATGTGCGACTAGGACATGCTGGAGAGAAGTCTTTACAAACTCTGATGAGGCATAGACTCTTAAGAGATACCAAAACTTGTAAATTAGATTTTTGTGAGCATTGTGTAGTAGGCAAGAAAACAAGGGTCAAAATGGTATTGCTAATCATGATACTCGTGAGATCCTTGAATATGTTTATAGTGATGTATATGAACCAACTAAGACTACATCAATTAGTGGAAGCCATTATTTTATTACATTTATTAATGATTTCTCTAGACATGTGTGTGTGTGCACTAAGTGAGAAAAGGATGAGGTTTTAGAGATTTTCGTGAAATAGAAGATATTGACGGAGACTTAAACTAGCAGAAAGATCAAAATATTACATTCTGACAATATGGATGAATATACTTTTGATCTATTCTCACAAGTATGTTAGAACGAGGGTATTAAAAGACATTTCACGGTGAGACATACTTTGCAACAAAACAGTATGGCTGAGCGTATGAATCGTACTTTGCTGAAAAAAGTACGATGTATGTTATCTAATTCTAGTTTAAATAAAATGTTTTGAGCTAAAGCTGAGAGCTACGTAAGTCATTTGATAAACTGATTGCCTTTTGCTACAATCAAAGGTCAAACTGTTATGGAAATGTAGTCTCAAAAGCATGCATAAGATTATAATTCCCTTCATATATTTGAGTGTCTATCTTATTATCATGTCAAAGATGGTAAACTGGATCATCGTACTAGAAAAGCTATCTTTGTAGGATTCAAAGGTGGATTAAAGGGGTTCAAGCTTTGAGATCTCAAAGATAAAAAGTTTTTGTGTAGCAAAGATGTCACGTTTGATAAATCTTCAATGTTAAAAGATTCAAGTTCTTAACAGATGGAGAATAAGACCACAGAGGTATTGCAACCGGTAGAGTTTGATGTAACTTTATATATACCAGTTAGTTCTACAACAAAGAAGGGTTCCACAATAGATGTAACACCTAGAGTTGAAGAAGAGATTGTTTCTTTTGATGTCCTATAAAATGAAAAAATAACTAATGATGTAGATAATGATGATTTTATAGCAACAAGGAGGCTAAAAAGAGAGATAAATAAACCTGGATGACTTACTAAAGACATAGTGGTAGCCTATGCACTTTCAGTTATTAATGATGACATCCCCAATACTTTCGATGAAGCATTACACAGCAGTGAAAGTAATTAGTGGAAGTTAACCATGGAGGAAGAGATGAAATCTCTCCATCAAAACCAGACTTGGGAACTTGTGAAGTTATCAAAAGGGAAAAGGGCTATTGGCAATAAATGGGTTTACACTAAGAAACAAGGATCTGCAAATCAAACAACTCCTCGATACAAGGCAAGGCTCATTGCAAAAGGTTTTGCTCAGAAGGAAGGTATTAATTATAATGAAGTTTTCTCTCCAATCGTAAATCATACTTTCATTCGTATCCTACTTGCCTTAGTAGCTAAATATGAGTTAAAGTTAGCTCAATTGAATGTTAAGACGATATTTTTGCATGGAGATTTAGAGGAAGAAATCGATATGACTCAGCCTTGTGGTTTCAAAGTTACTAAAAAGGAGAATCATATGTGTAGATTGATTAAATCTTTGTACCGACTAAAACAGTCACCAAGGTAGTGGTACAAGAAATAGTGGTACAAGAGATTTGATCAATTCATACAAGGCCAGAAATTCACCAAAAGTGAACACGATCACTGTATTTACTTTAGAAGACTACAAGATGAATCTTTTATCTATCTGTTACTCTATGTCGACGATATGCTTATAGCTTCGAAGAATAGAGGTGAGATCGAAAAATTAAAGAAGCAACTGGCTTCTGAGTTCGAGATGAAAGATTTAGGTGATGCACAAAAAGTACTTGGGATGAAGATTTATAGAGACAAGAAGAATAAGAGCGTGTGGTTGACTAAAAAATCTTATTTAAAGAAGGTGCTAGAAAGATTCAGTATAAATGATAAAACTAAACCAGTAAGTACACTTCTAGCTCCTCATTTCAAATTAAGCTCTTTTTTATATCATACATCCCAAGAGGAGCATGATTATTTGGCTCGTGTTCCATATGCTAGTGTTATGGGTAGTCTTATATATGTTATGATATGCACAAGGCCTGATATATCTCAAGCTGTCAGTATGGTTAGTCAATACATGTATAATTCAGGTAAAGAATATTGGCTTGCGGTAAAGTGGATTCTCCGATATCTGTATGGAAAAGTTGATGTTGGGTTATTGTTAAAAAAGAATTGTGGTCAACAATGTATTCGGTATTGTGATTCTGATTTCGCCAGAGACCTTGATAAGCAAAGATCAACAACGGGCTATGTATTCACATTGGGTGGAGGTCCGATTAGTTAGAGATCGATTTTACAATTGACAATTGCTCTATCCACTACAAAAGTAGAGTACATGGCAACAACTGAGGTTATAAAGGAAGCTATCTAGCTGAAAGGCTTGTTAGGTGATATGAGAGTAATCCAGAAAACATTACAGTATTCTGTGATAATCTAAGTGTGATATTCCTTGCGAAGAAACAAACATTTCATGCTTAGATAAAGCACATAGATGTGAAATATCATGATGTGCGAGAGATTATCGAGAGCGGTATTGTGTTGTTGAAAAAGATCAATACCAAGGATAACCCATCAAATATATTGACGAAGGTAGTTTTTAGAGTTAAGTTTCAATATTGCTTGAAATTAATTCAAATTCTTCAAACGCATTGAGTTTAGAGAATTTTGAACTATGGTTAGCTTGATCCCAAATTTTGGATACGTATGTAGTCACAGAGATGCAACCACTTTGGAGATGATAATTCGTTGGTAGTCGGCTCAGATTTAGATAAAATCATTGCCAAGGTGGAGAATTATTGAAAAATTAGAAAAACCACATGCATTTTGCTAAGAAATGTCAAGGTTAGCCGAAATGTTGAATTCAAAATTGAAAAATTTTTCAAGATTGGTCAAAGATTGGCTAATTTATCAATAAACTTGACAAATTAGACAAAGAAATATCAAACTCCTTGACATATTGCAAAGGGGTTGGTGGAATAGTGCTTAGGTTAGGTAAAATAGTGCTAGCTTTAAACCTATAAATTGAAGCCATTTTCTCATTTGTTTGCCTCCAAAAAATTTTATAAGCTTATAAGTTTCTAAGCTTTCAGAGTAGTGAGGAAGTTTGTTTGGGAAATTTATATTTCCTATAGTGTGTGAGAATACTGGGTGTATTTGGGTATTGGGAAGTGAGTTTTTCTTTACTCAAATTTGTACTATAATAATTGTTAGTAATACAATTATTTTTTTCTTATTCCCGTGGATGTAGGCATACTACCAAACCACGTAAAATTTTGTGTCTTTTATTTTTCTATGATTATTTGGTGTGCTTGATTCTGCATTCCGCGCACAACAAAGGACTTGTCAATATTGCGCACCACCTGCCCCTTAGCAATAATGCAAAATTGTAAACTGAATTTATTCATGATTGTTGGTGCATCCATCGTATTGGTAACTCCTTTATCTATAAAGACTAAAATGCAAATTATCTAATGAATTACAAAAACTATAAAATAGCAAGAAACCAGTCAGTTATAACTTTATTCTTAATTAAATTCAGTTAACAATTGTTGAAAGTAAATTATGATGTGCCGGTATACTCCAATTGTCCTTATAAAAGCAAGTTAATTTTTAGGTAATAAAAGTTGATATGCATTATCTGTTGGTTATTAAATATCACTTTATTTTATTTAGCTTAATTACTGTGCTTGGCTCACTTTAAATTTTGATGTGTTTATATGGATGGTGGATGTAATCGCGGCTGTGTGTTTAGTGGAGTTTTGTCGAATGTTGATACAACATAGCAGACTTGCCCCATAGATCCTATATTTATCTATGTGAAGAAGAAATCATGTAATGAAGGAGATTTTTATTTGTACAAACAGTACTTTAAACTTGGAATGAGAATGAAGAAATTAATGATACTTCTTTATCTTTTCAGTTGTTCTGACAGATCGGTTGCTCAAGAGCTTTACTCTCAACCCACACGCCATGAAAAAAAAAGAGATGTTTCTTTGCTTATAGTTTGTACTAGATTTTAAAATTATGTGTGTTTGTAAATTATTTGTAACTATTCTGTATTAAGACTCTTCTTATTTTGTTTTGACATGAGAACTTTGTATTTATTTATTTATTTATGTCTAATGTTAATATGTATATAGCTACCAGTTAATACATGTGAAAACTGAAAAATTTAGAAATATCGGACCGAGCCGAATCGAATTTCAAAACCAAAACGAAATATTTCAGTTTGGTTAGGTTCTAAAATTAGGTTTGTGTTAAGTTCTATTTCTTTCAAACCGTTTCCATGTACTGCCCACTCTTGTTTATAGTAATAAAAATAGTTGGTTCCAATACATTAAACAATTTTTAATATATCTCTTTATTAGTATTTTTACTATACTAACTAACCTAATACATTGAAAAAATCAAGTAATTAATCGTGTCTGCCTTTAGGTGAAAAGAAATTGTTTCTTAAGGCAAACGAACGAAAGCAAATAATAATTTTGGGAACTTTAATTCTTATTTTCTTTAAGAAAATGAGTTCCAAAATACTTTGTGAAGGACTTGTTAGTCTAGTCACTTTTATTTATCAAAAATTATAGCCAATGTAAACATTTAATACCCAAATATATACAAAATAAAATGACTCATTCACCGGTGCAATTGTTTTCCCAAATATCTAATTTACAAACATCAAATTGAATAGAAACTTACGTATAACTGAAATTGAAAAAGTTATCTGTTGAATGAGATCAATATAAGGATTTTTGCGCTATCCGAAATCTCATAAAAAATTATTTAATAAAAAAAGCAAAAGGTGGACAAAGTAGCAATTAATCTTTTAATTTAGCTATTATTTAAAAAAAAACTCGAAACTGAATGATCAGTTAAATAAAATTATTTAAAAAACACTTAATCAAGCCTAATTGAATGTATATCAACCAGATAAATTCCAATATTGAATTCCAACTTCGCTACAATCAAGCCTAAAAATTATGGACCAAATATTATCGCTAAGGGATCACAAATCTTGATCGACATTTTGAAAATTCTGTCAGCCTGAGCAGGGATGGTAAGTATCCAGTAAAAAAATGCCAATTAATTGTCCGTTAATTGAAATATTGAATTACTTGCGATGCAATATGGTAAGAATCGTATCTCATCAATTAATTACCAACAAAATTTTTCTACACATCTAAGTCTCTTATAAGAAGTAAATTGGGAAAAGTCTCTTATTTTATTTTATTCTTTTATTCATCTTTCATAAATTGAACCACTGTAAAGTTTTGAATTACATGGACGTGGAACCATAATATTTTAAACGCAACTACCCCTAGAATATGCAATCCCCATGGGTCGAAATTCACGTCGGAGAATGAACCGGCTGATCTAGTAACTATACCTAGTATGAGACAATGAATTTTTTTACATTGTCATTTTCTACGACTATGCTAGTATTACTCGAAATTGTTTTTTACGTTCATACATTGACATGCGAAGATAATTCCAGAAATTTGCTAACAGTTATATATCTTTTTCGTTTTGGTTTGTTTTGTTGTATTCACACAACAATTTATTCAAAAGTCGCAAAAGATGGCAATTCTTACTCGTAAGGAAAAAGCAGTGGTGCAATAAATAATAATTTTCGATAATAATCATGTTGTAATATATTTACAAGTTGACAATTCGTACGTCGATAATGAAAGAACCGTGCCTTCTTGCGAAAAGGCAATAATGCCAGATTTAAGAGATTTGATTATACTTTTCAATATTTTACCCATTCCCGAAATTCCGTAAAGTACTCACCCAAATTTCATTATTATAACTTTATCCTCCATTTAAATATTAAAAATACAAAATACTAAAATAATTAAAAGTCGCGGCAGCCCAAAACTTATAATTTATTTCATCCGGCAGTCAAAATTGCTTCAGCACAAATCAGAACAGTAAGCGCCAATCATCGAGCAGCACCGTCTTAATCGCTTAGTGGATCGTCCTGCAGCTCTGACGGCGTTTTTCGCTCGTTCATTTGACGTTGAAATAGACGGTGAAGAAGAAATAAGGTAAAGAAAAGGAAAATAACAAATTAAACATAAATTAAAAAAGGAGAAGAAGAAGTAATAAAAGATAAGAGTATCACCAAAAGACTTTTTAAATAAGATTTTATTACTTATTTGAAGAGCCACATCATCATTAAAACTTCAAAAGACACTTTAATTAAGATTTTTGAAATAAGAAATGAATCTTTTTCTTTAAATTTAAAGAGTTATTTTCTTTTTTTTCAATTTATATTTTACTACTTTTTATTGAAGAAAGAGAGAAAAGTGCTTTAATTGTTATTGACTTTTCTTTTAAAAAAAAGGTTATTTCATTAAAATAATATTAAATTATTTCTATTTTTCAAGTCTTTTGAAGAATAATATATTTTTTATTCTTTTATTTGCCACATAAGTAAGCAAATAGATATTTGAAGACTAAAATTTATAGAGCTTTTTGGAGATATTCTAAGAAAAAATGAAGAAACAAAATAAATACAAGCGACGAATAAGAGAAGAAAGAGCAACACAAAACCAGAAAAGCCAAAGACAGAAAAAATAGCAAAATAAACCAAAGGGGAGAGAGAGAGAAATAATTTTATTGTTATGATTATTATGATTATTATAATTATTATATTTATTATTATTATTAGCAATACTCTTTTAATAATAATAATGACAATTATTGTAATAAACAATAAAAATAATAATAACGATAAACTAATGACATCTTAGTAAGTTGAACACATGAGAATACACTCATTTCGTTTTTTATTCATATAACTCAATTAAATAACTTATTTTGATTCAAATCTATTTTGATTACCAATTAGTAAATATAGTATCAAGTAATTAAAAATTAAAAATACAAGTTATAAATATAGACTTAACAAAAAATTATGAGAAGATGAGCACAACGCAACTCAGTACTTGAATTTAATTCTCAAATGATTGAATTTTGTACAAAATATTTGTCATGCGTATCTTATTACAATTATTTGTATCTGATACTAGAATTGATTTGGATGAGAGTGACTTTAGAGAATTATTAGTTTGTATGATGGTCCACACTCAAAATATATGCATCGGCAATTTTTTAACTTGCGAAATAATAGAACCACATAAATTATAATTTGTAAATACACAGAATTATGCAAAAAAGATAGCCAAGGAAATATGTACAAAATACAAAAAATTGACAAACAGAGATTATAAAAATAAGAAACTCGTGAATTAATCTTCGCCAGTCGGCAATATATCATCTGACTTTATGACGTTTCCGACATCAGTTGAACCTGGTGAAGAAAAATAACTAGCCACTTATATATAGAGATAAATATCACACATGCACAGATGGTGCGGCTAACCATCAGCAAACGGAGAAAATTTTTGTACTAGCATCATTCAATAATGACTGCCATTTGACAGGTTTGGTGCGCCCAACGTAGAGAGAAAAAATATCACACATTGGATAAGAATATTTGTAAGCTAATAATATTAGCTTAAAGGTATTGGTGAAAAATTAATTTAATTTTTTTCATAAATATTTTAGGACTGATTTCATATAATATATAAAAAATTTATAATTTAGAAAATTATATTTTAACAATTAGAGAAGATGAACGGTTAGGAAGAAAAGACATCTGTCGCCAAACAATCTTTTAGGGTATGACTCAAAATTGATATGTACTGAACGTGTAGAAGTTTATTTCACTATTTACAAAAACCATTGGCTTCCTTCTACAGTGCTTTTCTCAAAATATTATTGTTCACTTTTTTCTTGAGAAAAATACACTTATATATCCTGTCAAAACCTAACATGTGTTATCCTTTTAATAATTCAAAATATTAAATCTTTTGAATTTAGTATAATTATCTCTCTACTTAGGTGAAAGTGGAAATAATGTACAATTACTTTGAACTCTACCTTGTAAAATAATACAAGAACTTATTTACACATAAATATAACATATAAAGCGTTAATAAATATTGTAATTAGGTTTATCACATAATATACTAGTGTTCTTGTTTTTAGGTCCAATAGTTGTATAGTCAATTAAATGAGCTAACCTGAGAATCATTTGGGAACATACAACAGTGGCTACAATAATTAAGCCTATAATTAAATAAGCTTAATCATTTAATTCCAACTCTACTCTACTATAAGATTAGAATTTATCCCATAATTGTATTTTTGAATAATAATTCATCTCAAGCTATATTTATCTCTTTATTACACAATCCTTTGTATAACATCGTTAATTAAATTGATATCTCAACTGTCCAATTAATTTATTAATATCTTGCTCCTTGATACTTACTAGTTTTCTCTAATGATCATTTTCAACATATTAAATATGTTGATATACACTCATCAGAAAATTCTATGATTAAGTGCTAAAAACCCATCAATAGATGTATTGTATAAATTCTATAATCTTGACTACAAGTATGTGTTATGCACATTGGTAACTCAAACGAAATAACAATTACAATCATGAAATCATAACTAACCCAGATTAAGATTACAGTAAAATCAATGTCTATGAGATTTGATAAGTCTAACAGTTATTATAAAATTAATTAAATCTCATATGCGATCCTCTTTAATATAGTTGTACTACATCAATAATTTCATATATGATTAAAATAAATCATTCAATAAATTTACTACAGCCTATACCTAAATAAAGTGCTCAACTTTATTTATCAACTACAAAATTAATCTATTAAATCATAAAATAACTTATATTTATATCTTCTGTAAATCTACATAGTGATCATATAAATATATATAATATGATTAATCCGAAAAAATATTTATTATAATTAAATAAACATATATGTTTTTAAAGAGCATATTTTTCTAACAAAATGAACTCTTAATTATTGAGTTGCCTTTTGAATATGAATTAAATTCTTGAGCTTCAATATAATATTATAGTCAGATTCATATACAAGTGAGATCCCACTATCTTATCTTATAATATGGTTCATGCCACTATAAGAAAATGGAATTTTTTTTCAAATATGAAAATGTACTAAATTATAATAAAAATTTAAAAGTATGAGAATATTTTTTTCTTTATTAATAACTTCCTCATTTTACACAAAGTAAGAATATATATAGTTCTCTGTATCCTAACTTTTACTATAAATAGTCTAATCATACACAGCGTGACACCTTAAATTCCCTCATGTCTATCATAATTTTATCACAACTTCTGGGTGTGTTTACTGGTCTTATTGATTTGGATACCTTCGGAGAAAATGAATAAATTTATTAAAAGATGGCATATAGTCTTTCATTACATTAAAAAATTTTATAATACAATAAGATTATCTTTTTTTCCGTACATACGCATCCCTGCAACTAAAGTTTTCAGCTTTTGCACCTGCTGGCTTGCTCGTGACTGGATTGGGGTTGTTGAGAAAAATATCCTACGTTGGTTAAGAATAACTATGCTACTCTCTTCTCTTGAACTAACTTTAATTTGAGTATAAATTGGGTCTATGCACTTCAATATCACAATATGACAACCATAAATTTAATGTTGATTGGGGATGATATATAACATTGTAATGTGATCCTCATTTCTTCGCTTCACCCACCAATTTTATACCTATTTTATCTCCTTTGCACGTCGATTTTAAGCTAGAAAATAGTCTTGCAAATCTGTCTCGTCCCTACCCAATAAATGACCGCAAAACTTATGCCAAGTTGATATTATGGATGAAACCAAGGAGACACATGTGATCACTGTTTTCAGTAGGTGTGGCAGAAAAAATTAAATGCATTTGGATGTTTTGAATGAAATGATTGATGCATATCTTCACGGTGTATAGTTTGCAATTATCCAAAAAGACAGACGAGAAATATGTATAAATTTCAAATACAAAATTGAATTGACGAAAGGAGATTATAGCAATAAGAAACTCGTGATTTAATGTTTGCCAGAGTCCGTTGGTTCTTATCCATTGAAATATTATTCGGCAAAATAATCAATCAGCCGACATTTTGCATTTTTTCACTCGAATTCAAGCTAGCGATAAAAGTAACTGGCCATGCACTTTTTTCTTTTTTTAAATGAACATCAATATAGATTAAATTTCTATAGATTAAAGAACGGACACAGCAGATTAGAAGGGATGCAGTGAGCCTCATCATAGTTACGGACTAGAAGCTATAAAACAAAAACTCCAAAATAAATTGAAGTTGAAGTTAAGCTAGCCATGCAAACGTATGTACATATATATAAATCATTCCCTTTATTTCTTGCTTTTTTTTTTTTTAAGTATGTCTCAACAAGCAACAGAAATTTATTAAAGTAATAATAATAATAATAACAATAGTAAATAATAATCGTAATGATGATGATGATGATGATTATGTCGAGTCGGGGGAGTAAACGCCTCAAAAGAAAAGAAAAGCTAGAACAAGCTGGTTGGAAAGAGAAAAAGGCTTACTGCAAACTGATAATGAATTGATAACACAAGAAGACAGAAGAGAATCAAGATAATAAAGACTGCCAATTTCGGCCGAACCACCATCAAGTCAATCATCTTTATAGTGTCAATTCAGGCTTCATCACCAACGTTCACAGTTCTTGATTAGAAATCGCATAAAATATCATGAATAAGGAAATTCCTTTTTAGTCTTGTGAATTCAAAAAATCTTGACGCATAAAAAATCATTAGGATTTATTTCATTAGTACAATAAATATAAGCTTCCTAAATTTTGTGTATAAACTGTCGAAAACTCTCCCGTTTCTGTTGAGCTATTTAATTACTAATTTTCAATTCTCCATAATAGTATAATGATTTTGAAATCGGAGCATTAAAGCATAAAAGCTCAGCCATGCCAATAGTCAAACCATTCTCTAAGATAGTAATGATGATAGATGGCAGAACCAGGAGTTTATAACGGTGGGGTTGAAATGTATCACAGGTTCGGATATTTGGCTGGGGGCTTCTCCGCAGCGCAAAATTGAAGTTCAACTTAAAATTATGACTATGCAATTAAAATCCCAACAAAAAGAAAAATATATTATTCAGATCTTAAAAGTTATGAAAATATAAAATAATTGTATCTTTTACCAATTCAATCATACATCAAAAGGGAACATTATGTTCTTTCGTAACTCGAAAGTTGTATATTATTGATTCCTTGATCCTATTTTCGAGGCAGTTCCTCTCTTAATATATGTAATCAATGTGTTTGTGAGGAAAATCATCATTTATCCAATGGACGAAATTGCCATGTGTTGCAGGGGCCAATATTGATAATTTGTGTATGTATTTACATCTCACTCAATTCTGAAAGGTCATTTTAAAAATTTTTGCAAAATTGGGAGTGGCTTCAGCCACCTTAGGCTTGCACGTGATTCTGCCACAACTTGTGGAGGATATTATCACATCCATGGGTGGACCTGACTAAGGCAGGGGCTTTTACATTTTGTGAGCTATTATTATTATTTTTTTAAATGTGCCTGGAGTCTTTTGTGAAAGAGTTGAATAAATAGATTTTACGTATAATTTTTATATAATAGAACGCATATAGTTTAATGATAAACATATTATTTAGTGGTTTTGAAGACTTGATTTGAATCCTAATAACGGTATATTTTTTTAGATATTTTGTAGAGATTATTTAAAAAGTACTTCAAAAAATTATGGCCACAATGAGTTCTAATACTTAATAGAAATAATTTATTACTACAATTTTTTAAAATTTAAAAGAAAACACTAAGATTTCAAATATATCTAAGTGAACAGTAAAAAAAGTAAACCCTAGATTAAATTAAAATTTTTTTCACTAAGCCCTCAATTTAAGTGTCTGGTCCGCCATTGTGGCTACATCAGTTCAAGAGAGTTGCTAGCTTAATAATATAAGCTTGATGGCTTGATGCAACTCTTAACTTTTAGTTAGCTTTTGACTCAGACCTATGTGAAAACGTTTTAAAACAATAAAAAAATGTAAATTTATTTACCCCGAGAGCATCACAGCTATCTTATGAATAATTTTAATCCTATAGATTAAAAAGCAGATAGTGTGATCCATAATTTAGAATAGTAATACTGCTAGCTAGTTGATTACGCAGACATTGACCTTTCTGTAGCCGGAATTAACGCAACAGAAAAAGATAGCATATCATAAGGAATCAGAGCCAGACGTCGAATGCCATTCTTATACGAAAGGTCAACACTGCTGCAGAGTTTGATGCAAGACTTACGGAAAGATGGACAATGAACAATTTTGTATGCACCTGGCAATGTTCCAAATTTCTGAAGCTTCAACCAATTGAGCAACGTTTCAGCTCCAGGATGACCAAACAAATCCCCGGTTGTTATAAACCATATGCCTGATGAAGCGTTATAGTCATCAACTCTCCACAACGGTTGTTCGTTACGGTACTCACGTGCAGATAGCAACACTAAGAATATCAGGTTGAGATCAGTGGATTCTCTGACAATTGTAGAATAGTCATACGGTGACAGTGTTAATTTGATTCCCCTTCCCGAATCAGAACTTAATTGGATAACATCCAGCGTACAGAATCCGTTTCTGCCTCCGTGAAGGCTGACTCCGCCACCGCCAGCTCCTGGAATGGCTCATACAAGATAGTACTGACGGTTGAGTTTAACCGTGCTGCCGTAGACATGAAGGAGAGGTTCAGGAACTGATGTGGTGCCCAATACCAACAGATAGTTTGTGGCTAAGGCAGGGATAAGGAAGGAGAGTGTTGTTGCTAATACCGGTGAAAAATCAAAAATTTTTCTCATAAAAACTTTTAGGACCGTTCTCGTACAATATATAAGGAATTAGTAATCTAAGAAAACACGATAACTTGAGAGGATGAATGACAAGATTAAATTGATTCCACTGCCAAACGATCTTCTAGATTATAACTTAAGATTGATCTACGTTGAACGTGTGGGCATTCGTTTAACTACTCTAAAAAGTTATTGGCTTTTTTTTTTCCAGTGTCTTTCTCAAAAATCATTTTTCCTTTTTAATTAAGAAAAAGATACACTTATATAATATACTTATATAAAATCTTAATATATATTATCTTTTTCTGTGAATAATTTAAAATATTAAATATTTTAAATTTAATATTATTATCTCTTCACTTACGTAAAAATAAATATAAGATGTAACAACTTTAGAACCTACATTATAAAATAACACAACACTCTATTTACATTCAAGCTAATTATAATATGTAAATAGGATCTTGTGTTATTTTACAATATTATAATTAGCTTGAATAATAATTATAATAACAAATGTTATAATTAGCTCTATTACCTAATATGTTAGTTTTCTTATTTTTAGGTCTAATAATAGTATAGTCAATTAAATGAGTTAACCCATGGATTATTTAGGAACATACAATAGTAACTACAATAATTAAACTTATAATTAAACAAGCCTAATTATTTAATTTAAACTCTACTCCACTATAAGATCAGAACAAACCTTCCTAATTGTATGCTTGAATAGTAATTCATCCTAATCTATACTAATTTCTTTGCTACATAATCTTTTGTACCATATCATTAATGAAATTAATATCTAAACTATCCATTCAATTTAATAACATCTTGTTCCTTTATACTTATTAGTTTTCTCTAATGATCATTTTCAATATATTAAATATATGGACACACTTTGGCCAGAGAATTCTATGATCAAGTACTGAAAACCCATCAAGAAATGTGTTGTACAAATTTCATATTGCTAATCTATAACTTCAAAAATTATAATTGCTTCCACCAAGATACTGAGTAATCTTGACCACAAATATGTGTCATGTGCATTGGTAACTCAAATGGAATAATAATTACAATCATGAAATTATAACTAACTCAAGATTAAGATTACGTAAAATAAATGCCTATGACTTCAATACTTACAATTACTCCCACCAAAATATCGGGTAATCTTAACTACAAATATGTGTCATGCTCATTGGTAACTCAAATGGAATAACAATAACAATTATGAAATTATAACTAACTCAAGATTAAGATTACAGTAAAATCAATCCTATAAGATTTAATAAGTTTGGCAGTTATTATAAAGTTAATTAAATCTATGTGAGCCAGTCCAATATAGTCATATTACATTAATAAATTCATAATTGATTAAGGCAAATCATTCAATGAATTTCTTACAGTTTATACCTAAAGAAAGTGCCCAACTGTATATATTAACTGCAAACTCAATTTATTAAATTATAAGATAACTTGTATTTATATTTTCCGTGAATCCACATAATAATCATATAAATATATATAATATGATTAAATAAACTTTACTAAAAAATTAATTCATCTAAGATATTTAAATAAAATATCTCAATTGTTTTATTAAATAAAAATATTTATTATAATAAAATAAACATATATGCTTTTAAAGAGTACATTTTCTCAACAATCTCCCACTATCTTTTAAAGCACATTCAACATCTCAGTGTAAGTTAAAGATTTTCCTAGGTACAACCTTTGTAAAAGGATCTGTCAAGTTTTACTGTGATGTAATCTAAGCAACCTTCACATCACTTCTCTGCATTATATTTTTTATAAAATGATACTTACTCTTAATGTGTTTTTATTTCTTATGGTTCCTTAGTTTCTTAAATTGAGCTACCGCACTACTATTATTACAAAAAAGTTTAAGAGATGCTATTATAGTATGTACCACCTCAAGATTTTATAGGAACTTGCAGAGCCATACAACCTCTTTTGTAATTTTAAATGCAACCATATATTCATCTTCAATTTTGGAGTCTGCGATACAAGATTGTTTCACACTTCTCTAACTAATAGCTCTACTTCCTACTATAAAAACATAGTTGGAAGTTGGTTTTCTAGAATCTTTATCTGATATAAAGTTAGAATCTGTATAACCCACTAAAATAAGTTTATCATCAGACTACATAAGCATATAATTTTTAGCTCTTTTCAAATACTTCATTATATACTTGACTGCAGTCCAATGTTTAGATCCAGGATTAGATTGATATTTGTTAATCAACCTTATTTCATTTGCCCACAGCTTTTGTATAGGGAACTCATCTCATTTTCTCTATTTCTTCAGATATTTTAGGTGATTGATCCTTAGAGAATGCAATTCTATATTTGAATGATAATAAACCAATCTTGGAATTTCTCTTGCTAAATCTAGCCAATATCTTGTCAATACAGAGCTCTTGAGGCAAGACTAAAGTTTTATTCTTTCAATCTTATAGTAATTTGATACCAAGAATATAACTTGCCTCTACAGGTCTTTCATATTAAATTATTTGCTAAACAACTCTTTATTATAATCAACACTTGTATATTATTTCTAATTAGGAGAATATCGTCTATTTAAATAATTAAGAAGGCTACAGATTTTTCTTGAATTTTTATATATACAGACGGTTCATCAATATCTTAAATGAATTCAAATGATTTAATGGCTTGATTAGATCTAATATTCCATGATCGAGATACTTGCTTCAATCCATAAGTAAATCTCTGTAACTTACATGCCATGTGTTCTTGGTCTTTTTATATGAATCCATCTAGTTATTGCATGTAGATGTCTTCTTCAAGATGCCCATTAAGAAAAGTAGTCCTAACATCCATTTGCCAAATTTCGTGATCTAGCATTGCAGTAATAGAGAGTAGAATTCTAATGAATTTAAGTATAGTAACTGGAGAAAATGTTTTCTCATAATTGTTTCCTTCTTTCTGAGTAAACCTTTGGCTATTAATCTTATTTTAATTGTCTCCATCCTTCCTTCCACTCGTCTTTTTCTCTTATAGATCTATTTGCATCCTATAGGTTTAACCCTATTTGGTGCCCCTCTACAATTTTCTAGACTTTACTGGAATAAATAGTTTCTATTTGTTGATTCATGGCTTTTTTAAAAAATTCAATATCTCTATCTATTAGAGCTTTGTTGTAGCTAGTGAGATCTTGATTTATAGCCTAATATGTAATTTTCCTTATTTTCAGGTCTAGAAATGGTGTAGTTAATTAAATGAGCTAACTTAGGGATTATTTAGGAACATATAATAGTAGTTACAACAAATAAGCTTATAATTAAACAAGCTTAATTATTTAATTCTAACTCTACTCCACTATAAGATCGAAATTGACCTCCATAATTGTATGCTCGAATAATAATTTATCCCAAACCACATTAACTTCTTTGCTGAATAATTATTTGTATCACATTGTCAATTACATTGATATCTCAACTGTCCAATCAATTTAAAAACATTTTATTCTTTGATATTTATTAATTTTCTCTAATGATCATTTTCAACATATTAAATATGTCGACAAACTCTAGTTAGAGAATTCTATGGTTAAGTACCACAAACCCATCAAAAGATATATTTTACAAATTCTATATTGCTAATCTATAACTTCAATACTTATAATTACTCCCACCAAGATATCAGGTAATCTTGACTATAAGTATGCGTCGTGCCTGCTGGTAACTTAAATGAAATAACAATTACAATAATGAAATTATAACTAACTCTAAATTATGATTATAGTAAAATCAATGCCTATGTGATTTAATAAGTTTGACAGTTATTATAAAGTTAATTAAATCTCAGATGTAATCCAATTCAATGTAGTCGTACTACATCAATAAATTCATATATGATTAAGATGAATCATTTAATGAATTTATTGCATTTATACTCAAATAAACTGTCCAACTTTATTAAATCATAAGATAACTTATATTTATGTTTTCTGTGACTCCACATAGTAATTACATAAATATATATAATATGATTAAATAGACTTTACTAAAAAATTAATACATATCGATTATGAGGAAATCTTTTGACTACTAATCTTACTTTAAATGTCTCTGCTCTTCCATCTACTCTTTCTCTTTTGTAGATCCATTTGTACCGTATAACTTTTATACCATTTAGTGCTTCTATAAGTTTCCAGACTTTATTGGAATACATAGATTTCATTTCATGATTCATGTTCCTTTTTCTAAAATTAAACATCTTTATCTATTAGAGTTTCATTGTAGCTAGTGGAATCTTGTCAACTGAGACAATTGTATAGGTTTCTTCTAATAACATGTATCTCACAGGTAACTAGGTTATCCTCCCACTAGGATGAGGTTCTAAAAGGGGTTGTTGCTTAGGGATAATCCTATGTTAATTGTCTGATTGTTGTTGTTCTTTCTGTTCTATAACAAATGTTGAAAGCTGAGCATCAACTTAATCACTTGACAGCTTCAAGTATTACCTTACTTTAAGTTTAAAGTTATTCATATAGTCTTCCTTGAGGGTCATGAAATGTGTGCTCACAATCACTTGACAGCTTCAAGTATTACCTTACTTTAAGTTTAAAGTTATTCATATAGTCATCCTTGAGGGTCATGAAATGTGTGCTCACAATCACTTTCCTATCTTGAGGATTATAAAATAAACCTTTTTTTATTCCTTTTGGTGTACTCACAAATATACAAATCTCAGAACGTGAATCTATTTTGTTTGTTATTTGTTTCAGCACATGTGCTGGTGATCCCTAAATACAGACATGTTGTAAAGTTGGTTTGCGACCTGATCATAATTCTATTAATGTTTTAGACACTTACTTAGATGTAATTAAGTTCAAGAGGTAAACTGCAGTTTCCAGTGCTAGTCCCTAAAAAGAGATTGATAATGATGAATAATTAAGCATAGATCTCACCATATTCAAAAAAATTCTATTTTTTCTTTTAGCTACCCTATTTTGTTGTAGTGCTCTTGGGGCAGTCAACTAAGATGATTTCATTTTCAACTAAATACTTTTTGAAATGTCCTAAGACAAATTCACTACCTCAATCATATCAAAGTTTCTTTATTCTCTTATATAATTGATTTTTTGTCTCAAACTTATACTCTTTAAATTTTTCAAGAGCTTTAGACTTATGGTGCATTAGATAAACATAACTGTATGTCGAGTAAATCAGTGAAAGTGATGAAATATTCATAATCTCCTCTTGCTTATACATTGATTGGTCCACATATATCTGTATATACTAATTCAAGTGGTAGTATTGCACGCACTCCTTTGGTCGAGAATAGCCTTTTAGTTATTTTACCTTCTAAACAAGATTCACAGAGTGGCAATAATTTATTTTCTAATAGACTCAAAACCCCATCTTTGATTATTCTCTATATCCTATTTTGGTTTATGTGACTCAAGAGCAAATGATAGAGATAACATTGGTTGAAAGAAATATTTATTTTCCTCGATAAATATGTATGCTCATCATTATTAATCACTGTGTTATGTATAGAATAGATCATAGGACTTAAAGATATAAATTATCTCTCAATATACCAGAATAAATAAGTCTCTCATTATAAAAATAGAAATAGAGGATCCAAAATTTACTGTGTATCCTTACTTTGACAAACAAGCTACTAAAATTAAATTCCTCTTAATGTCTAAAACATAAAGATAATTATTCAAAACTAAAGTCTTATCATTAAAAGATAATAAAATAGATCCAATCTTCACTGCTGACACAAACTATCCTATTCCTAACTGCAGTTTGACGCTTTCTTCACTTAGGATGATTAGTTGCTCTTAAATCCAACACCCAAGTGTCACTAGGATTCTGAAATAAACAATGATCAATTATAAAAAGATTTCCCATACCTAATTTCACAATCTTAGGGTAATCCTTTTCTAGTAACCTTTTTTTCTATACTTGAAGCATTTGCCCTTTGGTTTGCCATTTTGTTTGGTAGATAATTTCTTTTTCTTAACTTTCTTCTTAGTCTTGCCTTTTGACTTAGGTCTAGGTGAAGAGCTTTTTCAGTAATATTTATACTTGCCAGAGATTTCTCAGCTTGATAGATCTCTTCAGTAGAATAAAGTTTATTCATCAATTCAGTTAAGGTCATTTTCTTTTGCTCATATTATAGTTGACCTTAAACTCCTTGAATGTTTTTGGCAGAGATTCTAGCACCATGTCAATCTTTGAGTTATCATCGATTTATGCTCCTTGAATCTCAGACTTATTTAAATAGTCCATTATTTTGAGGACATCATCACAAACTTTTGTGCCCTTTCCTATTTTACTGTTCATAATACCTATCAGCACTGCTTGTCTCGCAGAGCAAACATTTCTTGGAGACTATTTCATATCTCAGTAGTAGTCTCCAAGTTCTAATGTTTGGTCTACAGAATATTAGAAATCCAGACTAAAATATAACATTTTGTCATTTCTCACAAAACTTCCTCTGACTTCTATGTGCATCTTCTGTTGCAATTGGAGTGCATAGTTAGGTTAAAACATATTTATAATCTTTAGCAGTTAGGATAGTGAATAGATTTCTTTTCCAATCTATATAATTCTCTCCAATGAGTTTGTTTTGATTCAAAATAATAGTAAGTGGACTCAAGGAAGATATTTTCTAAAAAATAAAACATCCATGCATAAATAATTTGATAAAATATTTACAATAAATAAAAAAATACAAAAAACCATGAAAGCATTTTAATTTATTATAATGATAATCTAGTACCGTTTTGACAAGCTATCCATTGAGGAAGTTAATGTCTACACTTACTAGACCTAATTATCTATTAGATTATTTACTTTCACGAAGAGACATGACAAATAACTATGGTTATCCATTTGAGCCTAAATTTGTTAATAGAACTTCGTTAGAAAGGTTAATAACAAATTTTGGTTGAGCGTATAGTCATTATTTCAACCTACTAACTTCTCATATCAATAGTTGCTGTTGGGATGAACAATTGATTAAAAAATATTTCAATTTTTTTCTTCAAAAAAGTTTATCAAATAAAATATCATACATATATATCCTCCGAAAGGAGTAGTATCATGAAGTCAGGGTATATATATAATTTTATTATTGAACTAACAATAGAGCCTATGGGAAAAATTCTCTTAAATTTTCCCTCTCCCACTTAATATTTTAAAATAGCTTTTCCTTTTTTTAAAATGTACATTAATTATATATTGTTAATTGCATGCTTCCTAAAATATTATCTAAATGGTATCTAATATTACTAAGCATTTGTAAATTACAAACAATATATTAATATTCATAATTTATGAATTACATATATTATTATGCATAAAGTGGCACTACCTATTCTATAGAAACGTTATCATGGCATGTTATCATCTAAAATATAACATATAGAAAAATAATTAAATAATCTTAATTCACGACTTTTCTATACTAAAATAAAATAAAAAATTACATTAACCTTAGGCCTAATCTTTATTGGGCTTCTTATCAATATCCATATTCTATAGACTTGTCTTTGTTGATGGATTAGGGCAAATTACGTTTTTAAATGTATTATTGGTCAAATTTTTTAATTTAATTTTTTAATTAAAAAATAAAAAACTTTTAGACAAAAATAAATTTAATGTATTAAAATTTTATCTATGTATTTTAATCCATTAAGTCCATTTTGAATTAGACCTAAAACTAGGATTCACTAAGCTCAAAACCATTTTTAGACTTAAATGCATAAAATTTAAAATTTTTCTGCCCAAAAAGAAAAACTTAGGAATCACAGGGGGCCTGAATGATAAAAAACAATCATAACCCTAAATTCCATATTTTTCTTCTTCGTCTTCCCCTACTGCTACCATTAACCAAGACCAATTGCTATTCAAAAACTTCACCCATCTCTGACACCGATTCACTAGCCTCAGCTATGCTGAAAGGCCACCAACCAAAGTCCTTGGCTAGTACACAAGCAGCCTGCCCTCGCTGTTGCTGGCTGTATTTGCAACGCACGCTGGCTGCTGTTATCACAGTGCACGCTTGTTGCTATAGCCTGTACTATTTGCTGCAGTTGCAATGAGTGTTGCCTACTGCAATTGCAGTGAGCACTGTTGGCAGCGATTACTACGAGCAGCGAGCGTTGCATGTTCCTTGCAACGTGTGCGTGGTGGATTGTTGCTGTCATATAAATTTTCTATATTTTTTCCTCTGATGCCTCTTTCCATATTATTGTCCAATGATTTACAAATATTGTTCGATAGTTTATAAATTTCCTAGGCCATAATTGGCTTACAAAATTTCTACTATAGTAAAATAAATCAAGAGAGAAATATGATGACAAAAAGCTAACCCTCTTGTTATAGATCCAAAAGAAAAATACAGCAGACAATCTAACCATGAACTAAGACAAACCATAATCATGTTTTATTCATATATTAAACAAATAATATATATCTAAATAAATTATGCCACTCTAATACATAAATATTAAGATTGATTTCATACAATATTCGTATATATGAATTTGAGATTGCTTTGGTACCAATTGTTGGTGAAAAATTAAAATTTTTCTCATAAAAATTTTTAGGATCAATCTTATATCATAGATAAGAATTTTGTAATATAGAAAAATATACCTTAATAATTTGAGAGGATGAACTACAAGATTAAATTATTTCTACTATCAAATAATCTTTTAGGTTATAACTCAAAATTGATCTACACTGAACGTCTGGGCATTCGTTTCACCATTCTAAAAAATTACTAGCTTCTTTTTTCCAGTGTTTTTCTCAAAAGATATCTCTCTCTTTTAATTAAAAGAAAGATACACTTATATTATATGCCTATGTAAAACCCTAATATGTGTTATTCTTTTCCTTTAATAATTTAAAAAATTAAATATTTTGAATTTAATATTATTATCTCCCCACTTATGTAAAAGTAGAGATAAGGTATAATAACTTTTATACCCACCTTGTAAGATAATATAAGGCCCCATTTACATATTAGTATAACACATAGGGTCTTAACAAATATTATAATTAGGTTTATTACATAATATACCAATTTTCTTATGTTTAGGTCTAATAGTGGTGAAGTCAATTAAATGAGTTAACTCAGGGATTATTTGGGAACATACAATAGTGGCTACAATAATTGAGCCTGTAATTAAACAAGCATAATTATTTAATTCTAACTCTACTTTACTATAAGATTGAAACTAACCTCTATAATTATATGCTCGAATAATAAGTTGTCCCGAGTCACATTGATTTCTTTACTGCATAATCTTTTGTATCACATCATTAATTAAATTGATATTTTAACTGTCCAATTAATTTAATAATATCGTGTTCCTTGATGCTTATTAGTTTTTTCTAATCATTTTTAACATATCAAATATGTCGACACACTCTGGCTAGAGAATTCTATAATTAAGTACCGAAAACCCATCAAGAGGTGTGTTATACAAATTCCATATTATTAATCTATAACATCAATAATTATGATTGCTCTTACCAAGATATTGGGTAATCTTGAATACAAGTATGTGTCATAGCTATTGATAATTCAAATGGAATAACAATTACAATCATGAAATTTGTAACTAACTCAAGATTAAGATTACAGTAAAATCAAAACTTATGAAATTTAATAAGTCTAATAGTTATTATAAAGTTAAATAAATCTATATCTGATTCAGTTCAATATAGTCGTACTACATTAATACATTTATACATGACTAAATATATTATAAATGTCCAACTTTATATATAAATTGCGAACTCAATTTATTAAATTATAAAATAACTTGTATTTATGTATTTTGTGAATCCACATAATGATCACATAAATACATATAATATGATTAAATAGAATTTACTCAAAAATTAATGCATCTAAGATATTTAAATAAAATACCTCAATTATTTTATTAATCAGAAAAATATTTATTACAATTAAATAAACATATATGCTTTTAAAGAGCATATTTTTCTAATAGCTAATGGAGTCTTCATTTTGTTGTTTTGAAAGCTATGATATATGTTTGATGTGTGTTGAATTTAGTGAAGAACACTAGAAGAGTTTCAATTTATA
This sequence comes from Aegle marmelos, assembly GCA_030449875.1. Lineage (NCBI taxonomy): Eukaryota > Viridiplantae > Streptophyta > Magnoliopsida > Sapindales > Rutaceae > Aegle > Aegle marmelos. Next base: position 2,071,680 of record JASUUL010000046.1, on the reverse strand, counting down.
GAGAGCTAGAGAAGCTTAAGTGAGAAGATCTTTATGTTTGCTTTATGCAAAGCTCTTGCATGATTTAGTCATTTTGTTTTCTTTATTAAAGTTGTTAATTTTTTAACTTGCTCCCAAACTCATGCATGATATTGATTTTTCTATTTCGTTTATTTATTTAACGGAAATTATAATTCATATACCCTAAATTTATACTTTATAAAAAATACTATAACATTTTTAGGGTATATCAATCATCCATCCTAAGTTGACAAAATTTATCTGCCATCCATCAAACTATTAGCTGCTGTTTGGAAGCTAATGGAACTATAGTGAAGTCTACTTGTATACTATAAAAGGCTAAATTACCCCTCTGACATCATCATGCTTAAAGAGCAACTAACAGTTTGATGGAGACAGATACATTTTGTGAACTCAGAGTGGACGACTGGTACACCGTAAAAGTGTTGAAGTAAATTTAATAATGGAGTAAACCAAGCAAATATAATTGATAATTTTTCTTTATTCAAATAAATTTTGGTCTTGAACTTACAGCATGTATGTTCCAAGTATTCAGCCTTTTATCTGAAAAGGTGTCGTGAACATATCAAACCTATCATAGGTAAAAAATATACCCTATACAAGTATGTTTCAGATAGTTAGGATATTATCCCTATTGTCGAGAATAGTTGCTAGTGGATAATATAAAACAACTTGCCCCAAACCATAAAATCGAATTTGTCTTATTATTTTCTAATTTCATTCATAATAAACTTATTAATAAGGATTTTGCTAAATCTCCTATATATATTTATGGCATTCCCAAGATTGCAATTTATCAAATAAGCACTCTCAAAATAGCTTAAGATACAATCAACTTCATCAATCAACCTCCTCAGCTATAATACTAAATACCACTCAAAAAATTTAATGTCATCATTCATTAATCATTTGTAATAGTCTAATAATAACAAAATTATACAATCTAGAATATCTTATTAATAATAGCTGTGACTTTTAGCACTATCAGAGCTAGGCTCTTGTTCTATCCAAAGTTTTTCCTATCATGTCTAACCAATCTTTTGAAACCATAGTCACATAAAAAAACTAGAACAAAAAATTTCCTATTCTAAATTTCATTCTATCCAAATTACAACTATCTGGTTGAATGAAAGAAATTTTCAAAGATGGTTTCAATAGGTTATAATGTATATTAAGGGAAGAGGGAGGATTGGTTGTCTTAATAGATATTTCAAGGCTCCGGAAATATCTAATCCCTCTTATAGTGTTTGGGATGCTGAAAACTCCATGATTATGGCATGGTTAGTCAACTTCATAGATAAAGACATTAGTGCAAATTATATATGCTACTTTATTGCTAAGACTTCTGGGATAATATGAGTTAAGTGTACTCTGACTAGGGAAATTTGTTGCAGATCTATGAGTTACAGATTGCTTTTAGAGATATCTATTAAGGAGATGATAGCATAACAAAATACTTCAAGACTCTAAAAAGATTATGGCAAGATCTAGATTTATTCAATGACTATGAGTGGAAGAGCACGAAAGAATTTAAATACCATAAACAAATAATCAATAATGATCAAATCTTTAAGTTCATGGCTAGGCTCAATGTTGAATTTGATGAGGTAAGGTGAAGAATTATTGAGAGAAAGCCACTTCCTACTATCAAAGATATTTATTCTAAAGTAAGAAGAGAAAAAAGTTGTCGAGATATTATAGTAGGAAAAAGAACAAAATTGTTAATATGAAAAAATATGCACTTCATATAGTATATGGTAATACTACTTATTCCTTCAATTAATAACAACAAAAACCTCAAGTATGGTATGATTACTACTATAAACCATGCCATACCCAGGAGACTTGCTAAGAACTCCATGAAAAACCTATAGACTGGAAAAATAGCAAATATAGTCATGTATTGCCCTCTGCCAATGAAGTGGAGAATCTAGAAAACAAATCTTAGTAAGGAGCAAATTGACCATCTCATGAAGTTATTGACTTCTAATCCTTCATTTAGTACTTCTAGTGGTTCATTAGCCCAAACAGGTAGCATTATTAATATGCTCTCTTTAGTCACTCATATACTGCAACATGGATTATTGATTCGGGTGCTTTTGATCATATAACTAGCATTTCTAGTTTATTTGATTCATATTCTCCTTAACTTGGTAACAAAAAGTAAAAATTACTGATGGAAGCTTATCTTCAATAGCTAGAAAAGGATTAATAAAACCCTCTAAAACCATTGAGCTAAAAAATGTGCTCATTCTCTAAACTTTCTCGCAATCTGTTATTTGTTAGTAAATTAGCCAAACGATCTAATTGTTGTGCTATCTTTTTTAACTCGTATTGTGAATTTTAGGATAGGGACCTAGGGACGATAATGTGCAGTGCCAGTTTGCAAGAAGGTCTTTACTATTTTTATGACTACTTTTGAAGGAATAAAAAAGCTCAGGGTTTGAGCAATAGCTTAGTTCAAACTCTGTTAGGGATTAAATAATGCTTTGGCACCTTAGACTAGGCATTTTAGCTTTCCTTATTTAAAATATTTGTTTCCATATTTATTTAAAAATATTGATTGTACTATTTTTCAGTGTGAAAGTTATTTTTTTATGTATAATTTATTGAGTTTCATATAAAGCACTTATTGTTCCTTAAAACCTTTTTTCATTTAATTCCTATTAATGTTTGGGGACCCTTAAGAATAATAGTTTAACTAAAAAAAATGGTTTGTAATTTTCATAGATGATTATACTCGGATTTGTTGGGCTTATTTAGTGATAGGAAAATATGAAGTTGAGGGGTTATTCAAAGATTTTTATAACATGGTTGAAAAACCAATTCAAAACAAATAAGTGTACTCCATACAGGTAATGGTATTGAACATTTTAATAATTGTCTAAGGGTGTTTTGGAAGGAAAAAGGTATAATTCAGACATCTATTTGACATGACCCTTTACAACAAAATGAACTTACAAAATAAAAAAAAGGCCATTTACTTGAATTTTTTACCAAAATTTTCTTCAAGGGGAGAAAGCAATAGTGAAAATCATTTTTGGCACTCTTCCACACCTATAGCTAATTTGTTTTTACCTGATCTGAGCACTTCAACTTAAACTCAAAAAACTGATGTTTCTAATAATGAAAGTTTAAGAAACCTTGAACTATAGGAACCAACTGTTTATGTACCAAAGAATAGGGGAGAAATGCCATAAGATAAAATTTCACCACTAGAGATTCGTGTTTATACTCAACGAAGGTATCATTGTAGTAGTAAAGACCTTCCTATAAACTCATTATAGCCATAATTGTCGCCTTCGAGCATTGATTTCTCAAAACCTTCAGGTACCATTTCTTCTCTTACACATTATAGCACTCTATTTACTAATCTTTACTTACCTATAAACATAGGAATTGAACTCAAACTTGTAATAAACATCTTATTGCTAGCTATATTTCTTATGCAAAGTTTTCCAGCAAATAAAGAGCCCTTACCACAAAATCTCTCATATATCAATTTCTAAAACCATAAAAGAAGCTCTAAACCACTTAGATTGAAAGTTAGTAGTCTTAGAAAAGATGAATGTTTTTAAAAAAAAGGTACATGAGAGACTGGATTTACCAAAAGAAAAGAAAACTATATTTATAGTCAAATGTAATGTTAATAGAAGCCTTGAGAGATATAAGGCAAGGCTGGTAGTAAAAGGATTCACGCAAACTTATGGAATTGACTATAAAGAAACCTCTGCCTTCGTTGTAAACATAAATTCCATTTGGGTCCTCACCTTATTGGCTGTACTTTTTTATCGGAATCTATACTAGTTAGATGTTTAAAATGCTTTTCTGAATGGTGAGCTAGAAGAAGAAGTCTTCATGGACTTACCACCAAGTTTTGAGGGAAATCGTGATAGTAGTAAGATGTATAAATTACAAAAGTCTTTATATGGGCTCAAATAGTCTTTGAGAGTATGGTTTAAACACTTTGGTAATATTATAAAGGGACATAGCTACTCACAAAGTCAAGCAAATCATATAATATTTTACAAACATTCTATTGAAGGGGAAATTAACCGTGTTAATTGTATATGTAGATGATATAATTTTGATCGATGATGACTTAGTTAAGATTTACAAATTAAAGAAAGTGCTTACACGTGACTTTCAAATCAAAGACTTAGGCAACCTGAAATATTTTTTAGGCATGATGTTTGTTAGAATAAAAATTGCAATTATTGTTTCTTAACACAAGGATGTTTTTTACTTGCTTGAAAAGACAGGTCTAAAAAGTAGTTGAGACACTTATAGATCCTAATATAAAATTACAGTTAGCTAAAATTAAAGATGTGATCAACATAGATCAGTTTTGAAATATTATCTAGGTAACCTAAGAAGGGGTGAATTGGATTTCTAAAAATTATGCTGTACTTGAACAAAACATAACACAAATGTCTTAAGCAAATTCAAAATAATAATAAATAAACCAATAAAAAATGTAAAGAGATAAGGGAAGAGAGATTCAAGCACAAAGTTTTACATGGTTTAGCCAACCCCGCGTACATCTATGCCTTCAAGCACACTGGGTTTAAGGATTCCGCTATCCAAGCTCCAAGGCTTCAAGAATATTTGCAATTGACTTTATAGGTGTCAATCAACCTTTACAACTTCTCAAAGATAAAGATTACAACTGAATTTTTTCTCACACAATGTATTTAATTACAAATGAAAGTTTAATCTATGAATAAAAAAGATAAAACAAAGTTTAAGCCTCAACAACAAGTGTGTTTTCAATAGCAAACTCAATAATGAATGTTGGATCATGTATTGTTTGAATTTAAAAATGAGCAAATTTATAGTTGGAGCTAAAAACTAGTTTTTAATTTTAGGAAAAATTATTTCACCGTTTACTACTATTGATTCACCATTTTAACTAGTCCAAATAACTATTGAACTGAAATTTCAAAAAAAGATTCACTAATTAGAGTTATCGATTCACTATTTACTTCCAATAACCTGCAAACGGTTCATGATTAAATTATCGGTTCACTATTTTTCATAAACGGTTTAGTGTTATTTTCAAGAATCATCATTTTGACAACTCTTTGTAGAACATGCTTTTTGAAACTTATTGGTTGATTGATTTCAACAAACGACTAGTCGTTTGCTACAGTGACTGCTACAATGAACCATTTTTTTAAATTAAAATTTTATCCCAAGACTTATTGTATTTACGCTATAGTCTATATCTTTATAAAAATTTACAAATAAGTCTATTTCCAAAATTTCAAAACATTTTCAATTAGACTATGAATATTAAAAAACAACAAATTTCATGAAATCACATTTCCTTTAGATATAAAATATTTATAAAATCAAAATAATGGTTTATGAAAAATAATTTAAGCTTTTAAAAACTTAATCATTCTTAGTCTTATTTGTTATCATCAAAATCAATATTATGGATATATAAATATTAACAATCTCCCCCTTTTTGATGATGACAAAACTTACATATATTTGAAGAATGATTCTATAAATTACTCCATCTAAATATAAGCTATCCTTAAGTATATTATAGGTTTAAATAACTAGACAATTAACAAATCTAAATACATGTATTTTTCTCCCCTTTCATCATCAAAAAGAAAAAGAATAGAAAATTTGTAAACCATGTCATAACAAATTTAAATACTTGTATTATTCTCCATTTTTATCATTAAAAAGAAAACTTAAGTTGAAAAGAAAAAGAGTAGCAAATTTATTACCAATGTTGTCTAAATAAAGATTTTGACAGAATCTCCCCCTAACGACAAGCATCAATTCAAATATAAGTTTAGTAATATCACTCTCAATTTATCATAGATCAACATATAAACCATCAACTAAAAAAAAATGAACCATCATTCCATCAATTACCAAATCAATAACTCACAACATAAAATCATCATATAAAACTACCATGTAATCAACTCATCATCATATCTCAAAATCATCACCGTAATGACATATCAACCATCAAAAGAATACTCAAAATGTATGTTACTTCTCCTTTTTGATATCATCAAAATGGTATATTACTTTGTCTCCCCCTTTGCACAACAAAAATGTTCAAAATGCATGTTATCCAAAATAGAAGCAATAAGAACTAAGTAAAATTGCCACAATAGCTCCCCTTATAAATAACTAAGAAAACAAGTAATAGATCAAGTAAAGGCATGCAAAAGTCATAATAACATAATATCAACTATCAAAGCTCCATAATCACTAATCACACTTTAAAAATCAAGACGGCTAAATCAACAAAGACCTATTGTTAAAATCTCATATGCTTAAAAAAATATCTCGAAGTATATGTATTTCTCCCCCTTTTGATATGATTTAAAGCAAGCAATGCATATTCAATAATACGCAATAAAGTATAAAAGAAATACATACTGTTGTGTAAATTTTAATGAACTCGCAAGCGCACGAATCTATTGTAGAATAGATTAATGGTGATGAGTGTCGATCCCACGAGGAGGTTGATTTTAATTATATGCAGAATTAATTTTCATTTTAATGGAAATAATTAAATTATGGTAATTTTGTCCTAAATTGTTGAATTAAAATAGCGGGAATAATTAAAAATAAAACTATTATAATAAAGCACTTGGGTATCCGGATCCGCATCAACATGCTCCATGGGCTAAATATTCCATATTAATACCAATTAAATCATAAGGGGGGATTCCATACCTCATGAACCACTCTCCAATAAGTATGGTGCCAAGGGCTTATCGTGCCAAATAATAATAACCTTGTACTAGGGTGCCGGTATAACCAGGGCTGTAACTAGACAATACTATTGTTATTTGTCGACGAAAAGTCAAAACAACCACAAATATTAGAGCGGAAGAGAAAGTAAATTTACCAAATTAAGCCCATGGAACATGTTGAGACTTCACCTTCAACCCAAGCTCAAAAGAAATTAGCTACTCATATTTTAAGGATAAAAAAGGAAATTTTATTAAAATACAAAGAAACTATAAGAAGCAGAAGGAATTTCAGAAATCTAAGCTTAGAAATGAATTCAGGGGTGTCAAATTAGGGGGGGAGAGCCCCCTTTTTATAGATACATTGAGTAAATCGTGACCATCGGATTAAAAACAATTCGGATGCTCAGGATTGCGCCACGTCATCAGTCAACAGTCAACAGTCAACAGTCAATATTTGTACAGTAATGCCGCCTGAATAGTAAATAATCCCATGTAAGCGCATGTACTGTACACACGATTTTTGCTCCACTGAGATACTGCCACGTCATCGATCTACAGTACATAAGAAATTTAGTCCAATAAAATCGTGACACGTCATCGGTCAACGCCACATAAGCAGTCAATCTACATAATTCATCCAATTAAATACTGCCACGTCATAGGTAGTTGCCACATCGTCGGTCCGTATACATGAACAGTGTCGTGAACAGTACCGTATGTGTGAACAGTGACTTTTTTCCTTTAATGCTCCTCTTAAGGTTTTCGACCGTCCTGAATCCAAATATGACGTCCGTTTTGCTGTCTGATCACTCGTTCATTGTGAAACAATCGTAATGCCCCTAAAATACATAAAATACATAGTTATAATAAAACACATATAATTAAATAACAAAATACTTAAATAAATAAAAGTAGTAATGTTAGTGAGATTTAAAGTGTAAAATGACGATTTTCTCCTTTATAAATATACACTTTCGAATACTCAACACATACATTCACCAATCATAGAGCTCATAAGATCAAACTTCTTCAAATACAATAGAATCATCAAGGCATATTCTTAATGAATGATGATATAACACAATCAGTGGCACAATAATTCACACATACATAAGTGATGAATGATTAATATTTATAATGATTTAGAAATATCAAATGAATAAGAAAAACATAAATGTTTTGACTTTTTGGAAAGAGTGTGATGAACAAATAAGTAAGATGAATAAATGACATGAAACATGATGATTGACAATTAAGAAGATGAAATCATATAATCATCAAAATCAAATAAATGTGTCTTAATAAGTTGACATGGCATCATCATATATATCTATCCATGCATCATGATAAAGCACTCAATGTTATACACTATGATAATTGAATCATAAAAACATACAAGCATGCTTTCACAAATTCAAGTTATCATTCATCCTTCATGATCCATTCAACATAACTAATATGGCAAGAATTGTTACCAAAATAATTAAATCATCTTATCTCATCTGATTACCCTCATCAGTATTCATCAAAGAACTCTGCACCATTTCATGATTACGTTACTTACAAAATAAATATTCAGGTTGTGTTTTTTGTTATCTAAATACTCTTGGATCCTTGAATGTTAGCAATGATTTCTTTTACAATCCAAATACATTTTACTCCATAATATACATTTTTTTAATAGGGCATTATTCTTTATGTGACTATCTTGATTATAATAATGGCATGTAATTTGATTGTTAATAGAAGTACTCTTTACAAAGTAATTTTTATAAAATTTTTATTTCAAATTTGGCTTATAACCAATGTCTCCTTTGTCGAATACACATTTTTGTGAATTAAGAAAGTTATCTAATATCTTTTACCCATTTATAGATTTTAAGACAACATCATTAAATTCAATATTCATTTTCCTAAATTATCTAATATTCTTTATTTCAAGTGAGTGTTAGGATTTATTTTCTAAGTCTAAATATATAATCTTTGCATTTAAAGAATTATTTTCATTAGTGAGCTCTACCATTTTCTTTTTAACACATGTATTCTTTTTATTGGTTTTCATCCATTCATCATACAATTCTTTAAAAGCATTATAATTCATCATAAGAAGAAAGATTATGTACCTCATCAAGTTTATCATCCTTTATTGCCATAAGTGTTAGGTTTGACACTTCTTATGAATCTTGTTCATTCCTTGATTTTTCATCACTATCGTCCTAAGTAGCCTCTATGGCTTTCTTCTTGATTTTGTTGAGAAATAGACACTTTGATCTTATATGACTAGGCTTTTTGCATTTAAAACAAACAATTGGCCCTTTCTTTCCTTTCTCCGCCTTAAGGTTTTCTTTCATGAGATCTCTAAAATTTCTTCTCTTGATTTGCTTCGTAAAGATCCTTCTAAACTTTCTAATAATTGTTTCAATGCCGTCATCTTTAAGGTCACTTTTATTATCATCACTTTCAACTATGAAGGATTTAAAAGTAAAAATTTTCTTCTTTTTATCTTTGTCAATTCTTTTATTAGCTATATCTTTTTCATATGAGATAAGTGAACCAATAAGATCATCAAGAGATAAAGTATTAAGATTTTTTACTTTTTTTATGGCCATTCTCTTTGGTCTCCATTCTTTTGGCAAAGATCTAATAATTTTCTTCACTTTTTCACTATTAGTAAATGTCTTTCCTAATAGTTCAAGAGAATTCACAATATCGATGAATCTAGTATACATATCATGGACACTCTTATATGACTGTATTTGAAACATCTCATATTGCCTATTGAATCTACTAATTTTAGACATTTTTATTTAATTTGTACCTTCATACACAACTTTAAATTTTGACCAAATTTCATAAGTACTTTTACAACTAGAAGCTCTATGAAATTCTTTCTTTTGTAAAGCACAAAATAGAGCATTCATAACCTTGGAATTTAAAGACATCATTTTCTTTTCTAACTCACTCCATTGACTTGAAGGTTTTAGAATATCATCTCTTACTTCATTTTTGGTTATAGGCATGAATGGACCATCACTAACAACTTCTCAAATTTCAATAATCTAATATTGAAAATAAATTCCTAATTTTTCAATATGAGTAGTCACTTCTATCAAAATATGGTGGCCTAATTGTGGATTATCTTTCCCTAAAGATAAAGTCATTATGGGTTGCCATAGATCTTTTACACTAGACAGTTAAGTCCTAACAGAGAACCTTACTCTAATTCTAATTGAAATACTATTTAGGCAACCCAAGAGGGGGTGAAAAATTACGCAATGGTTGAACAAACTTAACACAAATGTCTTAAATAAATTTTAAAAATAACAAATTTATTTTACAATTGACTTCACAAATGTCAATAAACCTTTACAACAAGAGATTATCCTCAATCTCTTAACTCAAGTGCATTTCAACACTTATAACTTCTTAAAGATAAAGATTACAAATAAAGTTTCTCTCACATAATGTGTTTGATTACAAATGAAAGCTTAATCTGTGTATCAAAAAGATAAATGAAGTTTAAGCCTCAACAACAAGTGTGTTCTCAATAGCAAGCTCAGTGATGAATGTTGGATCATGTATTGTTTGAATTTGAATGAGCCAATTTACAGTTAGAGTTGAAAATTAGTCATTATTAACTTTCTAGGAATAATCAGGTCACTATTAACTATTATCGGTTTATCGTTTTGACCAGTCCAAATGACTGTTGAGCTACATTTTCAAATAGACAGTTTATCGTTTAGAGTTATCGGTTTACTGTTTATTTCTAAAGACCTGCAAAATAAATTTTGGCTATTTGGTCTCACTAAATGGTTCATGGTAAAATTATCGATTCACCATTTTCCGTAAATGATTCACCATTATTTTCTAGAATTATTATTTTGACAACTTTTTGTAGAACATGCTTTCTGAAACTTATCGATTAACCGTTTTCAACAAACAATAGTGACTGTTACAATGAATTATTTTTTAAAATTCTAATTTTACCCCTAGACTTTTTGTATTTACACTATAGCTGAATCTTCATAAAACTTTACAAATAAGTCAATTTCCAGAGTTACAAAACTTTTTCAATTAGACCATGAATTTGAAAAACAACCAATTTCATAAAATCATTTTTCCTTTAGATATAAAACCTTTATAAAATTAAAATAATGGTTCATGAAAAATAATTTGAGCTTTTGAAAACTTAATTATTCTTAATCTTGTCTGTTATTATAAAAATCAATATTATGGATTCATAAATGTTAACAGGTTCTAATGCCTAGTAGGTAGATTAATTGACCTTTCACATATAATGTAGGATATAGCTTTTACAATGAGCTTAGTTAGCCAGTTTATGCATGCTCTAGGACAGGAACACTTTGAAATAGTATACCGAATCCTTAGATACTTAAAAAAGATATTCGAGTAAAGGTTTTTTGTTAAAAAAATAAGGCACCTACAAATAGAAGTCTACACAGATGCTGATTAGGTTGGTAGTGTGACTGATAGAAGATCCACTTTTGGTTGCTCTACATTTGTTGGAGGAAATTTGGTCACTTGGTGTAGTAAAAAACAAACTGTGATAGTAAGAAGCAACGCAAAGGCAGAATATAGAGCTGTAGCTTTAGAAATTCGTGAGGTTTTTTACATTAAAAAAACTTAAGGAACTTAAGGCAAGTAATTCTCTACCTATAAAAGTATATTGTGATAAAAAATTTGTCATTGCAATAGCAAATAATCTAGTACTTCACGATCGAACTAAGCTTGTCGAAACGGACAAACACTTTATTAAAGAAAAATTAGAGAGTGGTGTGGTATACATGCCTTACATTCCTATAGATGAGTATATTATTAATATACTTACCAAGGGACTACCTAGCAAACAAGTCAAGAAATTAGTTTGCAAACTGGCCATAAAAGAAACTTTCAGGCCAACTTAAAAGGGAGTGTTGAAAGGTTGACCAAATCAAAATTGGTTTGGTTATCATTATATATTTAGGTGAATATTTCTATATAATATAAAGCCATTGCTTCCTAGAAATCAATGCATAATATTTTGCTTTAATTATTTTTCTTTCCTTTCATAGTCTCTTATATCCCTATATTAAAATTGTGCAGAGTCTCATGAAGATATGTATGAGAATTATTCCATAAACCTTTCTCTACTTATTTTTACAATCCTAATCTATATCTCTGTATCAGAAATTATTTTCCTCAATTTTTATAATGATGAATATAAGTGTAATTAAAATTTATGGGGAGTTATATATTTGTGTATTGATAAAACTATTGAATATTTCTCCAAGCTTGATCTCACTCCTAGATGAACCATATAGCCAAGAGAAACCATGAACCAGAATAGAAGAGCTTGCCTTACCTATTATCTCAATCTATGTCCTTTATATCTGTAAAAAAAGCATACTGTCTAATGGTATTTATAACAAAATTTTATATAGTTACATTTTGAAAAGGAAAAGACTACCTTCAATCATTTGTTCTTTATAATTAAGGAGAGAGTTAAGCCCTACAAAGTGCATGCTCTCAAAAGGGTTGTATCACTTGGCTGAAGGCCGAGTTATATATAAACGATTTAATTAATCCTAAGATCTTATTTTCTTTTGATTAAAATACTTGGAATTTACTTTTCTTTTCATTAAAATTATCTCATGTTTTTACTTAAAATAAATAAGGACAACTGATCGTCAAACACTTTTTATAACTATATCAACATATAGTTAAAACATATTTCTAGAAAATCATTAAATTAGAGTATTAGACTCTTAATTTACAAACATGCATTACTTTATTTAATCTAAAATCATAATAAACTAAAAGGTGGGTTTAGTATAAGGATTACAAAATCTATCATAAGTTTGGAGCCCAATGGGGGCTTACCCCAATGAGGTGAATTTTGAATAATTTTTAGGGAATAGAAAAAAATAATCCTCAAATTCTTAATAAACTGGGATTTGATTTTGTACCCCTCACCCCATCCCCACCGCAATCCCTATTATATATGAATTTAAAATTTTATTCAATAATTTTTATTTTATCAATTATAATTTTGGTTAATAAATTTCTTTCTATTTTTATCTGATATAAATACGTTGTAACTAAAACAAAACCCTAAAGCTTATTCAATCCTAGGATATTGTTATGTTTTTCTCTTTCTCTCAAAGTACTAGTTATTGAGTGTTAGAAAGTGTATATTTATAAAGGAGAAAATCATCATTTTACACTTTAAGTCTCACTAACATTGCTACTTTTATTTATTTAAGTATTTTATTATTTAATTATATGTGTTTTATTATAATTATGTATTTTATGTATTTTAGGGGCATCACGATCGTTTCACAATGAACGAGTGATCAGACAGCAAAACGGACGTCATATTTGGACTCAGGACGGTCAAAAATCTTAAGAGGAGCATTAAAGGAAAAAGTCACTGTTCATATATACGGCACTGTTCATACTTACGGTACTGTTCACACATATTTGTGGTTGTTTATACATACGGTACTGTTCATACTGTTCATTATTCACATTGCTACTTTCTCTTCCTCTCTAATATTTGTAGTTGTTTTGACTTTTCGTCGACAAATAATAATAGTCTTGTCTAGATACAGCCCTGGTTAAACCGGCATCCTAGTACAAGGTTATTATTATTTGGCACGATAAGCCTTTGGCACCATACTTATTAGAGAGCGGTTCATGAGGTGTGGAATCCCCTCTTATGATTTAATTAGTATTAATATAGAATATTTAGGCCATGGAGCATGTTGATGCTGATCCGGATACCCAAGTGCTTTATTACAACAGTTTCATTCTTAATTATTCCCGCTATTTTAATTCACAATTTAGGATAAAGTTACTATAATTTAATTGTTCCCATTAAAAGAAAATTAATTCTGCACATAATTAAAATCAACCTCCTCGTGGGATCGACACTCGTCACCATTAATCTATTCTACAATAGATTCGTGTGCTTGCGAGTTCAATAAAATTTGCACAACACTAGTCTCCTTAATATTTTTTTGTTTTGATATTATATCAAGAGAATGTTTCAACCTTTTAAAGATTTTTTAAAATAATTTAAATACTGTATAGTATGACAATGATTTTATTTAAGTCTTTATTTTTAATTTATAAAAATCATTTATCCATACTAACTATAAAATAAGTAAATGGGGAATAAGGTAGGGATGGAGAAATAATTCTCTACATGGGAATTCCCTCATCCCTAATTCGCTAAATTTATTAGGTGGATGCAAAACTTTTAATAGGGTGGGAATAGGATACATTCCCCTACCTTATTCTATTGCCATCCTTTTAATATATTTTACTCATAACAACAATGCTTAAACTCAGCTATAGTCCATGTTTGCAGGTTGGTTCTCGTTCGCAGTTCTTCTTAAATCAAATAAATGACATAATCACTATTCATAAATATGAAATATAACTAACTTAAAACTAATATTGATCCACAATATACAACTTTTGGATCTATGAAAATACCAAAGCACCCCAGTATCCTTAAATTACTAAAATACCCTTAAAGTGATAATTTACCAAATTACACTTGAATTCAAAAATTACCAAATTATCTACAAAGTCAAAATTATGATAGTACGACCAAAGTTTGAAATCATCAAAATGCCCTCATGGGTTAATGGTGATAGAAAATCAAATGATAAAGGTCAAATGGCTGGGAATGATACTTAAAGCTCCAGAGAATAAAATGGCAACAATAGTTAGCTTTAAAGTAAGGCAATGAGGGTAGATCAAGCTTGACAGCCGTGAAAACTTTGGTGGCCACTCATAGTCAAATCATTGGGGACAACACCTAGGCAATAACATGGCTTTACTCTAGTAAAATTATTATAATTCGAGGCAACTATTCCATAGCCTTTCATGGCTTTAATCAATAATATTCTGGCCTTTTTTAAGGGTGATGATAGTAGAGAATGATTTATGGCTCTTAAGGCTTTGACTCGGACCTTTCATTGAATAGGTTGACCTGAGCTATTTCCTTATCCTCTGAACCAATCGCATGTGCTCTAATTCTCTCACTCTCACTCTCTCTAGATTGATAAGCTTCTTTTTTTGTTTGCCTTATTTATAAGATCAATGTTTTTTCTTTCCTAAGCTTAACTTGTGTTAAGCTAACAATGGACTTGATTATTATAATAAAATCTAGAAAAATCAAGTTATCAAATCTGTTCATATTGTCTTGATTTTATCTTGTGACAATTTTAAACTAACTTAATGATAACCTATTTAATCGTCTTATAAATTCAATAACTCGTGCTCATTTTTTCATGACGAGTAATTGAGTCACACGAAATTTACTAGTAATAGTTGTAATAAGTCTAATGACTTTTAAACTTTCAATCGAAAGGAAAAGAAATTTGCATATGTCAGACAATATAAGCTTAAGATTGACAGCTTACTTTTGAATATAAAATTATGCACCATATAGCTTTACACATGTTATAGACCTATTGCAGCCCCTTTTCAGGGTTGGTTTTACAGTCTTTTCACATAGGAGTATTTAGAGACTTAGCATGTATGGAAATTAAAAATGAAGATGAATATCAACAATTGGAAAGGTTATTCGAAGTAGGAGGAAAAGTAAAAATTAATAGCTCTTTTTTTCAAATTAACTATATTGTTCTAGAAATAATTAAATTATTTATGATATCAAAAAGCCAATTTTGATTAGTTTCTAAGGAATTTCACTGTCAAATTTAGAATTTTCTTTTAAAGAAATTTAAGATTTAATCAATAAGGGTCATAACTATCAAAAATTCCGCATAAGGCCGCAACTTCTGAATTTACTAGCATCAATGCATCAAGTTCTATCTAACAAGCTTCATATCTTGGAAAGCTCTTTAAGTTAAGAGTTCAATAAATTTTACAATGTTTAATTAGGAGTTTTCTTACATTAAGATAAGATTAAATGAGTGTTAACTACTCATATTTGTTGATCAAACCTATATAGTAGTGAAATTGAGTTTGGCTTTGTTTTCTTTCACTTTATGATAGATAAGACTTTTAATTCAAATTTGATTTGAATTTTAGAAGATAGAAATCTTATCTTAAACTTAGAATGATATTCCAAGTTATCTATATAAGTGTATTCAATTGTAACTTTTAAAAGTAAGTGATTTTAAGATTACAACTTAGAAGAAATCTCTTTTTAGAGTACTTCTTTAAATTCTATCTCTTTCAGGTGGGTTTCTTAGAGTGATGAGTCGATAAGCTCTATTTCTCTTATAGGATATCAATAGTTGGTAAGTCTTTGTATCCTTTTGTAACCCTTTTGAGTGGTGAGCTTTGCTAAGTTACAGTGCCCTATATCTATTGTAGGACTTCAATTGGTGGTGAATTATATTATATCCTATTGTAATCCTCTAGAGTAGTGAGCTTTTGTTCTCATATTTTTTTAAGATAATAACCAAAGTTTAGTTTAAAATTCAACCAGTATTATATTTAGTGATCATTTGATATCAGGGCTGATATTCCTAAACTTGATGAATTTCCAGATTGATGCAACTTGATGAATTTCTAGATTGACTTCACTTGATTAAGAGATTTTGTTTACTATTAGGATGTACTTGAGCTACGAAAGGTGAAAATTCATGCATTGAACTAAGAAAAAATGCATATATATTGTAAAGGAAACTTAAAAGGCAAAAGGCATGAGAAGGATGAAAATAAAAATTGTGTCATAGGAAAAGATAAAAGGAAGCTTAAGAGAAAATTCCTGCCTCACAATTATGGACAAGACAATTTTCTTAAGTTTCATAATTTAAAGTAAAAAGACATGTCTGTCAAAGAATATATTACCGAGTTGGAACAAGTTATGATGAAGTGTGTTATTATGAAACCAAATAAGCAAACCATAGCTTGTTATCTTGGAGGTTTTGTTAGCTTATATGATTATAAAATATTGATTTTGATAATAACAAATCACATGTTTTGGATAATCAAGGAATTGTATATTATGGTTTTAAAACAAGAAAATGATTTTATGAAATTGATAATTTTTAAGTTTATGGCTTAAATTGAAAAGTTTTAAGAATTTTAAAATCAATAAGTACTATTTTAAAATTTTAAAAATAGACCTATTTGTAAAATTTTATAGATATTAGGGCCATTTAATAATTACTTAAAGTTTTATGGAATAATTATAATTTTTGAAAAATAGCACTGTAGCAAGCAAGTAACTAGATTTGCAAATGCGATAGATCGATTATAAAGTAAAAATTGTATGGAAAAAAGTGACAAACTAGATCCATAAAAGCAGCAAACTGGTTGTGCACAAATTCAAATCTTTGATTATAATGGTAACATAAAATGGCAAAGTGATTAACCTAAAACGACAAGTCGATTATCACCAGAAAGTTAACAACTATTAGTTTTCTACTTCAACTATAAAATGGATTAAATCAAATTCAAATAAAGAGCAAACAACTACTATTATCATTAAGCATTTCTTTGTAATTTGAGCATAAGATTTGTGTATTTATTTCATTTATTCACACCTTGGCTTTCATTTGTAATCAAGCACATTGTATGATAAAAATTTATTTTTAATTATTTATAGAGAGGTTATAAGTGTTGGGATACACTTAGGTTAAGAGATTGAAGATAATCTCTTATTGTAAAGATTTATTGACACCTTAGAAGCTAATTGTAAGGTTGCTGGAGCCTTGGAGGCTTGCTTAGTGAAATTTTCAAGCCCAGTGAGCTTAGAGGCGTGGACATAAACAAGATTGATCGAACTACATAAAAATTGCATCTTTGCTCTCTCTTGCCCTATCTTTCTATTTTGTATTGCACATTGATTTGTTTATTTTGATCTTGGTTGCTTTATTTAAATGGCATTAAGTTTTAAATGCTTATTTTTTTTAATCCAATTCACCCCTTTATGGGTTACTTAGTTATTATTTCAGGTTTAAGAATAAAAATTAGGAATGTTGTGCATTTGCAACCTTATAGGACTTTCCAAGATGTTTTCAAGCTTGTCTTAGAAGTAGAAAGGCTATAAAAGGAGGCATAAATCAATAGTTCACAATCTTATACTAAAAAATACCTCAAAAGGGTGAAGTTGATGGCCACGTAAAGCAACCAGCAAGTATTTTAAACATTAATTCTCATTGTTGCTTTAAGTGTCAAGATTATAGACATATTGACTCTAATTGTTAAACTAAAAGATTATCACTCTTGTTGAAGAAGAAACAAATGGTAGTGATGAAGCCAATGTTAAAAATCTAAGTAAAAAAGACAAAGAAGTTACATTTACTGATGAAAGATAATCTCTTATCCTTTAAAAAGTCTTAAGTTCTAATAATGTTCAAGATCAAGAAGACTCTAAAATATATTTTCCGTACTAGATGCGCTTTTAATGGAAAAACATGTGACATCATTATTGTTGATAGTAGTTTTGAAAATGTAATAGCTTGTGAAATGATGGACAAATTGAAATTCAAGGATTGAGACATATCTGCCTCATTACAAGTTTTTACTTTTTGTATGCACTTGCACATTCACACCAATAGCATTAGAAATCATACAGTAATCACCATCAAACTAGATAAATCATCCCTCGCATTGCTCATTGTTTCACTTGCTAAAGAAAACACTCTACTAAGTGAATCTCTGTCTAAAATACAACTAACTTTATCAATCAACCTTTTAACTAATATACCAAACATCATCTAAATACCTAATGTCAAATACACATACACGTACACACACATACATTTGTTCATCTATAGTCAGCAACATATAACAAAATCATACAATCCAAAATATCTTAACAATAATAATATGAAGTGAGTGAGAAGAAAAGCTTAATAAGCACAGTAAATAGATAATAGTTTTAAAAATAATAGTAATATTGTTTTCATTAAACTATAAGCACGGGCATAGTTATATTAGATAAACTTTATGTCCAATGACTCTTATTAGAAAAAAAAATATGATACCAATGTAATACTCATGGAAATCATATCAAAACATAAGATAAAATATTTAATTCTTAAACCTTCGTTAAACAAATACCTATAAGAGTGATCTTGTCATACTTAGAGCTTATACAGGTAGTGCAACAACATAATGTCTAGGTATTTTCATGCCTAGAGCTACCATGAGTAAACCAACAAAGTGCCATCTCATATATCTCCTATATCTTATCATATCTTTGCGTGCATGAACTAGTGTTGAAAGAAAAAAGAAACCCAAACACACAACCTAAAGCCTCTGTATTTACTAATACGAACTGCAAAAGCCTCTATCTCATCTATATCATATGTATCTCAATAACAAAATCTTTATTATCGCCATACTACATGCATAAGCCCTCAAAAGGCAAAAGGGCCTAAAGCTACTATATGTGTTCAATTGAGCAAAAGAATTCTCATTCCATTTGTATCACTACTACAGAAAGGGAAGAGTATTTTTTTTTATTAATTTTCCAATCAACATTTTTATACACCTATTGATGCAAACTCTTAAAATAACTAGAATTATTTATATTATTTATTTTATTTTATTTTGTTATTTAATTTTGAACAAGCAAAAGTAGTTACACTTATTTTGTGTATATACATGTAAATAGTAGAGCATTATGTGAGAACATGCTTAGTGTTACTAATTTTTAAGTTGTAATCTTAAATAAACTTTATTATATAAAGCTTGATGTTATTCAATTAAAGGTATCATGAGTTTATTATTTTGGCAACATAAAAGTTAAAATTGAAAGTTTATTGGTTTCTCAAATAACTAATACTTATTTAGAGGTTTAGGATTTCTTGAATTAATCCTATTTATCATCTAATTTTTTTATTTTATTTGATTTCTCCTAGTAAACTTTAGTGTTTGTATCATTTGGTGTTCGAGCCAAGTTAATAAAGAAGAAGGAAATTTGATAGGATTTAGAAAATGATGAAGGCTATGATTTTTTAGCAAAAGAAACTTACTAATAAATTATTGTTCAAAATGGATGAAATATCAAGAAATGGGATGTAAGATTGAACTCATGTAGCCATCATGTCCAACATGCAAAAGAAAATTCTACATCCTTTTTTAACGTTTAACCTCCCCAATTTGGCAATTGCAATACATGATAGAGGTGTTAAATAATGCAGCATAATGGCACCACTAAAGAAAATTTAATAAATCAACATACACTATTTTAGAGTTTTCTCTTACAAGTCAAAGGTGCAGAGCGTTTATTTTAAGGATAAAGCCAAATTGTTTGGCTACCACAACAAGAAATTGTGCATCGGTAAAGTGCTAAAAATTGAGATAACAAACATGGTTGGATCAAAGGAGAATTTTTGAAAAACGATTTAAGGCATCATTATATCTATTTATGAATTAGAAACATAAAAGAAAGCAAATTATTTCAAAAAAATCTACCCTTAAGGACAAGGGTATTTTAAAGGGGGGAGGAATGATACAAGCTCTTAAAATAACAATGAAAAGGGAAGGAATGATACAAACTCTTAAAATAAGTAAAATAATTTATACTATATATTTAATTTTATTATATTATTTAATTTTGAACAACTCAAAAGTAGTTGCACTTATTTTGTGGAAATACATGTAAGTAGTGGAATATTATGTGAGAATATACTTAGTGTTACTAATATTTAAGTTGTAATCTTAAATAAGCTTTATTATATATAGCTTGATATTATTCAATTAAAGGTATTTTATTTGATTTCCCCTTATAAGCTTTAGTGTTCGTATCACTATGCATAAATATATAATCATATTTTAAATTTTCTTTCGTTTTCATTTGACATATTTTAAATCTATTTTCTTGTCTTTAAAATATTATCATACACTACTCAAAATCGATACCAAAACTAATAATCATACACTTTTAATAATATGGTAGTAAATAAATAAAACCTATATTTAGAACATTATTAAATCAAAGCATTAAACACTTATTTCATAAACGTGTTTTACCATACTTTTAAATCATTATAAGCTTTAAAAATAAGTTTTATATATTCCATTCATGATAGTAAAGCTTAAACTCAACTATCATACACATTTATAGATTGATTCTTGCTCACAAATCTTCTTAAATGAAGGTAATGATATAGTTATTTTTTATAAATGTGATACAACTAAATTTATGCAATACAGTTTGAATGAGCATCTATCCACAATATATAACTCTAAGGTCCATAAATTTGCCAAAATGCTCCTATATGCATTAATTGCTAAAATAATTCAAAATCATAAATTTCCAAATTATCCTTCAAATCTTAGTAATATGCAAAAATTCAAAAATTATAAAATTACCCTCAAAGTATGAAATTACTAAAATTCCTTTATTGACTAATGATGATTAAAATGTGATTGACACTGACTGGGAATATTAGTTTAGATTCTTTAGATTGGGCCAAGTCTAATGATAGTGGTAATGAGCTATAATGAATAGCGACGACTCTAGATATTGAGCTCTAACAACTTTGATCACTTCAGCAACTGCTTGCAGCCAAATCAATAGTTTTTAGTGGCGTATGTCGTCAGAAATTGAATAAACAATTGTAGAGAATAAAATCCAAGTAGTGACATTGTTAAAATTTAGTGGAAATAGTGTCAATCGTAGTGGTTTTACCATTAAAAATAATGGCTTCACTCACTGGTCTTCTAGCTATTTTTCTAGCAATAGTGACAGTTAGAAAATGATTGGATTCATATAAGGGATCGATTGATGTCTGCCATGGTCAATGATGCAGTCGAAAATAAAAATAGTAGTTGGGTCGAGTTATTGAATTTGGGCTTGACTAGGTTCAGTAACTCACTCTCTCTCTCTTGTGTTATTTTTCCCTTTAAACTGGCTAAGCTTCTTTTTGTTTCCTAATTACATTTAAATAGGCCCCAATTATAGATTTAGCCTCTTTTATTCTTTTGTTTCTTAAGCTTAATACAAAATAAGCTAATGTGTACTTGATAATTATAGTAAAAACCAATAATGTAGACCATATTGTGCTCATGTTATCTCGATTTTATGTCACAGCAAGTTAAACTAGTTCAACGACGGCTAATTTAATAAATGTGTCAAATTTGACCACCTACACTCATTTATTCAAGTCAAGTATTAGAGTAATGTTAAATTTGTTAGTAATAGTTGAAATAAGTCTAGTGACTTTCAAAACTTTCAGTTAAAATGGAATGATAAGAGAATATTCTTAATTGAAAATGAAGTGCATATGTTTTAATTCTCTTTATTGATAAAAAATTTCATTCTAGAAATTTACACACTTAATGGGAATAAGTGGGGATGTTGAGCTCATTATTAAGCCCTCACATTCCTTAGTGGTCTTTTCTTTTAAAGGATTCCTCTAAAACACTTTTACTAAAAGAATGGTTTTAGCATGCAGGACATGGTGCTTCTTTTCTAGTATCTCCACTAGTTCTTCTTCATAAGTCAGCTTTTCCATCAATTGAATTGATTGCTTTGATAACATGTGACTTAGATATATGTATTTTCAGAGCATTAAGGCATGAAACACATTCTGGATTCTAGATAACTTAGGTGGTAGAGCTAATCGAAAAGTTAATGGACCAACACACTCTGTGATTTCATATGGCCCTTAATATAGCATAGGCTTATTTTCTTGCACTTTCTAAATCCAAGTGCCCTTTCTTAAGGATATATTTGTATGAAAATTCTATCACCATCTTTGAATTGAAATTCTTTCTTAAACTTGTTTGAATAGCTCTTTTATTTATCTTGATCTACTTTCAATCTACCTTAAATAAGTTGTATATTCTCATTAGTATCCTAATCAAATTTTGAACGAATTAACCTTCACTGAGTAAATTCATTTGAAGACACTGAGTCTTTCATTTTTTTATTATGCAAAGCCTTCTATGCTGTTATCTGAATACTTGCTTGATAACTATTGTTGTAAACAAACTCAATTAGAGGCAAATAAATGTCTCAATTGCTGTTAAACTCTATAATGCAAGCTCGCAGCATATCCTATAATGTTTGAATAGCAAACTTTGACTAACAATCAGTCAATCAATGAATAGCTATACTAAAGCTCGACCTCATGCCTAAAGTAATTTACAAGCTAGTCCAAAACTTAAAAGTGGACCCAGAAATCTCTATATCAGACATAGGCACAGGTATTCTATTAAGTCGAGCTATCTCAGTTACATAAAGATTTCCCAACTCATCCATCAAATATTGATTAGTTTGAAAAATTATATGTTTATTAAGGGGTAAAAATGTTATTTTGTTCTATTAATATAATTTATATTTCTAATTGTGTAACATATTGTGAATTTCTAATTTTTTTTCTAAACTTTTGATTTTGTGTATTTTTGTGTGTTTATTAGAAAAAAAATAATAATTTTTATGTAATTTAAGGCTCCAAACAAATGTACGGATGTCAAATTAAAGTTTGGAAGTCCAATAAATTATGTCATTGTCAAGAAGGATCTGAGACTTTTGTTGTAAATTTATAAGTTTTTACCATAGTAAATGTGGTAATTATGAAATTATAAGTTTTTATTATGTTAAGTATGGTAATTGTTAGTGCAATATGTTGGATGTGATTAAGTGGATTAAGTTAGGTTAATGTTTTATTGGCAGGGCTAATGTAAGATTAAGATATAGTTCGTTTGTGTAAATAGAAAGAGGGAACACATGTCTCCATTAATAAAATAATTGAGATATTTTATTCAAATATCTTATTTCCATTAATTTTTTAGTAAAGTCTATTTAATCATACTATATGTATTTATGTGATCACTATATGGATTCACAGAAGACATAAATACAAGTTATTTTATGATTTATTAAATTGAGTTTGTAGTTAATAAATAAAGTTGGGCACTTTATTTAGGTATAAACTGTAATAAATTCATTGAATGATTTATCTCAATCATGTATGAATTTATTGATGTAGTACTACTACATTGAATAGGATCACATATGAGATTTAATTAACTTTATAATAATTGTCAAACTTATTAAATCTCATAGGTATTGATTTTACTGTAATCTTAATCTTGAGTTAGTTATAATTTCATGATTATGGTTGTCATTCTATTTCAGTTACCAATAGGTACTACACATACTTATAGTCAAGATTACTCGATATCTTGATTGGAGCAATTATAAGTATTGAAGTTATAGATTAACAATATGAAATTTGTACAACATATCTCTTGATGGGCTTTCGGTACTTGATCATGGAATTCTCTGGCCAGAGTGTGTTGACATATTTAATATGTTGAAAATGATCATTAGAGGAAACCAGTAAGTGTTAAGGAATAAGATGTTATTAAATTGATTGGACAGTGAGATATCAATTTCATTAACGATGTGGTGCAAAGGATTGTGCAATGAAAAGATCAATGTGGCTTGGGATGAATTATTATTCGAGCATACAATTATAGAGGTCAATTCCAATCTTATAGTGGAATAGAATTGGAATTAAATAATTAAGTTAGTTTAATTACAGGCTTAATTATTGTAGCCACTATTGCATGTTCCTAAATGATCCCTGGGTTAGCTCATTTAATTGACTACACCACTACAAGACTTAAAAATAATAAAACTGGCATATTAGGTGATAAATGTAAATATAATATTTATTAAGGCTCTATGTGTTATATTTATGTGTAAATAGGGCCTTGTGATATTTTACAAGGCGAGCCCTAAAATTGTTACACTTTATCTCCATTTTTACGTAAGTGGATAGGAAAAATATTAAATTTAATATATTTAATATTTTGAATTATTATATGATAAGGATAACACAAATTAGGATTTTAATTAGGAAATATTATATAACTGTTATTTTCTCTTAAAAAAGATAGAGACGCCTTTTGAGAAAAATACTGAAGAAAAAGAAGCTAGTGAATTTTAGGAGTGGTGAAACGAACGCCCACTCGTTTAGTGCAAATCAAATTTAAGTAATATCCTGGAAGATCGTTTGGTGACAGATTTATTACTTGGTCTCGTTCATCTTCTCAGATTATCAAAGTATGATTTTCCGGATTATGAATTTCTTATATATTATATGGGATCAGTCCTAAAATATTTTTTATGAGAAAAATTATGATTTTCACCAACAATTGGTATTAGAGCCATCTCATATTCATATATAAGAATATAGTATGAAATCAATCTTGATATTTATGCATTAGAATGGCACAATTTTATTTAGATATATATTATTTGATTAATGTATGAATAAAGCATGTTAAGAATTGTCTTAATTCATAGTTAGATAGTCTACTGCATTTTTCTTTAAATCTGTAACAAGAGGGGTAGTTTTTCATCACCATATTTCTCTCTTAATTTAATTTGCTGTAATAGAAATCTTGTAAGCAAAAAATTGGCCTAGGAAATTTGTAAATTATTAGAAGACAAATTGGAGAACGGAGGCTGGAAATTTTTGTGGGAAGTGACGGTGGCCAGCAACAAGTAACTGTGGGCGAGCGGAAAGCAGAGTAGAGTTGGCTACTTGCTTGCTGGCCGAGAACCTTCGTTTCTGGATTTTCCGGCAGTGAAGTAAAATAGTAACTGATTATAGTGGCGGTAGCCAGAGAAAGAAAAGGAAGAAGATTTTTGACCCCTATAGTTTTTAAGTTTTTCTTTTTGGGTAAAAAAAATTTAATTTTTTACATTTACATCTAAAAATAATTTTGGGCTTGGAAAAATCCTAGATTTAGGTCCAATTTAAATTGGGCTTAATAGATTAAAATACATAGATAAAATTTTAACACATTAAATTTATTTTTGGTCTAAAAATTTTTATTTTTTATTTAAAAAATAAAAATATTTTTATTTTATAAAATAAAAATATTTTTATTTTCATTTAAAATTAAAATTGAACCAAGAATAAATTTTAAAAGCCCAATTTTTCTTAATCCATCAACAAAAGTAAGCCCATAGAGGATGGACATTGACAAGAAGTCCAATGAAAATTAGGCTTAGGGTTAATGTAATTTATTTTATTTTATTTTAGAAGAACTATGAATTAAGATTATTTAATTATTTTTCTATATGTTGTGTTTGGATGATAACATGCCATGATAACATGTCATATAGAATAGTTAGTGCCACTCTATGCATAATGATATATGTCATTTATTAATTATGAATATTATTTTATTGTTTGAAGTTTTACAAATGCTTAATAATATTAGATATCATCTAGATAATATTATAGGAAGTATGCAATTAACAATATATAATTAATATGTGTTTTAAAAGAAAAAAACTAATTTTAAAATATTGAGTGGGAGAGGAAAAATTCAAAATAATTTTTCCTATGGGCTCCATTGTTAGTTCAATAATAAAATTATATATATACCTCGACTTCATGATACGGTGATGCTCCTTATGGAGGGTATATATATTAGATATTTTTTTTGATAAACTTCTTTAATGATAAAATTGAAATATTTTTCAATCGATTGTTCACCCCAACGGTGACTATTGATATGAGAAGTATTTAGATTGAAACAATGGTTATACACTCAACTAAAATTTGTTACTAACCTTCCCAAGGAAGCTCTATTAACAAATTTAGGCCCAAAAGGATAACGATAGTTATTTATTATATTTTTACATGAAAATAAATAATCCAATGAAAAATTGGGTCTATAAGTGTAGACATGACTTTCCTAATGGATAGCTTGTCAAAACGGTACTAGATTATCATTTCAATAAATTAAAATGCTTTATGGTTTTTTGTATTTTTGTCATTTATTGTAAATTTTTTATCAAATTATTTATGCATAGATATTTTATTTTTCAGAAAATGTCTTCACTAAGCCCACTTACTATTATTCTGAGTCAAAACAAACTCACCAGAGAGAACTATATAGATTGGAAAATAAATCTAATCATTGTTCTAACTACTGATGATTACATATATGTTTTAACCTAGCCATTTCCCCCAGTTCCAGTGGAAGATGCTCATAGAAATCAGAGGAGGCTTTATGAGAAATGGCAAAAGGCCAATGGAGTGGCAAAATGCTATTTTTAGCTTCGATTTCTAATATTCTACAGACCAAACATCAGAACTTAGAGACCGCTACTGAAATAATAAATAGTCTCTAAGAGATGTTTGGACAAAATACTCACTCTGCGAGGCAAGCAGTGCTAAAAGGTATTATGAACAGTAAATAGGGAAAGACACAATAGTTCGTGATCATGTCTTTAAAATGATGGACTATTTGAATGAGGCTGAGATTTAGGGTGCACAAATCGATGATAACTCAAAGATTGACATGGTCCTAGAATCTTTGCCAGAAACATTCAAGGAGTTTAAGGTTAACTATAATATGAATAAAAAAAAAACATGACCTTAACAAAATTGATGAACGAACTCCATTCTGCTGAAGAGATCTATCATGCTGAGAAATCTTTAAGAAACATAAATATTACTGAAAAAGGTTGTTCTTCTAGATTTAAGACGAAAGGCAAGGGTAAGAAGAAAGCTGGGAAAAAAAATTTATCTACCAAGCAAGATGGCAAGCTAAAGGGCAAATGCTTCAAGTGTGGATAAAAAGGTCAATGGAAAAAAGATTATCCTAAGATTATGAAATCAGGTACGAGAAATCTTTTTATGATTGAGGCCTGTTTAGTTCAGAATCCTAGTGATACTTGGGTGTTGGATTTAGGAGCAACTAATCATATTTTTAATTCACTTTATTGATTTCAGGAAACTAGGAAACTAAGTGAAGGAAGCGTCAAGCTGCAGTTAGGGATAGGACAATTTGTGTCAGCAGTAAAGACTCAATCAATTTTATTATCTTTTAATAATGAGACTTTAGTTTTGAATAATGGTCTTTATGTTCTAAACATTAAGAGAAATTTAATTTCAGTAGCTTGCTTGTCAAAGTAAGGGTACATTGTAAATTTTAGATCCTTTATTTCTATTTTTTCTAATGAGAGACTTGTTTGTTATGGTACATTGAGAGATAATTTATATCATATAAGTCCTATAGTCCATTCTATACATGACACAGTAATCAATAATGATGAGTATATACATATATCTAAGAAAAGAAATATTTCTTTCAACCAATATTACCTCTAGCATTTGCGTTTGGGTCACATAAACTAGAATAAGATATAGAGAATGATTAAAGATGGGCTCTTGGGTCTATTGAAAAATGAATCATTACTACTCTGTGAATCTTGTTTAGAAGGTAAAATGACCAAAAGGCCATTCTCGGCTAAAAGAGTGTGTGCAACAGTACCACTTGAATTGGTATATACAGCTGTATGTGGACCAATCAATGTACAAGCAAGAGGAGGTTATGAGTATTACATCACTTTTACTGATGATTACTCGAGATACGGTTATGTTTATCTAATGCGTCATAAGTCTGAAGCTCTTGAGAAATTCAAAGAGTATAAGGCTGAGACAGAAAAGTAATTAGATAAGAGCATAAAGAAACTTCGATCTGATCAAGGTGGTGAATTTCTCTTTGGAGATTTCAAAGAGCATCTGATTGAAAATGGGATTATTTCTCAGTTAACTGCCCCAGGCATACCACAACAAAATAGAGTAGCTGAAAGAAGAAATATAACTCTTTTGGATATGGTGAAATCAATGCTTAGTTATTCGTCATTACCAATCTCTTTTTGGGGACTAGCACTAGAAACTACAGTTTACCTCTTAAACTTAGTTCCATTTAAGTCAGTGCCTAAAACCCTAATAGAATTATGGTCAAGTCACAAACCAAGTTTATGACATATCCATATTTGGGGATCACCAGCACATGTGTTGAAACCAAAGGCAGACTACATGGATTCACGTTCTGAGGTTTATATGTTTGTGGGGTATCCTAAAGGAACAAAGTGAGGTTTATTTTATAGTCCTCAAGATAGAAAAGTGATTGTGAGCACAGATTTCACTTCCCTCAAGGAAGACTATATGAATAACTTTAAACCTAAGAGTAAGGTAATACTTAAAAAACTATCAGTTGATCAGGTTGACGCTCTACTTTCTACACCTGTTATAGAACAGAAAGAACAATAACAACCAGATGATCAATACAGGATTATCCCTGAATAAAAATCCTTTTTAAAACCTTATTGTACTGGGAGGGTAACTAGGTTACCTGCGAGATACATGTTACTGGGAGAAACCTATAAGGCTATCTTAGATGAACATATATAAGATCCCACTAGTTACAATGAAGCTCTAATAGATAAAGATGTTGAATTTTGAAAAAAGGCCATGAATCAAGAAATTGAATCTATGCATTTGAATAAAGTCTAGAAACTTATAGAGGTACCAAATGGGGTAAAACCTATAGGGTGCAAATGGATCTACAAGAGAAAAAGAGGAGTAGACAGAATGGTAGAGACATTTAATGCTAGCTTAGTAGCCAAAGGATTTACTCAGAAAGAGGGAATCGATTATTAGGAAACCTTTTCTCCGGTTACTATGCTTAAATCCATCAGGATTCTACTCTCTATTGCTACAGTGCTAGATTATAAAATTTGGCAAATGGATATCAAGACTGCTTTTCTTAATGGGCATCTTGAAGAAAACATCTACATGCAGCAACTAGATGGATTCATACAGAAAGACCAAGAATACATGGTATGTAAGTTACAGAGATCTATTTATGGATTGAAGCAAGCATCTCAATCATGAAATATGAGATTTGATCAAGCAATTAAATGAGCCATATGTGTATAAGAAAATTCAGGAAAAATTTGTAGCTTTTCTAGTTCGTTATGTAGACGATATTCTCTTAATTGGAAACGATATAGAAGTGTTGACTATAATAAAGAATTGTTTAGTAAAACAGTTTGATATGAAAGACCTGGGAGAGGCAAGTTATATTCTTGGTATCAAATTACTACGACACCAGAAGAATAAAACTTTAGCCTTATCTCAAGCAGTCTATATCGATAAGATATTGGCTAAATTTAGCATGAAAAATTCCAAGACTGGTTTATTATCATTCAGACATGGAATTACATTCTCTAAAGATCAATCACCTAAAACATCTGAAGAGATAGAGAAAATGAGACGAGTTCTTATGCAGAAGCTGTGGGAAGTCTTATGTCTACCATGTTTTGCACTAGGACAGACATCTGTTTTGTAGTAGGGATGGTTAGCAGATATCAATCTAATCCTGGACTTGAACACTAGACTGCGGTCAAGCATATAATGAAGTATCTGAAAAGAACTAAAAATTGTATACTTGTGTATTTTAGTGATGAACTTATTGCAGTGGGTTATACTAATTCTGATTTTATGTCAAATAAGGATTTAAAAAAATCAACTTCCGGCTATGTGTTTACATTAGGAAGTAGAGCTATTAGTTAAAGGAGTGTGAAACAATCTTGTGACACAGACTCTACAACTGAAGCTGAATATATAGCTGTATCTGAAGCTGCAAAAGAAGTTGTATGGCTCCGCAAGTTCCTATAAGATTTGAGGTGATTCCTGTTGTAACTGCACTCCTTAAACTATTTTGTGATAATAGTGGTATAGTAGCTCAATCTAAAGAGCTAAGGAACCACAAGAAATAAAAACATATTGAGAGGAAGTATCTTCTTATAAGGGATATAATGCAGAGAAGTGATTTGGAGATTACTCATATTGCATCACAGAAAAACTTGGCAGATCCTTTGACAAAGGCAATACCCGAAAAACTCTTTAACTTGCACTTAGAATCCATGGGCATGCATGAGATCCCAAATATGTTTTAAGAGCTAGTAGGAGATTGTTGGGAAAATATGCTCTTTAAACGTATATAGGTTTATTTAATTGTAATAAATATTTTTTCTGATTAATAAAATAATTGAGGTATTTTATTCAAATATCTTATTTGCATTAATTTTTAAGTAAAGTCTATTTAATCATATTATATGTATTTATGTGATCACTATATGGATTCACAGAAGACATAAATACAAGTTATCTTATGATTTAATAAATTGAGTTCGCAGTTGATAAATAAAGTTGGGCACTTTATTTAAGTATAAATTGTAATAAATTCATTGAATGATTTATCTTAATCATGTATGAATTTATTGATATAGTATGATTACATTGAATAGGATCACATATGAGATTTAATTAACTTTATAATAACTGTCAAACTTATTAAATTTTATAGGCATTGATTTTACTATAATTTTAATCTTGAGTTAGTTATAATTTCATGATTATGGTTGTCATTCCATTTGAGTTACCAATTGGCACGACATGTACTTGTTGTCAAGATTACCCGGTATCTTGGTTAGATCAATTATAAGTATTGAAGTTATAGATTAACAATATAGAATTTGTACACCACATCTCTTAATGAGTTTTCGGTACTTGATCATGGAATTCTCTGGCCAGAGTGTGTTGACATATTTAATATGTTGAAAATGATCATTAGAGGAAACCAGTAAGTATCAAGGAATAAGATGTTATTAAATTGATTGGACAGGTGATATATCAATTTAATTAACGATGTGGTACAAATGATTATGCAGTAAAAAGATCAATGTGGTTTGGGACGAATTATTATTCGAACATACAATTATGGAGGTCAATTCCAATCTTATAGTGAAATAGAATTGGAATTAAATAATTAAGTTAGTTTAATTACAGGCTTAATTATTGTAGCCACTATTGTATATTCCCAAATGATCCCCGAGTTAGCTTATTTAATTGACTACACCACTATTGGATTCAAAAATAACAAAATTAGCATATTAGGTGATAAACGCAAATATAATATTTGTTAAGGTCCTATGTATTATATTTATGTATAAATGGGGCCTTGTGATATTTTATAAGGTGGGTCCCAAAGTTGTTACATTTTATCTCCACTTTTACGTAAGTGGAGAGGAAAAATATTATATTTAATATATTTAATATTTTGAATTATTATATGATAAAGATAACACAAATTAGGGTTTTAACTAGAAAATATTATATAAATGTTATTTTCTCTTAAAAAAGATAGAGACGCCTTTTGAGAACAATATTAAAGAAAAAGAAGCCAGTGAATTTTGGAAGTAGTAAAATGAACGCCCATACGTTCAGTGCAGATCAAACTTGAGTCATAACCTAGAAGATAGTTTGGTGGTTGATTTATTGCTTGGTATCGTCTATCTTCTCAGATTATTAAGGTATAATTTTCTAGATTACGAATTTCTTATCTATTATATGGGATCGATCCTAAAATATTTTTTATGAGAAAAATTATGACTTTTCACCAACACCTTGAACTCACTGAATTTTTTTGAAAACACTCTTATATTTGGGTTGTGTCAAATTTTAGAATAACTTTAAGTCGTGTCATGTTTTTGGCACCGTCGCCAAAGAAAGTTATTTATTTTGTTTTATTTTCCTTTTTTTATAAAATTTGATTCACCCTTTTTTTTTCCTAAATTTTGCTTTGTCTTCCATATCTTCTAAAATTTTAGTTTCACCCTAAAAATTCTCATTTCTAGCTCATTCTTTTTATAATTGTAGTTTAACCCCATAATCAAAAAAAATTTCAACTAAATCCCTAGCCAATATTTCTGATAAGTCTCAAATTCAGACCTATATCTTGATCTTCTTTAGACTGTAATTGGATTTCTTTGGACCTAGTTTGGATAAATGAAAAGAATATTGACATTAAAAATTACTATGAAGGCATATTAATTTGAATTAATTACTTAATTGGTTGGTAATTTTAAAACTTGAAAAAAAAGAAACTACACTTTGAGATAATAATTTCTTCACTTTATTTATTTATTTATGTAATTTAATTTTTTGATTTATTTTCTTTTTGGCATTTATTTTGTTTATATGTTTAGTTTACCACCTACATAGTTGTTTTGAATTTTAGTTAGTTAATTTTCAATTTATTTATTTTTGTCTTGTATTTTTTTATTACATTTATCTTGTTTATTTGACTTTTACTTTGTTTTTAATTTGTGTAATTTTTATTTTTTGTTACTCATTTGTTTGTGTATCACCTCTACAATATAATTTCACACTCACATATATCATCATCATTGCATGGCACGTTGATCTCAAATTTTAAATGACAGATTAATTCATAAATCTCAATCACCACCACCAACTATAGAAGAGATCCAAGATGAAAATATTATTGGCCAGCTTAATCCTCTAATTGATCAAAGAGACAACCAATCTCAACATGATCAAAATAAACTGAGAACATTAAGATACTATATGAATCCAACTAGGACTGGAGCACCATCATGTATAATATTTTCTCTATAAGTATCTCGTTTCAACTTTAAACTAGTTATTATCCAAATTTTACTAATATTGCATGTTTAGAATATTAGAATCCATACTTGCATCTAAGATATTTTGAGAAAGTTTATAATACATACATGGACCAAAACTGTAACATAAATATAATTAGATTAAAACTTTTTCCTTTTTCACTAAAAGATAAAGCTAAAGCTTGGCTGCAAAACCTTAAATCTAAATTTATAAGAACTTGGAATAACATTCAAAAATAATTTTTCAAAAAATCATTTGCACCTCATAGAACTAATTCTTTTAAAAGGCAAATCACTTCTTTCACTCAAAAAAATAGAAAAATAATATACCAATATTATGAGAGATTTAAGAAATTGCTTAATATATGTTCACACTATGGTTTTGAAACTTGGCAATTTGGTCACTTACTTTTACAAAGGCTTAACACTTCAAAGTAGATAAGTTATAAAAATAATGTGTAATGGTGAATTTAATGATAAAAATCCTACAGATGTACTAGATTACCTTGACCAATTAGCTAAAAATGCACAATATTGGGATATTACTAGAACTTTTGAATTGACAAACAAACCACAACCATCTCTATCTAGTGGAAGAATCCATAACTTAGGAAAGATCATGATTTACAACAAAAAGTTTGCATCCCTTTTTAGGAAGGTCAAAGTTTTAGAGAATAAAAAAAGTGATTAAGTAAAATCTATTCAAGAAATTACATATGATGTTTGTAGTTATAATGATCATCTCATTCGAGATTGTCCCATTTTGCATGCACTTAAAGAATATCTATATGATTAAGCTAATGCTATTAACACTTTTAATAAGCTAAATCCATATTCACAAACATATAATCTTGCTTGGAGAAATCATCTAAATTTCTGTTGGAAAAATAACAAGCACTACCTAAAAAAAATTTTCAAAATGCTCAGTCTTATGCACGATATGTTCTACCATTACGGAAAAATTTAGAAGATATGATGCATTAATTTATTAGAAAGCAAGATGCTTTTAATATTTAAAATGCACAAACCTTTTCTCATTTAAAAGCTACTTTTGCTAAAATGACTTCTACACTCATAATTCAAGAAAAAAAGAAAAAATTTCCTACACACCCACAACCAAATCCCAAGATTCTAGAATTAAATGTCTTTAACATGTATAGGCAACCTAATGAAGAAAATGAAAATGATGAATAAAAAGAATCACTTGAATCTTATATAAAGGAGAATATTCAAAAAGGAAATGTTTTTAAACTCAATGATATTTGTTTGACTAATTCAACTAAATTAAATAAGCAACATAAACTTGATACTTATAATATAAAATTATTGTTTGGTTTTGCTCAGATTTTACAAAATGATGATAAGAAACCTAAATTTGATAAGTTTAAACTTTGGATAGTATTTAAATGAATTATTCAATAACTAAAAAAGAATTACTTGCTGTAATGTTTGCATGAAATAAATTTCATTCATATTTGCTTGGTTATAAAACTGTTGTTTCTACTAATCGTGCTATTGTGAAATAGTTGACGACTAAACAAGATGCCAAACTAAGATAAATTTGTTGGATTTTATTACTTCAAGAATTTGACCTCACCATTAAAAATAAAAGGGTTGCCAAAGATTTTGTCGTCAATCATTTATCAAGATTAACATCTGAATTTTGCACTGACAAAACATCTATAAATGATTTTTTCCTAAATTAATTTCTATTTTCTATTACTTCAATGCCATGGTATACTAACATTGTTAATTTCCTTATTTCAAATAAAATGCCTTTCTAATGGAATACTTAAGAGAAGAAGAAATTTCTAGTTGAAGTAAAAATTTTTATTGAGATGATCCTTAATTGTTCAAATATTACCCTGATCATATTTTTTAGCATTGTATTCCCGATAAAGAAGTAAGTAACGTCATTAACTTTTGTTATTCTGAAGCATGAAGTAGAGACACTTTTCTTCAAAAAAAACGTTGGCTAAAATTTTGCAATGTGAATTTTATTGGCCTACCATATTCAAAGACATATGAATATTACAAAACTTGTTCAAACTATCAATAATTAGGATCAATTACTAAAAGAAACATTATGCCCTTAAATTCTATACTTGAGATTGAAATATTTAGTTGTTAGGAAATTGATTTCATGGGTCTATTTCTACCATCTTTTAGATTTATGTACATATTAGTTACAGTTGATTATGTCTCAAAATGGATTAAAGTGATTTCTTGTCAAAAGAATGACAGTAAAATTATGGTTAAATTTTTAAGAGAAAATCTTTTAAGTTGGTTTGGAATTCCTTAAGCCATTATTAATGATGAAGGTACGCATTTTTATAATAAGTCATTTGAGTCTTTAATGAAAAATATGAAATTACACATAAACTTGCTACCCCTTATCACCCTCAAATAAATAGTCATGTGGAATTAGAAAATAGGGAAATAAAAGAAGCTTTAGAAGATATAGTCAACCGAAACCATAAAGATTGATTTCTTCGATAAACTAATGCACTCTAGGCCTACTGCACTACATTTAAAACATTTTTAGAAATTTTACCCTATCGGCTAGTTTATGGTAAACCTTGTCACTTACTTATTGAATTTAAACATAAATCATTATGGGCTATTAAAGCTTTTAATTCAAATTTGGATAATATTGTTAATGCACGAAAATTGCAATTGAATGCACTTGAAGAATTAAAGAATGATACATATGAAAATTCAAGGATTATTAATATAAGAGCAAAAGCTTTTCATGATAAAGGATTTTTCAAAAAGCATTTGAGGCTGATTAAAAAGTGTTGTTTTATAATTCTTATCTTCATTTATTTCCAAGAAAGCTAAAATCAAAGTTAAGTGGCCCATTTGTTGTAAAAAATATATATTTGTATGGGACCATAGAAATTAAAAATCCAAAAAATAGGATCACATCTAAAATTAATGGACAAAAATTAAAAACATATCTAGAATACCAATTACGTGAAGAAAGCACCAAAATAAATTTAATTGACGCACCAAATCTTGATTAAATTTTTATTAAATGATTTAACTTTTCATTTTTACTTTACTATTTGAATTATTTGACTGTTCTGAATGATGTACGTTATGATGTTTCTTGCTTAAGTGTGTTCAATAATTGTGTTACATTTTATTATTATACATCATGAGTGTTGTGCAAATTTTATTGAACTCACAAGCACACGAATCTATTGTAGAATAGATTAACGGTGACGAGTGTCGATCCCATGAGGAGGTTGATTTTAATTATGTGCAGAATTAATTTTCTTTAATGGTTGAATAAATTTGTGGTGAAATTTATATAAATTATGCTTGAATTTAAATTACAAATGCATGAATTAAATTGAACTAGAATCTATTTAAATGACGTGCTAGGGTATCCGGATCTGCATCAATATGCTCCATGGGATAAATATTCCATATTAATGCCAATTAAATCATAAGGGGAGATTCCACACCTTATGAACCACGCTCAAATAAAAATGGTGCTAAGGACTTATCGTGCTAAATAATAATAACCTTGTACTAGGGTGCTGGTTTAACCAGAGCGGTATCTAGACAAGACTATTATTATTTATTGACGAAAAATCAAAACAACCATAAATATTAGAGGGGAATAGAAAGTAAATTTACCAAATTAAGCCCATGGGACATGTTGCTTCACCCTCAACTCAAGCTTAAAAGAAAATTAGCTACTTGATTTTTAACTAGGGGCAAAATGAAAATTTATTAAAATACATAGAAAATACAAGAAGAAGAAGGAATTACAAAAATCTAAGCTTACAAATGAATTTAGGGATATCAAATTAGGGGGGAAAACCCCCTTTTTATAGATACATTGAATGAATTGTGACCATCGGATTAAAAACAGTTTGAACACTTAGGATTGCGCCACGTCATCAGTCAACAGTCAACATTTGAACAGTAACGACTGCTATTTGCACAGTAACGCAGTTTGAATAAAAAATGATCCCATGTATGTGCATGTACCGTACACACGATTTTTGCTCTACTGAAATGCTACCACATCATCAATCCACAGTACATAAGAAATTTAGCCCAATAAAATCGTGACACATCATCGGTCAATGCCACGTCATCGATCAACGCTACATAAGTAGTCAATGCCACATAATTCATCTAATCAAATACTACCACATCATAGGTAGTTGCCACATCATCAGTCAATACCATGTCATCGGTCAATGCCACGTTATCGGTCCATATATATGAACAGTACATATGAACAGTACCGTATATGTGAACAGTGACATTTTTCCTTTTATGCTCCTCCTAAGGTTTTCGACCGTCTTGAGTCCAAATATGACGTCCGTTTTACTGTCTGATCACTCGTTCATTGTGAAACAATCGTGATGCCCCTAAAATACATAAAATACATAAATAAATAAAAGTAACAATGTTAGTGAGGTTTGAAGTGTAAAATGACGATTTTCTCCTTTATAAATATATACTCTCTAACACTCAACAATGAGCACCTCAATAAATAAGGTTAGAATTTAATAAAATATTTATTTTATAATTTTTGAAAAAATTAGTATTTGATAAATTTTGTTAAAGCAGCTTATTTCATAATTTTCTTTATTTCATCAGTAGTTTTTGAAAACAGATAGGGGATTACTTTTCATAAATAGATTATTTAATAAGTTACTATAACTTTTTAAAATTCCTATTATAATCTTAATATTTTATTCAAAAGATAATTATATCTTACTTATCCATACATCGTAATATATGAATCATTAGATATCATAATATCATTATAATTTGAGAAATTTTATTGAAAAAATTTAATGTGCATGTAATACATATTGCTTTTATTTTGTTTAGATTAAGTATATTTATAAATTTTTATCATATTTTATGTAATAGATTATGAAGTTCTTAAGTTTTTTTTTAATTGAGTTTTTTAATATAATGTTACGTATTCAAGGGAAAAAAGGGGTATGTCTAAATAATTTATTAAATATATTCTAAAAATAAAAGACAATTTAAACCTATGTCTAAACAATTTATTAACTTACTTTAAAATAAAAGATAATTTAATCTTATGTCTATTTTAGTCATTGTATAATAAAACAATACTTTCATAATTAAATTTCCCTTACCTCTTACAGATGAGAATACTCCTAATCATAAAAGAAAAATGGAAATGTGGGAGAGATCAAATCGTATGTGTATCATAATTATGAAGAAGACTATTTCAGAAGCATTCAAGAGCTCAAATACTGAAAAAGTAACTATGACTAAAAAGTTTCTTGAACAGATTGTACAAAGGTTTATTCAGAATGAAAAGGCTGAAGTTGCTACACTCTTGATAAATCTAATTTCAATAAGGTATATTGTTAAAGGCAATATTAGAAAGTGCATTATAAAGATGTCTCATCTTACTTCTAAACTAAGAGCACTTAAGCTTGAACTCTCTGAGTTCTTGCTAGTGCATTTGATTGTAATATCCTTTCCAACACAATTCAACTAGTTTAAAGTGAGCTATAATTGTCAAAAAGAAACATGGTCTCTAGATGAGCTCATATCATACTCTGTTTAGAAAGAGCATAGGTTGAAAAAAGATAAGACAGATAGTACTCAGCTAGCCTTCACTCCTAAGGGTAAGAAAAGGAAGAAGGATAAAAAAGCTATTGATACAACATCTCAAAAGAAATAATAAAAGAAACCAGATGATTAGAAGTGCTAGTTATTTCTTTTGTAGGGTTGAAGGGCATAAAAAGAAGCACTGTACTAATTATCATGTATATTATGCTAAGTGTTGTGCAAATTTTATTGAACTCGCAAGCGCACGAATCTATTGTAGAATAGATTAATGGTGACGAGTGTCGACCCACGAAGAGGTTGATTTTAATTATGTGCTGAATTAATTTTCTTTTAATGGGAACAATTAAATTATGATAAATTTATCCTAAATTGTGAATTAAAATGGCGGGAATAATAAAAACTGTAACTGTTATAATAAAGCACTTGGGTATCCAGATCCGCATCAACATGCTCCATGGGCTAAATATTCCATATTAATACCAATTAAATCATAAGGGGGGATTCCACACCTCATAAACCACTCTCCAATAAGTATGGTGCCGAGGGCTTATCGTGCCAAATAATAATAACCTTGTACTAGGGTGCCGGTTTAACCAGGGCTGTAATTAGACAAGACTATCATTATTTGTCGACGAAAAGTCAAAACAACCACAAATATTAAAGGGGAAGAGAAAGTAAATTTACCAAATTAAGCCTATGGAACATGCTGAGACTTCACCTTCAACCCAAGCTAAAAAGGAATTAGCCACTCATATTTTAACTAAGGATAAAAAAGGAAATTTTATTAAAATAACTACAAAAAGGAGAAGGAATTTCAGAAATCTAAGCTTAGAAATGAATTCAGGGGTGCCAAATTAGGGGGGAGAGCCCCTTTTTTATAGATACATTGAGTGAATCGTGACCATCGGATTAAAAATAATTCAGATGCTCAAGATTGCGCCACGTCATCAGTCAACAGTCAACAGTCAACCGTCAACAGTCAACATTTGTACAGTAATGCCGCATGAATAGTAAATAATCCCATGTAAGCGCATGTACTGTACACCCGATTTCTACTCCACTGAGATGTTGCCACGTCATCGATCTATAGTACATAAGAAATTTAGTCTAATAAGATCGTGACACATTATTTGTCAACGCCACGTCATCGGTCAACGCCACATAAGCAGTCAATCCACATAATTCGTCTAATCAGATACTGCCACGTCGTAGGTAGTTGCCACATCATCGGTCCGTATACATGAACAAAGATTATCGTGAACGATGATCGTGAATGACGATGCTCGTGAAACGACTGCACGTATGAACGATCTGTATGTGTGAACAGTGACTCTTTTCCTTTAATGCTCTTCTTAAGGTTTTCGACCGTCCTGAGTCCAAATATGACGTCCGTTTTGCTGTCTGATCACTCGTTTATTGTGAAACGATTATGATACCCCTAAAATACATAAAATACACAATTATAATAAAACACATATAATTAAATAACAAAATACTTAAATAAATAAAAGTAGCAATGTTAGTGAGATTTAAAGTGTAAAATGACGATTTTCTCCTTTATAAATATACACTTTCTAACACTCAACACACCCCCCAACCAGCTTATTGCTAGTCCCTAGCAAATAAAGCGAAGATAAAATTCAAAATCTTTTTTTTTTTTTTTAAACACACGTGTTTATTCAATCAGATTAATGATAAGAATCAAATAAAAGTTTAAGCATTATCTCTAGTTTAAAGGAATATCACACCCACATCAACCATCCATATGTATCAGTCCAGCAGATTTTGTTGTAGCAATAGTAATCAAGTTACTTTCAAGAATGACATATCCAACCATAAAATCTCACCGGTTGTAGTGACACTCTCACAAAGAAATTAATTCCAATAAAATTTTGTCACTACAATGAATGGTAAATTGAGAGAAAATAATAAAGAAATATCACACACTCTCACCAAGATAAAAAATATGCCCATATCTTAGAAATAATACGATCTCAAATAAAGTATTAGTCAACCCAATGTATTATCATTTTTTTTATTTTTTTTATTTTATATGCCTCACTACATCTTAATTACCCATATAACTAGCTTTTATGTTAGATTATAGTTTCCTAAAATCAGAAAGGACTTTTATTAGGACGTAATGTAGGCTAGGGACATGGCTAACAAAGAAAGGAAAATAGGGAAAAAACAAAATATATATGTTTGAGAAAAAAATTCAAGAACTTTTTACAGGATACATTTTTTTTTATTACTATTGTACATCTTTCTTTTATCATAATTTAATTGTTCCCATTAAAAGAAAATTAATTCAGCACATAATTAAAATCAACCTCCTCGTGGGATCGACACTCGTCACCATTAATCTATTCTACAATAGATTCGTGCGCTTGCGAGTTCAATAAAATTTGCACAACAAGTTTTTGAAAATGATGGGTGATGATGTCAACAACTGCTTTAGTTTTTCAAATGCCACAAGACATGAATCATCAAAGACAAAATGTACATCCTTAGCAAGTAAATTGCATAAGGATCTAGAAACTTTGTTAAAATCTTTAATGAAACGTCTATAAAAACCAGCATGCCCAAGGAAAGATCTTACTTCTCTGACTGTTTTAGGTGGAGGAAGATTGGAAATGAGATCCACCTTGGCTTTATCAACCTCAATACCTTTGTTTGAAATGATGTGACCGAGAACAATACCTTGTTTAACCATAAAATGGCATTTCTCCCAATTCAAGACTAAATTCTTCTCGATACATCTCTGCAGAACTAGTGTTAGATGATGTAAACATTGATCAAACGAATCTCCAAAAACAGAAAAGTCATGCATAAAAACCTCAAGGAATCGTTCAACCATATCAGAAAAAATGCTCAACATGCATCGTTGAAATGTAGCAGGTGCATTACAAAATCCAAATGGCATTCTCCTATATGCAAAAGTGCCAAAAGGACAAGTGAAGGTGGTCTTCTCTTGATCTTTTGGTGCTATGGGAATCTGATTGTATCCTAAATAACCATCTAGAAAGCAATAAAAGTCATGACCCGCTAAGCTATCAAGCATTTGATCGATAAATGGTAAAGGAAAATGGTCTTTACGTGTGACAGAATTCAACTTTCTGTAATCAATGCATACACGCCATCCTGTAGTTACTCTAGTGGGTACTAATTCATTATCAGCATTGATGACTACTGTAACTCCTGACTTTTTAGGAACAACTTGCATAGGACTGACCTACGAACTATCAGAAATAGGGTAAATGATACCTGCATCTAATAGCTTAAGGACTTCAGTGCGAACAACCTCTTTCATGTTAGGATTTAACCGACGTTGCATTTCCCTAGTAGGTTTAGCATTTTCATCAAGATGAATGTAATGCATGCAATCTACTGGGTTTATACCTTTTATGTCTGCTATGGTCCATCCTAATGCTCCTTTATGTTCTTTTAAAACATCCAACAACTTACCTTTTTGTTCGTCATTGAGGGAAGAAGAGATGATTACTGGTAAAGTGCTTTCTTCTCCCAAGAATGCGTATTCCAAAGTGTTGGGTAATGGCTTGAGTTCGAGTTTTGGTGGTGATTCTGATGATGGGCTGAGTTTCTTTTCTGACAGCACTAGTTGTTCAACTCTTGATTTCCATTTATTAGTGTCCATGGATGGTGCTGAGTCAAGTAGAGCATTGACTTCATCAACTGAACTGTCAATATCAAAATTTAAACCAAAGTGAGTTAAACAAGTTTGCAAAGGGTCATCACTAAGGTTTGAAAGAAAATTGTTATCAACTAGTGTTTCTATTAAATCCACATTAACAATTCCATCATCTGCACTGTGAGGTTGTTTAGCAATGTTAAAGATATTGAGTTCCATGGTCATATTGCCAAAAGACAACTGCATATTTCCGGTTCTGCATTGAATATGTGCATCGGCAGTTGCCAAGAAAGGTCGGCCCAGAATAATGGGAATGTGCTTCTTTGAATCCTGCACTGGTTGAGTGTCAATTACAATGAAATCAACAGGAAAATAAAACTTGTCTACCTGGATAAGCACGTCCTCCACAATACCACGAGGTATTTTTATGGACCTATCTGCAAGCTGTAACACTACTGAAGTTGGATGTAATTCGCCCAGTCTAAGTTTCATAAAAACAGAGTAAGGCAACAGATTTACACTAGCTCCTAAATCCAACAAAGCATTCTCAATTGTGTGGTTCCCTATACTACATGAGATAGTGGGGGAGCCTGGATCTTTACATTTTAGAGGC
Organism: Aegle marmelos; assembly: GCA_030449875.1. Lineage (NCBI taxonomy): Eukaryota > Viridiplantae > Streptophyta > Magnoliopsida > Sapindales > Rutaceae > Aegle > Aegle marmelos. Next base: position 2,028,811 of record JASUUL010000046.1, on the reverse strand, counting down.
ATTTTATGTTGGAGTATAGAACTAATATTTTCTGTTAGAAAGGCCTTTTTCTGAACATGAATATTTCTCTTTTTAGTACAAAGGTCTTTAAGAAACTTGGCGTATGATGGCACTTGTTTTATAGCTTCAAGTAAAGGGATGTTAACACTTACCTGTTTGAAGATTTCAAGAATCTCACCTGTGGATTTTCCTTTCTTCCCTTTAGCTAACCTCTGAGGAAATGGAGCTTTAGGAACATATTCTCGTGAGTTGGTTTCCTCTTTCTCCTCTGATGATGATTCCTCCGAGTTCACAGGTACAATTTGAGTTGATTTTGGCATCTCCACTTTGTTGTCAACTTCTTTTCCTTTTCGCAAGGTCATCACTGCTTTGACCTCTCCATGTCACTTTGTGGTGAACTAGAACTTGCTTCATTCTTTCGCTTTAGGATTGGGCCTTTGGTTGACTTGGGAATTTGCCTTTTTCAACGGTCATGGCCAATGTTTGAATTGAAGAGGCAAGTTGTCCTACCATTTTCTCAAGGCTTGAAACAGATTGAGCTTGTGAGTTGAAGCTTGCTCTCATCTCATTTCGTAATTCATCAATGGTGCGGTTCTGCTGCTCGATCTTGGAGTTAGTAAGATTTCTGAAATTTTGGGATGTCTCCTCCCATGGTTTAGGTTGAGAATGGTTTGGGTTCTGATTGTATGGTCTAAACGGTGGTTGAGAGGCTTGAGACATTTGAGGAACTGGTTGCATTGGTGGAGGTGGAACTGATGGTCCATTTTGTTGGAATCCTTGAGACCATGAAAAATTGGGGTGGTCTCTCCATCCAGGGTTGTATGTGTTGGAGTAAGGGTTGTAATTTGATGGTTTTCTCATGATACCTATGGCATTGGCTTGATCTGAATATGAGTCATGGTCATGTGGCTCTGTTGATTTAGCAGTTGTCAAAGATGCTATTTGTCGAGTAAGACCTTCAACCATCTCTTTGACTTCTTTAATTCCTGAGCTTGACTCGCCAATATTAACCTCATTCACTCCCTTAATTCTCCTGGTATTTCTGAGTGATCGACTCCGTTGTTGAGAATTATCCGATTGCCGTTGGAAAAATTCCCAAATCTCTGATGCGCTTTTGGACATTAGCTCTCCTCCACTGGTTGTCATTAGCCATTCTTGCACATGTGGCAATAATCCTTCCAAAAAGTATTGGCATTGGTGCCATTTTTCGTACCCATGATGTGGACACTTTAAGAGTAGCCCATTAAATTGCTCCCATGCTTCGAAAAACTGCTCGTCGTCTCTTTGAGTAAACTCTGAAATTTCCCTGCGAATAGCATTGGTTTTATGAACTGGGAAATACTTATTTAAAAATTTAGTTACCATTTGTTCCCATGATGTAATGCTATTGGCAGGCATTGTATTAAACCATGAACGAGCTCTATCTTTTAATGAAAATGGGAATAATCTAAGTTTAACATCATCATCTGAAAAATTCTCGTATTTAAAAGTTTGCCAAATAGCATGAAAATCATTCAGATGATTATATGGGTCCTCATTTTCTAGGCCATAGAATGTGGGGAGACAGTTTAGCATACTAGGTTTTAATTCAAAACTCCTAACAGCTACATTTGGGTACCTTATGCATGATGTGCTCAAATTAGCTAAAGGACTAAAATAATCCTTAAATGGCCTCTCTTGTGGTTCTGGTTGCTGATTTTGCAATTCCATTTCAAGTTTCTTTTGAAAAACAATTTGTTTGTGTGTGCGAAGTGTTTTTTCCAAATCAAGGTCTAAAGGTTCAAGATTAGGTGATAATGACCTTCGACCATGCATGCAAAGAATAAAATAAATGAAAATAAAACAAATAAAAATAAAGAGGAGAGAGAAATTACAATACTAACCTTGTGACGTTATTATAATCGTACTATAAATATACACTCAAGTGCTAAAAAGAAAATAAGAAGATAAATTATAACGAAAAATGAAAAATTAAATTACAAAAATATAAAGAAGAGAAAAAGAAACAAAATTAAATTACAGGAAAAAAATTACTTAAAAAAATTAATTCTATAATAAATTAACAGAATAAATAAAAATTACAAAGAAAAATAACTCAGAAATTAAATTATAAAAATTTAAAGAAATTACAAAGAAATTAAATTATTGAAATTTAAAGAAATTTAAATTACCAAAATTAAATTACAAATTCACTTTTTTTTTAATTTTTTTATATTTTTTTTAATTTTTTAATTTTTAAGGAAAGCTAAAAAAATTACTTAAAAAAACTAATTCTATGAATTAATTCTACGAATAAATTAAAATAAATTACAAGATAAACAAAACAAATTACAAAGAAAAGTAAAGTAAAAATTAAAGTACAGAAATTTAAAGAAATCACACAATAAAATTAAATTATAAAAATTTAAATTACAGAAATTAAATTACAAAAATTTAAATTACAAAAATTAAATTGCAAAAATTTAAATTACAAAAATTAAATTATAGAATTATTTTGTTATAAGGAAAAATACAAGAAAACAAAAAAAATTAATTCAACAAATTAAAATAACTTACCTCCCCGGCAACGGCGCCAAAAACTTGTTGTGCAAATTTTAATGAACTCGCAAGCGCACGAATCTATTGTAGAATAGATTAATGGTGACGAGTGTCGATCCCACGAGGAGGTTGATTTTAATTATGTGCTGAATTAATTTTCTTTTAATGGGAACAATTAAATTATGATAATTTTATTCTAAATTGTGAATTAAAATGGCGGGAATAATTAAAAATGTAACTGTTATAATAAAGCACTTGGGTATCCGGATCCACATCAACATGCTCCATGGGCTAAATATTTCATATTAATACCAATTAAATCATAAGGGGGGATTCCACACCTCATGAACCACTCTCCAATAAGTATGGTGCCAGAACTTATCGTCTAAATAATAATAACCTTGTCTTTAGGGTCTTAGGTTTAACCAGGGTCAGAATTAGACAAGACTATTATTATTTGTCGACGAAAAGTCAAAACAACCATAAATATTAAAGGGGAAGAGAAAGTAAATTTACCAAATTAAGCCCATGGAACATGTTGGGACTTCACCTTCAACCCAAGCTCAAAAGGAATTAACCGCTCATATTTGAACTAAGGATAAAAAAGAAAATTTTATTAAAATACAAAGAAACTATAAGAAGGAGAAAGAATTTCAGAAATCTAAGCTTAGAAATGAATTCAGGGGTGCCAAATTAGGGGGGAGAGCCCCCTTTTTATAGATACATTGAGTGAATCGTGACCATAGGATTAAAAACAATTCGGATGCTCAGGATTGCGCCACGTCATCAGTCAACAGTCAACAGTCAACCGTCAACAGTCAACATTTGTACAGTAATGTCGCCTGAATAGTAAATAATTCCATGTAAGCGCATGTACTGTACACCCGATTTCTACTCCACTGAGATGTTGCCACGTCATCGATCTACAGTACATAAGAAATTTAGTCCAATAAGATCGTGACACATCATCGGTCAACGCCACATAAGCAGTCAATCCACATAATTCGTCCAATCAGATATTGCCACGTCGTAGGTAGTTGCCACATCATCGGTCCGTATACATGAACAAAGGTCGTAAAGATCGCGAAAAGTGAGCGATGAACAAAATGCGTATGAAGCGATCTGAGTATGTGTGAACAAATGACTCTTTTCCCGAGTCCAAATATGACGTCCGTTTTCTTTGCCCGATCACTTGTTTATTGTGAAACGATTATGATACCCCTAAAATACATAAAATACACAATTATAATAAAACACATATAATTAAATAACAAAATACTTAAATAAATAAAAGTAGCAATGTTAGTGAGATTTAAAGTGTAAAATGACGATTTTCTCCTTTATAAATATACACTTTCTAACACTCAACACTAAGAAAAGTACGTTTTTTAGTTTGATTTGTTTTGAGGTTAATTTAAGTTCGATACCTAAACATACGTGATAGATTCTAAAGCAATCACTCACATTAATATGCCTATGTAGGGTTACCTAAATTGCTGAAAACCTAGTGGTGGTGAAAGATACATCTATGTAGGTGATAGCAAGATAGTTAAAGTTGAAGCAATTAGAAAATTTAGATTATTGTTAAAGACTGGATTTTTCTTGTATCTTAATGAAACATTTGTTGTTTCATCCTTTAGACAGAATTTGATTTTTATTTTTGCCATGGACAAATTTAGTTTTTCAAGTTCATTTAGGAATGAAAAATTTAGTTTGTTTCTTGATTCAAGACTAATTAGTTCTGATTCTTTATTATTTAAAGATAATCTTTATACGCTTAATCCAATTGTTTCATTTAATGAATCTCTGTAATTAAGTACATGAGGTTTAAAGAGAAAATTAACCAATGAGAATTCAATTACGTTATGACATAAGAGATTGGGTCATATATCTAAACAGAGAATAAAGAGACTTATGTTCGATAAAATTCTTGGCCCTTTAGATTTTATAAATTTCGATAACTGTGTTAATTATATCAAGGGAAAATAAACCAATAAAAGGAGATTTAAAGGCAATAAGACTTTGGATGTCTTAAAACTCATACATATAGACATTTGTAAGCCATTTCTTATAGCTGCTTGAAATGGTCAAAAATATTTTATGATGTTCATAGACTATTTTTCTAGATATAGCTACATATATCTCCTCTATGAAAAGACACAATCTTCGGACATGTTCAAAAATTTTAAAGTTGAAGTTAAGAATCAACTTGACAAAAGAAATAAAGCTTCATATCTAACCATGGTGGTAAATACTATGGTAGATGTGATGGTTTATGTGAATAATTTCCAAGGCTATTTGTTAAATTCCTAGAAGAATATAGTATTATCCCTCTGTACACTATACTGGGTTTGCCTACTATGAATGAAGTTACTGAAAGACGAAACAGAACACTTAAAGACATAGTAAGAAGTATGATTTGTCATTCTACCTTAATAGAATCACTTAGGGGAGAAGCACTAAAGACTGTAGCACATATCCTTAATAGGGTTCCAACCAAAACAACTACCAAAACCCCTTATGAGCTTTAGACGGGTAAAAAGTCTAGTCTAAAGCACTTGCATGTTTGGGGATGTCTAGTTGAGGCAAGCCCATATAGGCCTAATGAAAAGAAACTGGACTTAAAGATGATGAGTTATTATTTTATTCGATATTTAGAATGATCTAAGGGGTACAAGTTTTATGATCTTACGACTACGCTAATTTTTGAGTAAAAAAATACTTGGTTCTTTAAGGATGTCGAGTTTGTGAGAAGATACACGATTAGAGATTTATCTTTAAAGAGAAATATGTTGATATTTCTGTAGGTGTTATTAGCATTGATCATAGTCTCATTCCTGACTACATAATAAATCAAGACAATATTTGAAAACCCCTATATAAGAAGTTGTTCTAAGAAAACAAATTCTACCACCTCAAGAACTTATGCCATTAAGTAGATCTACTAAAGAAAGAAGAAATACCTTGCTAGATGATTACATTATATTTTTCCAAGAACATAAGGTAGATATTAGAATTATAGAAGATAATCTAATCATTTATTATTAAGCAATAAAAAGTTCAAATTCTCAAAAATGGATTGATGCTATGAATTAAGAGATAAAGTCTATAAAAGACAATGATGTACGGGATCTTGTCCTGTTGTAAGAAGATGCGAAACCTACTAGTTACAAATGGTTATTTAAGACCCAAAGCGATTCAAAAGGCAATGTAGAGAGGTACAAGGCGGGTCTCGTCACATAGAGCTTTACATAGAAAAAAGACATCGACTATAAAGAGACTTTTACTCTGATTTTTCTTTGAAGACTCTTTTAGGATTATAATGGCATTACTGGCGTACTTCAATCTTCAGTTACATCGATGGATGTGAAGATGTTGTTTCTCAATGGCAATATTGATGAAACAATCTATATGGTACAGTCAGAAAAATTTATGTTTGAAGACCCAAAGAATATGATTTGCAAACATAAAAAATCCAGCTATGGGCTCAAACAAGCATCTCGATAATAGTCTCTCAAGTTTCATAAAGTGATCATCTCAATTGAATTTGAGATAAATTTGGTAGATAATTGCAGATACCATAAGCTTTGTAGGAGCAAATATATTTTTCTGGCATTATACATTGATGACATTTTGCTTGCCAACAGTGATATAAGCTTATTGCACGACATTAAGAGATTTCTATCGAAGAACTTTGAGATGAAAGATCTTGGTGAAGCCTCTTTTATATTAGGTATACAAATACATTGGGAATGCTCTTGAAGTATTGTAAGATTATCACAAAAGAGCTATATCGAAATAGTTCTCAAGAGATATGGCATATAGGATTGCAAATCAGGTGATACCTCTATCGCTAAGAGAGATAAGTTTAGTCTCAATTAGTGCCTTAAGAATATTTTTAAGGAAAGAGAAATACAAAAGGTTCCTTATGCGTCGGTAGTGAGAAGTCTGATGTATGCTCAGGTTTGTATGCGATCAGATATTACGTACATTATTGGAATATTGGGTAGATACTTAAGTAATCCGGGATAAGACCATTGAAAAGTAGCTAAACAAGTCTTACAATACTTATAGAGGATAGAAGAGTACATGCTCATATATCGGGGTCAGATAAGCTTGAAACCATTAGGTATACTAACTCTGATTTTGCTAGATGCCATGATAGTATGAAATTCACTTCAGGTTACATCTATCTACTAGTAGAAGATGCTCTCTCTTGGAAGAGTGCTAAATAATCTCTTATAGCCTCTTCTACAAATTGTTTAGCACTCTTCTACAATGGCTGCAGAGTTTATAGCATGTTATAAGGCATCCAATCATGGGATATGGCTACAGAATTTTATCACAGAGCTATGTATAGTAGATGGTATTGATAGACCACTCAAGTTATTTTGTGACAATGAGTCAGTAGCACTATATTCTAATAACAATAAGAGCTCGACAAAGTTAAAGTATATAGACATCAAGTTCTTAGTTGTTAAAGAAGGAATTCAAAGTGGAACATTGTCTATTAAGTACATTGGTACAAACTCCATGAATGTGAATCCACTTACTAAAGGATTGCCACCCAAAATATTTCATTAGCACACTACTCATATGGGTATCATGTATTGTGCAAATTTTATTGAACTTATAAGTGTACGAATCTATTATAGAATAGATTAACGGTAACGAGTGTTGATTCCACAAGGAGGTGAATTTTAACTATATGTTGAATTAAGTTTTTAAGTAAGCGGCTGAAATTATAATGAAATTATCCTAAATTTTGAATTGGAATGACGAGAATAATTAAAAACCATAATTATTATAATAAAGTATTTAGGTATCTGGATCTACATTAACATGCATCAAGGTTTAATATTCCTTATTGGTATTAATTAAATCATGAAAGGAAAATTTATTTCTTATGAACCACGTTCTAATTAATATGGTGCTAAGAGCTTATCATGCCAAACAGTAATAACTGTATTATTACTATCCGTCGATGAAAAGTCAAAACATCCACAAAAATTAGAAAGGAAAAGAAAATAAATTTACTAATTAAGTCCATGGAATATGTTGAGACTTCACCTTTAACCTAAGCTTGAAAAAAAATTAGCTACTCATATTTGAATTAGGGGTAAAATGAAAATTTTATTAAAATACACAAAAAAAATACAAGATGGAGAAGGAATTACAAAGAATGGAGCTCAAAAAAGAACTCAAGAGTGTCAAATTAAGGGGGGAGCCCTTCTTCTATAGATACAATGAGTAAATCACAACCATCGAATTAAAATAATTTAAATGTACAGGATTACGTCACGTGGCAAGCTCTGATTGGTGTATATGCATGTACCATACATACGTTTTTTTTATCCACTAACATACTGCTACGTCACTGGTCAATAATGTATAAACGTTTTAATCTAATAAGATTGTCATGTCAGTCAAGCCTTATCATCAGTCAATGCCACATAATCAGTCAATGCTACATCATTCCTCCAATCAAATACTGCAACGTCATTAATTAGTGCTACATCATTGATTAATGTCATGTCATCGATCAATGCCACATCATCATATAGTATATATGAACAATGTAATAAATAGTACCATAAACAGTACCGTACATGTGAATAATACCGTATATGTGAACAGTAATATTTATATTTTTATACTCTTTCTAATATTTTTGACCGTTTTGAGTTCAGATTTACTGTCTGTTTTGTCATTCGATATCTCATTTATTATGAAATGACCACGATACTCCTAAAATACATAAAATACATAATTATAATAAAATACACATAATTAAAATTACAAGAGAGTTGAATACATAAAAGGAAGGAAATTAGAGGAACTTGAAGTGTAAAATAATAATTTTCTCCTTTACAAATATACATTTTCTAGTACTCAACAAACCTCCTAACTAGTTTATTATTAGTCCTAGCAAATTAAGCGAAATTAAATTCAAACCTAAAAATTTTTTTTGAACTATCGTATTTATTTAATTAAACTTATAATAACAATCAAATAAAAGTATAAGCATTATCTCTAGTCTTGAAGAAATATAACTCTAAAATCAACCATCTACATGAATCAATTCAGTAGAATTTCTCACAACTATTGTAATCAAGCTGCTTTAAAGAATGACATGTCAATGCCCCAAAATTTGACCGATAGTGACACTCTCACAAAGAAATTAAACCCAATAACATTAGTCACTTCCATGAATAGTAAATTGAAAGAAATCTGCCCACAGCATAGAAATAATACAATTTCAAGCTAAAATATGAGTCAAATCAATGTATTTATTTATTTATTTTATTTATATATATATATATAGTTATGGGTTTTGATTTGAAGAATCATGCTCCTAAGAATATTTTTGTCTTTAATCGAGATTGTTATATTTGGATAACAATCAAACGATATTGGGCCTTTACAGAGGCTTGATTCGATACTGCTAAGTAAAGAATCATCAAAAGAGATGAATCTGCCATCTCTCAAAACGGCTAATATGGAGGTGTCCAAACCTTCTTTGGTCAGAGGCTTAATTCCTACTTGGATTAAACCTACATGGACATACTTGAATTTTTTATCTTTTAAAATCTTTAAAGAGCTTTCTGAGAACAATTGGATTGTCTCAAAAGGCTTTGAAAGAGTGATGTCTCTTTCTTCAGTCTTTATAATGTAATCTGACTTTAAGAAATCTAGTTTCTTTGTCCTATAGATCATGTCTTTAGCTACCTTGGGTAATTCCCAACAATCTATGGCTTTATTAAAGTCCTCAATTATGAATTCCTCGGAATTCACAACATTCTTTGAACCACTAGTCCTCCCGGAGGAAGAGCTAGAGAAAGAGGATGCTCTACAGAGTAGAGAATCCATGTAACCCTAAGTCTTTTTAACTAATACCTATATGTATGGCTACAGGTACGGTTTTACAGCCCTAAGCGGATCTCAGTCCTAAACGGGTCTTACTACCGGTAAAGAATTCACCACACACACAAATACCAATTTAGAGAATTAAAATTACACAAATTCTTTTTCCCTATATTACACCTACTTCCCCTTGGCTCTAATACCAATACTGCCAGCGATCGTGGGAAGGTGTGTGAATACTTTGGAATATCAAATTAATTATCTTTAATTAAGTCAATTGATTGGTTTTAGGAGTACCGTTGGCTTTAGGAGAGTATTGGTACGTGGCGTTGTTAGCTAGGGAATGAGGTCCTGTCCGGCTATCTTTGGACAGATATTTAATCCTCCTTTGGACCAGTAGCCCGCATCCACTGAGGGTCCAGCCGATATACCAATAGAATTTAAATCTTTAAAATTTTTAATTAATCAGTTTATTTTAAGCAAGCCTAGCAACAAGGTCTGCAGAAATAAACATTCATTAAGGTAGGCTTTCTATACAAACATAGTACCCAGTCTAGATCCCAGAAAGGGTGCTCTGAGTGTGGAGGGAGAGGAGAAAATACAACTGAAGACAGAGATCCGGTCTCTTTGCTTCAGAGGCTAAGTAGCAGTTTTATGGCAGAACTGATACAGATCAGTCTGCAAGTATATAAAATTTAAAAGCTTTAAAAATTTAAAACATACATTCTTAATCTATGCTTTAAAATTAAATTACAGATTAAAGAATATACTTTAAATGCTTTAAATAAAATTAAAATTAAATGCTTACATGTAATTACAGAGACTTTAATTCTTTAAAAGAAAAAGAAGAAGAAGAAAGAAGAAGATTTCTGGAAAATGTCTGGAGTCAAGAGAATCTCTTTAACATCCAACTCTGATTTCCAATTTTGAAATCTTTAGAGAGAAGGGAGAGAATAAGAGAATCAATGTGTTGACTAAAGAACAAGAAACTTTTCTTGAATTAGTCAAATACATTTCTGACCCTTCCTTACAAAGAGAGTATTTAGACAGACTTCTAAAAACCTTCGAAAATAGAGAAAAGCCTGAGACCTCCAAAGCACCTGTTATTTAAAAGCATGCTTATGACCTCACGGATATTTTAAATAAGAGAAAGACTAAAAAGCCTTCTCCTTCTATCCAAGATCTTCAAAAAGAAATAAAAGAAATCAAATTAGAAATTTTTGATTTAAAGCAAAAGCAAAAAACTGATTCTGACACTATCCAAATATTACTACAGAAATAATTGGAGCAACATTCGGATAATAAATCAGACTCAGAAGGTGGTGAGGATGAGGAACAGAAACTTGAAAACATCGAGTCTCTACCTCATGATTTTTTATTTGCCTTAAAATAAATCACCACAAGAAAGTATTTAATTAAAGTCACAATAGAATTTTCCAAAGAACTCCAAATTGACACTATTGCATTATTTGACACTGGTGCCGATCTGAATTGTATTAAAGAAATAATTGTTCCAAAAAAGTTTCAAGAGAAAACTAAAGAAAGGCTTTCTGCCGCTAATAATTCAAAATTAAAAATCACTTCAAAAGTTGATGCTTCTGTTTTGAATGATGGTTTTGAATTTAGGACTTCTTTTATTTTGACAAATGATATCCATCATGCTGTCATTTTAGGAACTCCTTTTATAAACTTAATTACCCCGTATACTGTTAAATATGATGGTATATCTTTTAAAGCCCAAGAAAAAAGACTTGTTTTTCCTTTTATTGAAAAGCCAAGAACAAGGAATTTAAATATAATTAAAGCCACTTCTGTTTATCAAAATCAGATTAATGTTTTACTAAAAGTAAAGCAGAGTAATTTGGTTTGTTTACAGAAGGATTTAAGTTTACAAAGAATTGGAAAACATTTACAAAATGATTTTGTAAAGAAAAAGATTTCCAATTTCAAAAGCCAAATTGAGAATGAAATCTGTGCTGATCTCCCATCTGCTTTCTGGGATAGGAAACAACATATGGTAGATTTGCCCTATGAGCCTAATTTCAATGAAAGACAAATTCCTACCAAGGCTAGGCCCATTCAAATGAATATAGACTTAGAAAGAAAAATTCCTTTGGACCAGTACTGCCAGTGATCGTGGGAAGGTGTGTGAATGCTTTGGAATATCAAATTAATTATCTTTAATTAAGTCAATTGATTGGTTTTAGGAGTACCGTTGGCTTTAAGAGAGTATTGGTACGTGGCGTTGTTAGCTAGGGAATGAGGTCCTGTCCGGCTATCTTTAGACAGATATTTAATCCTCCTTCCTTGCAAAGAAAAATTCCTTACATGTAATTACAGAGACTTTAATTCTTTAAAAGAAAAAAAAGAAGAAGAAAGAAGAAGAAAGAAGAAGATTTCTGGAAAATGTCTAGAGTCAAGAGAATCTCTTTAACATCCAACTCTGATTTCCAATTTTGAAATCTTTAGAGAGAAGGGAGAGAATAAGAGAGAAAATTCAGGTCCCCTCAACTGGAGGCTAATGGCAACTTATATAGCCAAGGACCCGTTGCTTTACAAAAGAAAATAATTACAAGTGATAAGGTCTTCACGTGGGTAGGACCTCGGTTGGTGAGAAAGTCCCCGGAAATCCCGTGAGTGGAGACAACATCTTTGCTTTATGGTCTTCAAAGTCTTTGTAGGACCGAAGAAAGGAATCCTATCCCCACAACTTTTTTCCCGTGATGGGAATAGTGAATGAAGGGAGAAAATATCTAGTCAACAAAATACAAAAGAAAATAATTGCTTTTGCCTTTTTTTTTTCAAGTCAACAAAATACAAAAATAAACATAATTATTTACAATGCTTTACAGGTGGGAAGATGCCAAAACAATCATCTTCATTGTCATTTCCCAAAGATATGAATAGCTCTTCGTCTTCGGCATCCGAGGAGTCCTGTGCTGAAGGCTCGGATCTGCAGGCTAAGAGCTGTTCCATTACTTTGAAATATTTCTCTTCTGACTTGGCTGAGGCCAACAAAGATTGGGCCTTAGATTTTTGAGAGAGGAAAGTGGTCTGGGCTTTAGTTTCCTCAATAGTAGGAGTGAGGTGTCCTGTTGAGGAAAGCCATTTTTGAACGATGGCCTCGGTTAATTTTGACTCTTCATCAAATTTTGACCACCATTTGTAAGAAAAGCTGGGTTTCCTGAGTGTGGAATTGAAGACCCCACATCCAAACCCATGGGAGGAAAAACTTTGTACAGAAACAAAGAAATGGAGTAAATCTTTTCTCTGATTCTAAGGGCTTATAATGGGCTTTGAACAAGTTTAAACAGGCTACAGCATTGGGGGTTAGAATTTCTTGGTTTGGTACAAAATAACCCCACCACTGTTGAAACCAGTTTGGAAGGCTTTGTATGGTTATTTTTGAATTAAAGAAAAATAACCATGAATGAGATTTTTTTTGGATTTTGTAAGAAAAATGTATTGAACCAAGCTTGTTGATAGTCCCAGTAGGAAAAGGACTGACAATGGTCAAAACGGCTTTGGAAGCTAATGGGGAAGTCTTTGGTTTTATGAAGTGAGTCACCCCATTGCTTTGGGCTTAAGACATTTAGAATTGTGGCCGTGGAGTAGGCCGGTTCTTTGTGTTCTTTGGAAAGATAGAAATGTTTGAATTTCACTGAGTTAGTGAATTCAAGGATGCTTTGATAATAGGGTTGGGGTTTTGATAAATCCCATGGTTTGAAAAACCAACCCTTAGGGAAAATCTTTGAAATGCTCTGAAATGGATCAGAGTGATAAAACCCATCTTCGATGACTAAAATGTTTTGATGATAGGCTTTATTAGTCCAATCTGATTTTTTTTTTAATTGAGAAATTACTACTGAAGAAAAAGAGCTTTCAGCAGAAATAATTTCTTTGGAAGATGATGGCTTTACAATTTCTTTTAAAATAGTTTTTTCTTTCTCCGGAAATTGAGAAAGAGGCTTTATATTTGAAATGCTTTGTAGAGTCATTAAGAGTTCAGGAGATTTTGAAATGGATTCAATCCATTCTTTTACCTGTTCTTGTGAGGCCAGAGCTTTAGATTCTTCATCCTGGACCATATCAATCCAAGACTTTGTAGGCATTGCTGAAGACAACAATTTTTCTTTAGGAGGTGATTGGGCTTTAGGTGTTTGGGGCTGAGGGTCCTTCTGGACTCCTTTCCCTTTGTCTTTCTTTTTGGGTGGCATTTATCTATTTTGAAGAAATTCTCTCGTTAGAAAATCCGGAACAGAATTTCTGTCACCTTTAATAAATTCAATTTCAAAATCGAAAACACTTAAAATGGCTTGCCATCTTGCAAAAATTTGTTTTGATGCAATATTTTTAACATCTTTTTCTAAAACAAGTTTTGCAGCTTTGCAATCAATTCTAAGTAAGAATTTTTGATTTAGCAAGTCACTTTGAAATTTTGTAATGCATAAAACAATAGATAAAATTTCCTTTTTAATAGTAGAGTAATTCTTTTGACACTCATTCCAGTGTGCAGAGACATACTGTACTATTTGTTCTTTACCATTGTCTACTTGCTTTAGTATACCACCATATCCTAGGTCAGAGGTATCGGTCTCTACTACCTTAGGTAATGCTGGGTTTGCTAGATGCAAACATGGTATGCTTTTAACAGACTGTTTTATTAGTCTGATGGCCCTAGTATGTTCATCAGTCCACTCAACAGGGGTTTTCTTTAACCTATCGTGTAGGGGTTTAGAAATCCTATTGATATTTGGACAAAAATCTAGGACATAATTTAGGCTACCAAGAAACCTTTGCAGTTGGGTTTTGTCAAGTATTCGATCAGGAAACTTGTCAGTAAAGGCAAGGGATCTCTCAATAGGGGTGATGGTTCCCTTAGAAATATAATGTCCTAAGAACCTAATTCTTGTTTGGAACAAAGAAATCTTTGAACTAAAAATGGCTAATCCAGCTTTCCTAGTAGCATAATAGAAAGTCTTTAAATGTTTGAAATGTTGATCAATCGAGTTTGAAAAGATCAACACATCATCTATATAAACTATACAAAAATCTGAGTAAGGGTTATAAATATCATTCATAATCCTTTGAAACTCAGATGGCGTATTTTTTAAACCAAATGGCATAACAGTCCATTCATACTGTCCAAATAGAACAGTAAAAGCGGTTTTATACCGATCTTTAGGATGGATTTGGATTTTCCAAAATCCTGATTTCATATCAAATTTTGAGAATATGAAAGCAGAATGTAATTTTTGGAGCAAATCTTTCTTGTTAGGTATGGGGTATCTAATCCATTTTAGGGCTTTATTTAAAGGCTTGTAATTGATCACTAATCGAGGTGTTCCTCTCTCTATTTCACTATTTTTATTGACATAGAAAGCAGCACAAGACCATGGAGACCTTGATTTTACAATTAAGCCTTTAGTCTCTAAGTCTTTGATTTCATTTCTACAATGTTGTTCTAAATCCATATTCATTTGAATGGGCCTAGCCTTGGTAGGAATTTATCTTTGATCGAAATTGGGCTCATAGGGCAAATCTACCATATGTTGTTTCCTATCCCAGAAAGCAGATGGGAGATCAGCACAGATTTCATTCTCAATTTGGCTTTTGAAATTGGAAATCTTTTTCTTTACAAAATCATTTTGTAATTGTTTTCCAATTCTTTGTAAACTTAAATCCTTCTGTAAACAAACCAAATTACTCTGCTTTGCTTTTAGTAAAACATTAATCTGATTTTGATAAACAGAAGTGGCTTTAATTATATTTAAATTCCTTGTTCTTGGCTTTTCAATAAAAGGAAAAACAAGTCTTTTTTCTTGGGCTTTAAAAGATATACCATCATATTTAACAGTATACGGGGTAATTAAGTTTATAAAAGGAGTTCCTAAAATGACAGCATGATGGATATCATTTGTCAAAATAAAAGAAGTCCTAAATTCAAAACCATCATTCAAAACAGAAGCATCAACTTTTGAAGTGATTCTTAATTTTGAATTATTAGCGGCAGAAAGCCTTTCTTTAGTTTTCTCTTGAAACTTTTTTGGATCAATTATTTCTTTAATACAATTCAGATCGGCACCAGTGTCAAATAATGCAATAGTGTCAATTTGGAGTTCTTTGGAAAATTCTATTGTGACTTTAATTAAATACTTTCTTGTGGTGATTTGTTTTAAGGCAAATAAAAAATCATAAGGTAGAGACTCGATGTTTTCAAGTTTCTGTTCCTCATCCTCACCACCTTCTGAGTCTGATTTATTATCCGAATGTTGCTCCAATTGTTTCTGTAGTAATATTTGGATAGTGTCAGAATCAGTTTTTTGTTTTTGCTTTAAATCAGAAATTTCTAATTTGATTTCTTTTATTTCTTTTTGAAGATCTTGGATAGAAGGAGAAGGCTTTTTAGTCTTTCTCTTATTTAAAATATCCGTGAGGTTATAAGCATACTTTTGAATAATAGGTGCTTTGGAGGTCTCAGGCTTTTCTCTATTTTCGAAGGTTTTTAGAAGTCTGTCTAAATACTCTCTTTGTAAGGAAGGGTCAGACTTACTATCTTCCGAAATAGAAGATTCTGACTCTGAGGAGTCAACTAATAAAGAAGCTATTTGGGAAAATATTTCTTCACTAAGTTCTAGCTCATGAAGTCTTTTGGCCATTCTACAATATTTTGCAGTATATCCCTTTTTTCCACACTTAAAACAAGTGGCTTCTTTATAGTTGAAATTCTTTGGTTTGGGTCTGTCTATTTCTTTCTTTTTAGAGGAATGCCTTTTATAAGGCCTTTTGGGCTTTCTATAAAACGATTCTCTAAGTTCTGGAAAGGGTTTCCTATATTTCTTTAATTTGTGATGTTTCTTGTAAGTCTCTGTGGAACAATTACCACCACAATCCTTAGAACTGAAGGCTTTAAAAGGATCATAGTTAAATTGTTTACAGAAACTACCTAACTCTTGTTTAGATTTCTTAAGTTCCAACTTAAGTCGTTCTGCAATTTCAAGTCTTGACATATTTTCAGACCTTCCCTATTGACATAACTAACTAATTCACCATAGGTGAGTTTGTCATAAGGAATTTGGTTATCGTAGAGGGCTTTAATTGAATTCCTTACCTTTTCTCCTAATAGGGTAGGTAATCCTGCAAGGAATTTTTCTTTCCAAGTAACATGATTTGCGTCATCTCTTAGAAAGAGTCTGGTAAATACTCTCTTTGTAAGGAAGGGTCAGAAATGTATTTGACTAATTCAAGAAAAGTTTCTTGTTCTTTAGTCAACACATTGATTTTCTTTAAGTATGATTCTATGTCAAAATCAGTATCAGAAGATTCTGAAGTATCAGAGTCAACCAACTCATCAACTTGCAGAGACTCACTATCTTCCGAAATAGAAGATTCTGACTCTGAGGAGTCAACTAATAAAGGAGCTATTTGGGAAAATATTTCTTCACTAAGTTCTAGCTCATGAAGTCTTTTGGCCATTCTACAATATTTTTGCAGTATGTCCCTTTTTTTCACACTTAAAACAAGTGGCTTCTTTATAGTTGAAATTCTTTGGTTTGGGCCTGTCTATTTCTTTCTTTTTAGAGGAATGCCTTTTATAAGGCCTTTTGGGCTTTCTATAAAAGGATTCTCTAAGTTCTGGAAAGGGTTTCCTATATTTCTTTAATTTGTGATGTTTCTTATAAGTCTTTGTGGAACAATTACCACCACAATCCTTAGAACTGGAGGCTTTAAAAGGATCATAGTTAAATTGTTTACAGAAACTACCTAACTCTTGTTTAGATTTCTTAAGTTCCCACTTAAGTCGTTTCTGCACAGAGACTTTAATAGGGTAGGTAATCCTGTAAGGAATTTTTCTTTCCAAGTAACATGATTTGCGTCATCTCTTAGAAAGAGTCTGGTAAAGAACGTGGCTTTATAGCTTTGAAAATCACTAAGTTTTCTACACCTAAGGTTGTGTAGTAACTCGGCATTTTTATCTCTAAGGTGAGATGGGTCACCTATGAAGTGAAGGGATATTGTGACTATTAAAACTGAAACAGCATCTTGGACCGGATTATTAAAGTCATCAAGAATGGGTGATCCTTCTTGATCGGTTTTGACAGCATTTAAGATTTCAAGTTGTTGTTGATTTGTGAGGAGATGATCCCACCATCCTTTAAGTTGACCAAGAAACCTAATCGAAATTTCTGCTGGCTCTATCGCCAGCCTTCGATTGGGTTTTATATGCATTAGCTGCCATGGTCATTTGTTGGAGTAGTCCAAGTATATTGTATTCAGACATTCCATCTATATTCCATTCATAGACTGAGGATGCATTAAACCTTGATTGGTTTATAGCACTTGGCCTATTATCTATTGCTAGATCTGGTGGAGTACGAGAAGTAGCAGGAAGTGCTAATTCCCAATGGACTTTATTGACTTTAGGCTCAGGTTCAAGTTCTTCTTGGAATGCTTCTAAGTCAGAAGAGGCTGTGGAAGACTGATCCTGATCTAATACTCCTATCTTACTAGATTGGGGAGTATCAGGGACTATCTCTATTTTCTTAGATGAGGATGAAGAGGCTTCTATCCTATCTAATTGTTCTCTAATAGCTTTAGCAAAATCCGATTTCGAATCTTGAGCAAGTTTTTGACTTGTCTTTGATACCTGGAAAGGTTTAAAAATAGGCTCTTTGAGTCTTTTTTCAAGATCAGATTTTGTAATTGGCTTTGGAACAGTAAGAGAAACAGTAATGGTTGACTTTTGGATTTGACTTTCTATTCTAGTCAACTGTTTTCCTATCGTGTTTAGATTAGTGTTACAAAAATTGTTTTGTTGAATAACACTATCTAGATTTTTGTCTATATCACCATTCCTATGGATCTTGTAGGCTGATGCTTTTACTTCTCTCGGAGGTTCACCATGTTCAATGGTAATATTTCTTAATGGGGGGTGTTCAGATTTTACCTTAGTTTGGCTATCTGAAAGCTTCCATTCAGAAACTGTCTTTCTAAAAATGGGATTTGAATTTTTGAAAGGATATGAAATGTTGTTATTAGAGGCATATATCTCATACCAATCAAAAAACAAGATATGGGCTTTTTACTCATTGACAAACTCGTAATAGGCATCCTGAATTTGTTTTCTCTGAGCCAAATAGTATTTAAAAAACCAAAGTCTTTTTTCTTTATTTAAATCAGAATAAAAATCATTGTGCAATAATGTTTTGTCTAATTCAAATGGCTTTTCTAAGGCACTGATTACATTTTCTGTTACAGCAGAAAATGTGGAAGATGTCAGAGGAGAGGGTTCCTTCTCTTCCTATCTTTGATCCTGTTGTGTACTAGTATATACTGGGTGAGGTATACTAGTAGTGTAATCAACAGAACATATGGAACTACTAGGAATATCCGAGGTGGAAAACCTAGGTTGGTCTTTGTAAGGGGCATTTAATATAGAAGGTATCCTAGTAAATGTTCTATCTATAGAAGGAATACTAGAAACAGAACCTATGTCTGAAAATCTAGAGGAGGTTGACCTTCTAAATGATAGTTTAACTTTACCATCAGAATACTGAGTCACATTTTGCAACTCTGTATTGGGCTCAAGTTGTCTTGGAATCACTAGTTCAGTGGCTCCATCAAGGATCCATTCTTTAGGAAGATGGACATCTTTCCATTGGATAGGTCTTGATACGACAATATTGGCTCTGGATAGATCAGTTTGGAAAAGAATAGTTTCATTCTTTTTGGACTGAAATTTATGTTGCGTATTAAACGCAGAATGCATTGCCTTATAAGACATCTTAAAAATCAATGTAACAGGGATTGATCCTTCTATCATGTGATAGTTATGAGTTTTGATTTGAAGAATCATGCTCCTAAGAATATATATATATATATATATATATATATATATATTATACATCACTACATCTTTACAACCCATGTAATTAGTTTTTACTTCATACTATAATTTTCTAAAATCAAGAAGGACATTTATTAGGATATAACGTAGGATAGGGACATGGCGAATAAGGACAGAAACATAGGGGAAGAAAAACAAAATATATGTTTGAGAAAATGTAGAGTCTTTTTTTTAAACGATTATAGGGTACATCTCTCCTTTTTTTTAAACTAATATATATATATATATATATATATATATGAATTTTTTCTTTTCTTTTTTTCTTTTTTTAATAAGGCATAATTTTATTGAACAAAATAATTATTTATATTTTTCTCAAGCACGAATGGGTGATGAAACTTGTACGACATTGAGTAATATTTCAAATCAGAGTTGGGTCGAGATGATAAGTTAACAAAGAAAAGAATAATAATTTTTTTTAACACTCAAAAGGGTTAACTAAAGATATTTCACAAAAAGGATGGTTAGAAAGGCTCAAACGGATCAAAGATGGCATTTCCATTGTTTTTTAAGGCTCTTAATAATCTTCCATATCTACTAGTTAGATAAACTTTCAAACATACTAATACATAATTTCTTTTTAGAAGGTTGACTCAAAAGAAATTTAGGGATCGTGTATAAAATAATAAACTACTAAGCTGTATAAAAAATGAGTAAAAAGGGTTATTCTTCAAGAAAAATCACACTTAAAATAAAGCTTAATAATAAAAAAATGACCAAAAAGTAAATTTTTTTTTGAATTTTCAAACTAAAAAGATGCATTTTTAAAATTATTATACTCTATATTTAGTCATCTTCGACGTAAAAAGTTAACTATAGTTAGTTTTTACAGCAAAAATTAATAAAAATTTCACCAAGATTGAGACATTCCACAACTATCAACTATTCCCTCCCTCGAACCAGAACAAAATAGTGTCCTCAATGTTTTAAGAGAAAAAAGTAGAGATTAGAAGATATCACTTAGGTGCTGCAACATAGAAGAAAATATTTACAAACAAAGAGTTACATCTAATTTGTACTCTTACTGTGGCTACTGCTACTATCATTAGTTGGCTACTCCCACACTAAGGTATTAGGATGTGACTCTGGTCTATAAACTTGTAATAGATTAAGTAGCTCATTAGCAGTGTGAGCACAAATAAAATTTTTTTACAGTAGAAGGAATGAAATAGTTTTTTATTATATAGTTAAGAAATGCGATAAAGTCATTATAAAAGTTATTAACATTTAACAAACTGATGGATATTTTATCAATGTTTAGATGGGACCAAGATGCTAATGTCATTAGTGCTTCTAGAGTTGTAAGATCTCCTAGTAAGAAAATAAACGCATCAGCATGATTTAGCATTTCAGTTATTCTCTTTTGCTTACCTAAGACGACTAACTCTTCTCCAGTTAGTGAGTTAGACAAATAACCAAAAGGTTTCAGAGTTGTTGGAATAATGCGTAACACTTGGCTCTCTCTGATATAAGCGGCTTCTGAAACCAATTTTGATAACCCTTAGTCACCTCCTCCATAAACCAAGTGTACTTTTTTAGTTGCTATGCTTCGACTAAGATCTAAGGCTATCTCAATAAATTTTTTATATTTACCATAGTTAAATCCAGAAAGTACACAAATGTTCTTGATTTGGTTATTGGGAATAGCTGCTATTGGATACTTCTAAAAAAAAATTGTGAGTGCCTTAAAAAAATGTCATATTTAATGATCTTGGTGACAATGGTTCACAACTATAAATAAGACAGCATGTCTATGTCAAATAACTCGTAAAGCACATGGCTCGAGAGTCAAAAAGAAAATAATAAAAAGAGAAAGCAAATAATGATGGCTTGAAATTATTAAAGGGAAAAATGTAAGTGTTCTAACAACGGTGAAATAAAACAACATTGAAATAAAAGAATATTTACAAGTAGTTACGACTATAGCTCACATCTTCCTCTGGTTTTATACTTAGAAACAGCTTAAATGCCTTGTATAGGTCGACGGTTGGCTTTCCACCTAGTTTCCTTACAAATTGGCAAACAGGATCGTTTATAGTAAGATTTCTGAGACTATATTTTTCACATTCTTTTTAGAATAATGGCCATAACTGGAGTCTTACGTTTTATATGTATCCACTTGGATGTGTTTCAAGAGAAAAAAGGATACCATCTAATAACTCATTACTCAAGCGATTCCTAATGAATTAAATCTTATTTTTCCTGTTATCAGACATCATTCCTAAATAACATGACTTTTTTATCGCATCTCATTCTAAAACACTTATGATAAATATTAGAGAGCTTTCGAGCTCTTCGTTTTTTAGAATAATTTATTTTACCACAACTAGGTATATATGCAATAAATTTAGAAGATAACTCATTTGTCAATCATACTTTGACTTCAATTATCTATTGAATGTCAGCAGGGATATTACTCTTCATAAGCAATCGCATGCATTTGGACTGAGTTTTATAGATGGTAAGGAAAGCATTCTGAGGAAGTGAAGGAAATTACTTGTGAAGCTTCACTAAGATCGCGTCTCTATCCATACCTTCAACTTAGAATATCAATTATTATAGGAAATTAAGGTAACTGACGTTGATTATCACGAAGTTTCATAATCTACCACTTCACTGGGTAACAAACTAAAATATAAAAGAAAAATTAATGTCAGAATCATGCTCTTATTGAATTTATCTTAAGCTTTAATTAGATTTCGTAGATGCCTTTCTCAATTTCTTTGAGTTGTCCTTCTAAATCCTTAACATGGGAAACTAACTCTGGTGGTGGTAGCTCCCAAATAGGATCTATTTTACAAAATTGTATCCAACTTCTGAGATGAGATTGTATACATCTAAATGTCTAGGAATGTTTAAGAGGATTGTTTAGCTAAGGCACTCATGATTACAAATGATAAGAGAAAATTTAATGGTTAAACAAATATTTTTATATAAAAATAATCAAACTAATCACAAAAGAATAAAAATTAAATTAAATTATCGAAAAAACTCAATTCAAATTTAGTGGGTCACACAAATTTATTTTGATGTCCTCTCCACGTGATTGGTACTCGAGATATGACTTTAATCTTTGACCATTAAATTTAAAGGTGACACCATTTTGTGAATTTTTAATTTCAATTACTCTATGTGAGAAAACAATGTAAACAATAAAGGGGTCAGACCATCAAGAGCGTAACTTACGTGGGAATAGGTATAACCGAGAATTGAATAAAAGCACTTTTTAACCTGGGATGAAATTTTCTCGTGATTTCCTTATCGTGAAAGAACTTTATTCTCTACTTGTAAATCTTGGCATTTTCATATGCATCATTGTGAATTTTTTCAAGTTTTATCAGCTATAATCGTCGTTCTAAGCTAGCTTACTGCATGTCAAAATTGAATTTCTTGATGGCCTAGTACACACGATGCTCGAGTTCAATAGGTAGGTGGCAAGTTTTTGCATGTACTAGCCTATAGAGTGACATCTTAATTGGGGCCTTGAAAGCCGTTCTGTATGCCCATAATGTATCACCAAGTCACAGTGACTAATCTTTTCTGTCTGGTCTCACTATCTTTTCTAATATGTACTTTATTTCTCAATTGGAGATTTCAACTTGACCACTTTGTATGCCCATAATGTATCACCAAGTCATAGTGACTAATCTTTTCTGTCTGGTCTCACTGTCTTTTCTAATATGTAATTTATTTCTCAATTGGAGATCTCAACTTGACTACTGGCTTATGGATGATACGGAGTTGCCACTTTATAAGTGATAGAATACTTTATCAAAAGAGTTTTGAATGGTTTTTTTTACAAAAGTAGACACCACCATCACTGATTATTACTCGAGAGAATCCAAAGCATGAAACAATGTTGCTTTTCAAAAATCCCATCACTACCTTATGATCATTGGTTCTACGTGGAATTGCCTCTACCCATTTCAATACATAATCAACAGCAACCAATATGTATTGATGGCTAAAGGAAAAGGGAAAGGGTTCCATGAAATCGATACTCTATATATAAAAAATCTCAACCACTAAAATTAGGTTTAATGGCATTATATTCCTCTGAATAGTGCTCCCATTCGTTACCTATCATATAAAGAATAAAATATGTAAGCATCTCGAAATATAGTTAGCCAATAAAAACCACATTGTAAAATTTTAGTTGCTATTTCCTTAGCGATAAAATGGCCTTCATAAGCTTGTTCATGGCAGAATGAAAGGATATTTTAAAATTCACTTTTTGGGACACATCATCTGATAATTTTATCAGCACAATACTTGAACAAATAAAGATCATCCCAAAAGAAATTCTTTATTTTCGTAAAAAAAATGGCTTTGTCCCACTATGTCCAATGCTCTGGAAGTTGGCCTGTAACAAGATGATCAACTATGTCAACATACTATGGTAATACTTCTATACTCCTCAATTGTTTATTTGGGAATGATTCATTCAATGGTAATAGTTCTTTAATTGTATCAAAATTAAGATGAGAAATATAGTCTGCCATAACATTTTCTGTACCTTTCTTGTCTTTAATTTTGAAGTCAAATTCCTACAAGAGTAGCACCTAATGAATTAGTCTAGTTTTTGTTTCTTTCTTTGTGAGAAGATATTTAAGAGCAGCATGATCTGTGAACATAATTATCTTACAACCAATGAGATAAGATCTAAATTTCTCTAATGTAAATATTACTACTAGCTTTCCTTTTTCTGTGGTTAAATAGTTCAACTATGTATCATTTGATGTCACACTAGTGTAGTAAATGACATAGGGTATTTGATCAACTCTTTGTCCTAAAATTGCTCCTACTACATAATCACATGCATCACACATAAGCTCAAATGATAAGTTTTAGTTTGGGGGCTGAATGATAGATAATGATATCAACAACTGCTTTAATTTGTCAAATACTATAAGACATGAATCATTTCTCTAGTAGGTTTAGCATTTTCATCAAGGTGAATATAATGTATGCAATTTACTCGGTTTATACCTTTGATGTCTGCTATGGTCTATCCTAATGCTCTTTTAAAACTTCCAACAACTTACTTTTCTATTTGTCATCTAAAAATGATGAAATAATTACTAACAGAGTACTTTCTTCTCTCAAGAATGTATATTCCAAAGTGTTGGGTAATGGCTTAAGCTTGAGTTTTGGTGGCGATTCTGATGATAAGCTGAGTTTCTTCTCTGATGGTGTTAGCTGTTTAAGTCATAATTTTTATTTGTTTATGTCCGTGGATGATGTTGAGTCAAGTAAGCTATTAACGTCATTGACTGATTTGTCAATATCAAAATTACAAATCAAAGTGAGTTACATATGTTTGTAAAAGGTCATCACTAAGGTTTGAAAAAAAAATATCATCAACTAATACTTTAGTTAAATCCACATCAATAATTCTATCATTTGTATTGTGAGGTTGTTTGGAAATGGTGAAAATATTCAGTTCCATGGTCATATTGCCACATGACAATTGCATATTTCTAGTTTTACATTGAATATGAGTATCGGTAGTTGCCAAGAAAGGTCGTCCTAAGATAATAGGGATGTGTTTCCTTGAATCCTGCGTTGGTTAAGTGTCAATTACAATAAAATCAATAGAAAAATAAAATTCATCTATCTAGATAAGCACATCCTCTATAATACCATGAGGTATTTTCGTGGATCGATCTATAAGTTGTAACACCACTGGAGTTGAGTGTAAAGTCGATTTCAAAAACACTGAATAAGGCAATAGATTAACATTAGCTCCTAAGTCAAACAAAGCATTCTCAATTGTATGTTTCCTTATATTACATGAGATAGTGGAAGAGCCTAGGTCTTTGCATTATAAAGCTAACATTTTCTATTAAAAATGCCTTTTTATAAACATGAATACTTCTCTTTTTAGTACAAAGATCTTTAAGAAACTTGGCATAAGGTAGCACTTATTTTATAATATTAAGTAAATGGATGTTAACACTTGTTTGAAGATTTCAAAAATGTTACCCGTGATTTATTCTTTTTTGCTTTAGCTAACCTCTGGGGAAATAGAACTCTAGGAACATACTCTCATGGGTTGGTTTCTTTTTTCTCCTTTAATGATAAGTCCTCAACATTTATAGGTACCATTTGAGTTGTTTTTGTCACTGATATCTTTACTTTGTTGTTGACTTATTTTCTTTTTCATAGAGTCATGATGTCTTTGACCTCTCCATGTTGCTGAGGTGAATTGATACTTGCTTTATACATTTCTTTAGGGTTTGGCACTAGTTGACTTGAGAATTTGCCTTTCTCAACAGTTATTGCTAAGGTTTGAACTGAAGAGTCAAACTAGCCCACCATCTTCTCAAAGTTTGAAATTGACTAAGTCTATGGGTTGAAGCCTGCTCTCATCTCATTTCGCAGTCCATCAATGGTGCAATTTTGTTGCTTGATCGTAGAGTATGTAAAATTCTTAAAATTATAAAATGCATCCTCTCATGATCTGGGTTGAGAATAATTTAAGTTATGATTGTATGGTCTGAATAGTGGCTAAGAGGCTTATAGAACTTAAGGAATTGGTTGTATTGTTAGAGCTGGAGTTGTTGGTCCATTCTGATGGAATCCTTAAGACCACGAAGGATTGGGATAGTCTCTCTATCCAAGGTTATATGTGTTGGAGTAAGGGTTGTAGTTTGATGGCTTTCTTATTACACCTATGACATTAGCTTGATCTGGGTGTGAGTCATAGTCATGTGGCTTTGTTGATTTAGTAAATGTTAAAGATACGATTTGCCGGGTAATTCCTTTAACCATTTTTTTAACTTCTTTGATTCCTGAGCTTGACTCACCAACTTGGACCTCATTCACTCCCTTAATTCTTTTATTATTCCTGAATGATCGTCTCCGTTGTTCGGAATTATCCACTTATCACTGGAAGAAATCCCAAATTTCTTATGCACTTTTGGACATTAGTTCTCCTCTACTTATTGCTATTAGTCATTCTTGCACATTTGACAATAATCCCTCTAAAAAGTATTGGCATTGGTGTCATTTTTCATATCCATGATGTGGACATTTCAAGAGTAGCCCCTTGAATCGTTTTCATGCTTCAAAAAACTGCTCATTTTCTCTCTAGATGAACTCTAAAATTTTCCTGCAAATAGAATTGGTTTTATAAACTGGAAAGTATTTATTTAAAAATTTTGTGACCATTTGTTCTCATGATGTAATGCTATTAGCACGCAATGTATTAAACCATAAACGAGTTCTATCCTTCAAAGAAAACGGAAATAGTCTGAGTTTAACATCATCATCTAAAAAATTATCATATCTAAAAATTTGACAAGCAGCATGAAAGTCATTTCAATTATTATATAAGTCCTCATTTTCTAGGCCATAAAATGTTAGGAGATAATTTAACACACTAAGATTTAATTCAAAACTCCTAGTAGCTATATTTAGGTATCGTATACATGATATGCTCAAGTTAGCAAAAGGACTGAAATAGTCCTTAAATGGCCTCTCTTGTGTTGGTTCTTGCTATTGCAAATCCATTTCAATTTTATCTTTAAATGCAATGTGTTTGTGTGTGCAAAGTATTTTTTCCAATTCTAAGTCTATAGGCTCAAGATTAAGTAATTGTGACCTTCGACCATGTATTTAAAAAAATGAAAGAAAAAATGAGAACAAAATTAATAAAAATAAAGAAGATGGAGAATTTACGATACTAACCTATCACGTTGTTACCAATTTACTATAAAGATAAACTAATGTGCTAAAAAAGAGAAATAGATTAAGTAAAAATAGAATAACAAAATAAATGAAAAATTATAGTGAAAAATGATGTAAAAATTAAATTATAGAAATATCAAGAGAAGAAAAAGAAAAGAATTTAAATTACAGGAATTGTAGATTCACTTTTTAAAAATTTTTTAAATTTATTTTAATTTTTTAATAATAATTTTATAAGAAAACAACAAAAAAATTAGTTAAAAAATTAATTATATGAATTAATTTCATGAATTAATTAAAATAAATTGACAAGATAAAATAAAAAAATTACTATGGAAAATAACTTGAAAATTAAATTTAAAAAATTTAAAGAAATTACAAAATAAAATTGAATTACAGAAATTTAAAGAAATTTAAATTACAAAAATTAAATTATAGAATTATTTTTTTAATAAGGAAAAAATAGAAGAAAATAGAAAAATAAAAAAATTAATTCAACAAATTAAAATAACTTACTTTCCTAGCAATGGCGCTAAAAACTTATTGCAAAAATTTTATTAAACTCTCAAGTGCACGAATCTATTATAGAATAGATTAACGGTGACGAGCATTGATCCCACGAGTAGATAGATTTTAATTATGCGTCGAATTAATTTTCTAAGTAGGTGGTTGAAATTATAATGAAATTATCCTAAATTTTGAATTGGAATAGCGAAAATAAATAAAAATGACAATTATTATAATAAAGAAATTGAGTATCTAGATCCTCATTAACATATACCAAGTCTCAATATTTCTTATTAGTACCAATTAAATCATGAAAGGGAAATCTACTCCTCATGAACCAAGCTTTAATTAATATGGTGCAAGGGCTTATCGTGCAAAACAGTAATAACTATCTTATTACTATCTGTCGACGAAAATTCAAAAAATCCACAAAAATTAGAGGGGAAAAGAAAATAAATTTATTAATTAAGCTCATGGAACATGTTGAGACTTCAACTTCAATCCAACTTGAAAGAAAATTAGCTACTCATATTTGAACTAAGAGTAAAATGAAAATTTTATTAAAATATATAGAAAATACAAAATAAAAAAGGAATTACAAAAAATAAAGCTAAAAAATAAACTCAGAGGTGTTAAATTAAGGGGGCAGTCCTCTTTTTATAGATACAACGAGTAAATCATGGCCATCAAATTAAAACAATTTAGGCGCATAGGATTGCACAATGTGACAAGTTCTAATTGGTTTGAACACATCATTAAGGCTATTATCCCATATATATGCATGTACCGTATGCATGTTTTTCTGATTTACTAATATACTGTCACATCATCAGTCAATAGTGCATAAATATTTTAATTCAATAAGATTGTAACACCTCAACAGTCAAGTTATGTCATGAGTATACGCTATATAATCAGTCAACGGTACATCATTCCTCTAATATTTATGCTTTACTATTGTATTTTAATTCAATTATTTACATTGTTACAGCAAATTAAAAGTAGCCTTAAAAGTTATACAATAGAAGCTAGCAATAGATGAAGAAATGTTGTATATTCATAAACATGGAATTGAGAGTTAGTTACACTACCTAGGCAAAAAAAGGCAATTGGGCGTAAATGGGTATATGGAAAGAGTGAAGATTTCCTTGCAAAAATGAAATTCGATACAAGGCTAAATTAATAGTAAAGGGTTATGCTTAAAAGGAAGGGATAGACTATAAAGAGGTGTTTTCTTCAGTTGTAGGACACTCGTCTATTCGTATTGTGCTAGCCATAGTTGTGCATTTTAATCTTGAACTAGTTTAATTTGATGTAAAAATTATATTTTTACAAGATGATTTAGAAGAGGAAATCTAACAACTCAGCCAAATGGATTCAATATTACTAGAAATGAAAATTATGTTTGCAAATTGATAAAATCACTTTATGGATTAAAACAATCCTGAGACAGTGGTACAAACAATTTTTTTGATTTATAAGAAAGCAAAGGTACACAAGAAATAAATTTGATCATTGTATTTATTTTCGCAAGCAACAAGAAATATCCTCCATATATTTACTCTTGTATGTAGATGACATGCAATATTATTCAAGAGCAAAGATGAGATTGAGAAGTTGAAAACTTAATTCAATCAAAATTTTGAAATGAAAGACCTAGGTGAAGCTAAGAAGATTCTTAGCTTAGAGATACATAGAGATAAAGATCGTGGCAAAATCAGCTTATCTCAGAAGCAATATTTGAAGAAGGTACTATAATAATTTGACATAACTGAGTAGACAAAACTTATGAGTA
Source organism: Aegle marmelos (assembly GCA_030449875.1). NCBI lineage: Eukaryota > Viridiplantae > Streptophyta > Magnoliopsida > Sapindales > Rutaceae > Aegle > Aegle marmelos. The sequence goes on along the minus strand of JASUUL010000046.1, from coordinate 1,999,508 downwards.
CCTCATTGGATTCTCATTTTAAGCTTTCTACACAACTATCTCCTTTGACGAATGCAGAATGAGAATATATATTGCAAATTCCATACTCAACTACAGTGGGTATCTTAATATATGCAATGATGTGTATAAGACCTAACACTTCACATGCAGTTGGTATAGTAAGTAGGTATATGTATAATCCTTGTAAAAGATATTGGCAAATTGTGAAATGGATTCTAGGTATATTCACAAGACTATAAAGAATCCTGTAGATATGTTGACCATAATAGCAATGGCAATCAAGTTTGAATATTGTCTAAACTTGATCAATATCCTATAAATTTAAAAATAGTTGGAGAAGACCTTGATTGGAGGATAATTTGACATGTCGGAATTTTACAGTCAGCTCAGATTTGAATAAATCTTCACCAAAGTGGAAAATTGTTGAAAAATTGAATAAATGCATTCAAAATTGATGGTGCATTCAAATTAATTCAAATTTTTTGGTGCATGCAAATGACAAAAATTGAATAATTTGATATGCATGCATTCAAAATTGGATAGGCAAATTTCAAGACAAATTGCTAGGATAGGCACCTAATTTTTGTTCACAAAATTGTTGGAGTTGGTGCAATACTACACCCTATTTTTTCTATAAATAGAAGACAATTCTTTGTTTATTAGAGTATTCCAATTGAGAGAGTTAAGAGTAATTACAAGTGAAGCTATTTGAGAGAACTTCCACTTAAGTATTCTAGTAAGAATTCAATTGGATGTATTGAGATTGTGGGTTTTGAGAGTTTTTCCTCACTTTTGTAAATTCTTATTTGTTAATAAAATTATTTTTTAATTTTTATCCGTAGATGTACGTTTTACGATCAATCACGTACATTATTGTATCTTATTTTCTTTATATTTATTTATTATATTTATATTTCTTAAAAAATCGTAGTTACCATAAAATTAGTGATTGCTCAACTTGTATTTCCGCAACATAGCGTTTGGTCCATTGGTAGAGCAAGCATGCTAGCTAGTTAGGGCATTGATTGCACGGATATTGATCTCTCTTTAGAAAAACAAACAAACAAAAGAAATGAATTATTTGAGCTATGTCCCCTTCTACTTTTTTTCAAAAGTAAATAAATAAATAATAGACTATGATCGTTCATATGACAATGGTAGGTACGTAACTTCTTGTGAAGAAGTTATGCAGCTAAATCTCAGTCGATTGTGTTTTCTCTGCATATTATGTCATCACGATAAGGCAACATCCGAAGCTGTGGTATAGAATATAGATTTCGAAGGCATTTCGTCGCGTGTTTTATATTGCAATTGTTTGATTGATTGATTCTTCTTCTACAAGAATTGATTTATAAGTTTGTCGGCTTCTATTTTTGGATTTTTAACACGTATGATGGTCCACACTCTTAAGCATATCCGTCAATAATTTCAAGTTTAGAATATTGAAATTGATATCATCGACATTATATATTGCTAAAATAAATGAGTCTTTTGTTGGGCAAAATTGAAAAAAGAAAACTAATCGGAACAATCTTTATAAAAAGGTAAAAGTAGAAATAACCAAGTGTGTATTTATTTAGCAGACGCGAGTCATTATTCGGGGTAATTATCTAAGGGTTGTGATAATAAAGTCCAAATCAATATTTAGTGTACATTAAAGCTCTTGCACGTCAGAAATAGATTGCATGAGTAACCTAGTTTAATTCTTTTATTTTAACTTAAGTTCCCGCTTAATCCTTACATTTTAAAAAAATATCTCAATACACACCTACTTATAATTTGTTATACTCCTATCCTAACCTTTTGATACTTTTTATTTATGTTTGTAATAATACCCTTACTACAATATTCTTGAAACTACTTTATTTATCTATTGAAAAAGTTAATTAACAAATTAACTAATAAATGTCATTTTAAAAGAACTAGCATTTTCAATGCCCTTACAGCGATCTTCTAATTATTATTTATAGATTAATTAATACTCGCCAACTTTAAGCAAATTCTAATACTTTTACAACAATCTTACGAATAATTATCTATAGATGAATTAATTTACAAAATCGATAGTAAAATCAAAATAATAATAGAAAAATTTACACTAAGTTTTGTTTTACTTTTAAGGCTGATTTGATAAATTAACATTTTTTTTATTAATATCCCCAAAAATATTGTTGTAGGGGCATTGTTATAAAAATAAAGAAAAAATAATGATAGGAGTGTAACATATATCAATAAGGATATCTTGAGATAACTTTTAAAATATAGAGATTAAATAAGAAGTTAAGTCAAAATATAAGAACTAAAGAAGCATCTAGCAATATGCAATGGAGCATTAAGGCCTGTTTGGTATTGAGGCTAGAATTTAATATGCTATTTACTTATAATTTGTTACAAAAATATTGTTTGGTAAATTTTATAAATGCAACTTATTTCATACTTTTTTTTATTTTATTAGTAATTTTTGAAAATAGGTAAGAGATTACTTTTCATAAGCAGTTTATTTAATAAATTACAATACCTTTTTAAAATTCCTATTATGATCTTAGTATTTTAATCAAAAGATAATTATATCTTACTTATCCATAAATCATAATATATAAATTATTAGATATCATAGTACCATTACAATTTAGGAAAATTTTATTGAAAAAAGTTAATTGTATGTAATACATATTATTTTTATTTTATTTAGGCTATGTATAATTATGAATTTTTATCATATTTTATGTAACAGATTATGAAGTTTTTTGGATTATTTTGAAATGAGTTTTTTAATATAATTTTACATATTTAAGGAAAAAAGGAATGTCTAAACAATTTATTAAATATATTTTAAAAATAAAAGATAATTTAAACCTATGTCTAAACAATTTATTAAACTTACTTTAAAAATAAAATGTAATTAATTCCTATGTCTATTTTAGCCGTTGTATAATAAAACAACATTTTCGTAATTAACTTTACTAAACGCATATACTTTTCAAATTCACAATAACATAATAGCATAATTTATCAAACATCAGATTACTTTTTTAATTAACAATTTATTTCATTCACATAGTACAAGCTACTTATATTATAAGTTTCTGCAATCCCATACCGATCATAAATGTGTTAAAATTTTTTGTTCACTATCTTGTAAAGCCCGCTCTTTTTGATAAGGCATCCACGAAGTCAATGGCATAGTATAGATTATTTACTTATTTTTAAGAAATGAGTTGTAAGGAATTTCTTTTTATTTTAATCTGAATGGAAAAAATTCAAAAACCTTTGTTACCAGCTTGGAATTTTCTCTACTATAAAATCTTATAGAAAGACAGGAAAAATGAGACACTCTAGTCCCTTTTTGAATTTACTTTTACGATTTTAATCCATGACAAATTGCATTATTCATTTCAATGATTTTAAAACTGCAAATTAAAAACATATATTCAAACATAAATGTGACTTTTTCTTAAATATTGTTATTTGAGATCTTCGTAAATTAAAACTAGTTAATTTACCTCTTTAAAAGCAACATGTATCATTCCATAGTATTTTTTTTTCACTATTTAAAGATTAAGGCATAATGAGTAATTAAAAATCAATCAGGACTAAAACAATAAAAACTAAATTGTAGGGGAGACTAAAGACTCACACTACCAAAGAAAACGTCACCACACATTTTTGTTCGTTGTCTTGAACTATGTTGCTATGAGATAAAAGTCTTGTAAGGAATCAAATAACTTGGGCAACTGGGGTAACAACCTTATTTATATTATAGATTATTTAATTCTTATCCTACTAAAATAATCTTAATCTTTATCCCACATAGAGTAGTTACTAGGGTAATAATATGAATTTTAGATAACTCTCAACTCTTAAGCTAGCTTTTGAATATAAGTTAGATCGCTAAACTTCTATTTACGTGCTATACTAAAATGACAAAAATGACTCAAATAAAAATAATAAAAAAAAGATAAATTTTAATAAAATAATTAAGATTAATTTGACTCAAATACTAGATTTTAATAAATATATTTTACTCCTATGAATCCCAGTTAAGGATTAGAGACATTCTGATGTGGAATGCATTGACAAACGGTCTAAAAAATTAGCAAGAGATCATTCATAATTATTTGCATCAAGACAATTGATAACTATCTCACGGTTTATTTCAAGACAATTGAAATGTGTTACACGGTTTTCTTCATTGTCTTGGAGCATGTGGCTTAGGATAAGATCCACGATTGTCAGTTACAGATATTTGAATAAGCTTTTTGTCACAACTTTTCTGTTTTAATGCTTAAGCATATCATTGAAAGAACTTTGATTTCACAGCTTCACATGTATATGAATATCATCACAAATGATTGAAGTACTCGTTTATCTTTTTCCAAATGATTTTTTGGCCGTCTGGAGGTTACAACTCTTCATTCATAACAAAATCTTAAAGAGATTAATTAAACAGTGGCAATCCGACAAGAGGTTTTGTGGCAAAGGCAAGGAGTATGATCAAGAGTGCTGGCACAAAAGGACTTTCATTTTGTGTTTGAGTGTGTGTGGATGAGTGCAAGAAATAAGAGTTCGAATTTATAGATCGCAAGAGCTCAGAGGATAGTGAGGGAAGGTCGATCGTTGCATGAAACATGTACATACCATTTATTTAATCATTTTGTTTTGTTTATTTGTTATGCTATGTTTACCCTCAACAAATTAAACTATTAATTGAGTTGGTTGTCCCCTTCATCATTTAAAATAAATTTTTTTATAATAATAATAATTTAATATAATATTATAATTATAATATATTTAATAATTATTATATTTTATTTTAAATGAAGAGTATTTTTAGAAATACTCTTTATTCAAATTAATCTTTTATAAAAATATTCTTCATTTATACTTTTATAATTTATTTTTATTTTAATAATTTTTTATTAAAAATAATTATTTATATTATTAATTTAAATAAAAATATTATTAATTATTTTTAATGTATTAATTAATTATAATAACTTTTTATTATAATAATAATAATTTATTATAATAATAATAATTATAATTTATTTAATATTTTTTAATTTTAATAATAATATTTTTAGAATTAATAATTATAGAGGTTAGTTTAGTACTTTAAATATTTAAATAAAATAAAAAATATAAAGATTTTAATGAAATTTTATAATAAATGTAACGAAAAAGAATTATAATATTTATAAATAAAATATAAATAATTAATAATATAGAGACTTAATGAAATTTGTTATAAATAAAAAATTATAATATTTATAAATAAAATATAAATAATTAAAAAAATAGGAGATTCAATGATATTTGCCACAGAAAACGATAATTACCGTAAATTACGTTAAAACGTAACTTAGGCGTTCCTTTTTTTTTTTGGGTGGGGGATAAAATTTTTGGGTTGAACATAAGAAAGTTATTTTTATTACAAATAAAAAGGGCAAAAGCTGCCCTACTGGTCCGTAAATGGCTCCGAGGAATATGTACAAAATACCGAATTGACTTGACAAGTGGAGATTATAACAATAAGAAAGTCGTGATTTAATCTTCTCACAAATTGTTGGTGCTTGTCCACATAAACGCCATTCGACAAAATAAACAATCATCTAACCTCCTGAGTTTTTCTGCATCAATCTGGCGATAAAAATAACTAACCATGCGCAGATATACAATAAATTGATTCCATAATAATAACAATTAACCTTACAATTTGAGGAATCGCGCTCTTTCATAATAATAATAATAATAATATTTTTTGTGTCTTTTTTTTAAAAAAATTATATTTATCCAAAAGGATTAGAGAGCACAAATAGAAATAACATTTAAGGCGATTTTGGTAATGCTCTAACTTTTAAAATATTTGTTGTTAACTATTCTATAAAAATAATCAGCTATAAAGAAAATTAATTGAATCTTTGATTATTTTTTTTAAAGTATTATGAATTTTAAAAGCTGTCATATATATTTAGTAAATCTTACTTTTAATTTTCTGCAAGAATGTAAATGATTGAATTGGATATAATGTTAAACAAAATTTATTTATATATTTATAAATATGCATATAAAATATTTTATATTGGGTATATGCAATAATTAATAACTGAAATTAATATTGATATTATTAATTTTACTTTTTATTTTATTATCTCAATATAATTGTTATTAATAGTAATATATGTAAATTTAATGATTTTATTTCTTCACCTGTGAGGATAATTTTAGATTTTTGTAATATATATGAGGATATATGAGAAATGATTTTAAGTATAAAATTAATTCTCAAAATCATATTTTGAAAAATTACTTCTTTCCTATTTTTTAAAGTCTGCAATAGGGTGTAGCAATTTTGGTAAAATTGATTTCTAAAAAAATTTATCAAATACCGAAATTAGTTTTTATATTTTTAAAATTACTTTTATACCCCTTCAAAAGCAATCTAAAATGGACCCATAGATTCAGTGCTGAGTTGGCATTTTTGCTAATTTTTTAGATATGTATCATTGGTAGTTATTAAATAAGAATATAAAACTAATTAAATCTTAACAATATATTAATATATATGCATATATTGTAGAAGATTGTGAAGAGTTAAGCACATATTAGCTTAATACTGGATCCATATCTATAGAAATAACAAAGAAATCAGTTTTAATGCATTTATTTTATTATTTTTTTCAATTAATAGAAATCCTATTTGATTTCGTTTTATGGATTCTTGATTTCTACAATCCCATATGAATATACATTTTTACAACAAATAGGCCACCCCACTTTGACTTTAACATTCCTAGAAATAAATGAAGATGAGAATTATCAAGCAACACTTTTTGACTAATTTCAAATGTTTTCTAAAAAATTCTTTTATCATGAAAAGCTTTTGCTCTTGTCTTAATAATTCTTGAATTTTCATATGCATCATTTCTTAATTCCTCAAGTTCATTCAATTGCTATTTTTGCATATTACCAGCATCATCCAAATTTGAATTGAAAGCTTTAATAGCCCAAAATGATTTATGCTTAAGTTCAATAGGTAAGTGATAAGGTTTACCATAAACTAGTCGATATAGTGACATTCCTAAAGTTGTCTTAAATGCTGTATAATTGGCCTAAAGTGCATCAGTTAGTTGAAGAAACCAATCTTTCAGTTTTGGTTAACCATTTTTTTGAATATTTATTTGATCTTCCTATTTGCTAATTCAACTTGACCATTTGTTTGAAGATGATAAGGAGTAACACCTGTATGCATAATTCCATATTTTTTCATTAAAGATACAAATGATTTATTAACAAAATGCTTACATCTATCACTAACAATTGCTTGAGGAATTCTAAATCGACTTAACGTATTTTCTCTTAAAAATTTAATTATAGTTTTGCTATTATTATTTTGACAACAAATTGCTTCAATCCATTTTGAGACATAATTAATTGCAACTAATATATACACAAATTCAAAAGATGATGGAAATAGACCCATGAAATTAATTCTCCAAAGTAAAATATTTCGATCTCAAATATGGGATGTAAGGGCATTATGTTTCTTTTAGCTATTGATCTTAATTTTTGACAATTTTCAAAAGTTTTACAAAATTCATATGTCTTTGAATATGGCAGGCCAATAAAATCCATAATGTAAAATTTCGGCTAAAACTTTTTTTGAAGAAAAGTGTCCACCATATGCTTAAGAATGACAAAAATTAATGACATTACTTACCTCATTATCAAGAATGCAATGCCAAAAGATTTGATTTAGGTAATATTTGAACAAATAAGGATCATCTCAATAAAATTTCTTTATCTCAACCAAAAATTTCTTTGTCTCTTGATTATTCCATTGTAAAGGTATTTTACCCGTAACAAGAAAATTAACAATGTTAGCATACCATGGCATTGAAGTAACAGAAAATAAAAATTCATTAGGTAAAGAATCATTGATAGGTGTTTGATCAATGCAGAAATTAGATGTAAGTCTTGATAAAGGATCTGTTATGACATTTTTAGCACCCTTTTTTATCTTTGATGTTAAGATCAGTAATGCAAACACCACAATAAGTAATTCTTTTTTAGTTGTAAAATAATTCATTTGAGCAATGTCTAAAGTCTGACTCACATAATAAATCAAAAAAGGCTTATCCTCTCTTATTTGTCCTAAAACAATAATAGCAACGAAATCATTTGCATCACATATTAATTCAAAAGGTAAAGACCAATAGGGAGATTGCATAATAGGTGCAGATATCAAAAGATAAATTATTTTCTTAAAAGATTTTTGGCAATCATTAGTCCATTCAAATAGTGCATCTTTTAATAAGAGGTTACAAAGTGGTTTAGATATGGCACTAAAATTTTTTATAAATCTCTTATAAAATCCTGCATGTCTTAAAAAAGATCGCACATCTCTAATTGTTTTTAGTTCTAGCAATTTAGATATGACTTCTATTTTACTTTGTCGACTTCAATTCCTTAAATAGATACGACATGACCCAAAACTATTCTTGAAGTAATCATGCAATGACATTTTTTTCAATTAAACACGAGTTCTTTTTCAACACATGTTTTTAAAAATTTCTCCAAATTATCAAGGCAATCATAAAAAGAATTCCCAAACACAATTAAATCATCTATAAACACCTCTAAACAATGTTCAACCATATCACAGAAAATGCTTAGCATACATCTTTGAAATATTGCAAGAGCATTACAAAGCCTAAATGACATTCTTTTAAATGCAAAAGTTCCAAAGAGACATGTAAATGTAGTCTTTTTTGGTCCTCAAGTGCTATAGAATTAGATAATAACCTGAATATCAATTTGAAAAGCAGTAGTAAAGATGTCCAACTGGCCTTTCTAAGATTTGATCAAGAAATGGTAATAGAAAATGATCCTTTCTAGTCACTTCATTTAATTTTCTATAATCTGTACACATACGCCAACTAGATGCAACTCGTGTTAGAATTAATTCACATTTTTCATTTTTAACAATACTGATCCTAAATTTTTTAGGCACTATTTATTTAGGACTTATCCACTTACTATCAAAAATAGGATATATAACTCCCACATCAAGTAATTTAAGGACTTCTATTTTTACTAACTCTTTCATGTATGGATTTAATCTTTTTTAAAGTTGTTGACATGTTTTACCATTTTGTTCCAAATTAATTCTATGAGTGTAAATTAAGGGATTAATGCCTTTAATATCATTTAAAGTCCATCTAATTACCTTTCCATGCTTTATAAGAACAATTAGTAAATTATCTTCTTGGTTGCTCGATAGAGCAAAAGAAATTACAACAAGATAAGTTTGTTCTTCTTTAAGATAAGCATACTTTAATCCCTCTACCAGAGGTTTCAATTCCAATTTAGGTGCTTTTTCTTGTTCAATTTTTTCAATAAATTCAAGCTTGTGAAATTTTGGTTTCCTATCAACATTTTGTGAATTTTGAGCTGAATCAAACAACAAATTCATATTAGAAGTATCAAATTTCAAGTTGCTTATTTAACTTAATTAAATTAACTAAACAAACATTAGAGAGTTCAGAAAAATCCTCTTTTTGTTCATTAATCTCATCTTCATTCTCATTCTCATTTTCTTTATTAGATTGCCTGCACATGTTGAAAACATTCAATTCCAAAGTCATATTTCAAATTAAAAATTTATTAAACCATTCCTATAATTAATCAAAGCATTGGTAGTTGCTAAAAATGGTCAACCTAAAATTATAGGAATTGGTTCGTAATTATCCACAACAGGTTTAATTTCTTAGACAATAAAATGCACAAGGTATATGAATTTATCAACTTGTATTAAAACATCTTTCACTATCCCTTTTGGTACTTTAATTGATATATTGGCAAGCAAAAGTGTAATTGAAGTTGATTTTAATTCACCAAGATTAAATTGAAGATAAACTGAATATGGAAGTAAATTAACGCTAGCACCAAGATCTAGTAAAACATGCTCAATTATGTGGTCACCAGTAATATAAGAAATAGTAGGACAACTAAGATCTTTATATTTCAACTTATTATTAATAGACAGAATTGTACTTAATTGCTCGACCATGAAAGCTTTCTTTCTTATCTTTAACTTTCTTTTGACAATGCAAAAGTCTTCCAAAAATTTAGCATATGAGGGTACATGCTTAATGGAATTTAAAAGAGGAATGTTAACTTTCACTTGCTTAATGATTTCATAAATTTTAGAAGAGTTGCTTTATTTCTATAGCTTGTTCAATGCATGTGGAAATTCTGGTTTAGATGGGACACAAGTAATTTCTTCACTATGTTTAAGTTTATTTAGTCCTTCCTTATCTTTTAAATTTTCATCATTTTCAAAAGATTTAGGAATAGGTCTATCAATAACCTTACCACTATGAAGAGTTTTAACTGACTTGACTTGTTCCATGGGTGGATTTTGTTGGCTCTTAGGATTTAGTTGTGGTTGAGCTGAAAATTTTCTTTTTTCTTGAATTGTGACTGTAGAAGTAATTTTATCAAGAGTTACTTTCAAATCAGAAAAAGCGTGTGCATTTTGATTGTTAATAATATCTTGCTTTCTGATGAATGAATGCGTTGTATCTTCTAAATTTTTCCATGGTGGTGGAACATATGGTGCATAGGGCTAGACATTTTGAAAATTTTATGGAGGCAATGCTTGTGAAGATTGTGCATTATTATTTTTCTTCTAACTGAAAGTTGAATCATTTCTCTAACCAGGATTATAAGTCTATGAATATGGGTTTGCCTTATTAAAAGTGTTCATAGCATTAGCTTGATCATGTAGACATTCTTTAAGTACAGGCAAAGTAGGATAATCTTGAGTGAAATGATCATTAGAACTACAAATATTACATGTAATTTCTTGAATAGATTTTACTTAATCACTCTTTTTATTTTCCAAAGCTTTAACTTTCTTAACTAAGGATGCAAATGTTGCTTGCAAATCATGATCTTCCCTAAGATTATGGATTTCTCTAGTGGATGGAGATGGTTTTGGTTTATTTTTCAATTCAAAAATTCCAATAGTATCCCAATGTTGTACATTTTCAACTAATTGATCAAGATAATCTAGTGCATCTTTAGGATTTTTATCTCTAAATTCATCATTACACATCATTTCTACAACTTGTCTATCTTAGTGTGCTAAGCCCTCATAGAAATAAGTGACCAATCGTCAAGTTTCAAAACCATGGTGTGGATGACTATTAAGCAATTCTTTAAACTTACCCCAATATTAGTTGTTTCTCTATTTTTTTGAGTCAAAAAAGTGATTTCTCTTTTAAAAGAATTAGTTCTATGAGGTGGAAAGAATTTTTTTAAAAACTATTCTTGTATGTTATTCCAAGTTTTTATGAATCCAGATCTAAGATTTTGTAGCCAAGTTTTAGCTTTATCTTTTAATGAAAAAGTAAAATGCTTTAATTAATTATGATCATACTACGATTTCAGTCTATGTATGTATTATAAACTTCCTCAAAATCTCTTAAATGTAAGTATGGATTCTTAGATTCTAAACCATGAAATGTGGGTAAAAGTTGAATAATACATGGTTTGAAGTTGAATCGAGATGCTTCTAGAGGAAATACTATACATTATGGTGCTTCGGTTCTGGTTGGATTCATGTAATCTCTCAAAGTTCTCAATTGATTCTGATCATGTTGAGATTGATTGTCTCCTTGGTCAATTGGATGATTAAGTTCGCCCAAAACCTTTTCATCTTGAATTTTGTTTATGATTGATGGTGGTGATTGAGATCTATGAATTAACCTGCCACTTCAAGTTTGAGACTAATGTCTCATGCAATGATGATAATGTGTATGTGTATGAAATTATGATGTAAAGATGATATACAAATGAAAAATAAAATAAAAAAATTAAATAAGAATTACACAAATGAAAAATAAAATAAAAATAAAACAAGATAAATGTACAAGAAGAAAAAAATACAAAATAAAAAAATAAACTTCAATTTAACTAATGAAAATTAAAATAATTAAAAAATAAACTAAACATATAAAAAATTGAAAATTAAAATAATTAAAAAAACTAAACATATAAACAAAGTAAATGCAAAATAATAATAATAATAATAATAAATATAAAAATTAAATTACAGAAATAAAAAATAATAATTATCTCACCATATTAACAAAATAAAATAAAGCAAAAAAATAAAAAATATAATAACTGAAATAAAAAAAATTGAAAGTTAGTTATTAGTTACATAAGGGTTAATAGCTAGTTAGTTAAACGATAAAATAACTAAAAATTAAATAAATGCAAAAGGATAAAATAACTAAAAATTAGTTAGTTATGAGTTAGTAGTTAATTAGTTAGGTCTAGATAATTCAAAATTGAGTCTGAACAAGTCCAAGTAGGTCCAAAATGTATGTCCAAGTTTTATTATTATGAGAAATTACGTCTAGGGGTCTTTTTGCAAAGTTCTAATAATTTTATGGCTATAAAGTAATTTTTAGAAGTTTAGATTTAAGCCATGTGGGATGAAAGTGAAGATTATGAAGGATTTTATGGACACACCAAAATTTAGGGAGAGGGAAAGGGGAGAACAAAATTTTACAGAAAAGAGAAAAAAATAAAACTAAATAAAAACTTTTTCCCAGCAACAACACCAAAAACTTGACATACCTTAAAAATGAATTCTAACATAAAAAACTTGATACACCTTAAAAATGAATTCTAACTCCTAAGTATAAGAGTATCTTTTTATATTATAACTTGATGAGTTCGAGGTCGATCTATAGAGAAAAAATTTAAATTATTTATTTTATTTTATCTAAAAAATAAAACTTAAATATATGAACTTAATTTAAGTGAAATTATAAAATTAGAGTAGTTAAGATTGTATATCCACTCTTAGTAGTAAATAAAATTTAATAAATTTCTTTTGCCATTTTTATTTAGATTTAATACCAAAAGATTAATTATAAAAATCATCATTATCTTTCCATTAATTTTACCATAAATTAAGTATTTATTGTGCCAAAAAATAATTTATCTACAACAAATCAAAACATCATTTTGCATATCTTATATTAAGATATTAAGAATTTATTTTGTCAAACTCCCTTATTTGTCTACAATAAATCAAAATTTTAAAAAATAAAATATGTATAAAATTCAATAAAAATAATTTAATTTATATAATTAAAAATAGAGTTTGATTAAATAATATTTATTTTCTAAGAGTTTCACTTTTCCTAACTATTATTATATAGTTAAGCATACCTGAAATAAAAATAATTACTAAAGTTGAATTACTCATGATTAAAAGAAATAAAAATAACTAAAATTCAAAATAAAACTAAATTTATTTATAAAAATAATTATACAAAGTATTAAAACACACATGGAAAATAGTATTACAAGGAGGTTGAGAAAATTTGAGAAGAAAAGAAGTGTAAAAAAACATAAAAATAAGGCTTTATTTATAGAAAAATAAATTCATAATCTAGTATTGTATAATCCATCATAAGCTCTATACATCTAATTTCATTAAAGAACGGTTGAGATTTGACGGGTTGATGGGTGGATCTAGTCATCCCGAACACCAAAATTTGGATTCTTCAACTTGCTTCACCAACCATTGCCACGTGGTATACTCCTAGCTATTGAATTATAAATGGTTGGAATTTAGTCAAAGTTAACAACTAATTCAATATAATCATGTTTATTGTAAGCTTCGTTTTTCATCCAATCAGTGCTCAGTCAATAAAAAAGTCAACTTTTTATATAAGCCTAATTTTAAGCTTCTTTACTCATCTTAAGCTTTTTGGACCCTCAGACTCTAAATTTGATATCCGTTTATCTGTTTGGAGCCTCAAACTACATTAAATTAATAATTTTCCTAATAAACACACAAAAATACACAAAATTAAATATAATCAAGGCATAATTAATAATTCCTAATATATTGCATAAACATAAACATAAATTACAATAAAAGTAAAAAATAATAATTTTATCGCTTGATAATTAAATAATTTTTAATATTAATAATCTATAAAAGGGGGGCTCCCCCCTAATTCGATACCCTTAGTTTATTTTTACCTTTATTTTCTTTAATTTCTTCTCCATCTTGTATTTTCTACTTATTTTAGTAAAATTCTCATTTTATCCGTAGTTCAAATATGAGTAGCTAATTTTCTTTCAAGTCATCATGTTTCATGAGCTTAATTTGGTAAATTTATTTTCTCTTTCCTTTTAATTTCTATGGATGTTTTGACTTTTCGTCGATAAATAGAAATAGTATTGTTATTACTATTTGATACTATAAGCCCTTAACACTATATTAGTTAGAGTACGATTCATGAGGGGTGAATATCTCTCTTATAATTTAATTGACATTAATAAGGAATACTAAGCTCAATATACATATTGATATGGATCCAGATACCCAAGTATTTTATTATAATAGTTGTCAATTTAATTTATTCCTACCGTTCCAACTTTAATTTTAAGATAGATTCAATTATTTTCACCATAATTTTAGCTATCCAATTAGAAAATTAATTCAACAAATAATTAAAATCCACCTCTTCATGGGATACTCGTCACCATTAATCTATTCTACAATAGATTCATACATTTGCAAATTTAATAAAATTTGTACAACAACTAAGACATGGGATAAAGCGAAAGTTGAGAAAAGAGAATAAAATAGGAATATCTCAAAGAATTAGCCTCAACCACCTAAATTTCCTAAGAGTGATAGAAAGTTAATTTTTATCTATATTAGACTATAGAATAGTGACAACTATGCTAGCTCCACTAGTCCATGTAGTTACTATATGGTCCCTACCTGAACTATCTCTGAAGTATCTCTTTACAAGCTACCAAAGTAAGGATTGAGGAAAATGGACCAATGGTAAGCCACTTGCATCATCCCTAGTAAAATCAGGTACTTCTATGCTTCTATGTTTAATTAATTCATTGAAAAAAGGCTAATTAAAGGCATATTCTTAGTACATACTGTCTTTAAATAGATAGTTATCCAAATCTAACAAGCTTGAAGGCCTCTATAAAAAGAGTCAAATTACTCTTAAAACCTTATCTAAGGAAGAGAATCACTAATACCAGCTCACCGCATGTCCAAAAAGATATAAAGATGCCTTAAAGGCATTCCACTTTAAAAGCGCAGCTTGATCTCACTAAGGGAGTAAGTTCAATTCAATCATAAGTTCTCAAATTCTAGAGTTTCTTCGGAAACTTATCATCTTCTTCAACCCTCTATGGACTTAATCGTCAAAGTGCCATTACCAACCAACTTAAACATCACCTCTAGCAACTATTTCTTTTTTAATTTCAAGTTCATTTCAATCATCATGATGTTAGCTTAAAGGGCTACACATAATGTAATTTTAACGATAACAAACATATGTCTTAATTGTTTTAATAAATAATAAATTCTATATTTTTACTAAGTTCTTGAAAGATAGTATCTATACAAGTGAATCAAGTGAAATCAAGTTTAATACATTCAACGGATAACGACTTGATCAAGAATGAAGTTCGAAACTCAATGGACTCAATATGCATGGTTTAGCATTTGTAAAGCCCAAAATGATATTTAATTAATCATAATTTTTCATCAATCTAAAGTTTTACAATTATAAACTAAGTATTTTATACAAATTAATTATTTTTCAAAATATGGATTAAAATGTAAAAGTTTTACAATCTTTGTTTTTAATTATTATTGTTTTAATTTTGAATTTAGACTTATTTGCAAAACTAGAAATATTTTTAGACATATCATTATTTCAGAAAGTTATGGGCTTAACAAGTATTATTTAGAAATTTTGAAATTAGACCTATTTGTAAAACGTTATAATCGATTGAGCTACAGTAAAATTATAAAAAATTTTAAGCAAAAATTATAATTTGATTGAATAGTTATACTGTAGCATTTAACTATTCAAAATTAGATCTATTTATAAAGTTTTAAGACTTTTGAGCTATACTATAATTATAAAAAATTTTAGGTAAAATTATAATTTTATAAATAATATTACTGTAGCAAAATTTAAATTTAACTACAACTTTAATATAGCAAGAGGCTAGCTACTTAGATGTTGGAATTTGCCTATAACGACTATTTTTTCAGTCAAAACTATATAAATTCAAATCAAACTCACTTATAATTAACTCTAGTAATCTTAAACAAGTTTATACAACATATTTTGAGTTTTCAATTTGTAAATCATCATAGATTGAGTCATCATTGTACTATTATTTATACATTTACTCTTGAAGAGAGTTTTGTTGTTATAATATTTAGTTTTGTATCAAATTTGTAAGTGTATAAGTGTGGGATGGTTGAAGAGATTGGAGGATAATCTTTTGAGTGTAAAGATTTAAGTAAAAAACTTAAAGTCTTAGGAGGTTTGGTTAATGAAATTCTCAAGTTTGGTTGCCTAAAGTCATGGACATGGGCCATGATTGCCAAACCAAGTAAAAATACTCGTGTTTAATTTCTCTTCTCTTACTCTTTTATTATTTCATTTTATCAAAGCTATTATTTTTTATTTGGTTAGGGTAATAGATTAAATTATTTTTTATTTTGATTAAATTTTTAAAAACTCAATTCACCCTCGCTCTTGGGTTGCATAACTAGCATTTATTTAGTGTTAGAGCTTGGTTCTCTTATTAAGACTTAAGAATCTAGAGTAAAAGATTTATAGCAATCCAAAATGGTTCTACATTTAGCGAAGGATAATCGACCACTAGACCTCCACTTTTTCATGGTAATGATTATCCTTATTAAAAAATTAGGATGAGAGTATTTTTACAAGCCTTAGACTATGAAATATAGGAAATAGTTTGTGATGGTTCATTCATTCCTAGGAATAATGCTTTAAGTGAGTTGGATAGGAAAAAGACGTTATAAAATTTTAAAGCTATGAAATGCTTTATTTTGTGCTTTAGATAAAAAGAAATTTCATAAAGTTTCAAATTGTTTTAATGCTTACGAAATTTAAAGAAAACTTGAAGTTATGTATGAAGAGACAACAAATGAGGAGGAATCTCATGAAGTGTCAAATTTGACACTTATGGCAATTAGAAGTGAATCAGTTGATGAGGTAAGTAATCCTACTTATGATGAGTTATTTGATGCTTTTAAAGAAGTACATGATAATTGGTTAAGAATTGATAAAAAGAATGTATTCCTTAAAAATAAAATATTAATAACTTCAAGTGAAAAGGATGCCTTACAAAAATAAAATGATTCATTAAAAACAAAGATTGCATGCCTAGAATTAGATAATAAAACATTACATGATAGGATTGCATTATTAAATGAGAAACCTAGTACTTCATACGAGTATGAAAAATCAGATATTGATGAATTTATGAAAAACAATGAAGTGCTTAAGAAAAAGAGTAATGAGCTTAATGAAATTGTGTTAACATTCACAAGTGGTCAAAAGAATTTAGAAAAATTACTAAGCACTCAAAAATGTGTGTTTGATAAAGGAGAACTTGGATATAAACCTTACTTGAAACCAAAATATTATAAGAATTATTTTGTTAAAGTTATCTATATAAGTGGTCATAAGATTGTTTGTCATTATTGCAATAAAAATGATCACATGAAAAATGTTCAGTTAAAAGAAATGCATATTATAAAATAAAATGTATTTCGTTCCAAAAGGAACAACTTGAATAATTTTTATAGGTACCATAATCAAGAAATAGTGGAGAGTTCCTTAATGAAAGCTTGGGATAATAATTACCTGATCATGATCTAAGAGAAAATGATGAGTATGATGACTTAATTGTTTTTGTTAAATAATGAGTATGTTGATCACAATTTCCTCAATTCATTTATTAAAGGTTGCAAGTAAACATCAATTTCATTTCCAAGGCGCATTTAGTCCTAGAATAAGCAAAGACATAAGAATATTTGGCTATTTCATACCCATCCAAGGAGGCAAATTATAAATCATCAAAATAACTAGCCATCTATGATAAGATAAACATGTTGTACCAAATAGGTTAAAACCATCAATAGCTAACCCCAATATCACATTATGAGGATCTAAAGCAAACTTTGGATAATGTTGATCCAAGCTTTTTCAAGATTCAAAATCAACTAGATGCCTCAATTTACCATCTCTGACATGATCATTTTGATGCCACTATATAAATGAAGATGTTTCTTTGACATGAAATATCTTTAAAGTCCAAGTTTTAAAGGGAAATGGTACAACACTTTAGCTAGAACGCTATGAGTAGTTATAGATGACTAATTTAGATTGTTATTATTATATCTTTAGTTATAACATATGGGTTTCCATCGAGATACACCATATATTGAAGAAAAATAATTATACTCCTTTTCTTTCCAATATAACATATAGTCATTAGGACATGCATAACTTTTTTTTATACCTAAGACCTAAGCCATCAATAATCGTTTTGGCATGACAAAAGGACTTGGGCAAAGTTTCTTCTTTGGATAGTGCTTTTTTTATCAACTTAAAAAGTATTGTCGATTAAGGCACTTAATGTGAGATAAGTAAACAATGAAGGAAATTTAGTGAAATTTTTACATCCTGGGTATAACTCTTGCTCAGTATCTTCCAACAGTTTGTAGAATGTTTGGGCATCATGATTAGGAACTTTATTACACTCACCTATCATGTCATTAAGACCATTGTCAATGTCACTAACATCATCCGCAGGGGTTATTGGAAATGGCAATTGATGAATTGTGTCTAGTCACTGGAATACTTATTTCGATAAATTGTTTAGTTATTGTACAATACTAAAAAAGAGACTAAAAGAAAAAAAATAAGTTATTAGAAATGGCAAAAATAAATCTTGAAATTTAGTAGATTCAAATTACTTTTGAGAATCTTAAATTAAAAGACATATATGAACACTGTCAACATTATATTAATTTACGGTAGTAGGATTTCTAGAAGGAGATGTCATTAACTAATCAATAAAACATTGAGTACAATTATGTTTTACTTGGTTTAAGAAAGAGCCACGATTGTGAAAGCAAGATGTCAAAATAAGCCAAGCTTTAGGATTGTTATTATGAGTGGAAAATATTAAACTTTATTTTATATTTTTGACGATTTTAAGTTTAGAAGAGTAAATTGTGTTTACAAAGTAATGTTCAATGCTTTGATTTAAATTTTCTAAAAATAGATTTTAGTTGAATACTGATTATTGTACAAATTTTATTAAACTCGCAAGTGCACGAATCTATTGTAGAATAGATTAATGGTGATGATATCGATCCCACAAGGAGATGGATTTTAATTGTCTATTGAATTAATTTTATAAATGAGTAGTTAAATTATGATAATTTTATACTAAATTTTGAATTAAAATGACAGGAATAATAAAAAATTTAACTATTATAATAAAGCACTTGGGTATCTAGATCTGTATCAACATGCTCCAGGGCTTAATACTCTTTATTAATATCAATTAACTCATGAGGAGAAAATCCACCCCTCATGAACCACACTTTAATTAATATGATGCTAAAAGCTTATCGTGTCAAATAGTACTAATTATGTTATTACTATTTATCAACGAAAAGTCAAAACATCCGCAGAAATTATAGAACAAAATAAAATAAAATTACTAATTAAGTCCATAGAATATATTGAGACTTCACTTTCAACCTAAGCTTGAAAGAAAATTAACTACTCATATTTCAACTACGGATAAAAAAGAAATTTTACTAAAATACAAAGAAAATACAAGATATAGAAGGAATTTCATAAAATGGAACTCAAAAATGAACTCAGGGTCTCAAATTAAAACAATTTGGATGCACAAGATTAAATCATGGTCATCGGATTAAAACAATTTGGATGCACAGGATTGCACCACGTGGTAAGTTCTGATTGGTTTGAACACATCATCAAGACTATTATCCCGTGATATATGCATGTACCATACATAAGTTTTTCTGATCCATTAACATATTGCCACATCATCGGTCAACAGTGTATAGACATATTTATCCAATAAGATTGTGACACCTCACCAGTCAAGCCACACCATCAGTCAACGCCACATAATAAGTTAATGCCACATTATCCCTCTAATCAAATACTGCCACATCATTGGTTGGTGCCACATCATTGGTCAATGTCATGTCATCAGCCAATGCCGCATCATCATAGAGTATATATGAACAATATCATGAACGGTATCCTGAACAGTACTGAGTATCATACATATGAATAGTACCATATATGTGAACAATGATATTTTTACTTTTATGCTCTTCTTAAGATTTTTAACCGTTCTGAGTTTAAATTTACTGTCTGTTTTGCCATTCGATGTCTCGTTTATTGTGAAATGGCCATGATATCTCTAAAATATGTAAAATACTTAATTATAATAAAACACACACAGTTAAATTCACAAAAAACTTGAATATATAAAAGTAAAAAAGTTAGTAGAATTTGAAGTGAAAAATAATGATTTTCTCCTTTATAAATATACATTTTCTAGCACTCAACACACCCCCCCAACTAGCTTATTGCTAGTCCCTAGCAAATTAAGCTCAAACCCAAATTTTTTTTTTAACTATCATGTTTATTTAATTAAATTTTATGATGTAAATCAAATAAAAGTATAAGTATTATCTCTAGTCTTTAAGAAATATTATTTCTAAATCAGTCATCCACATGAATCAATCCAGTAGACTTTGTCACAACTATTGTAACTAAGCTGCTTTCAAGAATGACATGTCAATACCCCAAAATCTCACTGGCAGTGACACTCTTACAAAAAAATTAAATCCAATAACAATAGTCAGTCCCATAAATGGTAAATTGAGAGAAAATATTAAAATAATATTACATACTCTCACTAAGATGAAATAAATGTGCCTACAGCTTAGAAATAATACGATCTCAAGCCAAAATATGAGTTAGACCAATATATTTATTTATATATTTTTCTTTTTTTTATTATTTTTTTTGCGTCACTACATCTTTATACCCCATGTAACTAGTTTCTACTTCAGACTATAGTTCCCTAAAATTAAGAAGAACTTTTATTAGGACGTAACGTAGGCTAAGGACATGGCGAATAAAGACAGAAAAATAGAGAAAGAAAAACAAAATACATGTTTGAGAAAAAAAGAGAGTTTTTATTTTAAGATTACAGTGCACATTTCTCTTTTTTTTAAACTAATATATAAATTTTAAATTTTTTTCTTTTCTTTTTTTTTTCTAAGGCACAATTTTATTGAACAAACTAATTATTTATATTTTTCCCAAACATAAATAGGTGATGGAATTTGTACGACATTGAGTAATATTTCATATTGGAGTTGGGTCGAGATGATAGGTTAACAAAGAAAAAGATAATAATTTTTTTTAAAAGCTCAAAAGGGTTAACCAAGGATATTTCACAAAAGAGATGGCTAAAAAGGCTCAAACGGGTCAAAGATAACCTTTCCATCATTTTTCAGAGAACTAACTAATCTTCCATATCGACTAGTTAGATGACTTTTTAGATGTAGTAATACACAAATTTTTTTATTTTTTTTTAGAAGGTTGATTCCAAAGAAATTTATAGATTGCGTGTCAAATAATAAATTGCTAAACTGTATAAATAATAGGCAAAAAGGGTTACTCTATAAGAAAAATGATAAGTTCAAGAACTTACTTAAAATTTATTATGACATGTATATTCTTTCAAGCAACTCATATTTTTGTCTCCGACATCAACATATAAAGTAGCAAACATGGTGTAACAAAACTCAAGACCAAAGATAATACATTAAAATTTGAAAGTCTTCATGTGAAAAAAATCACAAAATATATATATTTTTAATTTTTTTTGTTAAGAAAAAGAAAACTAAAAAAATGCATTTCTAGAATTATGACATTTCATATTCAGTCATCTTCAACTCAAAATTTTGAAAGTGTATATTCATAAAGGAGAAATTAGAAAGAGGAAGTTAGAAAAATTACACTTAAAATAAAGCTAAAAAAAAGACTGAAAAGTAAAATTTTTTTTTAACTTTCAAACTAAAAAGATGCGTTTCTAGAGTCACTACACTCTATATTCGACCATCTTCAACGTAAAATGTTAACCACAATTAGTTTTTACAACAAAAATTAGTAAAAACTTAACGAAGATTAAGACATTCCACAATTATCAACTATTCCCTCCCTCCAACTAGAATGAAACATTGTCCTTAATGTTTTAAAGGAAAGAAGTAGAGATAAGAAGATATCACTTGGGTACTGCAAAACAGAAGAAAATATTTACAAATAGAGAGTTAAATCTAATTTGCACTTCTTACTACGGCTACTGCTACCATCATTAGTTGGCCACCCCAAAATTAAGGCCTTAAGATATGGATCTAGTTTATATGCTTGTAACAGATTAAGTAGCTCATTAGCAGTGTGAGCACAAATAAAGATTTGTTTCACTGTGGAAGGAATGAAATAATTTTTTATTACATGGTTAAAAAATGCGAGAAAGCCATGATTATTTATTGACATTTAACAAACCAATGAGTTTCTGATGAATGTTCAGATGGGACCAAGATGCTAAAGTCATTAGTGCCTCTAAAGTTGTAAGATCTCTTGGTAAAAAAATAAAGGCATCAGTATGATTTAGTATTTCAATTATTCTCTCTTGCATACCTAAAACAACTAACTCTTCTCCATTTGGTGAGTCAGACAAATAGCTAAAAGGTTTTAAGATTGTTGGAATGATGTCTAACACTTGGCTCTCTCTGGTATAAACGGCTTTTGAAACTAGTTTTGATAACCTTTGATCACCTCTTTCATAAACCAAGTGTAGTTTTCTAGCTGCTATACTTCGACCAAGATCTACAGCTACCTCAATAAATTCTTTATATTTGCTATAATTAAATCCAGAGGGTACACAAATGTTCTTGATTTGGTTATTAGGAGTAGCTGCCATTGGATACTTCTAAAAAATAATTTGTGAGTGCCTTAAAAAAAACATATTTAAGAATCTTAGTGATAGTGGTTCGTGGCTGTAAATGAGGTACCATGTCTATTTCAAATAACTCGTAAAGCACATGGCTTAAAAGTAAAAAAGGAAATAGTAAAAAGATAAAGTAAATAATGATAGCATAAAATTATTAAAGACAAAAATGCAAGTGATCAAATAATAATGAAATAAAATAACATTTAAATAAAAGGATATTTACAAGTAGTTACGACTGTGGCTCACATTTTCCTCTGGTTTTACATTTAAAAATGACTTGAACACCCTCTATGGATTGAGGATAAGCTTCCTATCCAATTTTCTTATAAACTGACAAACAGGGTCTTTTATAGTCAGATTTCCGAGACTATAGTTTGCACATTCTTTTTGGAATAATGGCCATAACTGGAGTATTGCATTTTAGATGTATCCACTAGGATGCTTTTCGAGAGACAAAAGGATATCATCAAATGACTCTTTATTCAAGCCATCCCTAATGAATTAAATCTTATCTTCCCTATTATCAGACAGCATTCCTAAAGAATGTCACTTTTTATCGCATCCTACTTTGGCACACTTGTGACAAACATTAGAGAGCTTTCAGGCTCTCCGTTTTCTTGGATAATTTCCTTTACCACAACCAGGCACGTATGCAATAAATTTGAGAGGCAACTCACCTGCTAACCACACTTTAACTTTAATTATCTATCAGATGTCAGCAGGGATATGATTTTTCATAAGTAATCACATGTGTTTAGACCGAGTTTTATAAATAGTGAGGAGAGCATTCTAAGAAAGTGAAGGAAATCGCTTGTGAAGTTTTGCTAAGATCTCATCTCTATCCATGCCTTCAACTCAGAATATTAGTTATTATGAAAAACTAAAGTAACCAACATTAATTATCATGGAGTACTGTTATCTGCCACTTAACCAGGGTGAAAAATGATAACACACTAAAGAAAGAAAAAAAACTAGCAAAAACATAAAACACATAAAGGAAAATAAAATAACACAAAAAAAATATTAACATACCATCGTCCTCTTATTAAATTTACCTCAAGCTCTAATTAAATGCTGTAGATACCTCTCTCAATTTCTTTAAAATCTCTTTCTAAATCCTCGGCATGGGCTACTAACTCTGGTGATTGTAAATGCCAGATACGAAATGTTTTACAAAATCATATCTGACCTCTGAGATGAGATTGTATACGTCGAAACTGTCTAAAAATATTGAAGAGATGCTTTTTAGTTGAGGTACTCATGATTACAAGTGATAAGAGAAAATTTAATGGTTAATAAAAAAACATTTATATAAAAACAATCGAAAAAAATAAAATTAAATTACTGAAAAATCTCAATTCAAATTTGGTGGGTCATACAAATTTATTTCGGTGTCCTCTTCACATGATTGGTACCCGAGATATGGTTTTAATCTGACCATTAACTTTAAAGGTGACACCATTATGTGGGTCTCTAATTTTAATCGCTCTCTATGGAAAAATAGTGTGAATAATAAAAGGGCCAGACCATCGGAAGCGCAATTTACCTGGGAATAGGTGCAATCGAGAATTGAATAAAAGTACTTTCTGACTTAGGATGAAAGATTTCCTCGTGATTTGCTTATCGTGATAGGCTTTCATCTCTGCTTGTAAATTTTAGCATTTTCATATGCATCATTATGAATTCTTCAAGTTCTGCTAGCTATAATCTTCTTTCTGAGCTAGCTTGCTATATATCAAAATTGAATTTCTTGATGGCCTAGTATGCATAATGCTCGAGTTCCACAGATAAGTGGCAAGCTTTTCCATACACTAGCCTATAGGGTGACATCAGAATTAGGGTCTTGAAAGCTGTTCTATATGCCCATAATACATCATCAAGTCACAGTGACTAATCTTTTTTATTTGTCTCACCATCTTTTTAAAAATATGCTTTATTTCTCGATTGGAGATCTCTACTTGACCACTGATTTGTAGATGATATGGGGCAGCCATTTTGTGAGTAATGGAATACTTTGTTAAAAGAGTTTTGAATGATTTGTTACAAAAATGGGCACCACCATCACTGATTATCGCTCGAGGGAATCTAAACTGTGAAATGACATTGCTTTTAAAAACCCTATCACCACTTTGTGATCATTGGTTCTACATGAAATTGGTTCTATCTATTTCGATACATAATCAACAGTAACTAGTATCTATTGATGGTCAAAGGAAGGAGGAAAGGGTGCCATGAAATCGATACCCCATACATGAAAAATCTTAACCACTAAAATTGGGTTTAGTGGCATCATATTCCTCCTAGTAATACTCCCCATTCGTTAACACCTATCACATGAAGAACAAAATGTGTAAGCATCTCGAAATATAGTTGACCAATAAAAACCACATTGTAAAATTTTAGTTGCTATTCTCTTGGCGATAAAATGGCCTCCACAAGCTTGTTCATGATAGAATAAAAGGACATTTTGAAATTTACTTTCTGGGATACATCATTTGATAATTTGATCAGCATAATACTTGAACAAATAAGGATCATCCCAAAAGAAATTTTTTATTTCTGCAAAGAATTTAGCCTTGTCCTGCTTCATCTAATGCTTTAAAAGTTGACCTGTAATGAGATAGTTAACTATGTCAGCATACCATAGTACTACTTCTACACTCATCAATTGTTCATCTGGGAATGATTCATTCAATGATAATGGCTCTTTAATTGTGTCAAAATTTAGACGACAAATATGGTCTACCACAACATTTTCTGTGCCTTTTTTGTCTTTAATTTTGAATTTAAATTCCTTTAAGAGTAGCACCTAACGAATTAGTATGGCTTTTGTTTCTTTCTTTGTGAGAAGATATTTAAGAGCAGCATGATCTATGAATACAATTATTTTACAACCAATGAAATAAGATTGAAATCTCTTTAATGTAAATACTACTACTAGCATTTCTTTTTCTGTGGTTGAATAGTTCAATTGGGCATTATTCAATGTCATACTAGAGTAGTAAATGACATAGGAAATTTACTGCTCCTACTGTATAATCAGATGCATCACACATAAGTTTAAATGGTAAGTTCTAGTTTTGAGGCTGAATGATGAGTGATGATGTCAACAATTGTTTTAGTTTTTTAAATGCCACAAGACATAAATCATTAAAGACAAAAGATACATCCTTAGCAAATACATTGCATAAGGGTCTAGAAATTTTAATAAAATCTTTATTGAAATGTCTATAAAAACTATTGTGCCCAAGGAAAAATTTTACTTCTTGGACTGTTTTAGGTAGAGGGAAATTGAAAATGAGCTCTACCTTCGCTTTATCAACCTCAATACCTTTGCTCAAAATGATGTGACCGAGAACAATACCTTGTTGTACTATAAAATGACACTTCTCCCAATTTAAAACCAAATTCTTCTCTATACATCTCTGCAGAACTAGTGTTAGATGATGTAAACATTAATTGAATGAGTCTCTAAAGATAGAAAAATCATCCATAAAGACTTCAAAGAATCATTTAACCATATAAAAAAAAGTGCTCAACATACATCGTTGAAATGTAGTAGGTGCATTACATAATGCAAATGGCATTATTCTATATGTAAAAGTGCCAAAAAGAGTAAAAGTGGTTTTCTATTGATCTTTTGGTGCTATGGGAATCTGATTATATCCTAAGTAGCCATCTAAAAAGTAATAAAATTCATGACCTGCTAATCTATCAAGTATTTGATCAATAAATGATAAAAGAAAGTGGTCTTTACGTGTGACAAAATTTAACTTTCTATAATCAATGCATATACGCCACCCTATAGTCACTTTAGTGGGTATCAATTCATTATTAGTATTAGTAACTACTGTGACTCCTGACTTCGTAGGAACAACTTGTACAGGACTGAATCAAAAATGGGGCGAATGATACTAGCATCTAATAGTTTAAGGACTTCGATTCTAACAAATTCTTTCGTGTTAGGGTTCAACTGATGTTGCATTTTCCTAGTAGGTTTAGTATTTTCATCAAGGTAAATGTAATGCATGCAGTCTACTGGGTTTATATCTTTTATGTTGGCTATAGTATATCCTAATGCTCCTTTGTGTTCTTTTACAACCTCAAACAACTTACCTTTCTATTTGTCACCTAAGGATGATGAAATAATTATTGGCAAAGTACTTTCTTCTTTCAAGAATGCATATTCCAAAGTATTAGGTAATAGCTTGGTGGTGATTCTGATGATAGGCTGAGTTTCTTCTCTAATGGTGCTAGCTGTTCAACTTTTGACTTTTATTTATTTGTGTTTATGGATGGTGCTGAGTCAAGTAAGACATTGACCTCATCGACTGATCTGTCAATATCAAAATCTAAATCAAAGTGAGTTAAACATATTTGTAAAGGGTCATCACTAAGGTTTAAAAGAAAAGTATCATCCACTAATGCTTCAATTAAATCATATCAATAATTTCCTCATCTGAATTGTGAGGTTATTTGGTAATGTTGAAGATTTTTAGCTCTATTGTCATATTGTCGAAGGACAACTGCATGTTTCGACTCCTATATTGAATGTGAGCATTGACAGTTGCCAAGAATAGATGATCTAAGATAATGGGGATGTTCTTCCTTAAATCCTGCACTGATTGAGTGTCAATTACAATAAAATCAACTGAAAAATAAAACTTATCTACTTGGATAAGGATATCCTCCACAATACCACGAGGTATTTTTGTGGATCGATTTGAAAGCTATAACACCACTGGAGTTGGGTGTAATTCTCCCAGTCCAAGTTTTAAAAATACTGAGTAAGGTAACAGATTAACACTAGCACCTAAGTCCAACAAAGCATTCTCAATTGTGTGGTTCCCTATACTGTATGAGATAGTGGGGGAGCCTGAGTCTTTGTATTTCAGAGGAATCTTATGTTGGAATATAAAGCTAACATTTTCTGCTAAAAATACCTTCTTTTGAACCTGAATACTTCTCTTTTTAGTACAAACATCTTTAAAAAACTTGAGTTAAAGCCTGCTTTCATCTCATTTCAAAGTCCATTAATGGTGCGATTTTGTTGCTCGATCGTAGAGTAGATAGAATTCTTGAAATTCTAGAATGCATCCTTTTATAGTCTAGATTGAAAATAATTTAAGTTTTGGTTATAAGGTCTGAATGGTGGCTGAGAGGCTTATGAAACTTGAGAAATTGGTTGTATTGGTGGAGATGGAGTTGTTGGTCCATTCTGTTGGAATCCTTGAAACCATGAAAAATTTGATGGCTTCCTTGTTACATCTATGGCATTGGCTTGATCTGGGTATGAGTCATGGTCATATGGCTCTGTTGATTTAGGAGCTGCTAACCATTTCATTGATTTCTTTGATTCCCGAGCTTGACTCGCTAATTTAGACCTCATTTACTCCCTTAATTCTTTTATTGTCTGTGAATGATCAACTCTGTTATTGGAAATTATTCGCTTGTTGTTGGAAGAAATCTCAAATTTTTTATACACTTTTGGACATTAGTTTTCCTCCACTTGTTGCCATTAACAATTCTTGTACATTTGGCAATAATCCCTCTAAAAAATATTGGCATTGGTGCCATTTTTCATATCTATGACGTAGACATTTCAAGAGTAGCCCGTTGAATCGCTCTCATGCTTCGAAAAACTGCTCATCTTCTCTCTGGATAAACTTTCAAATTTCCCTATGAATAGAATTAGTTTTATAAATTGGGAAATATTTATTTAAAAATTTTGCGACCATTTGTTCCTATAATGTAATGCTATTAGCTGGCAATGTAGTAAACTATGTACGAGCTTTATCTTTTAAAGAAAATGGGAATAGTCTAAATTTAACATCATCATCTAAAAAATTCTCATATCTAAAAATTTGACAAACAGCATGAAAATTATTCAAATGATTATATGGGTCCTCATTTTCTAGGCCATAAAATGTTAAGAGACAATTCAACACACTAAGTTTTAATTCAAAACTCTTAATAGTTACATTTGGGTATCGTATACATGATATGCTCAAATTAGTTAAGAGACTGAAATAGTCCTTAAATGGCCTCTCCTGTGGTGGTTCTTATTGCTGTAAATCTATTTCAATTTTATTTTTAAATGCGATGTGTTTGTGTGTGCAAAGTATTTTTTTTCCAATTCTAAGTCTATAGGCTCAAGATTAGGTAACTGCAACCTTCTATCATGCAAAAAATAATAATAATGAAAATGCAACAAAAAAATGAGAACAAATTTAAAAAAATAACGAGGAAAATGAAATTATGATACTAACCTTGTCACATTGTTACAGCCTTACTATGAACATACACTCAAGTGCTAAAAAGAAAATACAAGAAATAGATTAAGTAAAAATAAAATAACAAGATAAATTACAATGAAAAATAAAAAAATTAAATTACAGAAATATAAAGAAGAGAAAAAAAATTAAATTACAGGAAAAAAATTTAAAAGAAAATAATTAAAAAAATAATTACTTTAAAAATTAATTCTATGAATTAATAAATTAACAAAATAAACAAAAATTACAAAGAAAAATAACTTAAAAATTAAATTATAGAAATCTAAGGAAATTACAAAGAAATTGAATTATTGAAATTTAAAGAAATTTAAATTACCAAAATTAGATTACAGATTCACTTTTTTTTAATTTTCTAATTTTTTATAATTTTAAAAGAAAGCAACAAAAAAATTTAATTTAAAAAATTAATTATATAAATTAATTCTACAAATTAATTAAAATAAATTAACAAGATAAATGAAAAAAATTACCAAGGAAATATACTCATGCACTAAAAAGAAATTAAAAGAAATAGATTAATTAATATTAAAATAAATAACAAGATAAACAAAAAAATACAAAGAAAAGTAATATAAAAATTAAGGTACAAAAATTTAAAGAAAATAAAATTAAATTATAAAAATTAAATTATAGAATTATTATTTTTTATAAGGAAAAAATATAAGAAAAAGACTAAAAAAATTAATTCAAAAAATTAAAATAACTTACTTCTCCGGCAATGGCACTAAAAACTTGTTGTGTAAATTTTATTGAACTCGCAAGTGTATGAATCTATTGTAGAATAGATTAATGGTGACGCGTGTCGATCCCACGAGGAGGTGAATTTTAATTGTGTGTTGAATTAATTTTTAAGTGAGTAGTTAAATTATGATAATTTTATCCTAAATTTTGAATTAAAATGGCGGGAATAATTAAAAATTAAATTGTTATAATAAAGTACTTGGGTATCTGAATCTGCATCAACATGCTACAGGATTCAATATTCCTTATTAATACGAATTAAATCATAAGGGAGAAATCCACTCTTCATGGACCACGCTCTAATTAATATGGTGCTAAGGACTTATCATGCCAAATAGTAATAACTGTGTTATTACTATTTATCAACGAAAAGTCAAAACATCTATAGAAATTAGAGGGGAAAATAAAATAAATTTACCAATTGAGCCCATGGAACATGTTGAGACTTCACTTTCAACTCAAGCTTGAAAAAAAATTAGCTGTTCATATTTGAACTTGGGATAAAAAGAGAATTTTACTAAAATATAAAGAAAATACAAGATAGAGAATGAATTTCAGAAAATAGAGCTACAAAATCAACTCAGGGGTCTCAAATTAAGAGGAAACCCTCTTTTTATAGATACAACGAGTAAATCAGAATCATCAGGTTAAAATAATTTGGATATACAATATTGCACCACGTGGCAAGTTCTGATTGGTTTGAACGCATCATCAGGACTATTATCTCGTGTATATGCATGTACCGTATATATATTTTTTTGATCCATTAACATACTACCACATCATCGGCAACAGTACATAAATATTTTTATCTAATAAGATTGTGACACCTCATCAATCAAGCCATGTCATCAATCAACGCCACATAATCAGTCAATGCTACATCATTCTTCCAATCAAATACTGCCATATCATTAGTCGGTGCCACATCATCGGTCAATGCGACGTCATCAGTCAATGCCACGTCATCGTACAGTACATATGAACGTTTCATGAACAGTCTTGAAAAAAGTACAGTACATGTGAACAGTCTGTATATATGAAGATTAATATTTTGACTGTTTTAAGTTTAGATTTACTGTCCGTTTTGTCATCCGATGTCTCCTTTATTATGAAATAATCATGATACCCTTAAAATACGTAAAATACTTAATTATGATAAAACACACATAGTTAAATTCGTAAGAAACTTAAATACATAAAAGTAAAGAAGTTAGTAGAACTTAAAGTGAAAAATAATGATTTTCTCCTTTATAAATATATATTTTCTAACTCTCAACACTGATGTATTAGAAGATATGATAAATTGCTCCCATTATTTATTGTTGTCATGATTGCCATGTTAGTCAATTAATAATGTTTATAAATAAATTGCCACGTCAATTGTGGTTCAAATGCTGGAATAATAATTGAAGTCATTAAAATTGTTGTTTGTTTTTCTTTTGAAGACCTTTTAATGCTCCAAAAGGCAATCGCTGTATTTGTTACTTTAAGACCTCAATGATAACATAAACTGTAAGCTTATTGTTACTACACTTCGTTTCATGTTTCTGCTAATTTTGGCTCAAGGGTAAAAAAAGTATTAATGTTCCACATTTAAGAACTTGTTGTCGTTTTCAATTGTAGAGTGTGCAACCAGATTCTCCTCGCATTCTCTAAGCTGAGCAATAATTTTCCCAAGCTTTCTTTCATTTATGCAGATACTGATGAATTCCCAGAAACAATTCAGCATATTCATTACATGCCTTTGTTTCATTTTTACCGTGATGATGAGAGAGTAGATGAAATGTTTGGTGCTGGAGAAGAACACCTGCATGATCAATTATGGTTACATTCATGAAAACATGTCTTTTAATATCTACCATGTAATTTTTTATAATTATTTTTTTAAATCATGTGTTGTAATATGTATCTTAATTATAGTGTAAAAAGCAATGACAACACTTTTTTTATTAATGTTAATTACAAAACTTTATCATCATGTAATTTTTTATAATAATTTTTTTAAATATTATGATATATTTATGTATGTATTAGCTAAACAATTATTTTCTAACTATAAGTAGTACATTTTTATAATAAACTATTTTTGAAAAATATACTGCCAAATGTATATTCTCTGTTTTTATCATTTTTAACTGTGCCTACCCAACGCACATTACTGTTTTCATTTTTAAAATATAGGATGCAAAATATGATACTAAACACATACTTAAATTCGAAATACAATGATTGCAAAACACCATTTTCATTTTTGTTTTTGTTCTCAGAAAATATAAATTCAAAAACAATACCAAATAGGCCCTTAATCCACATACGTAGAAAGCAAATTATAAGAAAGAAGCAGAAGATAAAGATAAACAACTAAGGAAAGCTTTATAAATAGAAAGGGTCACTTCTTTCGTAGATAGATCAAAGAAAATCAGCACATTAGAAAATCAACAAAAAATATAAAAAATTATTTTGTGGTAGACTTCAGTCTCAATTTATAAAAGGTCTTAAGCTCATGCTCAATTAGTCATTGTATTTCTAGAAGATATTTTAGGAAATATATTTAGCATAAATTGTGGCTAACTTATTTAGGTCTTCTCTAATAGAGAAACTTGATCATCTGTAAATTTCTATATATTTACAAATGAATAAGTTTTTATGTTGCAACTCTTTCTTTAAAAATCAAGTATTCTTTTATTTGTTTACAATGAATGTTTTTAAATCTATTAAGAATAAAATTAGGTTCTAGAACAAAACTTGGGTTTCTAGAAAAACCCAAAACCTTAAAGAAGAACCTCTAAGTGTCCAGGTTTACTTTTAAAAGTACTGTTTTAGCCAAAGGATAGCTGTTTTAAGAAAGAAGAGAGATTTTGTTTTTGGATTTCATGCCCCTAAAAGGAAAAATGTTTTCTTTTTAAAAGAATTTGGTTTTAATTACAAAAAGTTTGCTTTTATACTTTGAATTGTTGGAAAACAATTTTTGGAAATTTTCAAAAAGAATACTGATTTTGGTTAGTATATGTGACAAAACAATTTGTTAACTAATCAATTTGAAAATAGTTTTAAAAGAATTAGGGAGTTTTTAGAGGGGAAGAACAACTATTTATAAGAATTTTAAATAAAAAATTTATCTTGCATACCATTGGATAGATATACTGGTTTTGCCTTACAACATTGTTCTATTAAAACATTTGGTGAATACATCAAACAAGTTGATAATTTAGGAAGTCATATGACTATAATATTTAACTTAGAATTGTTACTAATAAGAGAATAGAAGTAGCATTTAATCAAGGATATAGTATAGGATTAGGAAATACCAGTTTGGAATGATTAATATAGAAAATACTGTAAATAGAAGTATTATATGCAATTTGTTTCTAGCATTATTTACTTTCCACTGTTCTAAACTTAGTAGATGTGAGTTATTAAAAATATTAGATTATCTCAAAAGTAAATATAGAGCAATACATAGAGGAATCCCAGTTACTATAATCTAAATTCAAATAGTTAAGGGGTTAATAAAAGAAGTTTAAAAAGTAAATTTAAAAGTTTATAGAACTTTTCACAAGTTCTTAGAATTGTTTGTAGATATAGTAGATAGGTCTTTATTGCGCTCAATGTGGTGGTTAGCGTGGTGCTTGTTGTCGCACATATATCACTACTATTTGTTTTTTTTGACCAAATTGTTGAAATGATTGATGAAACCAAGAAAACTATTTAAAAATAGGAAAAAAAAATCAACGAGTTGTTAAGTTGGCGGGCAGCTCTTTGGTCATTGTTGTGATTGAGGATTAGACTCTCATCATGTGTGGGAATATATTTATTTATTCTTTTCTTTAGTTTCAGATTTCTAAACTAAATTTGAATTTAAATATATTGAGGCAATTATTGATAAGTATTGCACCGATTTTCAGATCTGGGAGGCATATTGGTACAGAAAAATCTCTCTATAGTAATCATAGGTGGAAATAATCTCTACATAATAATAAGAAACTATAATCTCAATATGGGCTAGTTATAAATTATAATAAATTTTACATTATAACAAGTTGTAATTTTTCTAAGAGTAAAGCTATTGGCACCTTTATAAAATTCTCATCGAATGCCACTTTCATATTAATAAATCTATCTTTAAACATAATTAAAAAAATGGATAAATTGAGCAATAAACTCAACTATTATCTTTGCACGCCATACTCATACTATTTTTGGAAGTTTCTTTTACTCAAAATGTTGTTTCATATAGACTTCTGACAAATGCGGATGGCAATTTTTCTTGTTGGGATCAGATTGGAACATATTTTTACATCCTAAATTAGTGGGTTGGAACTAAGATTAAAAAAATAAGTCCTACCTTTATTTGTGGGACAATAGAAGGATCAATTATAAAATCTCGTCCCGTCTTGTACATCCCATTAATAATATAATTTTAAAACTATACTAACTAAAGGCATATGTCTTACTATTCAATTAGCTTTTTAATTATTTTATAATTTTAACTTAAATAAAATTCAAAGTTGAATCCTAAGGGCTAACTTAAATAAAGTTTATTATTTTATTGTTGAATTATTGGATATTTTAATTTGCCTAAAGTTGATTACTCTCTAAATCTGTAGCTTTTTATGCATAAATCTTAATAGTAATGTGCAATGGAAGTAAAAAAAATAATTAAAATATGGTAGACACAGCTAAAATAAAACTATTATTCAATTATTTTACTTTGTATTTATTTACAATTTTTGCTATATTGAATTATGATAATCCTTAAAAGAAAAATATCAAAATTTATTTCTTTATATTAAGATTGCTTAAGATAATAAGATGAGATGAGATATTTAACATAATAGAATTAGGACAAATTTTTATCCCAAAAAAGTAAAGGGATAGGAATAGGAGGTTTTTATCCCACTTACGTATATAAGATAGGACTGGGATTGGCAAATCCTACACCATCTCGTTCCATTGCCAATCCTCCTAACAAATATGTTATACATTTCAATTTTTTTTTTTTTGGATTTGTATCCTCAAATTTTTAATTCATCTCTTTCATTATAACATTTTTCTTCCACGCACTAACAATTCATTTGGTTGTTGATTACTTCAACAAAGTTTTTTTTTTTAACAAAGATTTTCAAAAAAATTATGCAAATCTCGGTAAATCTTTATTGTTGTCTCCAACTTCGGGAAAATTAAATAACAATGACAAAGAAGTTTTGAGTTAAAATCTATAAAAAAATGATAATAACAAAATATTAATAATTTTAAGCATACATGCTGCTATACTTGGTTGTTTAAAATTATTTAGAATTTACCAAAAGTAAATTTAATAACATTCAAAAAAGAAAAAGAGCTTTAAATATTTGGTTGAACAATATTTTAATTTTTTTAAAACAATGTGTTGGGATTTAATTAGATCTATATGTTTTTATGCATAATTTGTTTTAACAACTCATGAATACAATTCTATAATGACAATGGAGTGCCAATAGCTCTACTCTTTTTCTAATCCTATTTTAAGAAGCATACCTTCTCATAATAATGGTTATCTATATATTGTTAAAAAAATATTGCTATGTTCTATTAAAAGTTAAAGATGGAACACAATATTTTTGAAAGTTAGTTGGGACAATAAATTGTTATTGAAAGTATTTTAGCTGGGACAATAAATTGTTATTTAGAGTTTTTACTAAGTTACTGTATAATATTCATAGAATCTACATTGAAAAAAAAATTGAAGAGAATACAAACATTTATACTTTTAATAGGGATAGACCTAGGATTTTATATTACTTTAGGCCAAAATAAAAAACTTAGAATTCGAAGTAAGCATAAAAAAATTCATGAGTAGAAAGAAGTACGTTAAATAAGAGGGAATATGAAGACCCTTACCCTATTAATGCGTACTCTAAACAAAAATAATTATAAAACAAAAGAGTGAAAAATAAAAGGTAATTTAAATATGAAAACATTATTTTTCAATTGCAACATATAACATCTTGTAAACTTATAAGGATTAATAAGACAATTGTGAATTTCAAGCTAAAAATAAATCAATTCATGTAACAACAATCAATTAAAAACGACAAGTAAAACGCCCATCTTTGAAGTCAAGTACTTAAATGAAAAGAGTGGGAATATATAACCAAAAAATGGTAAAAAGAAGAGTGGCAAATCTAAACCTAAAAGTTGGAATAACTTAGTAAGAAGTTAATAAATTCCAATAAAAAGTAGGGGTTAAAAAATGAATATGAAATATCCACCCAAAATATAGAAATTCAATGAAAAAAGTAGGAATACAAAACCAAAATGTGGTTAGAAAAAAAAAAGCTAAAGACATTAACTCAAAAGTTGGAACAAGTTATAAATAATTTGATAAATTCTAATGAGAAATAAGAATCATAAAATAAACTTCAAAATATCAACCCAACATATTGGAATTCTTTTTTTTTTTTTTGCAGTAGGAATATAAAACTTAAAAGTGGTGGTCAGAGCTTAACTCAAAAGTTGCAAGCACTTACAAATAATTTAGTAAATTCTAAGGGGAAGTAGGAATCTAAAAAATAAACTTAAAACATCAAGTGAAATGTTGAAATTTAATTGAAAGAGTAAGAATGTAGAACAAAATATAGTGAAAAAAAGAGTTGAAGAGGCTAACCTAAAATTCAAAAAGAGTTACTAAGAATATAATAAATCCAACAATAAGTAGAGATAAAAAAATAAATTTAAAAATTTATAAGAATTATTGAAATTGAATGAAAAGAGTAGAAATATATATCTAAAAAATAATAGAAACAATAGTTGGAGAACATAACTTAAAAGTTTGAAGAATCTAACAAGAATCTAATAAAATTTAACAATCAGTCGAGATCTAGAAAAAAAACTTAAAATATCAAAGCAAAATGTTAGAATTTAATAAAAAGAGTTGGAATACAAAACAATAAAAGTGGAACAAAAAAGTAGAAGAAATTAACCTAAAAGTTGAAATAATTTTCAAGAATTTGATAAATTCAAATAGAAAATAGGATTTAAAAAGTAGTTTGACAAATCCACCAAAATATTAGAATTCAATAAAAAGAGCAAGAATATCAAACCAAAAATAGTGGGAAAATAAATTAAAATAACTTAACAATAATTAGATAAAGTTTAACGAAATTAGAGATATAAAAAGTAAACTTGAAATATGAATATGAAAATTTACAATTTAATGAAAAGAGTGGAAATATAGAACAATAACCAATAAAAAATGAGTTGAAATAACTTACCAAGATTTGATAAATTTTAACAAAAAGCAGGGTCTATAAATTGAACTTGAAATATTCAAACAAAGTATTGGAATTCAACAAAAAGAGTAGAAATATTGAACCAAAAAGTGGTGGAAAAAAAAGTGAAAGAGATTAACCTAAAATTCAAAATAATTACTAAGAATATGATAAATCCAACAATGAATGAGATAAAAAAATTGAAATATTTATAAAAAATATTGAAATTAAATGAAAAGAGTAGAAATATAGGTTCAAAAAATAGTGGAAATAAGTTGAGGAGCATAATCTAAAAGTTTGAAGAACCTAATAAGAATCCAATAAAGTTTAATAATCAAATCTAGAAATTAAACTTTGTTAAAATATACATATTTTGTTTATTGATTTTGATGATAACAAACAATTAATTTTTGTTGATAATATTGTTGGAAAGTCAGATATTTTCTTAAAGTCAAAACTCTCTGTATATATTTATAAGCCTTAGAGAAATTTAAAACATTTTGCACAAAAATATGATTTTCTGGGTATAATCGGAAAACCGTTAAAATTAACAGTTAACTGATAAAATACAGAGAGGTTGTCTTCTAATGAACTTCAATCAAGTGTCTTATAACTCACTAAAAATCAAACACTGGAATTAAAACGGCTAACCGTTAACATATAACGAGTAACCAATAATATTCAAATTCTCATATCTTGTTAGTCCTTTATCGTTTAAGGGAAACCGGTTAAGCCTTCTATTTTATAAGTTGCTGGAAATTAACGGTACACCGTTCATAGATAACGGCTAACCGATAATATTTAGATTCTCATATCTTGTTAGTCCTTTACTGTTTAAGGGAAACCGGTTAAGCCTTCTGTTTTATAAATTGCTAGAAATTAACGGTACACTGTTAATAAATAACGGCTAACTGATAATATCTAGATTCTCATATCTTGTTAGTCCTTTGCTGTTTAAGGAAAACCGGTTAAGCCTTCTGTTTTATAAGTTGTTGGAAATTAACAGTACACAATTAATATATAATAGCTAACTGATAATATCTAGAATGATATTCTTTGTTAGTCTTTAACCGTTTAGCAAAAACGAATAAAGGATTTTTGTTGTGCACGTCCCGGAATTTTAACGGCGAAAGAGTAATTGTTAACGATCAACCGATAATTTGAAATCTAGCCCAATGGTAACATTGACCAGCGAAAATGATTATCCGTTAACAATTAATGGTAATTTGTTTTCTATCAAAAAGGATGAATAACGGCTATTTTTTAGCTCCAACTATAAATAAGTTCATCCAAGTCAAATTAAGTGACAACAATACAACTACTAAGCATATTCACAGATATACAATTTACATTGAGCTTAAAAATATTTTTTACTTCATCTACTTATATATCAGGCATTGAGCATTGATTTGTAATCTTAAAAAATTGTGTGAGAGAAAAATCAATTTGAAACCTTTATTTTAGAGTGATTGTAAGTGTTGGGATATATTTAGATTAAGAGACTGAAAAAATTTCTTCTTATAAAGGTTTATTGACACCTTTTAAGCCATGGAGGCTTGCTTAGTGAAATCCTCAAGCTCGGTGTGCTTGGAGGCGATAGCCGAAATACGTAAAAATTATTGTGTTTGATCTCTCTTACTCTATCTCTCTAGTTTTGTTGTTCATTCATTTATTTATCTCAAATTTAATTGCTTAATTTATATCACTTTTAATCTTTTATTTTCTGAAATTTTAAAAATCTAATTTACCCCTCTCTTGGGTTGTCTAGTTAGTATTTCATTTGGTATCAGAACTTGGTTCTCTTAGTAGGACTTAACTATCTAGAGTAAAAGATCCATGGCAACTCAAAGTGATTCAACCTTTAGGGAAGGACAATCCAGAACCAGACCACCGTTCTTTGATGGAAATGACTACCCATATTAGAAAACTAGGATGAAAATTTACTTACAAGCCCTAAATTACAAAATTTGGTGAAGTCGTATGTGATGGTCCATTTATGCCTTTGACTAAAAATGAAGTCGGTGAAGATATTCTAAAACTTTCACGGGAATGCAATGAATTGGAAAAGTGAAAAGCTTCTCTAAATTCCAAAGCTATGAATGCCTTATTTTCTGCACTAGATAAAAAAGAATTTTATAGAGTGTTAAGTTGTGAAAGTGCTTATGAAATTTGGTACAAACTTGAAGTTGTTTATGAAGGCACGAATCAAGTAAAAAAGTCTAAAATTAGTAGGTACACTCGACAATATGAATTATTTCAAATGGAATAAAATGATAGTGTATATTTTATGTACACTAGATTTACAGACATAGTGAACACTCTAGGAGCTCTAGGAAAGACTTTTTCAAATAGCGAGAAAGTTAAGAAAATCATTAGATCACTTCCTAAGGAATGAAGACAAAAAAAAAACTGCCATTAAGGAAGCTAAAAATTTAAATGTCTTACCTATTGATAATTTAATCGGTTCTCTTATTTCTTATAAGAAAGATTTGACAGCTGAAAGAGACAATGAAGAGAAGAAGAAAAACATTGCTTTAAAAGTCATAAAATTTAAAAGTGATGATGAAAGTGAGCCGGATGATGAGAAGTTAGCTATGCTTGCTAGGAGGTTCAGAAAAGTTTTCAAGAAAACTAGTGAGCGAAGAAAATTTAAAGATTTCAAGAACTAAAAGGAGAAGAAGGAAGCAATTAAATGTTATAAGTGCAAGAAACCTAGCCATATAAGATCGGAATGCCCTCTTCTCAACAAGTTCAAGAAGAAAGCAATAGTGGCCACGTGGGATGATACCGATGTAGAAATAAGTGATGATGAAGAGCATTAAAAAATGACAAATCTAGCTCTCATGGCGGTTAGAGATAAATCAAATGATGAACTAGATGAGGTAAATGATCTTCCTAACTATGATGAATTATATGATGCCTTTAAAGAATTGCAGGATAAATTGATGAAAATAGGTAAAAAGAATGTATGTCTTTAAAAGAAATTGATAGATCTCGAAAATGAAAATAAATAATTGAATACAAAGATTACATGCTTAGAACTATAAAATAGAACATTGCATTATAAAGTTACATCTTTAAATAAGAAATTACATGTTGAAGAATTGATAAAAGAGAATAAAGTGCTTAAGAAGAAGAATAATGAGTTAAATGAAATTGTGATAAAATTTACAAATGGCCAAAAGATGTTGGATGATTTTCTTAACTATCAAAAATGTATTTTTGATAAAGGAGCACTTGGGTATAAGCCCAACTTGAAGCAAAAATATTATAAGAATTATTTTATAAAAACTACATCCACAAGTAATCACAAAATTACTTGTCACTATTGCAATAGAAATGATCATATGAAAAATAGATATCCTGTGAAAAGAAATGCTTATTATAGTGTGAAATATATTTGGGTTCCAAAAGTAACTATTGCTAACACTCAAGGACCCAAAAAGATTTGGGTACCTAAGAACTAAAATTTTCTCTACAGGACTTAAAGAAGAAGAAGAATAAATGGTACCTGGATAGCAGATGTTCAAAACACATGACAGAAAATTATGCTTGGTTTTACCAAGATTGAAAACGGTGGAAATGTATTCTTTAGAAATAATTCAAAAGGAAAGATCATTGATATTGGGAATGTCGTTAATGTATCTTCTACTCTTATTGAAAATGTGTGCTTGGTTAAAAACTTGAACCATAATTTACTTAGCATTAGTCAATTATGTGATAAGGATTATAAAGTAGTTTTTGATAAATCTAGATGCATTATTGAAAATACATGTGATGGAAAAGTTTTGTTTGTAGGAAATAGATGTGTTAATGTCTATACTATTAATATAGATTGTGCATCTACCATTGATAAATATTTTTCTGCCTTGCATGATGATGGATGATTATGGCATAGAAGATTAGGTCATGCAACTATGGATTTAATTTCAAAAATTTTGAAAAATAATTTGGTTAAAGGACTTCAAAAAATCAGTTTTCAAAAGATAAAATTTATGAAACTTGTCAATTTAGAAAACAAATCAAAACTTCCTTTAAAAACAATAATCATGTCTTTACTTCAAAATCACTTCAATTACTTCACATGAATTTGTTTGAACCACTTAGATATGCTAGTCTAAATGGCAAGTATTATGTTTTTGTAATTATGGATGATTACTCTAGATACACGTGAGTATTATTCTTAGCTAATAAGGATGATGCTTTTGATGCATTTAAAATTTTATGTAAAAAGATTCAAACAAAAAAGGTTATTCTATTTCTTGTATTAGAAGTGATCATGGTAGAGAATTTAAAAATCATGCATTTGAGACTTTTTGTAATGACTTTGGATTTGAGCATCAATTTTCATCACCTAGAATTCCACAACAAAATGAAGTTGTCGAGAGAAAGAATAGATCTATTCAAGAAATGGATAGGACCATGTTAAATGAAAATGCATTATCTAAGTATTTTTGGGCTGAAACCTTC
The DNA here is from genome assembly GCA_030449875.1 of Aegle marmelos. NCBI lineage: Eukaryota > Viridiplantae > Streptophyta > Magnoliopsida > Sapindales > Rutaceae > Aegle > Aegle marmelos. The sequence goes on along the minus strand of JASUUL010000046.1, from coordinate 1,957,768 downwards.
AACACCGCTTGTTATGTTTTAAATTAGGTGTTGATTATATCTCATCTAAATGAAACTCACTATGAACTTTGTAAAGATAGAAAACCCAACATTGGTTATTTCAAAGTTTTTGGATGTAAATATTTTATTTTAAATACAAAAGACAATCTTGGAAAATTTGATCCAAAATCTGATGTTGGTATTTTTCTTGGGTATTCAAACTCAAGCAAAGCTTATAGAGTTTATAATAAAAGAACCTTAGCTGTGGAGGAATCTATGTATGTTACATTTGATAAGTCTAATACGTTCTCTACGGAGAAAATTACTGTTAATGGCGATACAGATGATAATATACAAGAAGATTCATCAAATAACAACTAAAAGAATACAGAAAATCAAGTGGAGCAACATATAGAAACAAGTGCAAAACAAAATCAAGATACTTCACAAGCACTCTCCAGGAAGTGGAGGTATGTTTCTTCTCACCTAAAGGATGCCATTTTAAGAGATCTATCTAGAAGTATTACAACTAGATCATTACTTAAGAATACATGTGAGTACGCTGCATTTATCTCTCAAATTGAACCAAAAACCTTTTTAGATGCTGAAAAAGATGAATCTTGAATTATAGTAATGTAAGAGAAGTTAAATCAATTCGAGAGAAATAAAGTGTGAAAATTAGTTCCTAAACTAGAATATCAATCCATTATAGGTACCCAATGGGTATTTAGAAATAAGATGGATGAATCAGGTGTGGTTGTAAGAAATAAAGCTAGATTAGTAGCCCAAGGATACAACCAAGAAGAAGGAATTGATTTTGATGAGATATTTGCACATGTAGCTAGATTATAATCCATTAAAATGTTACTAGCATATGCATGTTATAAAGATTTCATTTTATTTCAAATGGATGTCAAAAGTGCTTTTCTAAATGGTTATATTATGAAGGCAGTTTATGTGAAACAACCCCCTGGTTTTAAAAATGAAAAATTTCCAAATCATATTTATAGGCTATCAAAAGTATTGTATAGATTGAAATAAGCACCTAGAGTATGTTATGATTGGCTTAAAAATTTCTTGCTTGATAATGATTTTTCAATGGGAAAAGATGATACTACACTTTTTATTAAGCATAAGAACCAAGACATACTTGTTCAAATTTATGTTGATGATATTATTTTTGGTTCTACTAATGAATCTTTGTGCAAAAAGTTTTCATCTTGTATAAGTAAGGAATTTGAAATGAGCATCATGGGAGAATTGAAGTATTTCTTTGGACTTCAAATCAAACAAAATAGTGAAGGAATTTTCATCAACTGAGTTAAATATGTCAAAGATTTGCTTAAGAGGTTTGGAATTAATGAATCAAACACCAAGAGCACTCCAATAAGTATAACAATCAAGCTTGACAAGGATGAAAAAGGTATAGAAGTTGATATTAAAAAATATCGAGGTATGATAGGCTCTTTGCTTTACTTAATCGCAAATAGACCCGATATCATATTTAGTGTATGTTTATGTGCAAGATTTCAATCATGTCTTAAGAAATCTCATTTGCTTGCTGTTAAAAGAATTTTTCGTTATTTAAGTGGAACTATAGATCTTGGCCTTCGGTATCCTAGAGGAACTCATATAGATTTAACTTGTTAGTCGGATGCCGATTTTGCTAGTTATAAGGTGGATAGGAAAAGTACCAATGGAACTTGCCATTTCCTAAGTCATTCTCTTGTTTCATGGTTTAGTAAGAAACAAAAGTCAGTTGCACTCTCAACTACTGAAGTGGAATATATTGTCGCAGGCAGTTATTATGCACAAGCTTTTTGGATGAAATAAACATTTAGAGATTATGGCATTAAACTTAAACAAATTCCTATTAAATGTTATAATACTAGTGCTATTAATCTTTTGAAGGATCCTATTCACTACTCTAGAACCAAGCATATAGAGATTAGACATTATTTCTTAAGAGATCATGTTCAAAAGGGTGATGTTACATTAGAGTTTATTTCTATGAAAAAATAACTTGCCGATATTTTTACAAAACTTCTTTGCCAAGAACAATTTTTAAAAATTCGTTATGAACTTGGGATGATGAAATTTTCACATTGACATTTCTAAAAATGCTATTATGTTTACTCAATAACTGAACTTATAATATGATGTTTTAATATCCTAGTAGTGTGTATGTTTGTTTTGTATGAATTAATTGATTTAAAACACACATGTTCTTGAATTTGTCATTAAAATGACCTTAAAATACTTTCATATCAAAGTCATGATCTTGATATGTTATCTTTGATGGTTAAATATTGAATCTAATATACAAAACAAATAAACGGATAACCGTTTTATTATAAACGGTTTACCGTTTATTTCCAGAATCTAAGATATTTTTTATTACTCTTTACCCTCTCACCGTTTGAAGATAACGGTAAGTCGTTTAAAAACAGGAAGTATCTCAACTATTACCCTCTCACCGTGTAAGATTAACGGTAAACCGATTAAATATAGTGAGCTACTTTAACATTACCCCTTCACCGTTTATCCTTAATCCTTAACCAATTATCATTACACACTTTCGAGAATTTAGTCTCTCACCGTTTATTACAAACGGTTTACCATTATCATAAACTGTATAACTGGTCATAGTTTTCCTCTTTCTTTTCACTTACCATCTCACCGTTTCCGCCATTGTTACAAAACTAAAGCTTTTCATCTCATTGTTTCTTAAATTTTCTCTTTTTTTGTAATATATTACACAAATAAAAAGCTTTTTAATCACTTTTAGGAAAATTCTACCAATTCAAAACTCTAAATAGTATTCAAAACTAAAAAATCCTAAATCAAAACCCTAAAGGCAGCGGGTCTGTATTTGATCGTTTCGATCAAATTTTTCACAATTTCTTGACATATTGACCCAAAATTCTTCTTTTTCTACTTCCCTTCCACATAATAATCGGTGTCATTTATTCCAAAATCCATATTCCGAAAGATTTCTTCTATTAATCATGGCTGAGTCATCACGGAGACCTCAGAGGAGGAAACATACACCTTCTATCAACCCAACACGACCACGAAAAACTTCTAAATTTAAAAGACTACACTTCCCTATAGCCGCATTGCGCAAACGATTTGAGGATCGTTTTATGGGTAGACAGGTATTAGACTTTTATTTTGTAGACATAAATAATTTTCAGGACCTAATTATATGTGGTAGAAGTGTTAGGAACATGATTAGACCCTAGGAATTAGCCATTAATGTTGAAGATAGATCCCCAATATGGAATTATCAACTAGCCGTTTAGATAGAATAGTTATTGTAGTTGGTGGTATATCTATTGATTTTGATGTAAAATTTTTGAATGCCGTTATTCTTGGGATTGAGGATGAAGGTAATACATTTTATACATCTAGAAAAACACTGTCCTTTGATGATTTTGTCCATAATGAGGGTGTGAGAAATATATGTTATCGTATGGAACTCAGTGATGAGATATGTGGTCTATCTTTTTGAGCTCAGTTATTGCCTCTTCAAGTTTGCATTCTTCATAGTATTTTGCAGCATATAATCACACCTAGGAAGGGTCACTCAGATGAGGTTACACGTATAGATGTTGGATTGTTGGATAGTTTACTCAGGAGATGACCTATTAACTTAGGATATATCATTATGCGTCATATGTTAACTACTCCAGCAGTTACCCATCGTTTACTTCCCTATGGCAGTATCATAACTAGGATATTAAGGTATTTTCATGTACCAATACGAGAAGCGGTGTACAAAGAGCCCAAGAAGATTAGTTGAGATATAATAAGTAGTATTGGTTTCACTAGGAGAAACGACCAATGGCACAAGATTGCCAATGCTAAGAATCAGGACACTTTGATTGCTCCTAAGGATGATAGAATGCTTAATGATATTTATCCTCCTGATCAACTTCCTGATTCCAAATTAGAGCTTGTCCTCTAACCCTTCCTCGTCATGTTCCTCAATCATCAGCTTTCTTTGGTTCTGCCATGCCTGTGATGGATTCTGATCATCCCTCAATCTCTGTGGCACCTCCAGCTCCTGAGTAGCGCTATACTCCTAAACAGCGTCTAGCTCCAGCTCAGCCCCTTATCTCTGATATTTTACATCAGCTGGTTGTTGATGTTCGTCAGATTTCTAAGACCCACTAGATGATCCTTGATCGCATAGATGCTATTTCTCATGATCAGCAACAGCTCCGGACCTAGTTTCAGACCCTTCAAGAGGTGAGCCTCGATCATCAGTATGAGATCATTGCTGGACAGCGACAACTTCTGAGATATTTTGGGTATGACCCTGGAAGCACCTCTGCGGCAGCTTCTCCTCCACGACCTACCTCTTCCCGACCTTTCACTATAAGACCTACCACTTTACGACCTACATCTACGCGACCTCATCCTTTGAGACGAGCCTCTTAGTTCTAGATTGTTTTGTTTTTTCACGTAGATAGTTCATATTTTGATTGTATTTTCTCTTAACTATATTTTTTTTACGGATACACTGTTTGTATTTATACATATTTGTTTTTCTTATATGGCATTGGAGTTGTTGAGGTATGCATGCTTGATTTTGGAAGTATTTTTATTCTTATATGACATTGGAGTTGTTGAGATATGCACGCTTGATTTTGGAAGTGCTTTTGTCCTTATGTTGTATTTAAGGATTTCTTAAATTTTAAAGGGAGACTCCGTCAAAATTTTACACATTTCTTTTTACATTTCTTTTTATGATGAATGGGGAGAAAAACATAAAAATCATGAACTAAAATTTTGTATCTGAAAATATATTTTTGTGATAGAAATATTTTAAGTCATATATGTAGGGGGAGTATATAGCTAGGGGGAGCACAATATTTTTGAATATATTTGTTATCATAAAAAGGAGGAGAATGTTAAAATATATATATTTTGTTTATTAATTTTGATGATAACAAACAATTAATCTTTGTTCATAATGTTGTTGGAAAGTCAGATATTTTCTTAAAAGTCAAAACTCTCTGCATATGTTTACAAGCCTTAGAGAAATTTGAAACATTTTACGCAAAAATATGGTTTTTTGGGTATAATCAGTAAACCGTTAAAATTAACAGTTAACCGATAAAATGCAGAGAGGTTGTTTTCTAATGAACTTCAATCAAGTGTCTTATAACTCACTAAAAATCAAATGCTGGAATTAAAACGGCTAACCGTTAACATATAATGGGTAATCGATAATATCTAGATTCTCATATCTTATTAGTCCTTTACCGTTTGAAGGAAATCGGTTAAGCCTTCTATTTTATAAGTTGCTGGAAATTAACGGTGCGCCGTTAATAGATAACGGCTAATCGATAATATCTAGATTCTCATATCTTGTTAGTCCTTTACCATTTAAGGGAAACCGGTTAAGCCTTCTGTTTTATAAGTTGCCGGAAATTAACGGTACACCGTTAATAGATAACGGCTAACCGATAATATCTAGATTCTCATATCTTGTTAGTTCTTTGCCGTTTAAGGGAAACCGGTTAAGCCTTCTGTTTTATAAGTTGCTAGAAATTAACGGTATGCCGTTAATATATAACAGCTAACCGATAATATCTAGAATGATATGCTTTGTTAGTCTTTAACCATTTAGCAAAAACGGATAGAGGATTTTTGTTGTGCAGGTTCCGAGATTTTAATGGCGAAAGAGTAATTATTAATGGTCAACCGATAATTTGAAATCAAGCCCAACAATAACATTTACCAGCGAAAATGATTATCCGTTAACGATTAACGGTAATCTATTTCTGTCAAAAAGGATAAATAACGGCTATTTTTCGGCTCCAACTATAAATAAGTTTATCCAAGTCAAATCAAGTGACAACAATACAACTACTGAGCATATTCATAGATATACAATCTACATTAAGCTTAAAAATATTTTTTACTTCATCTACTCGCACATTCGGCATTGAGCATTGATTTGTAATCTTGAAAAATTGTGTGAGAGAAAAATCAATTTGAAACCTTTATTTTATAGTGATTGTAAGTGTTGGGACACACTTAGCTTAAGAGACTAAAAAAATTTCTTCTTATAAAGGTTTATTGACACCTTGAAAATCAATTGTAAAATTTTAAAGCCTTGGAGGCTTGCTTAGTGGAATCCTCAAGTTAGGTGTGCTTGGAAGCGTGGACGTAGGCGGAGATAGCCGAAATACGTAAAAATTATTGTGTTTGATCTCCCTTACTCTATCTCTCTAGTTTTATTGTTCATTCATTTATTTATCTCAAATTTAATTGCTTAATTTATATCACTTTTTATCTTTTATTTTTTGAAATTTTAAAAACCCAATTCATCTCCCCTCTTGGGTTGCCTAGTTAGTATTTCAAACTAAAAATATCGAACTAAAATATTAAAATTTAATAAAAAGAGTTTGAATATAGAACCAAAAAGAGATGGAACAAAAGTAGAAGAAGTTAACTCAAAAGTTGAAATAATTTACCAAGAATTCGACAAATTTAAACAGGAAATAGGATTTAAAAAGTAGTTTAATATATCTACCAAAATATTAAAATTCAATGAAAAGAGCAAGAATATTGAAAAAAAGTGGTGAGAAAATAAGTTTGAACAACTTAACAATAATTAGATAAAGTTTAACAGAATATTGAGATAGAAAAAGTAACGTTGAAATATCAATATAAACTTTTGGAATTTAATTAAATGAGTGGAAATATTAAATCAATAACCGACAAAAAAATGACTTAAAATAACTTACCAAAAATTTGATAAATTTAAACAAAAAATAAGGATCTATAAATTAAACTTGAAATATCTAAACAAAATATTAGAATTCGATAAAAAGAGTGGGAATATAGAATAAAAAGTGGTGGAAAAAAGAGTGGAAGAGATTAACCTAAAACTAGATACAGTTTGACGGATTGTTGAGATTTAAAAATGAACTTCAAATATCCATGTAAGAAGCTGAAAGTTGATGAAAAGAGTGGAAATTTGAGACCAACAGCTAGTGAGAAAATAAGTTGAAATAGCTTACCAAAATTTAGATAAATCGTCATAAAAAATAAAAATTAAAAAAGTAAACTCGAAACATGCACTATGAATATTGGAAAGTAATAAAATAAGTAAGAATATAACCTTTTTGTGATATATTTACAATTTTTTTATGTTTTTTGTACTATTTTTGAAGTTAAAATTATTACAATCTTTTTCCTCATTTAATTATAATTTTATCTTTTTAAAATTTCTTCTTAATTTTTTTACATTAAAAATAAATAAAAATATAATTTTTATTTTATTAACCGGTTAAAATCTGTTGTACCGGTTGAGAAGATGACGATTCGTACACTGATAATGCAAGACGTGAAAAAAACAATAATACCATATTTAAGAGAATTGATTATAGTTCCGAATATTTTTGATATATTACAACATGATCATTGTGAAAAGGCAATGATGCCACATTCAAGAGATTTGATTATAGTTCCGAATATTTTCCCGACTTTTTGAATAGATTTATGATGTGTATAATTACCAGCAACTAGAATGGAAATTCTAAAATCGGAATTAACAATGAGTTTAATTTTAAAGTCAAATCTTGGAATCATAAACAAAATAATGTGGAGGGTCCACAAATTTGGGAATCATTCTGATAGTTCTGATTCCGAAGAGGAGATTGAGAATCATAAACTAATTTCCAAAAATTATCCATTTTACCTAAAAATTTTGTATTATTTATAAATAGATTCTCTATTATTTATAATAATAATAGTAAATAATAATAGGTCCTTTACTATTATTATTATTATCATCATTATTATTATTTATTAATGATATTATTATTGTTGGTGTCATTGTAGTCGTCATTATCATTAATATTAGTTTTATTAATTTAATTATTATTATTATTGTCATTAATTTCATAATTATTACTATTATTAAAATTAATTATTTTAGTTAATTTTATTATTACTTTTATTCTTATTATCTTATTATTGCAATAGATGCAAATAACAGTAAGTACAAAATTAATAAAGGACATTTTAATAACCTCTAATAATTTACTCTGATTCCAAGATTAAGTAAACATATTAATGGAAATATAACTCATTTGGATTTCAATTCCTACACCTAAAGTAATTTTTTATAATTATCATTCTTTATTTTGATTTTAACTCATTTTGATTTCAATATATCATGATTATTGATTAGTAAACATACCATTAATTAATTATTGTTAAATAAAAATATATTGATATGATTACTCTTGAAATAGGGGAATGAGAATTAAACAGATATTTATGTACTAAAATAACAAGAGGAATGGGAATCATTTGAATAAGCCCATATCAAATTGACAAATCTGACTAAAATAGGAGAATGATTCCCAAATCAAGCTCCCATTCTTGAAATTTCCTAAAATACCTAATCCAAATTTCATTATTAGAACTTTATCCTCTATTTAAATTTTAAAAAATCTAACATACAAAAAATAATTGAAAGGCACAGCAACCCGAAGCTTAAAATTTACTTCATCTGGCAAACAAAATTGCTTCAGCACAAATTAGAATAGCAGTTGCTGACCACATTGAGAAGCACCATTGGAATCACTTTGCCAGCCATCATGTAGCACTACGATACTTTTCACTTTTTCATTTGAAGTTGAAATAGCTAGCGAGTAGGAATGGCATCGAGCTCGACCCAAAGACACAAATAAAAAGGTGGATTAAAAAAAAAAACTCGATTATTTGAATTTGGGATCCAGTCGGGCCTGATACAACTCGTGTCAGGCTTAGGTCAACTTTTTTCCATGTCTAAATTTTATAAGTATTTAAGAGTTTTTTTATATTTAATTGATTTAAAATTTAAAAAATGAATATAATATCCCATATATATTAAAATTTAACGTAATAAAGAAATTACTCAAAGCTCCAACCATATAATTATAGAAACAATAAAATAAACATAATTCAAAATCACATTTTATAAAGTTAAACAATAAAATCATAGGTATATATTTTTTAATTTTTAATTTCGATTAGGTTAGGTCGAGTCAGGTAGGGCCTAAACTTTTATCCAAATTTAATCAACCTTAATTTTTAGATTTAGCCAAACCTAGAACTCTTAAATTGGAATCAAAGATATAAAATTTAAGTCGAGTCAATTGGGTTAATATTTGGACGGAGTCTTTTTGCTATTTCTAGATAAAAGAGAGAAAATAAAGAAGAGAAAGATAAAAGATAAAAACAGGAATTGCAAAAAAGAAAAATAAAGAGAAGAAAAAAAGAAATGCGTTAAGAAGAGCAAACGAAGAAGAGGAAAAAAGAAAAAAAGGACAAAAATAGAGAAAAAGTAATAATAAAACAACAAAAAGGGAGAGAAATAATATTATTGCTGTTGTTGTTATTATAATTATTGTGGCTATTATTTTTATAATTTCTAGCAATAATTTTTTTAATAAAGAATAATTCTTATTATAATAAATTATTGAAAATAATTTTAATAAAAAATTAAGAATATTTTAATAACCTAAAATAATTCATTTAAATGACAAGATAAAATAAATATATTAATGAAAATATACACATTATGATTCTAATTTTTATAACTCAAATAAATAATTTATTTAAATTTTCATTATTGATCTTATTTCATAAAAGCATTTAAGATATTCTTGATCTTATTTCATAAAAGCAATTAAATCTTGAAGTACTATAAAGACATGTACAATAGAATATTATCAGAAGATTCGCGCAACTCCGCGTGTAAATTCAAATCTCAAATAACTGTATCTTATGCAGCTATTCATCGTGCGTTTCTTATTACAATTATTTGTACCTGATAGGAGAATTGAATAGGATGAAAGTGACTTTAGAGGATTATTGGTTTGTATGATGGTACGTTATAAAAAAAATAGATGTAAAATGGAGACTTGAAACACGTATTGAATACGCTTTCCTTAAAGCGTGATTTGCCTCCTCTCCATAGAGATTGCTTGTCGGTTCTCAACAAATCGCTTTCAAGATATGACAAGTCTTTGATGTGAGTCTACACTGAGCAAACGCGAAGAGTTCACTAAGGAAAATACAAACACTAATGGCTTATTTTCTGTTGGTATTATTAGGACAAAATGACAAGAATTGTATTAATTTTTTATAATTTTAAAAGAAAACCTCCTTCATCCTTTAAATAGACAATGTAAAGTCACCAAGCAAAACATCGTGGCTTTTAATTCAATTTATTATTTAAATAAATTTAATTTTCATTTAATGTAAGTTAATTAAAACAACTGAAGTTAGTTTGAAATAAAATCTGTTTTATTAATTTGAATTTCATATTCTTATTTGACCAATATTCCAACATGGTCCACTATCCAAATATATACATCAGCAATTAAACGTACCAAATAACGAAATCATAGACATTACAATTTTTGGGTCCGCGTATAATGCAGCCCCCGTATGTATAAATACACAAAATTATGTAAACAAGATAACCAAAGGAATATGCACAAAATGGAAAAAAAAAATTGACAAACAGAGATCACAAAAATAAGAAACTCATGACTTAATCTTTGCCACAGAGTTGGTGGTTGCTTGTCCAATTGCCTATGTATTATCTTTCTTTTTGACGTTTTCGCCATTACTTAAAGCTGGTAATGAAAAATAACAAAACACACACACAAAAATAATTTGTTTCCGCACCAATAATCGTTAGTAAGAAAAAGAATTTTGTGGGGACATGAACAGGTGGTCCGCCTGACAAAGAGGACTCGTCATTTTTTAAGTTTATGAATCCTTTTGTCCCCCTTCATTAGTGAATACAAAAAATTTTATGTGCTTGCACCATTCAATAATGGCCTGCCATTTGATTGTTTTGGTGCGTCCCACATATAGAGAAAAGTATCACATGTCAGCTAAAAATACTTGTAAGCTAATAATATAAGCTTAAAACATCTCGCATCTATTGAGTTAACTTTGACTATCAATGAAAGTCATGAGCGTCAATATAATATCAGAATCTATCTCATACTCGACTGAGAACAAACTATCTTATCATGGGATACGGATCCTAGCGACTATAGAAATTGGAATTTTTTTTTTAACATGAAAATGTTTTACTGAATTATAATAAGTTTGAAAGTTTGAATTTTTTTTTAGTAGAATTCCCATCTCAACAAAGTGAGTGTGTATATATTCATGTGTGTATGTAATTATTTTCAGGTGTAGATGTTTATATTTTCGTTAATGTAAATATATTTTTAAACTGTGAAATTTAAAAAAGTAATTTTTTTAATAAATAATAAAAGTATGTAGTTTTAAAAAGTTAAAAACTATTTTATTTATATATAAAGAGACGAAAGTTTTCAACTTCCGCCCCTGCTAGCTTGCACGTGACAGGGATTGTTGAGGAAAATATCCAACATCGGCTAAGAATAGTTGTGTTGCTCTGAACTCTTAGGCTAGCTTTAATTGGGGTATAAATTAGATTCATGGACTTCAATGCCACAATATGACACCCGTAAATTTAATGTTGATTGAGAATGATATTTAACATCTTGATTCGATCCTTATTTCTTCACCTCGTACACGGATTGTATAGCTATTTTATCTCCCTTGCACGTCGATTTTAAGCTAGAAAATAGACTTGCACATCCGTCTGGCCCTGCAAACTAAATAATGCAAAACCGTAATGCCAAGTCGATATTATGGATGAAACGATGAAGACACTTGTGATCAATCTTTTCAGTAGGTGTGGTAGAAAAAATAAAAGGGAAAATTTCGATTTCCCTACCGTGAAGTAACAATCTTATCATTGAAAACATCAAGTTACCTTCAAAATTGGTTACCTTTAACTATAGAACACCATTGACTCATAAAAGTATAAAAGTATAAAAGTATCCCTACCTTAATAAAATATTCTCGTAACAACACTGGTAGACTAAAAAGAAATTAATGCATAGTCAGTCATTGAAAAATGAAAAAAAGTAGTTGATTTATGTCTAGTAATTGAAAAGAAATTACAAATAAACTATTGACATGGCTTAATAGACTTAAATAAATTAATAATTTTCCTAAATCAGACATGTTAGTTAAGCAAATTACAAGACATGCCATCATATGCAAATCACAATAATGCCATCAAGATCAATTTTCAAAATTAAAAGCCATGCCATCTTCATCTTTTTCGTTCATTTATTTTCTTATCCTTACTGCATTGTCTTCATTTGTTTTTTTTCTCTTTGTTACTCTTTCTTCGTCTTTTTCTTCAGTTTTCCTTTCCTTTCTCTTTTCTCATCCTTACTCCTTTCATTTGTTTGGTGGAACTCTAGTAGCATTTTTCTTTTGTGTCAATGAGCACTTATGGCTGGATGAACAATTCTAATCTATTGGACCCACCGTAAGACTTGGCTTTAATCTCTAATTAACGATCAAGAATAATGCCAAGAACCGGAGTTGTGAGAAAAAGAAAAAAAAAGGGAGAAGAATAAAAAACAGTGAATCAAAACAAAGAACACTTGATTTTGATTATGATATTCAACTAGGAAAAACGTTTTGAGGGATACAGCCAACAGTGGAATTTATTAACCCCGAAAGGATCACAGGCTTTCTTCTTCATAATTTTATTAATCCTAGAGATTAAAGAGCAGCTAGCCTTGTCCATTATTTAGAATAATTATACTGCTAGCTAGTTAGAGCACAGTGATTACACAGACATTGACCTTTCTGTAGCCGGAAATAACACAACATAAAAAGCCGGCTCATCATTACGAACCAGAACCAGACGTCGAACGCCACCCTCATACGAAATGCCAACGCTTTTGCAGAGTTTAACGCAAGACTCGCAAACAGACGGACAATGAACAATTTTGTATGCACCTGGAAGATTAATTTTCTCAAGCTTAAACCAATTTAGCAACGTTTCAGCTCCAGGGTGACCGTCAAGTCCCCCAGTTGTTATAAACCATTTGCCTGATGAAGCGTCATAGTTATCAACTTTCCACAACGGTAGCTCGTTACAATGCTTACTTCCAGATAGTAACTCGACGAATCCCAAGTTGAGATCAGTGGACTCTCTGACAATTGTAGAATTGTCATACGGTGAAAGTATTAAGCTCTTTCCCCTTTGCATATCCGAAGGTAATTGGATAACATCCAACGGACAGTATCCGTTTCTGCCTCCGTGTAGACTAACTCCACCGCCGCCAGCTCCCCAGAAGGCTGAGACTATATGGTACTGAAGGGTGGATTGGACCTTGTTGCCATGGACATCAAGGAGAGGTTCAGGAACTGATGAGGTGCCCAAGACCAACAGAGGGCTTGAGGCTAGGGCAAGGATAAGGATGGAGAGTATTGTTGCTAATAAAGTGTTTATTTTTTTCATTTCAAAGCTATGATATCTGTTCGATGTGTGTTGCATTCGGTGAAGAACAGTTTGAATTTATAGTGAGCTAGAGTAGCTTAGCTGATAAGGTCTTTCGGGTAGCTCTAAGCAAAACTCATGCATGATCGAGGGTTTTTAAAAAAAAAAAAAAAATTAAAGTTGTCAATTTTCTAACAGCTATCCCAAAGTCATGCATGATAATGGTTTTTTTTGGTTTATTTATTCAAATTAATTTTTGCTGTCGAACTTGCATTCATACATGATTCCACCTTCTATCTGAAGACGCATCGTAAAGATATCAAACGTATAATTCTTTTATAGAACATACACTGTCCTTTTCATTAAAATAAAGAAATAAATAATACACTATCTTTACGATTATCGTTTGGTAATTGATGATTAGGATGTTATCCCCATGACTCAGGAAGAGTTACTGGATTATAAGCTTGAGACTTGAGTTAGTTTTTTGGTATGAGATAGGATTAATTATGGGCTTTTATAAGCCATCAGAGCTAGGCACAAATACTAGTGAGCCGACACTATTTTATTAGGATATTATACCTCATCAACTGTGAGTAGTTATTACTTCATTAGGCTAATAATAAAAGCTTGAGGTAATTTTCAACTTTTTAACTAGCTTTGGAGTATGAATTTAAGCTCCATAGCTTTAGGCCCGTTGTTGACATGCTGTTGATCACGTGCACAAGCAGCCCCCTACACATTTTGTGAATTATAACTTGATTTGCTAATCAAACTAGAAAAAACGCCATTTTGAGTTAACCAAAATCTTAGTCGCATTAATTTAATTTTAAAGGTAGCAATCCAAATAATAGTATTTGAACACTTGTTACCGGCTTTGGTTGATCGCGAGGAAAGCGATGCTTGTAGTTTACATTGTCATTTAACCTAAAAGCTTAAATTTTAAAGTATGATGTTTTTGTTTTGGGGACATGAAAAAGATCAACATTGCATTTCTATCCAAAGTAAAATTATCGCATGTTTATGTGATTGACAACGTTTTACTAGGGATGGTAAAACCCCAGGCCCGGTTCTGGTATTTGAATTTTATGCTTTTTAAGTATTATATATGTATATTTTTAATTTTTTTTACAATTTTATAATTTTTAAATTTATTTCAATGAAATTGAATATGAAAATATAAACATCTAAATGTTTAAACTTTACATATATGTAATAAATGAGTTACACAAATATAAATATTTAAAATAATCTATATTTTATAATATATTTTTAATAAAATCCGAGTTTCGGGCTAACTCCCGGATTTAATAGGTGATGCCCAAAAACGGATCCACTTCATACTCGGGCCGAGTAATACCTGACCCATATCACCCAAGTTTGGTCTAGGTCCAGGTCGGACAGATATTTTTGCCACCCTTTTGTTTTACGGAAGCATGACTTAAACTATAATATATATTAGTGTGCATGTAACTATAACAAAAGAGATTTGATTTCAGTGTTGAACTTTGAGTTAGTTCATAATTGGATTAATTGTCATGACTTAATTAGCAAGATTTTTTTTTTCAAAAAGTAGTTTTATGATTTCTATGAAAAGGTTATTATACTCCACAACATATAGGGATGAAAAAAAAATAGAAAACAAAGGTATAAAAATATTTTAAGCCTTATAAATACAATAATAAGAGAAAAATTGTTACAAAAAGTCAAACATATAAGAAAGGGAGAAAGGGTATAAATATGTTAAAAAGTCTACTAAGAAGAAATGTACTTGTTTCATTTGCAGAGATCCAAAACATCTCACAAATGCTTGTCTTAACAAAGAAATGACTGTTTTAAAGAACCTATTAATCTTTTACATAAATTAGAAGAGATTTAGTAAGTATAAGTAGTAATGATAGTGAAGCCTATGGTATAATTAGAGATTGTGAAATTCTAAAATTAGAAGATTTAAATTCAAAATACGATTCTAATGAATCTAACGATTCTATTTATGAAGCATATAATTTTGTGAATATAAATCTAGAAGGATTAAACTTGGAAAATTAGAAGATTCATAAGGATTAGACCTAGAATAAATTGTAGAAATTAAATGACATGGAGATTTTTATGTGGTTCAAATTAATCAGTCCTACATCCATAAGGCTATGCTTACATAAAAAGTGATTCATTAAGTTGAGATATTATAACATATAGATTTACCAAACATAAAACTCTCAGTCATAGTTTATCACCATTCAACTTGCTCAACCTTAGACTAAACTGCTTCTTTTGAATAACTACCACCTCTCTTGATTCTCGATCCTCAAGATACTTTCCAAAGTGATAAAAATAATTCTTCGATTTTTCAATGTCTATATTCGAGATCTATATAAAGTCTCCATAAAGATAAAAGGAAATAGTCTTGTCACAAGACTTGAATAAAGAAAAAAGGAAAACAAATCAACATAAAATCATGTGTCAAATCTAGATTCTCTAGAGAGGAAGTTGAATTTTACTTCTCTACTTTATGGTTTGTGTTATGCTTCTTCAATTGTGAAATAACTCTCTTTATATAAGCATTAGGGTTTTACAAAAATCACAAGCCTTAAATCTAAATAGAAATAAATCTGATAACCTTGCCTTTCTTGTCTTCTAAGAAGTATCTAGAGTATTTAATAAACATCCTATTTAAACTAATTTCTTGCTCTAAAAAATTTCTATTCACCAATTATAGAATCTCATTACTAATTGACTTGCTAAGTTAGATGTCTAATTAAACTAAGAAATAAACATTCCTACTAAACTGGAACTAAATTAGAGATTTAATAAGTTAAATCCTATTACAAGATATTTAATAAAAAAATTCTAATTTAACTAGACATGCCAGAAGATGCCAATCCTTTAAATAATGGACTTAACAATCTCCTCCTTTGGCATCCTTATGGCAACAACAATCCTTCTCAAGTCTTCAATGAAATCTTAGTGCTAAATCATGAATTTGAAACAAGCATAAACATCAACAAAGAACTAATCAAAATAAATGGCAATTACCATGTTAGTCCATCAAAAAACCAAAGCAGAAATTAAAATAAAATACTTATTTTTATTAATCAATAAATTGCAGGCAGCATTGAGCACAAAAACAAGATCAATAAAAAATAAAGTCCTCCTAAGAACTAAAAATCCTAAGATCCAAAAATTCTTGAACAAAAATAAAATTGCTTCCTGAAATAGAAATATGATTCCCCTAACTTATTTCATCGCGCAATTAAATTTTTGTGATCTTATTTTTATATTAAAAAATATAGATGTATAGACTAAATGACCTAGATTTAAATGATCCAAAAATATGATTTAGAAGAATAATTAGATTAGTAGAAAGACTATACAAGAGTAATCAGATTAGTAGAAAACTACACAAGTTTTAAGAGAAGACCCAACTAAATATTAGGATAAAAACAAATCTAAAGCTGATTTAGACATAAAAAGTGTAGATTACACTATTAAAATAGCTAAAGAAGACTATAGTCTACAAGATATGAAAAAGTTTACTATTTAGATAGCATAATTGTTAAAATAAGTAGTGCTTAGGCATAGTAATAGTAAGCATAGAAATATGGTATTTATTGTTATAAACCTTGTAGAAATTAGAAGAGAAGAAGCACGAATGATCATAAACTATAAACGTTGGAATGATAATACATAGATCAATATCAATTACATGATAAAGATTAGTTAATTAATTGCATCTAAAATGCTAATATATTTAGCAAGTTTGATTGTAAATTAGGATTTTGGCAAATTATGATGAATGATAATTTCATTCCATGGACTACCTTTAGCTGTCCTAAAGGATATTTCAAATGGATAGTTATGTCATTTATACTAAGTAATGCCCCTTCTATCTTTCAAAGGAAGATTAATCTAATATTTAGAAAATATATTTAATTTGTTCCTGAATATATAGATGATATATTAATTTTGAGTCAGAATTTAGAAGAACATTATAATGATTTACTTATAGTCTTTAATGAGTTTGTTAATAATAGATATATAAGTAGAAAAAAAGGAAAATAGAACTCTCCAAAGAGTACATAGAATTTCTAGGAATGAAAATAGAAAAAAGAACAGATGAAATTATAGGAAGACGTAGTAAAGAAGATACTAGATATTCCAGATAAAATAAAAGATACCAAAAAATTAGAAGCTTTTTAGGAATATTAAATTATTCTAGAATGTGCATAAAGGACTTCGATAAGTAATTGGACTTTTGTACAGTAAAACCAAACCAAGAGATAAAAAATTCTTTAATTCTTCAAATATAGAATTAGATAGAAAAATAAATACCAGTTCTAAAGAATTACTGGTATTAACTTTACCATTAAAAATTGAGTATAAAGTTATAGAAATAGATGCTAGTGAGAATGGATGGGGAGTAGTAATACTCTCCAAACTAAGTAAATATGATAATAAGAATACTGAAAAGGTTGTGGATACTCATCAGGGCTCTATAAATAATTTAACCGGCTTAGAATACTTGATCTTTGGGGTCACTAATGCTTCAAATAGTTTTATATTATTTTTTAATCAACCTTTCACAGTAAGAATCGATTGTGAAGCAATGATTAGATTTTATAATAAAACTAATGAGAAAAAATAAGTACTAAAAGAAAGTTAAATTTTGTTAGTACCATAGCAAGTAATGGATACAAGGTAGAATTTGAACATGTCAAACGAATAGATAATAGACTAATTGATTACTTAAGCAGAGAAATTTATTTCAACATACTTTGTGATTTTACAGATAGATGGCAAGAAAATGACCTTCCGTCAGATTAGTTTACAAACACTCCAAAAGGAGACTAATTTGTCTTTCAAGCCTTTATCTGGTTACCAAATAGATGAATCACAACAATGCCTTTCAACGAATGTAAAATGTAAAGACTGATAGTAGAAAGATCTTAGCATCTTTAAATACATTAATATTTTTTTAAAAAAATTCAAAGTAGATTGTTAGGTAAAAATTTTAGTTTTTATGGTTTCTAGAGGATTTACGCCATGTTTCTATGATACTTGGCCAGTAATTTCTCAACAAATTACAAATTTTTACAAGCCTGATTGTTAAGGATTTTATGATTTTAAATCAGCCTTTAATGTTGCAAAAGAACGAAATTGGTTTGACCTTTTTTATAAACCCATTAGCAAAGGAAATAGCTAGTAATATACCATTTTTATCTTAACATCTATTACGATGTGTGAAAAATACACAATGCAATGGAGTTGCTTCATCTTCCATTAAGGCTTTTTATTTTATGCTCATTATGAAACAATAGTAAAAAATTTTAAAAGATTAAATGACCAGTCTCGAGATTTGTATGAGGAAGAGAATCTCTAAAAGATGAGCTCAAGTCTTTATTAGCCCATTGGCGGATAAAGGCAAAAACCATTAACCTTACTAGTTAAAACAAATAATGAGTGCAAAATACTTTACTCTATTGAGCTAGAATTGAAAGAAAGAACTTTTTTTTTTCTTACACATATTGAATTCACAAAGCTGCAGTATGGTCAACTTATTATCAAAGCGCATCTTGCTAAAATGCAAAATGAGAAAATGGAATTCATTCAATGTTTTCTCATAAATTATGACAAACAGAGCTGTAAAACTCCAGAATTTGTTCACTAAGCACTTGGACTTCTTACTAAGGGAGATCAACCACTAATATATCGACCACTAATATTAACTCGATAGTTATTATTAGATTTTAGTTTTCTTAATTAAGTTATTATTTGAGACCTGGATCAAACAAATGCATTTAGGAGAAAGTTAGCATCAACCATGCTTAACCTAACGGCAATAGGGAAACAATTCGTGGCGGCTTATGTTTAATTAAAAGCACCAAAATGGTGATTCAAGAATGAATTATACTATGAATATCAAGCGCGATATCCCATTTTCCTTGAGGGATCTAACATCATCAGAGAATTTGTCAACTTGGAAGGCTCCGAAAAAGAAAAAGCTATGGTGATAATTCTACCAACACTATCTTTAATCACATGAAGTATTTTAGTCCACATACGTAGAAAGCAAATGATAAGAAAGAAGTAGAAGATAAAGATAAACAACTAGGGAAAGCTTTATAAATAGAAAGGGTTACTTCTTTCCTAGATAGATCAAAGAAAATCAGCAAATTAGAAAATCATAAAAAAGAAAATCATTTTGTGGCAAACTTCAGTCTCAATTTGTAAAAGCTCTTAAGCTCTTATTCAATTAGTCATTGTATTCTAGAAGATATTTTAGGTAATATATTTGGCATAAATTGTGGCTAAGTTATTTAGGTCTTCTCTAATAGAGAAACCTAATCATTTACAAATTTCTATATATTTACAAATGAACAAGTTTTTATGTTGTAGATCTTTCATTAAAAATAAGGTATTCTTTTATTTGTTCATAATGAATGTTTTTCAATCTACTAAGAATAAAATTAGACTTTGAAGCAAAACTTAGGTTTCTAGAAAAACTCAAAATTTTGAAGAAGGACCTTTAAGTGCCCAGGTTAACTTTTAAAGTATTGTTTTAGCCAAAGGATAGCCCTTTTAAGAAGGGAGATTTTGTGTTAGGATTTTATGCCCCAAAAGGAAATTTTTTTTTAAATAAACAATTTGGTTTTAATCACAAAAGTTTGAATTTATATTTTGCATTTTTGGGAAACAATTTTTGGAAATTTTCAAAAAGAATTCTGATTTTGCTTAGTATCTATGACAAAACTATTTGTTAACTAATCAATTTGACAAAAGTTTTAAAAAAAATTAGAGAGTATCTAGAGGAGAAGAACAACTATTTATAAGTATTTTAATAAAAATTTTATCTTGTATGCCATTGGATAAATACACTGCTTTTGCTTTACAACATTGTTCTATTGAAACATTTAGTTAGTTCATCAAACAAGTTGATAATTTAGGAAGACTAGCTATAATAACAAGTCAAATGACTATAATATTTAACTTAGAATTATTGCTAATAGGAGAATAGAAGTAGCATTGAATCAATGATATAATATAGGATTAGGAAATACCAATTTGGAGTGATTAATATAGAAAAAATTATAAATAGAGGTACAAAAGTGTGTTTTACCTTAATAAAATATTCTTTTAACACTATTGTGAAACTAAAAGAAATTGATGTATGGCTAGTCATAAAAAATAAAAGCAGGTAGTTGATGTACGACTAGTAATTGAAAAATAAATTACAAATAAATTGTTGAAATGACTTAATAAACTTAAATAAATTGATAATTTTCTTAAATTAAACATGTTAGTTAGGCAAATTGCAAGACATGCTATCATATGCAAATCACAATAATGCCATCAAGTTCAAATTTCAAAATTAAAAGCCATGCTATCTTCGTCTTTTTTGTTCATTCATTTTCTTATCCTTACTCCTTTGTCCTTTCCTTTCATTTGTTTTTTTCTCATTATTACTCTTTCTTTGTCTTTTTCTTCATTTTTCCTTTCCTTTCTCTTTTCTTATCTTTACTCCTTTCATTTGTTTGATGAAACTCTAGTAGTAATGTTCTTTTTTTCTTTGATTTTTCATCTTTTTATATCTATATTTTCTTTAAATACCTTTATATATAGAGTGAAAAAAATAATGATAATAATAAAAAATATGAAATAAGGTAAAATATTAATGTTTTTCCATTAGTAGGTGTTAATTAATTTCCATATTAATTTTTTAAAATATGAAAAGGAAAAATTTAGGCCATTAAAAAAAAAGATCATATAGGCACAAAATAAAAATATTTTAAATTACTAGGGAGTATACTATAAATATTTAAAATATTTATGTGTGTTTTATAAAACCGAAAATGTAATACTCCACATTTATAATTATAACTAGAGTGAATAAAAACATATAGAATATTCAGCATTGTAGTGTAGATAAAAATTTCAAATTAATCATTTATAAACATAAAACATAAAAGGTTTGTTATACAAAAAATTTGTTAGAAAATACAAAGATTCCTTAGTAACATATCTCAAAACCAACTCCGTAGCTAAATTAACTTATAATATTGATGCTTGGATAGAAACACAAGTGAGCTCATTTTATAACACAAGGTCCGATTATGTCTATATGCATTTCGCTTTGGTTTTGGGACTTGGCGTCAGCTTGCCCCACTCCCTAATTCCTGCAATGTAAGGACTACATGAGTTAATACTCAGTAAGTAAACGTTTGATACATGTATTAACTATTATGCACATGAATAACTGAATGAAATGAGTGCAAAATCTTTTCGTGAAATGTAATAACATAAAAGAACTTTGATAGGGCCCTCGATTTATTGTATTATAGGCTAGCACTAAATAACATGCCCTTGAGCCTAATTAATTGATCTTTTGGGCGTTATATATCGCCGTTCTCAAAAGATCTCTTTTTACTTAGTTTAAAGAGTTTGTCCTCTTTGTAAACTTTGCCATCTAGTAGTACAACAATCTATTTGAAAAACAATCCTTAAAAACATATTCTTATGAAATAATTCATGAATTATATGTGCCAAATGCAACTTACATCATAACATGTAAATTTTCTAGATGCATAATAAAGGTAAAACATAGAATTATTTTAAGACAACAATATTAACATAAGTGGCAGCACCGTCCATATAAAAATTAAGGAAATAGAATTATAATATAGGCGACAGGGCCAACTATATAAAGAATAAATAACATACATCATATCTTAGGTGGTAGAGCCGACTATAACATAATAAAATAAAAATATTATATATTAGGCGACATAGTCGATAATACAATCAAGTAAGTAGCAAAGCATCACATTATAGGCGGCATAGCTGACCATGGCATAATAAAATACAGCATCATATATAAGGCGGCATAATCTACCATACAATCAAGTAAGTAGCAAAGTATCACATTATAGATAGTTAAAGTATTATATTATAGGCGGCATAGCCGACATAATGTGATGATTAAGATAATATCATAATATAGACAGCATAGCCAGCCATGTAGAAATTAGAGAATAACCAATTGTACTAGAATAATAATAATCATAAGATAAATGATTATTTAAAACTAAGTTTAGTGTAAAAAAATTATTATTCAAAGCAAAGTTAAGCATATCGTCCTTACATTACAGTTAAAGTGTTACTTACCTCTTTTTCTTGATTTCTCTAAACCTTCTTTTCTAACTTAATAATTTCTCTATTAATAATGCTTCGGCTTAGAATAGAAAGAGTTGGATTTATAGGGTTTACGAAAATAAATGGGCTCGGGGGTATTTATAAAATTTTCTTAAGTTCGTGAATGACCAAAATTTTACCACCATAGCACTTGATTAATAGTGAAAATTTATCTCTCTATAAATATCTTAGTAATTTCTAGAATCCTAAAATATCTATACATCTTTTATTACATCATCACTTATGTCATTGCTTATGTCATCATTACCTTAGAATTAATTATTTTATTCTACTATATTATTATTATTATTATTATTATTATTATTAATGCTTAAAAGAGCTTGTTAACTTAAGGTTAATTATACTATATTTGAGTAAGAAAATTATAGCTCACATAAAAAGATTTGGATCCGTGAAAATTAGTCTACCTAAGTGTGACTTTTATCTGTTAATTGACTGCTAGAAAAATGTGGAAATACTATTTTATCCTTTTAGTTGTTAAAAATAATAGAGAGATAACGAATTCTGAGGGGTAACTTGATGTTTTCAATAGTATGAGAGGAGATTTGAAGATTGTCACTTTACAAGGGGTAGGCCAAAATTTTACCAAAATTAAATGTATTTCGATTTTATGGATGAAATGATTATGCATGTGTTCTTGGTGTAGAGTTTGCAATATCCAAAAAGATGGGCAAGGAACATGTACAAAATACAAAATTGAGTAGCAAAAGAGATTTTAACAGTACGAAACTCGTGATTTAACCTTTGCCACAATCTGCTGGTCCTCACCCCCCGAAACACTATTTGGCAAAATAATCAATCGTCGGACAATTTGCATTTCTTCCACTCAAATTCAAGCTGGCGATGAAAGTAAGTGGCCATGCACCTTTTCTTTGTTTTTTTTTTTTAATGAGCTCCAACAGAGAGGAAATTTACTGACATTAAAGAACTAATACAACATATTAGAAGGGATGCAATGTTCCTTATCAAAGCTAGGCAGCTAGCCATGCAAACGTGTGCGTGTGGATTCAACCATGAATACTATTACGCCACTAAGGGTTTTCTGCGACAAATAGTATCTCGTCACTGAAAGGTATCATTCTTCTAACATTTTTTTATTATTATGAATATTTAAATATTTTCACTTTTAACATTAAATTACAAAACATAATTAACACCATAATAATTAAAAGACAATTGATTAATTTAAAAATTATTATTATTATTGATGAAAAATACAAAAACAATTACAAAGTTTATCTATTCTTTTGAAAGAAAAATCTAACAAATAAATATAAATTTCTTTATTTTCTTCATCTTGGTTTAATTGATCTTGAATATTTCTTAAAAATAAACATGAACAATAATTAGTTAACTCTACACATAACAGTAATATAACTTGTAATAACTAAGATAAGTAAAACAAAAGAATTACATCATGTTGAAAATAAAAGAGAAATAAAGTAGAGATTACCATGTTAAAAATAAAACAGAAAAGAAGTGGATATTGAAATAGAAAATAAAGAATAAAAGTAAGAGAATGAGAGTGAAAGAAAAAAAGAAATGGAGTAAATGATATATAAATAAAAAAAAACTAGAGTTTTCTAGTGTTGAAATTTAAAATTCATCACTAAAACATAATTTTGCCAAAAATATGTTTAAAATTTGTCACTATTTTTTGCTGATTCTATTGCTAAATCATATTTTTTGACATGTTAATAAGTTTTAGTGATAAATCCGTTCATCACTAAATTTATTTCCAAAGAAACTAATTCAATCCTTGTAGATGGCTTTTTTAACCTATTAGAGTTTCAACTATGAAATCTATTTGTTAAAACTTTTTTTATGATTAAACTGATTCAACTTTTTTTAACATACTTTTTTAGCATTTCAAAGAGTTCTAGTAAAGAAATCTATTCATTGCTAATTTTTTTTTTCATAAAGAAACAAATTTCGTCACTAAATACTTACTTTTGGCATTTCAAAGAGGTTTAACAATGAAATCTATTTGTCACTAAAACTATTTTTGGTGACGAAGATATTTTGCTACTAAAACATATATGTTTTTTTTGGCATTCAAAGACTCTTAACAATGAAATATATCAATAAAAGTGTTCTTTTGTAACAAAGCTGATTTTGTTGCTGCATATTTTTTAACATGTTAAATAGTTTTCATATCAAGATCTATTCACCGCTTAAAATATTTTTTGCAACGAAGCTGCTTTCCTCACTATTGATGGCTTTAGTAATGAAAAGGTCATCATTACAGAGTACAATGTCATGGCTAAATGTATAGTTCTCATAATGAATATTTGTCACAATATATCAATTTTTTAATGTTAAAGGTTTTGGCAACAGCAATTTTATGGCCGCTATGTATGTTGAGTGCTAAAAAATATATATTTATAAATGAGAAAATTGTCATTTTACACTTCAAATTCTACTAACTTCTTTAATTTTATATATTCAAATCTTTTGTAATTTTAATTATGTCTGTAAGCATTTTATTTATTTTACGGTGATCATGGTCATTTCACAACAAACAAGATATCGGATGACAAAACGGACAGTAAATATAAACTCAAAATGGTCGAAAACCTTAGGAGGTGAATAAAAGTATAAATATCATTATTCACATGTACAATACTATTTATGGTACTGTTCATGATACTGTTCATATATACTGTACAATGATGTGACATTGACTGATGATGTGGTAGCATTTAATTAGAGGAATGATGTGTCATTGGCTGATTATGTGACATTAACTGATGACCTAGTTTGACTAATGAGGTGTCACAATCTTGTTGGATAAAATGTTTATGTACTATTGCCCGATGACGTGGCCGTATGTTAATGGATCAGAAAAAATGTGCGTACGATACATGTATATAAATGGGACGATAGCCTTGGTGATGTGTTCAACCCAATAAGAATTTACCATGTTGTGCAATCCTGTGCGTTCAAATTATTTTAATATGATGGTCATAATTTACTCATTGTATCTATAATAGGAGGGCTCTTCCCCTTAATTTGATACCCCTGATCCATTTTTGAAATCTATTTTCTGTAATTCCTTTGCCATCTTGTATTTTCTATGTATTTTAGTAAAATTTATTTTTTACTCCTAGTTCAAATATGAGTAACTAAATTTTTTTCAAGTTTAGGTTAAAAGTGATGTCTTAACATGTTCCATTGGCTAAATTTAGTAAATTTATTTTTATTTCTGCTCTAATTTCTATGGATATTTTGACTTTTCATTTACAGATAATAATAACGAAGTTATTACTGTTTGGCACGATAAGCCCTTAGCACCATATTACTTAAAGCGTGATTCGTGAGAAGTGAATATCCCCTTCATGATTAAATTGATAGTAATAAGAAAAATTAAGCCAACAATGCATGTTGATGTGAATCTAGATACCCAAATACTTCAATTTAATAGTTATTATTTTAATTTTTTTTCTACCATTTCAATTTAAAATTTAAGATAATATAAATCACTTTCACTATAATTCCAACTACCCACTTAGAAAATTAATTCAGCACATAATTAAAATCCATCTCGTTGTGGGATCGACATTCATTATCATTAATCTATTCTACAATAAAATTTATACACTTGCAAGTTCAATAAAATTTGTAGAACAAGTTTTTGACACTGTTGCTGGAGAGGTAAGTTATTTTAATGTATTGAATTAATTTTTTTAGTTTTTAGTTTTCTTGTATTTTTTATGAAAAAATTCTTTAATTTAATTTTTATAATTTAAATTTCTTTAAATTTTTATAATTTATTTTTCAAGTTATTTTCCTAGTAAATTTTTTGTTTTATCTTGTTAATTTATTCATGGAATTAATTCATAGAATTAATCTTTTTTAAATAATTTTTTAGTTGTTTTCTTTTAAAATTATTATTAAAAAATTACGAAATTAAAATAAAAATTAAAAAATGAATCTGCAACTCCTGTAATTTAATTTCTTTTCTTTTCTTTTTTATATTTCTGTAATTTAATTTTTATATCATTTTTCATTGTAATTTTTCATTTACCTTGTTTTTTATTTAATTTATTTCTTGTATTTTTTTAGCACTTATTTTCATAGTAATATGGTAATAATGTGATAAAGTTAGTATCGTAATTTTTTCCTCTATGTTATTTTTATTAATTTTATTCTCATTCTTTTGTTGTATTTTTTATTATTTTTTATGCATTGTCGCAGGTCACAATTACCTAATCTTCAACTCATAAACTTAGAATTAGAAAAAATACTTCGCATACACAAACACGTTAAAAGATAAGATCAAAATGGATTTGCAATATCAAGAACCAACACATGAGAGGTCATTTAAAGACTATTACAGTCCCTTCACTAACTTAAGCATATCATGCATAAGATATCTAAATGTAGCTGTTAGGATTTTTAAATTAAAATCTAGTGTGCTAAATTATCCCCTAACATTCTATGGGCTAGAAAATGAGAATCCATGTAATCATCTAAATGATTTTCATAGTATTTATCAAATTTTTTAGATGATGATGTTAAACTAAGATTTTTTCCTTTTTTATTAAGGAATAGAGCTTGTTCATGGTTTAATACATTATCTGCTAATAATATTATATCATAGGAACATATGGTAACAAAATTTTTAAATAAATACTTTCCAGTTCACAAAACCAATTATATTCGTAGGAAAATTTTAAAGTTCATCCAGAGAGAAGACAATAGTTTTTTGAAACATGGGAGCGATTCAACGGGCTACTCTTAAAATGCCTACATCATTGGTATAAAAAATCGCACCAATGCTAATAATTTTTAGAGGGATTATTGCCAAATGAGGAAGAATGGTTAATGACAACAAGTGGAGGAGAGCTAATGTCTAAAAGTACATAAGAGATTTGGTCCAACGACAAACAGAAAATTCTCAACAGCGAAATTGATCATTTAAGAATGTGAGAAAAATCAAGGGAGTAAATCAAATCCAAGTTGGAGAGTCAAGCTCAGGAATCAAAGAAGTCAAAGGGATAGTTGAAGGACTTTTTTGACAAATCGTATTTTTAATCACTGTTAAACCAACAGAGTCACATGACTATGACTCATATGCGGATCAAGCCAATCCCATAGGTATAATAAGAAAGCCATCAAACTATAACTCTTACTCCAACATGTACAATCCTGGATGGAGAGACCATCCCAATTTTTTATGGTCTCAAGGATTCCAATAGAATGGACCGGCAACTCCATCTCCACCAATGCAACCAATTCTTCAAGTTCTTCAAGCCTTTCAGTAACTATTTAGATCTTACAACTAAAATTTAAACTATTCTCAACCTAGAATATGAGATGATGTATTTTAGAATTTTAAAAATTCTACCTACTCCACGATCGAGCAACAGAATCACACCATTGATGGACTACGAAATGAGATGAGAGCAAGCTTCAACTCATAGAACCAATCTACTTTAAACCTCGAGAAGATGGTGGGCTAGCTTACCTCTTCAGTTCAAACCTTTGTAATGATTGTTGAGAAAGGTAAATTCCCGAGTCAACCAGTGCCTAACCCTAAAGGAGTCCATAAAGCAAGTACCAGTTTACCCCAGTAGCATGGAGAGATTAAAGCCGTCATGACCTTATAAAAAGTAAAAAATTCGACAACAAAGTGGAGATATCGATGATGAACATAACTCAAATTATATTTGCAAATAGTAAGGACTTATCATTAGAAGAGAAAGAAAAAATCAACCCACAGGAGTATATTCCTAAAGCTCCATTTCCCTAGAGGTTAGCTAAAGCAAACAACTACTAAGATTTTACAATGTGATTTTTATTGGCTAACTTTATTTTGAGATGTTTACACATTTTGTTCTTCCTTTGATAGGTATCAATGAATGGGGAGTATTTCTCAAAAGAATATGATGTCACTAAACCCAATTTTAGTGGTTGATATTTTTTATGTCTGGGGTATTAATTTCATAGGACCTTTTTCTTCTTTCTTTGGCCATCAATACATATTGATTACTGTTGACTACATATTGAAATGGGTAGAAGCAATTCCATACAAAACCAATAATTCACAAGGAGGTGATAGATTTTGAAAAGCAACATTGTTTTAAACTTCAAATTCCCTCTGGCAATAATCATTGATGATGGTACTCACTTTTGTAGTAAATTATTTAAAGCTCTTTTGACAAAATATTCCATCACTTATTTACCCTTAAATTATCATTTGCACAATATAAAAAGACAATATTACTCTTATGACATCATTATATTTAAACGACAACTAACGGTTTGGTGGATGACAGATACATTTTATCAACTTATGATGGATGACTGATAAATTCACAATATTGAATTTAGGGGTGTTTAAAATCTAATCTAATTTGCTCAATTTGTCTAATCCATAAAAATCTGATTTGAGGATTGGATTAGATTGGATTGAAAATTTAAAAGTCTATAATCGATGATTAGATATAAATTTACTTTTATAAATTCGCAAAAATTCGTGAATCCATAAAAAAAAGAAAATTTATTTAATTAAAAATTAAGCTTGTAAATATGAATTAGTACCTACTAATAAATAAATAAGCTAAAATATAGTTACGTTAGCACTATATTATATCTTATCTAATAATAACATGATTAAAAAATAATTAAATAAACAAATATAACTTCTTAAACAGTTAATTTTCATGTATCGATCTAAATAAGTGATAATTTTTCTTTTCAATATGCTATATTTTGAAACTTTGAATGTATTTTCTAACTTTATTTAAATAATTTATTTATTTAAATCGTATTTAATTTTAAATTTGATCTGTTATAAAGTTATTTTTATATTAAATCTTTTACTTAGTTAGTTCATGGATTTGACAAATTTAAAAATTTTTAGTTTATAAAAAAATTCGTATAACTATGAATTAGATATGGATTCTGTTAAATACACATCCGATCCATAGATATATAGATTGGATTTAGATTTAGTTTTACCAATCTATAAATTGGATTGGATTGAAAATTTATAATTTGTGAAATCATGAATCAGATATAGATTTATGTCCAATTGGCAAAATCCAATCTGTGAACACTCCAAATTGAATTCCAGCTTCTGTAAAATCCTAATCCCTCAAAATTTTCTTAAAAGTCATATCACATAATCATCTGTAAACTTGTTGAGCAATTGAATCTTTAAATCTCTTGAGTTTGACAGAAGAAATTGATGGGTTTCCAAGGAAATGGTTTCGTGAAGGTAATTCACAATTTTTATTTTTGGGATTTTTTTATAATTGTTCTTTTGTTTCCAATTTCATATCACATATCATTAATTTTTAACTTTTGTGTTGAATTGTGAATCTAGGAATTTTAGAAAATCAACTAAGGCTAATTTTTTTTCCTGTCAGGCTTGACATGGTAAAATAATGCCTCCTAATGGAAGAAGACCCAACTCCTGCACGGCTGCACCTCTAGCTTTTGGCCAACTGCACATTGTCCCAGTTTTGTAACTTCGCCAAAAACAAAGGTTTGTGTTTTGACATTTTCTTTTCAAATTATTATTATTTGCTTTTCTCTTGCTATCTTCTTAAAATTCTAAACATTTTATTGAGTTATTTTTTTAGTTATACTAGCTTCCCAAAATATATCACTGAGTTTTTTCTTTTTAGTTTTGTTTTACTATTTTTTTAGCATATTATTCTTGTATTTTTAGTCATACTATTTTTTTAAGAGATGCAAAAAAAGGACGTGTGTATAAAATTTCATTACATAACCCATACCTTTTTTTAATATGTAGTGTAGTTTATTGATATAAAAGATGTTTGTTTTGTGGTTTATAAATGTATAATTGTTTCCTTACAAAATTATGAAATTTTTATTATGTAGAGTGAAAATCAAACAAGTCAAGAATGTGATGATGAATTGAATGCACTTGTTCCAATAGGAATAATGTAATTTGTATTTGAAAGTCCATAATATTTATCTATAAATTTGAATTAATAGTATGGATTAAAATTATAATATTATTATTGTTTCCGTTTGCTAATGTGTGAATATGAAGCATAATGTCACAAAATACAAGTTGCTTGTTTGGGAGGGCTCTGAGGTTGCTGTAGTTAAAGAGTGTTGGTCTTCAAGTGATCCAAAAGCACTTGTTCATCATATTTATACTGAGTTAAAGAACATAAGAGGTATTTATGGAAGACTACACCTTACATGACATGCATTGAAGAAGCTGTTGGTAGTATAGATGCATGGCCTTATAGATTCTACAAATAGAAATTTGCGTCATTCAAATATTTAGGTAATTTATTGGCGATTAGCTTTCATATATTTTCTTGAGCAATTCTTCATTTGTTTTAGTGTATATGACAACTTGGAGCTTGAGGCATCATATACTGCTTTTAATGACTCGTGCTAGTGATAGTTGTTGGCCAGAAAATATAAGTTTGGAAGCGTTAAGTTGATGATATATATATTACATAAGCTGTAATTTGTTTTATCAAATGTCTATGTTTTAAGGGAGATTCTGTCAAAATTTTTGCGAGGAAAAGATTAGTTTCATATTTGAATTCAGTGCTTACATTTTTTGTTTCAATTTACAATGCAGGCCATGTGGATAAATACTTGTAAAGGAGTTTCCAATGCAAATTGAAGATGAAATAGTAATTTTTGTGTTTAATCATCATCTTTTTATTATAAGCTGTGGCATTATAATTTGTAGTATTCAATAATTACTACTAAAAAAATAATACTTTTAGTAACATAGGCTAACATAACACTTTATAAAGTGCTACGGTTTATTTTAATAGCACTTATCACGTGCTACTATATCTTAGTTTTGTTGCAGTGTCTGCAACTAAAGTTTTCAGCTTTTGCGCCTACTACCTTGCTCATGACTGGATTGGGATTGTTGAGAAAAATATTCACGTTGGCCAAGGGTAATTATGTTACTCTCCGCTCGTGAGCTAACTTTAATTTGAGTATAAATTGGTTCCATACACTTCAATACCACAATGTGACAATCATAAATTTAATGTTGATTGGGAATACCTGCTTTATCTCCCTTGCACGTCGATTTAACCTAGAAAATAGTCTTGCACATCTATATCGTCCCTACACAATAAATAACCGCAAAACCTATGCCAAGTTGATATTATGGATGAAACCAAGAAGACAATTGTGATCAATCTTTTCAGTGGGTGTGGCAGAAAAAATTAAATGCATTTTGATGTTTTGGATGAAATTGATTGATGCATGTGTTCACGGAGTAGAGTTTGCAATTATCCAAAAAGACAGACGAGAAATATGTACAAATTACAATTACGAAATTGAATTGATAAAAGAAGATAATAACAATAAGAAACTCGTGATTTAATCTTTGCCATAGAGTCCGTTGGTCCTCATCCATTGAAACACTATTCGGCAAAGTAATCAATCATCTGACGTTTTGCGTTTTTCCACTCGAATTCTAGCTGGCAATGAAAGTAACTGGCCATACGCTTTTCTTTTTTTTCTTTTTTTTTTAAATGAACATCAATGCAGATTAAATTGCTTTAGATTAAAGAAAGAACAAAACAGATTAGAAGGGATGAAGTGAGGCTTCAAAATAAATTGAAGTTGAAATTGAGCTAGCCATGCAAATGTATCTACATATATATATTTTTTTCCTTTTTCATGCTAAATATTTTGTTTTCTCCTCTCAAATTGACGAATCGTGCCCTTTATTTTTTGTGTTTTTTTTTTAAGTAAGTCTCAACAAGCAACAGAAATTCATTAAAGTAAAAATAAAAATGATAATAATCATAATCAAAATCATAATCATAATAATGATGAAGACGACGGTGTCGAGTCGGGGGACTAAACGCCTCAAAAGAAAAAGAAAAGTTAGAACAGGTTGGTTATGAAGAGAAAAAGGTTTACTGTAAACTGATAATGAATTGATTGTTGGGATAAATAACATTTTTGGTAAAAACCATTATGTATAATAAAAGAATATCATGTTGTATCATTAGGAATCAATATTAAAATATACAGAAGCATACCTGAATGTATAATGCTGAATTATTCTCTAGAATTATGTGATTGATTTTTTAGATCTACACGTTCTCCGAGAGAGTCCTTTAATTCTCTCTGCGCTTTCTCTTTAATAATGGGATATCAGAAAGGATAAAAAAAATAATTATGACTTGGGGATCATAACTACTTATATAGACAACATTTTCCTACTGTTACTGTATATTCCTAATTCTGTCCATTATGAAATTAAAATACTATTAGGTTTCTAAACGTTGAAAATCCATACTCTGTTAGATACATTAAAGTTTAAAATACCGAAAACCTTAATGAATTACGTTAATTGGATTTAACCTTGTATAACAGTCCATAACACATAATTATTTACATACAAGCCTAATGTTAGATTAAAGTTTTAATAATATTGGATTAAAAAACCTAACATTGTAACACAAGAAGAAACACCTGAATCAAGATAATAAAGACTACCAATATCAGCCGAACCAACATCAAGTCAATCATCTTTATAGGTCAATCCAGGCTTCATCACCAACGTTCGCATTCCTTGATTAGAAATTGCATGAAATATCAAGAATAAGGAAATTCCTTTTTAGTCTCGTGAGTTCAAAAAATCTCGACGCATATAAAATCATTAGGATTTATTTCGATAGTACAATAAATATAAGCTTCCTAAATTTTGTGTATGTACTGTCGAAAACTCTCCCGCTTCTGTTGAGCAATTTAGTTACCAATTTTCAATTCTCTATAATAGTGTAATGATGATAGAAATCGGAACATTAAAGCATAAAAACTTAGCCGTGCCAACAATCAGACCCTTCTCTAGAATAATAATGATGATAGGTGGCAGAACCAGGATTTTATTACGGCGGGGCCGAAATGCATCACAAGTTCCGATACTGGGGTGGGGGCTGCTCAGCAGCGCAAATTTGAAGTTCAACTTAAAATTATGAATATGTAATTAAAATCTCGACAAAGATAAAATATATATTATTCAGATCTTAAAAGTTATGAAAATATAAAATATAAAATATAATATCTATATCAAAAAGGATCATTTTGTTCTTTCATAACTCGAAAGTCGTATATGATTGATTCACAGATCCTGTTTTCTAGGTAATTCCTCTCTTAATATATGTAATCAATGTGTTTGTGAGGAAAATCATCATTTATCTAATGAACGAAATTGCCATATGTTGGGGGGACAGATATTAATAATTTGTATATATATTTACATCTCACCCAATTCTAAAAGATCATTTTAAAAATTTTTGCAAAATTGGGGGTGGCTCGAGCCACCTTAGGGTTGCATGTGATTCTGCCACTAATTGTGGAGCATATTATCTCACATCCATGGGCAAATCCAACTAAGGGCGAGGAGGGGCTTTTGTCTTTTGCGAGCTATTATTTTTTCTTTTAAATGTGCCTGGAGTCCTTTTTCAAAGAGTTAAATAAATAGAATTTGTGCATAATTTCTATATAATAAAATACCTATAGTTAAATGATAAAATGTTATTTAGTGGTTTTGAAGACTTGGTTTCAATCTTAATAACCATATAATTTTTTTAGATATTTTGTACATATTATTTAGAGTACTTCAAAAAACATGGCCATAATGGGATCCGGTACTTAAATAAATAGATTATTATTACAATTTTATAAAATTTAAAAGAAAATATTGAGATTCTAAATGTGCATAAGTTAATAGTAAAAACAATTAAAAACCTAAATTAAATTAAAACTTTTGGAATTAAGCCCCCAATTTAAGTGTCTGGTCTGCCATTGTGGCTACATCAATTAAAAAGAGTTGCTAGCCTGATAATATAAGCTTGATGGCTTGATACAACTCTTAACTCTTGATTAGCTTTTGACTTAGATCTATGTGAAAACGTTTTAAAACAATTTAAAAAATATAAAATTACTTACCTTAAGAGGATCAAAGGTTATTTTATTAATAATTTTAATCCTAGAGATTAAAAAGCAGAGAGTCTACTTTATAATTTAGAATAATAATACTTCTAGCTAGTTAAGAGAGCATAGATTACACAAACATTGATCATTCTATAGTTGGAATTAATGCTATAGAAAAAGATTGCTGTAGTGATTGACCCTGCTTATTAACTTGCAAGATTCATTCACTGCCCTTGGATCTTTAATTGGATTTTACAGGTTGTACCCAAGAAGAGTGAACCAATAATTGATCAATTGAATTAAGAAACTTGATTGATAAAGAAACGAATCAAGAACCGAAAAAATAACAGAAATCACAGCAACAAACACTCAATAATTACGTGGTTCAATTGCACCAATAATGGCACAACCTACATCCATGGAACAAGCTTTCTATGGAGGTTTTATTAACAACAATGGAGAAACACTTTTACAACTTATACAAGAGAGCACAGGTGATTAGTATTAAAAATTATTTAATTATCAAGCAATATAAATATTCTTTTGTGCTTTTATTGTAATCTATATTTATGTTTATACAATATATTAGGAATGATTAATTATGTCTTAACTATATTTAATTTTCTGTATTTTTATGTGTTCATTAGGTAAAATATTAATTTCACATAGATTGAGACTCCAAATAAATAAATGGATATTAAATTTGGATTCTAGAGGTCCGTAAACCTTAAGATAAGTCAAGATTAGCTTAAAATTAAACTTATATAAAAAAGTTGACTTTTTCTGTTGACCAAACACTAATTGGATGATAAAATGAGCTTATAGCAGACATGAGTGCATCGGATCAATTGTCAACTTTGACTAAATATCAACCATTCATAATTTAATGGCCATGATCTCACCACATATCAATAGTTAGTGAAGCAAGTTGTAGGATTTGAATCTTGGTATTTGGGTCAATTCGATCCACCCATCAACTCGCCAAATCTCAACCATTCTTTAACTAAATTGGACGCTTCGTAGGTTAGACCTTGATATAATGGTTGTAAGAAGTGCATGCATAAATCTTATGGCAAACTACACAACGCTAGATTATGAATTTATTTTTCTATAAATAGAGCCTTATTTTTACGTTTTATTACACCTCTCTTCTTCTTAAATTCTCTCAACCTTTTTGTAATCCTATTTTTCGGGTGTATTTTAATATTTTTATAATTATTTTTATAAATAAATTTAATTTTATTTTGAATTTTAAATTTTAAAATTTTTAATTATAATAATTTAACTTTAATAATTATTTTTATTTCAATTATACTTAACTAAATAATAATAGTTGGGAGAAGATGAAACTCTTAAAAATAAATATGATTTAATCAAATTCTATTTTTAATTACATAAATTTAATTACTTTTTATTTAATTTTATACATATTTTATATTTTAAAATTTTAATTTATTGCAGACAAATAAGAGAATTTGGCACAATAAATTCTTAATATCTTAATATAAGGTATGATAAAATGATGTTTTCATTTGTTGTTAACAAATTAATTTTTGGCACAATAAATACTTAATTTCTAATAAAATTAATGAAAAAATAATGATAATGTTTTTATAATTAATCTTTTTGGTTATAAATATAAATAAAAATGGCAAAAAGTATTTATTAAATTTTATTTACTACAAAGAGTGGATGCATAACTCTAACTAATTTAATTTCATAATTTTACTTAAATTAAGTTGCATATATTTATGTTTTATTTTTATTTTTAGATAAAATAAAATAAATAATATTGACTTAAGACTTACCCAATTATAAATATAATAAAAAATTCTTATGCTAGGGAGTTAGAATTTATTTTTAAGTTGTGTCAAATTTTTGGCGACTTTACTAGGGAAAAAATTTTATGTAGTTTTATTTTTTCCTTTTTTCCTCTTTTGTGTAAAATTTTGTTCTCCCCTTTTCCTTTTCCTAAATTATGGTGTGTCCATGAAATCTTTCATAATCTTCACTTTCATCCCACATGGCTTACTTCTAAACTTCTAAAAGTTGTAATGTAGCCATAACATTATGAAAACTTTACAGAATGACCCCTAGACAAATTTTCTCATAACAATCAAACTTAGACCGACATCTTGGACCTACTTGTACTGATTTAGACTCAATTGGACTCATTTGGACTTAACTAACTAGCTACTAATCCTTATCTAACTAATTACTAACTTTAATTTTTTATTTTAGTTATTTAATTTTCAATTATTTTATCTTTTCACATTTATTTTTTTACTTTATTTTATTTTGTTAATTAATATAGTGGGTTTAACCAAAAAATTGTCACTTAATTTTAATTTTATTTGTATTTATATTATTTACATATTTAATTTTTATTTTGTGTAATTTTTTTAAGTCTTTTGGTACTAATTTGTTTGAATATTACCTTTGTGAGATAATATTTTATTTTTGTAATTTTATTTTTGTGCTTTTTTTGGCATTCACTTGTTTATATGTTTAGTTTTTTTAGTTATTTTAATTGTCGTTAGTTAAATAGAAGTTTATTTATTTTTATTTTATATTTTTTCTTCTTTTACATTTATCTTGTTTAATTTTCATTTTGTTTTTCATTTGTGTGATTCTTTTTTTTTATTGATTCATTTTGTATATCACCTTTACATCATACTTTCACATACACACATCATCATCATTGATGAGATGTTGGTTTCGAACTTCATGTAGTAGGTTAATTCATAGATCTCAATCACCATCACTAATCATGGATGAGATCCAAGGTGAAAATGTGTTGGGCGAACTTAATCCTCAAATTGATTAGGGAGACAACCACTCTCAACATATCAATATCAACAGAGAACTTTGAGAGATTACATAAATCCAACCAGAACCGGAGTACCATCGTGTATAGTATTTCTTGCAGAAGCATCTCTTCAACTTTAAACTAGGTATTATCTAACTTTTATCCACATTTCATGATTTAGAATATGAGAATCCATACTTACATCTAAGAGATTTTGAGGAAGTTTGAAATATATACATAGACTAAAACTGTAGCATGAGCATAATTAGATTAAAGCTTTTTCCTTTTTTATTAAAAGATAAAGCTAAAACTTGGCTATAAAATTTTAGATTTGGATCTATAAGACTTGGAATAACATGCAAGAGCAGTTTTTGAAAAAATTCTTTCCACCTTATAGAACTAATTCTTTTAAAAGGTACATCATTTCTTTTACTAAAAAAAAATAGAGAAATATTATACCAAGTTAGGATAGATTTAAATAATGGCTCAACATTTGTCCACGCCTTGATTTTGAAATTTGGTGATTGGCTACTTATTTCTACAAGGGTTTAACACCCCAAAGTAGACAAGTTATAGAAATAATATGTAATGGTGAATTTAGAGATAAAATTCCTGAAGACGCATTAGATTATCTCGGCCAATTAGCTAAAAATGCACAACATTAGGATATTGTTGGAATATTTGAATTGATAAATAAACCACAACCATCTCTATCCACTAAAGTAATCCATAACCTTAGGGAAGATCATGATTTATAAGCAAAATTTGCATCCCTAGTTAGGAACGTTGAAGCTTTGGAAAATAAAAGAAAAAAGTGATCATGCAAAATCCATTCAAGAAATTGGATGTAATGTTTGTAGTTTTAATGACCATTTCACTCAAAATTGTCCTACTTTGCCTGCATTTGAAAAATGTCTACATGATCAAGCAAATGCCATGAACACTTTTTATAAGCCAAAGCCATATTCATAGACTTATAATCCTGATTGGAGAAATCATCCAAATTCAGTTGGAGAAATAATAATAATGCACAATCTTCATAAGCACTACCTAACAAAATTTTCAAAATACCCAACCCTATGCACCATATGTTCTTCCACCATGGAAAAATTTAAAAGACATAATGCATTCATTTATCGAAAATCAAGATGTTATTAATAATCAAAATGCACAAAAGTTTTCTTATTTGTAAGAAACTCTTGCTAAAATTGCTTTACACTTGTAATTCAAGAAAAAGGAAAATTTTCACCTCAACCACAACTAAATTCTAAGATCCAGTAAAATATACCCATAGACCAAGTCAAGTCAATTATAAATTTTTGTAGTGGTAAAGTTATTGATAGATCTATTCCTGAACCTTTTGAAGATGATGAAAATTTAAAAGGTAAAGAAGGGCTAAATTAACTTACACCTAAACAAGAAATAACTAGTATCTCACCTGAACTGCCATTTCCGCATGCATTGAATAAACTAAGGAAATCAAACAACTCTTCCAAAATTTATGAAATCTTTAAGCAACTAAAAGTTAACTTCCTCTTTTAGATGCAATCAAGTAGGTATCTTCATATGCTAAATTTTTGAAAGACTTATGCACTGTCAAGAGGAAATTAAAGGTAAAAAAAAATCTTTTGTAGTCAAATAGTAAGTACAATTCTGTCTACTAATAATAAGTTGAAATATAAAGATCTTTATTGTCCTAGTATTTCTTATATTATTAGTAATTATAGAATTGAGCATGCTTTACTAGATTTTAGTGCTAGTGTTAATTTACTTCCATATTCAGTTTATCTTCAACCTAATCTTAGTGAGTTAAAATCAACTTTAACTACACTTTTGCTCGCCGATAGATCAATTAAAGTACGGGATAGTGGAAAATGCTTTAGTATAAGTTGATAAATTCATATATCCTGCGAATTTTATTGTCTTAGAAACTGAACATGTTATGAATAATTATAAACCAATTCTTGTAAGTTTAGGTTGACCATTTTTTAGCAACTGCTAATACTTTGATTAATTACAAGAATGGTTTAATGAATTTTTCATTTGGAAATATAACTTTGGAATTAAATGTTTTAAACATATGCAGGCAACCTAACAAAGAAAATGAGAATGGAGACGAGACTAATGAACAAAAGGAATTGCTTGAATCTTGCATAGAAGAGAATATTCAAAAAGGGAATTTTTCTTAACTCTCTAATGTTTGTTTAATTAATTCAATTAATTCAAATAAGCAACTTGCACTTAGTACTTCTAATATATATTTGTTGTTTGATTCTGCTCAAAATTTACAAAATGATGATAAGAAACCAAACTTTGATGAGCTTGAAATTATTGAAAAGACTGACTAACAAGAAGCACCTAAATTAGAATTGAAACCTTTGCCAGAGGAAGTGAAGTATGCTTATCTTCGAGAAGAATAAACTTATCCTGTTGTAATTTCTTCTGGTTTATCAAGCCACCAAGAAGGTAAGTTACTAACTGTTCTTAAAAACTATAAAAAGGCAATTGAATGGACTTTAAATGATATTAAAGGCATTAATCCCTTAATTTGCACATAGAATTAATTTGGAAGAAAATACTAAAACACGTCAACAATCTCAAAGAAGATTAAATTCACACATGAAAAAAGTAGTAAAAATTGAAGCCCTTAAATTAGTTGATGTGGGAATTATCTACCATATTTTTGATAGTAAGCGGATAAGTCTTACATAAATAGTGCCTAGAAAATCTAGAATCACTATTGTTAAAAATGAAAAAGGTGAATTAATTCTAACATGAGTTACATCTAGTTGGCGCATGTGCATAAATTATAGAAAATTAAATAAAGCCACTAGAAACGATCATTTTCCATTACCATTTCTTGATTAAATCTTAAAAAAAGTAGCTAAACATCTCTATACTACTTTTTAGATAGATATTTAGGTTATGATCAAGAAAAGATCACATTTACATGTCCCTTTAGAACTTTTACTTTTAAAAGAATATTATTTGGGCTTTATAATGCTCCTGTAACATTTCAAAGATATATGCTAAGTATTTTCTATGATATCGTTGAACATTATTTAGAGGTCTTAATGGATGATTTGGCTGTGCTTGGAAATTCTTTTAATGATTGCCTTAAAAATTTAGAGAAAGTTTTAAAAAGATTTATTGAAAACAAATTTGTTATGAATTGGGAAAAATGTCACTAACATGGTTACTTTTGAAATTATTTTAGGTCATATTGTATCTGTTAAAGGAATTAAAGCTGATAAAGTAAAAATAGAAGTCATATCTAAATTATCACAACAAAAAAAAGTTAGAGATATACGATCCTTTTTAGGACATGCAGAATTTTATAAAAGGTTTATAAAAAATTTTAGTGCCATATCTAAACCACTTTGTAACCTCTTATTAAAATTTGCATCATTTGAATGGACTGATGATTGCCAAAAGTCTTTTAATATCTACACCAATTATGTAATCTCCTAATTAGTCTTTGCCTTTTGAATTAATGAGTATTGCAAGTGATTTTACTGTTGGTGCTATTTTAGGATGAAGAAAAGAGGGTAAGTCTTTTATGATTTATTATGCAAGTAAGACTTTAGACAGTACTAAAATGAATTATTTTACAATTGACAAAAAATTACTTGCTGTAGTATTTGCATTAAATTTCGTTCATATTTGCTTGGCTCTGAGTCTGTTATTTTTACTGATCACACTACTGTAAGATATTTGATGACTAAACAGGATGCCAAACTAAGACTACTTCATTCGATTTTGCTACTTCAAGAATTTGATCTTACCATGAAAGAAAAAGCGGCGCTAAAAATTCATTGCAGATCATTTATCAAGACTTACTTCTAACTTCTGTACTGACGAAACACCTATCAATGATTCTTTCCCTAATGAATTTTTATTTTATGTTACTTCAATGCTATGGTATGCTAACATTTATTAATTTCCTTGTTACAGGTAAAATACATTTGTAATAGAATATTTAAGAGAAGAAGAAATTTTTTATTGAAGTAAAGAAATTTTGTTCGGATCATCCTTATTTATTCAAATATTGCCCTGATCAAATCTTTTAGCATTGCATTCATAAGAATAAGGTAAGTAATGTCATTGATTTTTGTTATTTCGAAGCATGTGGTGGACATTTTTCTTTAAGAAAAACTTCAGCTAAAATTTTATAGTGTGGATTTTATTGGCATACCATATTCAAAGACATATATGAATTTTATAAAACTTGTGAAAACTGTCAAAAATTAGGATCAATTACAAAAAGAAACATCATGCCCTTAAATCTCATATTTGAGATTGAAATATTTGACTATTGGGGAATTGCTTTCATAAGTTCATTTCTACCATCTTTTGGATTTGTGCATATATTAGTTGCAGTTGATTATATTTTAAAATGGATTAAATCAATTTCTTATGAAAATTATGATAGCAAAATTATGATTAAATTTTTAAGGAAAAGCATTTTAAGTCGATTTAGAATTCTTTGAGCAATTATCAGTGATAAAGGTAAGTATTTTATTAATAAATCATTTGAATCTTTAATGAAAAAATATGAAATTATACATAAAGTTGCTACTCCTTATCAAATTGAGAGATAAAATAAATTTTGGAA
Organism: Aegle marmelos; assembly: GCA_030449875.1. Taxonomy (NCBI): domain Eukaryota; kingdom Viridiplantae; phylum Streptophyta; class Magnoliopsida; order Sapindales; family Rutaceae; genus Aegle; species Aegle marmelos. The sequence goes on along the minus strand of JASUUL010000046.1, from coordinate 1,915,879 downwards.
AAATAGTTAACTCAAACAAAAAAGATTGGAAAATAAATTTTGGAAAAAATGATTAACTCAAATAAAAAAGATTGGTTTCTTCAACTAATTGATGTACTTTGGGCCTAGCGTACTACATTCAAGATGATATTAGGAATGTCACCCTATCGACTAGTTTATAGTAAACCTTGTTAGTTACTTGTTGAACTTGAGCATAAATCATTTTAGGCTATTAAAGCTTTCAATTCAAATTTGGATGATGATAGTAATGTGCGAAAATTACAATTGAATGAGCTTGACGAATTAAGAAATAATGCATATGAAAATTCAAGAATTATTAAGACGAGCAAAATTTTTCATGATAAAAGAATTTTTCAGAAAACATTTGAAATTGGTCAAACAGTGTTGCTTTATAATTCTCATCTTCATTTGTTTACAGGAAAGTTAAAGTCAAAGTGAAATGACCCATTTACCGTAAAAAATTGTATATCCATATAGGGCTCTAGAAATCGAGAATCCAAAAAATAATGTCACATTTAAAGTTGATGGACAGAGAATAAAGCCCTATCTGGAATAACAACCACGTGAACAAAGCATTTATAAAAAAAACATAAATTTTAATTATGTTTTTTTTATAAGTGTTTTAACTTTTCATCGTAGCTTTATCATTTGAATTGTTTGACTGTCTTGAATGATACGCAATAATATTTAAGTTTGTAAATAAATTTTTTTAATACATCATGAGTACCTCAATAAGAAAGATCATGCTTAGACATCTTAAAAACCTTAAGCATGTAAAATATCACTTGAGAGGCTTGATACAAAGTTATAAATCATATCCACTTTGGGATGTACAACTACCAAAATTTGTTTCGTATGTTAAAAATCTAGAAAAACAACTCTGGAAAATAAAAAGTGGTGTCAATTAGAGCTTGAGGTTGAATCAATAAGAGGACAATTGTAAGTTCATCTTTTTTCTTCTGTTTTTTTCTTTTTCATTTCTTTTTATATTGGGTTTGATTTTGTAGTTTTTTTTCTCTTCAGCTTATTTTGATTTACTTTTCCTTACAAGTGGCGGATAACGGTAATCCTTGACTTCTTAAGTTAGTATCCTCATTTTTTCATAATAACTGAAATAAAATCAAGTATGAAAAAAGTACAACATAAACTACATAAGTATTTTCCCTCTCTCTCTCTCTCTCTTAGAATGCTCGAGAAAAATTTTACAAAGCATGTTGTGAACTATTACATTTGTTAATGATCAATGGCATTTTTTCTAACATTCATTGATTAATTGAAGCAAAGGTTCGTGAAATACAAATAACCAACCCAAGAGGGGGGGTGAATTGGGTTATTAAAGATTATTTTACAAATGATTCAATCTAATGCCTTAATGTAAACAAAAATTAAGTTTTACAGCAATATAAAAATTAGATAATGCTTGTAAAATAAATGAGTAAGGGAAGAGAATGCAAACACAGCAAGTTTTACGTGGTTCGGCAATCCCCGCCTACGTCCACGCCTCCAAGCCAACCGAGCTTGAGGATTTCACTATCCAAGCCTCTAAGGCTTCAAACGTTTACAATTGACTTCCAAGGTGTCAATGGACCTTTACAATCAAGAGATTATTACCCTAATCTCTTTACCCCAAGTGTTTCCCTCACTTGAACACTCTCAATACATTGCAAAATAGAAAATACAAAGAAACACTCTCTATAAGAATAGATTCACAAATAATAGCACAAAAATGATTTAATCTCTTGTGATTTGCAATATGGAAGCTCAATATATGTTTTTCAAACTTGTTTTGATTGCCGAATCTGTTAAAATGAAGTTGGAAATGAGTTTTTATGTTTAAAGCTCAAAAAAACTAGCCGTTATTGTCAAATTCCAGGTCTTTCAAAGCGGCTAACCGCTTAATTTAACCAGACTCCTTTTTATAAAACGAAGTTACTGTTAATTTTGAATTTTGCTACATGAATAATGCTTCACGAAATTATGATTTTACCTCAAAACTTATTCAAATTATCTTTATGGCCCAAAACGTTATAAAACTTTTCAAAACAGACTCCAATCTCGGAAATTTTAATTATTATTTAATTCCTAAAAACATTCTCAAATTATAGTGTGGCCCAAACTAAAGAAGATCTTTTCAAATAAGTCCTTTTTGAGTTTTAGCTAAATCACCATAGTCTTGAAAGTTTTCAAAATTTTTCACTTAAGCCCCAATCTATCATAAGTTACAATATAACCCAAATGTTTTAGAGCTTAGAAATAAGTCCAACTCCAAAAATTAAAGCTATTTCATTTTTATCCAAATGACTTAAAATCACAAAATGTTTTATCTCATAAATATAAAATTAATTTAGTTAAAAAAATTATTTTATTAACATAAAACTTGAGCTTCACAAATGCTAATCAAAGTATAAATTAAATCATACCGCTTTTTTAAGAAAATTGTCGCAACAAATTAACCGTTGAGCCAAATTCTTTACCGTTGAGTGTCTTGAACTTGATTTCACTTGATTCCACTTGATTTATTATCCTTCAAAACTAATGAACTTGTGAAATACAAAATGAAACACTTTAATGCATATGTTTGTTATCATCATAATATTTATAACCTATTAGGCTAACAATCTCCCCCTTTTTGATGATGACAAACATCTCATGTATTTTGATATATATATATGCTCCCCCTTAATACATGGCGTATATAATCAGATTTAAAATAAACTCTTTATGAAATATGATCTATAACAATTTTTAAGCTCTCCCTCAATATTTCAAAAATATGCACAAATGTGTAAAGAGAAAATATAATACCCTCTCAAAATACATGACTTCTCCCCCTTCATCATCAAAATTAAACTAAGGCAATAATAATCAACCAAATACAAGCAAGAGACATGAAGAGCTAAAAATATATCAACAAGTCATAATATAGCATCCAAATGCAAAACATCCAAATACAAGATATCCAAAGACAAAGCATTCAAATACAGAACATCCAAGCATCCAAATACAAGATGACCAAAAAGACAAAGCATCCAAATAGCTCATAATAATCAACCACAATTCATACGAAAAATGTAAATGCATAAAAATATGTGGTGCAATTGTGAGAAAAAAAGCTATGGAGATGGTGGATGTGATGAAGATGATGGTGGCGGAAACCCAAGAGCTTTAAAAAGTCTGCTGCCATCAAGAATCTTCGCTTGGTGTTGATCAAATAATTCTTCTTCTTGCTGCTCAAAGAGGCGGTGCTCCAAAGTAGATTGAAATGAAAACAAACCGAGATTGAAGTCGGCTTTCTTTGTGTCGAAAGAGAGTCCATTTTAGCCAACATCTTCGTGGCAACAAGGAGTTTTGGAAGAACCCGCAGAGGATGGATAGTGAGAGCGCAAAGGGGACACTAAGATCGGGAAGGTCGTTTCGGTGGAAGAACATCGTTGAAGAAGCGATGATCTGTAGGAGCAAGTTCGAAACCTTGGTGGAGTATCTCCGATCTCTAGTCCATTTGCCTTCTACCCGGATAAATCTAAGTTGGCAATGGCATCATCTCCTAGTTCTCTTGAGTTTAAAAAGGTTGGTTCGGTTATGGGTACTCGAAAATGTTTAAGGATGCGAGTAATGATACTACCATGGGGAGGGACCTTTTAGCCATACAAGGTGTGCTAAGCATATGATTGAGTATAATGTATCCAACATTAAGTTTTCTACCCTCCAAAATACAATCCAATAAAGCCACATCCAATCGGTTAACTTCATCCCCATGACCATATCTAGGAGTAATCACATGATGAAGAACATAATGTAGGATTCTAATTTGAAGAGGCAAAGCTTGAGATTTTAATGATGATCGACAAAATTCATCGGACAAATCACGTCGGCGACAAATTTTTCGAACAACATTTTCAAGAGAAAACCATGGATGATCTATTCTAGCTCTAGCACTATAAATTTCTAATCCCTCATTTGGAGTCCCAAGAATATGATTTAATTCCGCAACATCAAATTCAATACGAACTCCCCCAACACTAGTAACAATTCTATCCGAAACTTCTATGTCCATATTCGAATAAAAGACTTTAACTAAATTCTCATAATATGCTTCTTGAACAACTAAGACATTTTTCCAACCCATAGCAATAAGAAGTTTGTCAAGAGATTTACCACAAATTTCTAAATTCGCCAAATTTCTAAATTCGGCATGAAATTATCGATAAACCGTTTCCGAAGCGGGAGATGTCGAAAATGAGTGGACAGGAACTCCGTGTTATCCTCATAATCTTCCTTGCGTCTCTTGGCCATTTGTTTGCTCTTGGCTTTTTCTCCACCCACCATTGTTGAACAATTTCGGATTTGAGGAAAATGGATAAGTTTGAGCCAAGAAATGTAATCCTAGAGATGAATGAGGTTTAGATATAATGTGGAATTGATTAAAGATGGGCTAGAGAGAGCTTGAAAATCTAGAGAGAGAAACGGCCAAAACTAGGTTTTTGGATTTCGGATTTTGATGGAAGTGTGATAAAATGATGTTTGAATGATGAAAAATGAAGGAGTAGTGGATGGGTAATGGTTTGGATGATTAATTTTAGCAAGAAAATGAGTGAGAATTGAAGAAATTTGAGTGTGAGATGGTGAGGCACTATTCACGCGGAGAGAGAGAAAGAGATAAACAAGAGAAGAGAAAGATGAAATGATGATTGGAAGGTGTTTAATGGAAGTTAAATGGATGGGTGATGGATTGAATCAATGATTTTGACATGAAAATGGTTGAGAAATGAAGAATTTTTGAAGGAAAAATGGAGGAGAAGTCACGGTTTTGAGAGAGAGAGAGACAAGTGAGGAAGAAGACCAAAATGAGGGAGAGGAGGGTCAGAAACCCGTGACCAAGCGGCTAGCCGCTTGGTGCAAGCTTTAACTAAAAGATCTTAGCCGCTTGCTCTCGGGTTGGGAGCAATGCCAAGCGGCTAGCCGCTTGTTCAGCGAATAAGCCGCCTGGTGCTTCCTAACCCGTTGTACCAAAGTCACTTTTCGCCATTTTGATCGATCCCGTCATCATTTCTTGATTCCGAAACCTCTCAAGAACCATTTTAATGCATGAATCATGATCTTAAACATTTAAAACATGATTAAATCAAGCAAATGATTCATCTATCAAGCATATATCATAGAGCACACAAGCATTTGAAATGAATATTTCATAACACCTTACTTATCTATCATGCTCAAACTTCTTCAAAAACATTAACAAACATTAAGCAAATAATTTTAATAGATCCAATAACATAGTTAGAGATGTTAATGTGAAAATCTCATCATCCCAAGTTCATGTCGAATTTTTGAAAATTGTTCTTCGCAAAGGGGTTTTGTAAAAATATCAGCAAGTTGATTTTCCGTAGAGATAAATTCTAAAGCAATATCACCCTTTTGTACATGATCTCTTAAACAATGATGTCTAATCTCTATATGCTTGGTTCTAGAGTCTTGAATGGGATTCTTTGACAGATTAATAGCACTAGTATTATCACACTTGATAGGAATTTGTTCAAGTTTAATGTCATAGTCTCTAAGTGTTTGTTTCATCCAAATGGCAAATGCAAACAACTACCACCGCAATATATTCCGCCTCGGTGGTTGAGAGTGCAACCGAGTTTTGTTTCTTACTAAACCATGAAACAAGAGAATGACCTAAAAATGGCAAGTTCCACTAGTACTTTTCCTATCCACCTTATAACCAAGCAAAAATCGGCATCCGAGTAACAAGTTAAATCTATATGAGTTCCTCAGGATACAAGGCCAAGATCTATGGTTCCACTCAAATAACGAAAAATTCTTTTAACAGCAAGCAAATGAGATTCCTTGGGACATGATTGAAATCTTGCACACAAACATACACTAAACATGATATCAAGTCTACTTGCGGTTAAGTAAAGTAAAGAGCCGATCATACCTCGATACTTTTTAATATCAACTTCTTTACCTTTTTCATCCTTGTCAAGCTTGATTGTTGTACTCATTGGAGTGCCTTTAGTGTTTGATTCTTCAATTCCAAACCTCTTGAGCAGATCTTTGACATATTTAGCTTGATTGATGAAAATTCCCTCATTGTTTTGTTTGATTTGAAGTCCAAGGAAATACTTCAATTCTCCCATCATGCTCATTTCAAACTCCTTACTCATACAAGATGAAAACTCTTTGCACAATGACTCATTAGTAGAACCAAAAATAATATCATCAACATAAATTTGAACAACAAGTATGTCTTGATTCTTATACTTAACAAAAAGTGTAGTATCGGCTTTTCCAATTGAAAAATCATTATCAAGCAAGAAATTTTTAAGCCTATCATACCATGCTCTAGGTGCTTGTTTTAAACCATATAAAGCTTTTGATAACTTATAAACATGATCTGAAATTTTTCATTTTCAAAACCAGGGTGTTGTTTCACATAAACTTCCTCCATGATATATCCATTTAGAAAGGCACTTTTGACATCCATTTGAAATAAAATGAAATCTTTATAACATGCATATGCTAGCAACATTCTAATGGATTCTAATCTAGCTACTGGTGCAAATGTCTCATCAAAATCAATTCCTTCTTCTTGGTTGTATCCTTGAGCCACTAATCTAGCTTTATTCCTTACAACCACACCGGATTCATCCATCTTATTTCTAAATACCCATTTAGTTCCTATAATGGATTGGTGTTCTGGTTTGGGAACTAATTCCCATACTTTATTTCTCTCAAATTGGTTTAACTCATCTTGCATTGCCATAATCCAAGATTCATCATTTTCCGCATCCACAAAGGATTTTGGTTCAATTTGAGAAATAAATGCAGTATGCTCACATGTATTCCTAAGTGATGATCTAGTTGTGACACCTCTAGATGGATCTCCTAAAATGACATCTTTTGGGTGAGAGGAAACATACCTCCACTCCTTGGGGAGTGCTTGAGAAGTACCTTGACTTTGTTCTGCGCTTGTTTCTTCAAGTTGCTCCACTTGATTTTCTGCATTCTTTTGGTTGTTCTTTGATGAATCTTCTTGTATATTTTCATCTGCATCATCACTAAGAGCGACTTTCGCCATAGAGGAGGTATTAGACTCATCAAAAGTAACATGCATAGACTCTTCCACAACCAAAGTTCTTTTATTATACACTCTATAAGCTTTGCTTGAGTTTGAATACCCAAGAAAGATACCAACATCAGATTTTGGATCAAATTTTCCAAGATTATCTTTTGTGTTCAAAATAAAACATTTACATCCAAAAACTTTGAAATAACTAATGTTGGGTTTTCTATCTTTCCAAAGCTCACAGGGAGTTTTATTTAGATAAGATCTGATCAACACCCGATTTAAAACATAACAAGCGGTGTTGACGGCTTTTGAAAATATTTAGGTAAAACATTTTCATTTAACATGGTCCTAGCCATTTCTTGAATAGATCTATTCTTTCTCTCAACGACTCCATTTTGTTGTGGAGTTCTAGGAGATGAAAATTGATGCTCAATGCCTAAATCATTACAGAAATTTTCAAATGCATGATTCTCAAATTCTCTACCATGATCACTTCTAATGCAAGTAATAGAATATCCTTTTTCATTTTGAACCTTTTTACAAAAAACTTTAAAAGCTTCAAATGCATCATCTTTATTAGCCAGAAATATTACCCAAGTGTATCTAGAATAATCATCTACAATTACAAATGCATAATATTTTCCACTTAAGCTAGCATGTCTAGAGGTCCAAATAAATTCATGTGAAGCAATTGAAGTGGTTTTGAGGTAGACATGATTCTTGTTTTTAAAAGAAGTTTTGATTTGTTTTCCAAATTGACAGGCATCACAAATTTTATCCTTTTGAAAACTAATTTTTGGAAGTCCTTTAACCAAATCGTTTTTGAAATTTTTGAGATTAAATCCATGTTTGCATGACCTAATCGTCTATGCCACAACCAACAATCATCATGTAATGCCGAAAACATTTATCAATGGTAGATGCACAATCAATATTAATGGTATAAACATTAATACATCTATTTCCTACAAACAAAACCTTTCCATCACATGCATTTTCAATAACGCATCTAGATTTATCAAAGACTACTTTATAACCTTTATCACATAATTGACTAATACTAAGTAAATTATGTTTTAAGTTTTCAACCAAACACACATTTTCAATAAGAGTAGAAGATACATTACCGACATTGCCAATACCAATGATCTTTCCTTTTGAATTATCTCCAAAAGATACATCTCCACCATTTTCGATCTTGGTAAAACTTGAAAACCAAGCATAATTTCTGTCATGTGTCTTGAACACCCACCGTCCAAGTACCATTTATTCTTCTTCTTCTTTAAGCCTGCAGAGAAAAATTTTAAGTCTTAGGTACCCAAATCTTTTTGGGTCCTTGGATGTCGACAATGGTTCCTTTTGGAACCCAAACATATTTTATACCATAATAAGCATTTCTTTTCACAGGACATCTATTTTTCATGTGACCATTTCTATTGCAATAATGACAAGTAATTTTATGATTACTTGTGGATGTAATTAATTCTTGTAATACTTTTGCTTCAAGTTAGGCTTATACCCAAGTCCACCTTTATCAAAAACACATTTTTGAGAGTTAAGTAAATTATCCAACATCTTTTGGCCATTTGTGAATTTTATCACAATTTCATTTAACTCATTATTCTTCTTCTTGAGAACTTCATTCTCCTTTATCAATTTTTCAACATGTAATTTTTCATGCTCATAAGAGGTATTAAGTTTCTCATTTGAAGATGTGACTTTACCATGCAACATTTTATTTTCTAGTTCTAAACATGTAATCTTTGCATTCAATGATTCATTTTCATTATTGAGATCTATCAATTTCTTTTTAAGGCATACATTCTTTTTACCTATCTTCATCAACTCACCATGCAATTCTTTAAAAGCATCATGTAATTCATCATAGGTAGGAAGATCATTTACCTCATCTAGTTCATCATTCGATTCATCTCCAATCGCCATAAGAGCTAGATTTGTCATTTCTTGATGCTCATCATCATCACTTGTTTCTTCATCAAAATATCATCCCATGTGGCCACCATTGCTTTCTTCTTGAACTTGTTGAGAAGAGGGCATTCCGATCTTATGTGGCCAGGCTTCTTGCACTCGTAACATTTAATTGCTTCCTTTTTCTCCTTTTGGTTCTTGAAATCTTTAAATTTTCTTCGCTCACCAGTTTTCTTGAAAAATTTTCTGAACCTCCTAGCAAGCATAGCCAATTCCTCATCATCCATTCACTTTCTCCATCACTTTCAAATTTTGTGACTTTGAAAGCAATGTTCTTCTTCTTCTCTTCATTGCCTCTTTCAGCTGCTAAATCTTCCTCATAAGAAATAAGAGAACCGATTAGATCATCAATAGGTAAGACATTTAAATCTTTAGCTTCCTCAATGGCGTTCTTTTTGGTCTCCAATCCTTGGGAAGTGATCTAATGATTTTCTTAACTTTCTCGCTTATTTGAAAAGGTCTTTCCTAGGGCTCCTGTGAGTGTTCACTATGTCCGTAAATCTAGTATACATAGAATACACACTTTCATTTTGTTCCATTTGAAACAATTCATATTGTCGAGTGTATCTACTAATTTTAGACTCTTTCACTTGATTCGTGCCTTCATAAACAACTTCAAGTTTGTGCCAAATTTCATAAGCACTTTCACAACTTGACACTCTATGAAATTCTTTCTTATCTAGTGCACAAAATAACGCATTCATGGCTTTGGAATTTAGAGAAGCTTTTCTCTTTTCCAATTCATTCCATTCCCGTGAAGGTTTTGGAATATCTTCCCCGACTTCATTTTTAATCAATGGCATAAATGGACCATCACAAACAACTTCCCAAATTTCGTAATCTAGGGCTTGTAAATAAATTCTCATCCTAGTTTTCCAATATGGATAGTCATTTCCGTCAAAGAATGGTGGTCTAGTTGTGGACTGTCCTTCCCTAAAGGTTGAATCACTTTGGGTTGCCATGGATCTTTTACTCTAGACGGTTAAGTCCTAATAAGAGAACCAAGCTCTGATACCAATTGAAATACAAATAACCAACCCAAGAGGGGGGGTGAATTGGGTTATTAAAGATTATTTTACAAATGATTCAATCTAATGCCTTAATGTAAACAAAAATTAAGTTTTACAGCAATATAAAAATTAGATAATGCTTGTAAAATAAATGAGTAAGGGAAGAGAATGCAAACACAGCAAGTTTTACGTGGTTCGGCATCCCCGCCACGTCCACACACCTCCAAGCCAACCGAGCTTGAGGATTTCACTATCCAAGCCTCCAAGGCTTCAAACGCGTTTACAATTGACTTCCAAGGTGTCAATGGACCTTTACAATCAAGAGATTATTACCCTAATCTCTTTACCCCAAGTGTTTCCCCACTAACACTCTCAATACATTGCAAAATAGAAAATACAAAAAAAACACTCTCTATAAGAATAGATTCACAAATAATAGCACAAAAATGATTTAATCTCTTGTGATTTGCAATATGGAAGCTCAATATATGTTTTTCAAACTTGTTTTTGATTGCTTAATCATTAAAATGAAGTTGGAAATGAGTTTTTATGTTTAAAGCTCGAAAGCTAGCCGTTATTGTCAAATTTAATTTTTTACCGCTAGCCGCTTTTAATTTAACAAACATGGCCTCCGCTCGTAATGAAATAAGTTACTGTTAATTTTGAATTTTGCTACAAGAATTCTTTTCACGAAATTACGATTTTACCTCAAAACTTATTCAAATTATCTTTTATGGCCAAAACGTTATAAAACTTTTCAAACGGACCCAATCTTTAAATTTTAATTATTATTTAATTCCTAAAAACATTCTGAAATTATAGTGTGGCCCAAACTAAAGAAGATCTTTTCAAATAAGTCCTTTTTGAGTTTTAGCTAAATCACCATAGTCTTCAAAGTTTTCAAAACTTTTCACTTAAGCCCCTAATCTATCATAAGTTACAATATAACCCAAATGTTTTAGAGCTTAGCAAATAAGTCCAACTCCGAAAATTAAAGCTATTTCATTTTTATCCAAATGACTTAAAATCACAAAATGTTTTATCTCATAAATATAAAATTAATTTAGTTAAAAAAAATTGTTTTATTAACATAAAACTTGAGCTTCACAAATGCTAATCCAAGCATAAATTAAATCATACCGGCTTTACAAGAAATTGTCGCAACAAATTAACCGTTGAGCCGCCGTTACCCGTTGAGTGTCTTGAACTTGATTTCACTTGATTCCACTTGATTTATTATCCTTCAAAACTAATGAACTTGTGAAATACAAAATGAAACACTTTAATGCATATGTTTGTTATCATCATAATATTTATAACCTATTAGGCTAACAGTTCGAATAGTAGGTGAGTTTTCTAACCCGTTTGTTTCTTACATGTCTGGTTTTGATAAAATGACATTTGCTAAAAAAAAGAGAGCTAAAAGACTTAGCTCAAAATGTTATAATTGTGTAAGAATTAATTGTACAAAACCAGATTGTACATCTTTAGGAATGACTTCTGATATTCAAGAAGATAAAATTAAATTCATTAAAGAAGGCATGAGTAAAGAATAATTGGATGATATCTTACGATTACTTGAGAAGCATTGAAGTAGATATGTGCAATATAAGATATATAGATTATAGGGACTATTCCTAAAAGGAAACAGTTTAGTATTGGGAATCTGACTGAAAAAGACCATGTTTACTAATTTATAAGAAAACTAGATGGAAAGCCTATTTTCGACATATAATGGACATTCAAGCCATTATTGGATGTAAAACAAGAGGAAGATGTGAGTCACAATCATAACTACTAGTAAATATCCTTTCGTTTTGTTGTTCTTTTATCATTTACAATATTGCATTTAATGTTGTGATTTTGTATTTAATTATTGTTTGTTTTGTATTACTTTTTATTTTTTCTAATCACTTTTGCTTTTTCTTTTTACTGTTTACTTTTAAATAATTGAGCTACAAGCTTCACGCATTATTTGACAAATACAACAACCCATTTACAGCTGTGTATTATTATGTCTGACACTCAGATCGTTAAATATGAGTTCTTTTTCCAAACACTCATAACTATTTTTTTAAGATTATTTCAATGGTAGCATCTTCGAGTAAACAATTCAAAAATATTTGTGTGCTCTCTGGATTTCACTATAGAAAGTACAAGGACCTTCTTTATGCAGCTTTAGATCTTGGTCATGTCATAACAGAGTAGAAATTACACCTTATATATGGATGAAGTGATTAAGGGTTATCAAGGCTTATCTCAGAAGTTATTTTTACTAGAGGAAACCAAGTGTTAGGCATCATTTGATAGTCTTAAAACATCTAGGATGCATGTCTGGCCCATTAATTACAGAAGAATTAGCTATCTCAATTATGCAATAGTGAATATCAGATGTTTAATAATGCTAACACTTTCATTTTCTTGCTAAGAGATCTTGTAACTTTAAAGGACTGATTACATTTGCATCTTGGGTCCACTTAAACATTCATAAAAAACTCATTGGCTTGTTAAATATTAATAATTTTTATGATGGCTTTCTTCCTTTCATTAATCATGTAGTTTAGAATTATTTTATTCCGATCTCTACAAAAAAAAAAATCTTTATTTATGTTTCTACTACTAATGACTTACTTGATCTTTTATAAGCTTATGAACTAGAGCCAGATCCTAAGACTTTGACATTAGAACGGTTGACTAATAATAGTAACTATAGCCCTTGTAAGAAGGGCAAGTTAAATTTAACTCTTCAATTGTAATCGTTCTTGGAGTAGTGAGATAAACTCTACTTCTTTCCTTTAAGACATTGAGGATAATGTCTTGTTCTCGTTGAAGGGAAGGAATAATTGATAATTTATGAAATTTTTGTCAAAGATGGTATAATATAGGGTGTAGCGATTCTAGAAACACATCTTTCGTAACTCGTTCAGCTGTGATCTTTCCAATTTCTTCTTTTAATAATTATGTTTTCTTTACTTTTTTTTCTCGCAGTTTTGCATGCATATCTTTAGATTATGAATAAATTTTAGATTAGATTGGAAGGAAAGGATAGTTGACATGTATTTGTAAACATTTTTTTAGTTTTTCTTTTTCTTTTAAAAATCTAAAAAAAAAATTTTGTCTAGGATGACTATGTAAAGAGTCATGGCTTTTGAAATGCATGATAATAGCCCTGTTGTGTTATATTTTGATCTTAAAATTTATAGTAAGTTTTTTTGTTCCTTTTCTTTGAATTACTCAAATTTGTGAACTTTCTAATTAGTTATTAAGTCATTTTATTGTTCACTCATTTAACAAATATTATTAGATCATTCTTCACACACACGCACTATGACACATACTAGTGGGTTGTAAGTTAAAATTTTTACAGTATTTAGTACTTTTGATTTATTAGGAATAATATCTAAGGTAGTAGAAAGTATATATTAAAAAAATAAAAAAGTGAAAAAATAAAAAGAAAAGAGACAAAAAGAAAAAAATTTGAATATATTTAATTTTATAATATCTACAACTCGAGTAATTAAGTCTATAGGGGTGCTTCAATAACTAGTGTGCTAAAGCCAACTAGTGTGGGAGTCACTGGCTTAAAACTCGCTACATGGTTATAGATATATTGTTTGTTTATTTACCAGAGTAATTAAGTTTATAAGGGTGTTTCAACACCTGGTGCCCCAAAGCCAACTGGTCTGGGAGTCACTGGCCTAAAGCTATGCAAAAGTGCTAAAAGAACAAGTGAAACTGGTTTTCTCTTAATCTTTTGATGCTATGAGAATCTGATTATATCATGAGTAGCCATCTAGAAAGTAATAAAATTCATAACCCGGTAATCTATCATGTATTTAATCGATAAATGGTAAAGGAAAGTAGTCTCTACGTGTGACAGAATTTAACTTTCTATAATTAATGCACACACACTACTCTATAGTCACTCTAGTGGGTATCAATTCATGATCAACATTAGTAACTACTGTGACTCCTGACTTTTTAGGGACAACTTGTACAGAACTAACCTATGAACTTTAGAAATAAGGTATAGGATATCTTTATCTAATAGTTTAAGGACTTTGATTTTAACAACTTCCTTTATGTTATGGTTTAATCAATGTTGCATTTCTTTAGTAGGTTTATCATTTTCATCAAGATGAATGTAACGCATTCAGTCTACTGGATTTATACTTTTGAGGTCGACTATGGTCCATCTTAATGCTCTTTTATACTCTTTTAAAACTTCCAACAACTTACCTTTTTGTTTGTCATCTAAAGATGATGAAATAATTACTGACAGAGTACTTTTTTCTCCTAAGAATGCATATTCTAAAGTGTTAGGTAATGGCTTGAGCTCGAGTTTTGGTGGTGATTCTAATGATGGGCTGAGTTTCTTCTTTGATGGTGCTAGTTATTCAAATCTTGACTTTCATTTATTTATGTCCATGGATGGTGTTGAGTCAAGTAAGGCATTAACCTCATTGACTAACCTGTCAATATTAAAATCCAAACCAAATTGAGTTAAACATGTTAGTTAAGGGTCATCATTAAGGTTTGAAAGAAAAGTATCATCAACTAATACTTTAATTAAATCTACATCAACAATTCCATCATCTGTATTGTGAGGTTGTTTGGCAATGTTTAAGATATTTAGCTCCATGGTCATATTGCCAAAGAACAACTGCATGTTTCAAGTCCTACATTGAATGTGAATATTGATAGTTACCAAGAATGGACAACCCAAGATAATAGGCATGTGCTTCTTTTAATCCTTTACTGGTTGAGTGTCAATTACAATGAAATTAAGAAGAAAATAAAACTTATCTACTTGGATAAGCACGTCCTCTATAATACCGCGAGATATTTTCTTGGATCGATCTACAAGCTGCAGTACCACTAGAGTTGGGTGTAATTCTTCCTGTCTAAGTTTTACAAATATTGAGTAAGACAACAGATTTACACTAACACCTAAGTCCAACAAAGTATTCTCATTTGTGTGATTCCCTATACTACATGAGATAGTAGGGAGCCTGAGTCTTTGCATTTTATAGAAATTTTATCTTAGAGTATAGAACTAAAATTTTCTATTAAAAATGCCTTTTTCTAAATATGAATGTTTCTCTTTTTTTTACAAAGATTTTTAAGAAACTTGGCATAAGATGACATTTTTTTTAAGATTTCAAAAATCTCACCCATTGATTTTTCCTTCTTTTCTTTAGTTAACCTCTAGGGAAATAGAGCTTTAGGAACATAATCTCATGTGTTGGATTCTTTTTTCTCCTCTAATGATGAGTCCTTAGTATTTACAACTATAATTTGAGTCATTTTGTCACAGGCATCTTCACTTTATTATCAACTTCTTTTTCTTTTCGTAGGGTTATGATGCCTTTGACCTCTCAATGTTGCTGAGGTAAACTGGTACTTACTTTATGCACTCCTTTAGGGTTTGGTACTGGTTTACCTTTCTCAACAATCATTACTAGGGCTTAAATTGAAGAGGTAAGCTAACCCACTATGTTCTCGAGATTTAAAATTGATTGGGTCTGTCATCACTCCAATCGTGGAGTATCCACTACAAAATTTGAAGTATCACAAAATTTGTTTAAGGATCGAAAACCTAATATCCCAAAATTAAATTCAAACTAAACTTACCTTTATAAAAATGGCATCACCTTTCAGAACATTTTGAAACATATCGCCCCCTACGTGCTCAACACCTGTACTACAAACAATTTAGTCTCCTCGGTTAGGATCTGGTTGTATGGTGGACAGGGAATTCATAAGTTCACTGATGTCTGAGTAAAAAACTTAGACAAAATGTTAACGGAAACGACAGTAAATCAAATCTGGTTTTGTAAGTAAATTGCAAATATGGTAGATCGAGCATGTTTTTATGATTTTTTCCAATTTGTTTTAGCCTTTTTTTCTTTTAACCATTTTTCAATTGATAATATATATTTGTTCATAACAATGACATTTAGAGATTAAAAAAAAAAAGGAGATTGAGAGAAACCCAACTAAACTTCCTAATTAACCTCCTTATCCATTGTTTACCTTGGGATGACTCGTTAAAAGACTACTTAAATGCCGCTGAGCCAAGTTCCTGATATTATTATAAATATAAATAATTGTTCATACCTGAATTTTTTGGGGTATGATGTATAACATGAGGCAAGTCGAAATTGATGCCCTTAATGCGGGGATACTTGGAAGTGATGGCTTTAAGGGTATTGCCAAGACAACCACCAACATCAACCAGTTGCTTTATGTGCTCGAAACCGTTGTAAGCCTCAAGGATTTTCTGAATGACCAAAGTAGTAGAGTTGTACATCGCTATGTTAAAAATTTCATTGAACCTGGGGTCCAATCCTGGATACTCGAAAGCGTGCGTTCCATTTACTCGATGAAATGGAACTCCACCTACAGTAATAGCTTCTTTCAATTGGGACCTATATGACTAATTAATCAATCAGTCTAGAATCGGATCCAGATCCAGATTCTCTATCCATCTTACCATTTTGCGTTTGGCTTGACGTTTTTAGATAAATTAATTGGTGGTTGATTAAAACAAAAATAATAAAGGAATACATTTAAACTATATATATGATGATGTATACGTGTCATGAAATTCTTAAAATACAAGATGAATAGAGGATATCATTTTCTTCCGAAAATTTATGTTCTATCTTAATTCAAAATTGTCATATATAACTTTTATGAAAAATAAAAGAGAAAATTAGAAAATAGGGTCGTATTATCATCCGGATGGGTTATTGAATTTTAACATCACAAATTAGGAGATATGTAGTTTGTACTACCTTTACAAATAGCTAGGTACTAGTCTTTATTTTGTTTTCCCTAAAAGATCTTATTTCCAATTTCTCTCCGGGCATGTGATTATACCACCCAACAGAATCTTTTAACTGAGCGAAATTCTACGGATAAAGTTAAGAATAATTTTGTGGGAAAAACGACAACTTCATCCTATGATTTGGGGATATAGTCATGAAAATTCTCTCGTTTTCAATAACGGACATTGAAATTTTTTTAGTTATTATAATATCTTTTGCTCTATTAAAAAAAATTAATTCTAATATTTTATAATAAATAGAATATAATATTAAAATAAATTGAATAATAAATATATTTTAAAATAATTTTAATATTTAAGAATATTTAAATACTTTTAGAATCTATTAGACTTATTTTATTATATTAAGCTAAATTTTGCTAAATTTTATAATAAATGTAAACACAATATTAAAATAATTGTATTAAAATTTAAATTATTAAGTGAGAATTTTTTTTTAAATGTACAATGTATGTAACCCAGTTATTTTTTAAAAGTCTCATAGATATCTTTTTTTCAATTTTTGTTCTTTAAGGATTTCTGTCGAACTAAATAACATCACTCAATTCATGCTCTCCTATAGAACAACAGAGCCTTGTGTTTTTCATATTTTACCCATGTCTCCTGTGAATAAATGACAAATGTAATCCCGAAAGGAAACATTTTTCCTCGTATCCTCTGCAAGTAATTAAAACACCATCAACAATATTTCATCCATTCTTTGATTGATTTGACTCCAGGTATATTTACTAACGATTCATAAGTTTGGGAGTATACATTTTACATTTTACTGATCTCTTTTATAATTACGTTTGTTTTTTTTTCCTTTTCCGATGACCAAAAAATGAATTTAAAATAAGTTCAGTATGAAGTTGATTATGATTTAAGACTTAGGAGACATGCGTGATTGGATCTGAAGGATTAGAAAGAGAGATTGTATTATTAACCCAAATTAAAAAACAAAATTACAGAGAACTAAATGAGAGAGTAGACAAACCAGCTGTCTATTAAAGACCTTGTCCTGAATTAAGGCCAACATAGGGCCGAATGAGACCCCATCTTTCTTGGGCACAAAGTAGTTGGAAACATCATTCAAACCGTATCGTCTCTGAGAACCATCAGCATCATCAAGTGAGCATTCAAGAACACTATGGATAGCCAGAAGCCTGAGTATCCGGTCCAGCATCACAGGTGCGTCTTTGTTCATAGTGGCGGGTAACTGAGCGGCAATCTCTGAAGCTGAGAGCTTTGCTTCAGGACCAGCTTTCACTAGGATCTCAAAAACTCCCAGCCCAATTACTGCTTGCATGGTCATGGGGAGCACTGAACCCGTCACCAATTGATTGGCATATGCGAAGCTTTCGTTTCTCCCTTCATTAGCCATACACCCTTGAATTTCCTTATCTGTTTTGCACAGAAAAGGATGCAATTATAGAGGCGTGAAGGTTTTCTGGGAGTCCAAGGATATGCAAATATATTCTAAACGAGGATGATTCAGGATTGTTAAAGTTTGGTGAGGATATTAAGCCTTATAATTTAATAATTCAATGACCAGCAAAGTTATAAAGTAATATAGTTTGATAGTCTAATGAGATTATATTATTAAATTGTATAATTTAATAATCTCTTAAATTTTGATAAAGTCTCATTCCCACTCTTTTAACTCTAAAAGAATTCTTAATAAATCTAAAAAATTACAATCATACTATATATAAAATGGACCAAAGAATAGATTCCAAATTTTATCAAACCCTAACCCAATGAAATTCCTAAAATCTTTGCTAAATTTATATAGATGAACATTATCAATAATTTTAGTTTAAATAACTAAAATAAAAGTAATAAAAGATTTTAACATACATCATTAAAAATATAATACTTATTATTATTTTATATAACTAAAATTAATAATAAAGTAAATTTTTTATTATACAATATATTCTAATAAAAGCTACATATTTATTATGTAAAGGTTTTAGAGTTGAAATGGTATTTGGATTGTGAAAAAAATTGAGAGAAAATAAAGAAGAAGAATCTAGATGAATTTAGAAATTCTTGTTTATTAGCTAAATTAATACTACTACACGAATTAGCTTGATATAGTACTATTTATACTTGCTTACAAGCTATAACAAATCGTAATACAATAATAGAATCTAAGCATATTGGCTAATTACTAATTGCCAGTAGTATTTAGTTACATTAGATTCTTCTAGCTAGCTCAGATAGCTTTCACACCTTGTGAATACTTAACAACATTCGATCAACACATAACCAACTCATTGTTGAATGGTAGAAAGTGTATATTTATAAAAGAGAAAATCATTATTTTATACTTTAAATTTCACTAACGTTCCTCTTTTTATATATTTATGTTTCTTGTGAATAAATTATGTGTGTTTTATTATAATTAAGTATTTTATGTATTTTAAGGGCATCATGGTCATTTCATAATAAACGAGACATCAGATGACAAAATGAATAGTAATTCCAAACTAAAGATAGTCAAAAATCTTAAGAAGAGTATAAAAGTATAAATGATATTGTTCACATATACGGTACTGTTCACGAAACTATTCATATATACTGACTAATGATGTTGCACTAACTAATTACATGATAGTATTTGATTAGACGAATGATGTGACATTGACTGCTTATATGACATTGATTGACTATTATGACATGATTGATGATGTGTCACGATCCTATTGGACTAAAATATTTATGAGGTTTTGACCGATGACTTGACAGTATGTTAGTAGACTAGAAAAATGTGCATATGGTACATATATACACGGAATGATAGTCGTGATAATATGTTCAATCTAATCAAAATATGTCATGTGGTACAATCCTAAGCATACAAATTGTTTTAATTTGATGGCCATGATTTACTCATTATATCTATAAAAAAATGGCTCCCCCCTAATTTAGGACCCTTAAATTTATTTTTGAGCTTCATTTTTTATAATTTCTTCTTCTTATATTTTCTACGTATTTTTAATAAAATTTTTATGTTACCTCTAATTCAAATATAAGTAGCTAATTTTCTTTCAAGTTTGAGTTGAAAGTTAAGTCTCAACATTTCCATAGGCTAAATTTGATAAATTTACTTTGTCTTCCTGTCTAATTTTTGTAGATGTTTTGACTTTTTTTCGATAAATAGTAATAATCTTATTATTACTATTTGGCATGATATGCTTTTAATACCATATTAATTAGAGCGTGATTTATAAGGAATAGACATCTCTCTCATGATTTAATTAGCACTAATAAGAAAAATTAAGCAAAAATAAGTTAAAGATTAAGGATAACTTACTAAATCAAATGTAGACTAGAGCCTGTTAAAATAATATCATCAACATACACTAAAACAAGCAAAAGATGATTTTACATCCTCTTAAAGAATAGAAAGATATTAGATTAAGAGTTGTGGAATCACCATTCAAGTGTTAACATCTATTTCACTGTATCAAATGGAGCCTATTTAATACCATATAAAGCCGTCTATAACTTGCAAATGATATAGCTTAGATTGATTTATAAAACCTATAAACTATTCCATATATACCTCTTCTGTAAGATGACCATTAAGAAATGCATTGTTAATGTCAATTTGTCTCAGAGTCTAGTAATTCAAAATAGCTAGGTGTTGTGCAAATTTTATTAAACTCGCAAATGCACGAATCTATTATAGAATAGATTAATAGTTACGAGTGTCAATCCACCAGGAGGTAAATTTTAATACATATATAATTAATTTTTTAAGTGAATGATTAGAATTATAGTGAAAGTTATTTAGAATATCCTAAAATTTAAATTGAAATGGTGAAAATAAATTAAAATGGCAACTATTAAATTGAAGTGCTTAGATCTCTAGATCCACACTTAACATGCATTATGGACTTAGTATTCTTTTTTAGTGCCAATTACATCATAAGAGGATTGTTCACTCCTCATGAATCTAACTCTAATTAATATAGTGCTAAGGGCTCATCGTCCCAAATAGTAATAAACTTACACTAAGAAGACAGTTACCCAATGTAATATCTAGGCAAGATTATTACTATCTATCAATGAAAAGTCAAAATATCCACATTAATCATAGGGGAAGAGAAAATAAATTTACAAAAATTAAGCTCATAGAACATGTTAGGACTTCACCTTCAACCCAAATTTGAAAAGAAATTATCACTCATAATTGAATTAAGGGTAAATTAAAATTTATTAAAATACATAGAAAATATAAAATAGAAAAGAATTATAAAAAATAGAGTTTAAAAATAAATTAAGGTGTGTCAAATAAGGCGAGGAGCCCTCTTTTTATAGACACAATGAGTAAGTTATGACTATCAGATTAAAACAATTTGGATGCTTATGATTGTGCCATGTGGCAAGTTTTGATTAAATAGAATACATTATCAGGGCTATCATTTCATATGTATATAATTACCGTGCACACTTTTTTTCGATCCACTAACATACTACTACATCATCGATTAATACCATATAAAAATTTTAGTCTAATAGGATCGTAACACATTATTGGTCAATGTCACATCATTAGCCTATGCCAAATAAGCAATCAATGCTACATTATTCATCCAATCAAATGCTGTCACATCATCAATCAATACTATATCATCATACTATATATGTAAACAGTATCATGAATTGTACTGTGAATAATGTCATAAATAGTATATGAACAATGTCATTTATTCTTTTATTCTCCTCCTAAGATTTTCAACTATCTAAGTTTAGAATTGCTGTGCATTTTGCTATTTAATCTCTCATTTATTCTGAAATGATCATAATGCCCCATAAAGTACATAAAATACTTAATTATAATAAAACATACATAATTAAATCATAAGAAAATTAAATACATAAAAGCAAAAATATTAATGAAATTTAGAGTATAAAATGATTATTTTTCCTTTATAAATATACATTTTCTAGTACCTAACACTAGGCTTAAGATGACTTTGACAATAAAGGCCTTTAACACTAGACTTAAAGTCTTATTAAAGTCTATGCCTTGAGTTTGATGGAATCGTTTAACTATTAGTCTGGCCTTATATCTAGAAATACTACCGTCAAGGTTGTATTTTACCATAAACATCTATTTGTTGCCAATTACTTTGAAAGGATATGGAGGTTGTGCTAGTGTCCAGGTTTTCTTATCCATCAAGCTTGATATTATAGTTTAACAGCTTTAACCATTTAGGGTTAACTAAGGTTTTTGATATTGAATAATATTTAATTGGTTTAGGTAAGTGAGTTGTAAGAAAGACTATTTTTGGTTTAAAAATACTTACTTTGGACTTGGAAAACATGGGATGGCCCAGAACAAGTAGAGAAGGTAAAGATAAATAGTATACTGGAGTTGATTATGAAGAAAGTGATGAGCATTGTATATCTGGTTCAAATATAGCTACAGGAGATAAGGATGAAGATAAATCATATGCTTGTAAAGATTGTGAGAGAAAACTATCAATTTTAAATACAATCTATGGTATAGAGAAAGTAATTAAAGAATTGATAAAATGTGAACATGAGGATGAGTAGGAATGATGAGCTGAAGAAAAATCAACATCATATTCAAAAAGAAAAGATGTTTCATATAAAATAACATGATTACTTATGTAAACTCTCTTTGAGCAATAAAGACTTAGATACCTTTTATGTTGTGAACTTTAACCAAGAAATGTATACCTCTCACTTCTATAGGCAAGTTTATAATGATTCTAAAGTCTAAGTAGGGGTAACAAGAATATCTAAAGACTCTCATGGGAGTATAATCAAGAGACCAGTGAAAAAAGTCTCATAAAAATATTTATCATTTAAAACAGGTGTGGGAATTCTGTTAATAAGATCAATGGCAATATGCAATGCATCCTGCTTGAATTTCCATGGGAGATGAGCCTGAGCTAAAAGAGTTAATCAATTTCCACAATATTCCTATGTACAAGGATGTTGAAATCGAATACCATGAACTAAAAGATAAGGGAAAAATTACTTAAACGCACCTTTAATCTATTTAAAGACATCTAGTTTTCTTATTAAGAGTATTTTCAATCATATTTTTTTAACCTTAAGCATACTAATAAGGCATTTGACTTGGATTTGAGAGGAAAAATCCATGTAAATCTAGTGTAATCATATAAGATTGAAAAATAATAATAATAATAGTTTGAGAAAATGGAATAAGAGCTAGTCCCTAAACATCAACATAAAAAAGGTTATGTTATTAAATCTATAGAAGGAAAATGTTGCATATGACAATTCCTAAACTAACATGCATCGCCGAAATGAGGTTCGATAGTTTTATCGATTTTAAGAATAGAATAAAAGCTTCTCACGATTTGATTTAAAGTATGGATAATAAGATATCCTATTCTTTTATGCAAAGATTGTCGTAAATAGACTTTTATTAGAAGCAATAGAAGTAACAAATGCAATTTTATTAAATTGAAACTTATTTATAGGCATTTGAAGCTGTGACAAAATTTTTAAAGAATCAAACTGAGCAAACATTAACACTGGATTTAGCTTTTAGATTGAAAAAGGCTTGGACAAGCTAGAACCTTGAATAGAAAGCTTGGAACTATCACAGACTATAGTGAGATTTTCAATTTGTTACAGTCTTTCCTTAGTAATCCCTTTTAGCAACTTCGTCCCTCCATTTTTTGCCTTAACAAAGCATACAACATCATAGAATTGAATAAAGGTATTATTATTAACAAGTAGCTTAGAAATATTGAGAAAATTTTTTGTTATAGTTAGGATATATAAGATATTTTGCAAATAAAGATATGTTGTAGAGAGAATTTGAATAACAACAAAACCAATACTGTCAATAGCTAATCCTATACCATTTCCTATATGTAATTTTTCATAACCAAGATAAGCTCAATAATAAGTAAAGATACTTGGATCCTGAATTACATGATTGGTAGCACTAGAGTTAAGGTACCAAGTTGAATCAACAATTGTACCATAAGTGGTTATTGGTACAAAAAAATTAATTTGCGTTGCAAACATTACGTTTGCTATTAATTCAGGAAAAACACCATAATTTAGTTAACATTATTTCCTTGAAATTTTCTCATATTTTAAAGATAAATGAAGCTTAGGGTCGAGCACGCAATATAGCCATGAAATGGTGTAGTCTACCTATGATAAGCAGGTCTAAAACCCTTGCTAATGTTGTTCTAACAATTACTAGGAAATACTCTATAGTTTTGATAATTTTAAACTCCTCTAAGCTTAAATCCCACAAAAGCTCCATTTCTTGGAACAAATCCCTAATTAAACCTATTTCTACATTTTTATATTGAGTGTCTAAGAATAAAACATAATTGATAAATAATATCTTTCCCAGGATTAAATCAAGCAGAAGCATCTTTATTATCATCATAACCTCCAGTGTATCCTCCAAAATCTCCACTAGAATTATTATTTTTTTGAGTTCATTAGCAATTTTTCATTAGGATTTTGTCTTTTTGAGTAAAATTAGAAATCATGTTTTGCATAATCTCAATTTGTAATTTTCTATTACACTCATCTAACCTAGTTTTATGATTAAGCATCATTGAATATGCTTCTTTATAGTAAGTTACTCTTTCTTAAGTCTATTCTTTCTCAAGTCTAGTGAGGACATCAATCACAAGAGACTCATAACTATCATTAGATGAAAGCATATTACCTCTAATGGCCAAACTATCATTATCTTCTTCATCTCATTGAAATAGTTACTTAGTTGACTTAATTTATATCTTAAATGGCAGACATCTAGCTTTTGACTATGACATAGAGATCTAAGCAAACATCTCTCACAGCTCCAGTGAAGACCACAATAAATCACCATGATAAGCAAATTATCCACCATTGATAAAAGCTTATAGCTTTAAAGAAGCTTATCAGTTTTCATTAAAGAAATGTATTGTAGATTCTCCTACCTTTATGAAATTTGAACTACTGATTTCTTAGATTCTCCCTTTATTGGCAATGAGATAATGATATGGACAGACACTATCACTAGTGATGGAACCTTTAAGTCCATTGGTAATTATTAAGGTATGAACCTGAGCTTTCCATACAAGATAGTTTAGTCTATAAAGTCTAATAGGTTTAATAAAATTTGTAGAAATAAAAGAAAAAGCTATGTGATTTGGATTAGTCATGTTTGTTTGCTTTAATACCTTATTAGAGTTGATATGGTGTCATATTATGAGAAAAATTAGAGAAAATAAAGAAGAGTAATTTAAATGAACTTGAAAATTCTTGTTTATTAGCTAAATGAATACTACTACAGAGACTAAATTTATACTTGTTTACAAGCTATAATAGACTATTATACAATAACCGAATCTAAACATACTGACTAATTACAATTTGCTGACTAGCATTCAATTACATTAGATACTCCTAGCTAGTTTAGGTAGTCTTCACACCTTATGAATACTCAAACAACATTTGATCAACATATAACCAGCTCATCAACACAATAATGTTAGCTAGTCAGCACATCATGATATACCTTAACAAGGTTAATATTATAATTTGTAACAATTCACTCTTAATCTATAATAAAGAAAATACATAATTAGAGTTTTGGTAATTAATCCACACTCTCATTCTAATATAAGTAAATATTCTACTCTCATTTTGACTCCATACTGTTAGTCTCAGAATTCTGACTTAAATTCAAACTATAAACAATCCATTAGACTGAGTATACCATTTACTTGACTATGTCTCCATATAATAAATTTACACCCAAACAAATTATTGACAACAAAATGAAAGAACAACTTAATATTACGACATGTGACAACTCACCTACTCTAAAACACCCGTTCATTTATTCACCTGCATCACTGAAACAAGCCTCAATTTAAAAAAAAAAAAACCTTTTACAATGATGTCAAAGACTAAATTCATCATTATAATTGAACAATGAAGAAAAATTTGTCTACAATTAATAAACTCTATTAAGACTCTTCATATAGATGAGTGTGAAAATTCTATTGCATCAAAGGGCACATTAAGTGCTCGACAAAATGCCAATAAGAATTGTTAAAGTTAATGGGATATATATGCCAAAAATTACAAAAAATTGATTTCTCTCGTTACGAAGGAAAAGCATAAATGGCCAACAACTCCTAACAAACTGCTAGATTAAGAGGCTGTTTGCTTTTTTTTTTAAATTTACTGATTTAATTGACTTAATTTTAATCAATTAAGTTATTAAGTCTGTTTATTTTTTTAACTTAACAAAAATTTTCAATCAATAAGTCATTAGGTTATTAAGCTAATTTTTTATTTTTTATTAAAAAGTCTTAATGATAATATTGAAACATAATATTCAAAATATCTCTATCTAATTATTAATTTTCATCCTTACTTAAAATAAAATTTAATAATTAGAGTTATTACCTATCTCTATAACTTGTGATTATATAGTGGTAGACTATTATTATTTTTATTTTTTTGATCAAATCAGTATTATTTATTTTCATAAGTTTTTGTGTTTATTTTCCATATAAAAACATCACAAACTACAACAAAAAATTAGTAACTTATGCTAATCAAAATATTAAAGTGTTGTATTCAATTGAACATGATTTATATTATAATAATATATTATCTTTTTTATTTTCTTTGAGACATTTATTAATTGTTTAACATCTATAATTTGTAAGGAAACAAATGTAAAAATACTAATTTTTAGACTTTTTAAGTAAAAAAATAACTTAATATTTTATTTTTAGCTATTTAGATAAAAACTAAACATATCATTCAAATTTAGACACTCAACTTTATTCATAATTCAAATTAATTTAGATCTATTTAAATTTTTTAAAAAATAATTCAAGTCTATTAAAATTTCAAAATAAAAAATGCTACCTAAGTGCACTACTTGACTATGTCCTATATAATTGACACCTAATAATTTATCCATAGAGAAACAAAATAACAAGTTAAAAAATTATTATTTTTCTTGGAAATTCTCATGCATAAGTGACATTTTGTATTTAAAAAGAAAAAAGAAAATTAAGTCTTATATACAGAATCATTGCACATTTCAATTTGAATTAAGGATTTCAAGCAAAAACACATGTAACAATGTATCCTTTTTCTATCAATAATGCAATAGTATTTGATGGCCATTTTTCCAAGATAAATAAAAATCGATGCACATATACCTCAATGTCAGTGATAATCTAATTATTGTGAGAGAATTGTGATGGATAATATTAATGTAAATGAGTGATGAAATTTGAATTGTATATTGATAGAAATGTACACATGACATAATATTAATTATTAAATAAGCAAGTAAATCTTAAGCCCATCATTCAAAAGATAAATAAATAAAAATAAATTGATAACCATGTGCACGTCTAATGCTTTATTTGCATAAGATTCGGATTCTTTCCTAATCTAATTTTTTATTTAAACAAATACAATCATGTAAGTGATAGTTAATATATAAAAACACAATAAAGAAATAAATCTTCAACATATGTAAATGAAAATGCAAGCGTATATATCAAAACATAATGATAAAAACTTGCTTCCAAGTAATGAAACAAGGTACGTACTATTCCCAGGATGCATAGGCATGCACGCAAGCTACTTATAGAACTCCATAACCCATAAATTACAATAAGAACATTCAAATCTGATGCCACTAAATCCAGCTCCAGTAGCTAAGGTCATGAATTCAAGCTTTGTCCGCTCCTTTCCTCCGGGATATTGCGTCATCACCAGCACATCAGCTTGGGAATTTATTTTTGACACACTGCTAGTCTCAGGCAGTTCTGGAACTATTGCCTCTACAACAATTAACTTTCCATCTTCTGGAATACTTTTATAGCAATTCTTCAACAACTTCAAGCAATGTTCATCGCTCCAATCGTGGAGTATCCACTACAAAATTTGAAGTATCACGAAATCTTTTTAAGGATCGAACACCTAATATCCCAAAATTAAATTCAAACTAAACTTACCTTCAAAAAAATGGCATCACCTTTCGGAACATTTTGAAACATATCGCCCCCTACGTGCTCAACACCTGTACTACATACAATTTAGTCTCCTCGGTTAGGATCTGGTTGTATGGTGGACAGGGAATTCATAAGAGCACTGATGTCTGAGTAAAAAACTTAGACAAAATGTTAATGGAAACGGCAGTAAATCGAATCTGGTTTTGTAAGTAAATTGCAAATATGGTAGATCGAGCATGTTTTATGATTTTTTCCAATTTGTTTTAGCTTTTTTTTCTTTTAACCATTTTTCAATTGATAATATATATTTGTTCATAACGATGACATTTAGAGATTTAAAAAAAAAAAAAAGGAGATTGAGAGAAACCCAACTAAACTTCCTAATTAACCTCCTTATCCATTGTTTACCTTGGGATGACTCGTTAAAAGACTACTTAAATGCCGCTGAGCCAAGTTCCTGATATTATTATAAATATAAATAATAGTTCATACCTGGATTTTTTGGGGCATGCTGTATAACATGAGGCAAGTCGAAATTGATGCCCTTAATGTGGGGATACTTGGAAGTGATGGCTTTAAGGGTATTGCCAAGACAACCACCAACATCAACCAGTTGCTTTATGTGCTCGAAACCGTTGTAAGCCTCAAGGATTTTCTGAATGACCAAAGTAGTATGGTTGTACATCGCTATGTTAAAAATTTCATTGAACCTGGGGTCCAATCCCAGATACTTGAAAGCGTGCGTTCCATGTACTCGATCAAATGGAACTCCTCCTTCAGTAATAGCTTCTTTCAATTGGGACCTATATGACTAATTAATCAATCAGTCTAGAATTGGATCCAGATCCAGATTCTCTATCCATCTTACCATTTTGCGTTTGGCTTGACGTTTTTAGATAAATTAATTGGTGGTTGATTAAAACAAAAATAATAAAGGAATACATTTAAACTATATATATGATGATGGATAAGTGTCATGAAGTTCTTAAAATACAAGATGAACAGAGGATAACATTTTCTTCCAAAATTTTATGTTCTATCTTAATTCATAATTATCATATACAACTTTTATGAAAAATAAAAAAGAAAATTGGAAAATAGGGTCATATTATCATCCGGATGGGTTATTGAATTTTAACATCACAAATTAGGAGATATGTAGTTTGTACTACCTTTACAAATGGCTAGGTACCAGTCTTTATTTTGTTTTCCCTAAAAGATCTTATTTCCAATTTCTCTCCAGGCGTGTGATTATACCACCCAACAGAATCTTTTAACTGAGCGAAATTCTACGGATAAAGTTAAGAATAATTTTGTGGGAAAAAGGACAATTTCATCCTAAGATGTGGGGATATAGTCATGAAAATTCTCTCGCACATTGAAATTTTTTTAGTTATTATAATACATTTTGCTCTATTAAAAAAAATTGATTCCAATATTTTATAATAAATAGAATATAATATTAAAATAAATTGAATAATAAATATATTTTAAAATAATTTAATATTTAAGAATATTTAAATACTTTTACAATCTATTAGACTTATTTTATTATATTAAGCTAAACTTTATAATAAATGTAAACCTAGTATTAAAATAATTGTATTAAAATTTAAATTATTAAGTGAGAATTCTTTTTTAAATGTACAATGTATGTAACCCAGTTATTTTTTAAAAGTCTCATAGATATCTTTTTTTCAATTTTTGTTCTTTAAGGATTTCTGTCGAACTAAATAACATCACTCAATTCATGCTCTCCTATAGAACAAAAGAGTCTTGTGTTTTTTCATATTTTACCCATGTCTCCTGTGTATAAATGACAAAAGTAATCCCGAAAGAAAACATTTTTCCTCGTATCCTCTGCAAGTAATTAAAACATCATCAACAATATTTCATCCATTCTTTGATTGATTTGACTCCAGGTGTATTTACTAACGATTCATAAGTTTGGGAGTATACATTTTACATTTTACTGATCTCTTTTATAATTACGTTTGTTTTTTTTTTTCCTTTTCCGATGACCAAAAATGAATTTAAAATAAGTTCAATATGAAGTTGATTATGATTTAAGACTTAGGAGACATGCGTGATTGGATCTGAAGGATTAGAAAGAGAGATTGTATTATTAACCCCTGAATTTTTACCCTAATTAAAAAACAAAATTACAGAGAACTAAATGAGAGAGTAGACAAACCAGCTGTCCATAAAGACCTTGTCCTGAATTAAGGCCAACAGAGGGCCTAATGAGACACCATCTTTATTGGGCACAAAGTAGTTGGAAACATCATTCAAACCGTATCGTCTCTGAGAACCATCAGCATCATCAAGTGAGCATTCAACAACACTATGGCTAGCCAGAAGCCTGAGTATCCGGTCCAGCATCACAGGTGCGTCTTTGTTCTTAGTGGTGGGCAACTGAGCGGCAATCTCTGAAGCTGAGAGCTTTGCTTCAGGACCAGCTTTGGCTAGGATCTCAAAAACTCCCAGCCCAATTACTGCTTGCATGGTCATGGGGAGCACTGAACCCGTCACCAATTGATTGGCATATGCGAAGCTTTCGTTTCTCCCTTCATTAGCCATACACCCTTGAATTTCCTTATCTGTTTTGCACAGAAAAGAATGCAATTATAGAAGCGTGAAGGTTTACTGGGAGTCCAAGGATATGCAAATATATTCTAAACGAGGATGATTCTGGAATGTTAAAGTTTGGTGAGGATATTAAGTCAAATAATTTAATAATTCAATGACCAGTAAAGTAATATAGTTTGATAGTCTAATGAGATTATATTATTAAATTGTATAATTTAATAATCTCTTAAACTTTGATAAAGTTTAGGTCTCTAAATTAATATGTATATTGACACATATATATATTAGAAATATTTCCATCCAGAATTATAAATTTATTAATATTTGAGAAAATTAGTACGACATATAATTTAATAACATAATTACATAATATTATTAAATCTTGTGTTTTTATAGTTTTTTTAACTTTAATAAAGTCTAGGATTTTAAGTCATTGATAAATATATTACATTATATTATATTTTATTTGTTAAAATGGCCATGTCATTAAAAAATAGGAAACACAAATTTCCCAAGTGTACAGAAGTGCATGTTTTAAAAATGTAAATTTGAGATTTTACAATAGTGTCAAATTCTTTTACGTCATTATAAATTACTAAAAATTCATTTACAATAGTGTAAAAATACTTGACATCATTATTAGTGTGATTCTCACATTAAAACTTTGAGCAGAACATTTAATTTTGAAATTTCAACTACTGAAGAAAGTTCTAAATAGATTTAAGACACACAAAATCTTGACCCAATGCTTAAGCAAACATAAACCAAAGGTTTGGAGAAGGATATTGATGCCACACTCAAGATTTAGATGAGAAGGTGAGTGATAAGTTTAGATTTGGAACGCCACAAAAATGCAAATTCTTGATAAGTTCACTAGTTCTCAAAAGAACCAAATAAAGAATAATTCTTTCAAATTCAAATAACATTAATTCTCTAATTGTCTTACATAGCAAGGTTGCTGAGTTTAGGCCAATAGAGACCCAAAAATCGAAAAAAAGATTAAATTCTAATTCAAGTCGAACTAGTTCTCTTAACTAGTTAAGGAGTCATTGAAATTCTTAAGTCTAAATATGTTGTAATAAATTAGTCATAACTCTTTCTAGAGAACTCCAAATCTAACTCTGTAAAATTATTTGGAAAGCTATCTTAATTATCTTTCCAACGGTATATGGCTTGTAAATTAATTCCAACTCAATCAATACCAGTTTTATTCCGAAATTGACCTTTTCTGCATTTAATTCGAACTGTGTATTTGGCTGCCCAATAGCTTGAATAAAGCCCACAACGTCTTGACATCTCTTTAAGCCCAATTCATGATGTTTTGCATCTTGAATTGCAGTTTCAATCCATATTTTCTTAATTAATCCATTTAAAGCAGCTTGCATCTTTTTGGCTCTAGCTCTTGTAATTGAGCCTTTATGAATGTACAAAGGGTCACTTGAAGCTTTAATGGTATTCTCTTGATAGTTCTCATCATTTCCCCTCTCCTTAAAAGGATTCGTCCTCAAATCTTCACCTACAACAAAAGGAGAAAGATCAGAAACATTAAAAGTAGCACTCATATTATATTCACCAGGAAGGTCCAATTTGTAGGCATTGTCATTGATTCGTGCAACCACTTGAAATGGACCATCTCCCCTTGGAAGCAACTTTGAATGCCTTTGTGCTAGGAATCTCTCTTTTCTCATATGCACCCAAATCCAATCTCCAGGCTGAAAAACCACTTGCTTACGTCCTTTGTTGGCTTGAGTAGCATATTGTTCAGTCCTCTTTTCTATGTTGTGCTGCACTTTCTCATGCAATTGCTTAACAAATTCAGCTTTCTTTTTACCATCCAAACTAGCACGCTCATCAATAGGTAACCGCAATAAATCCAAAGGAGTTAATGGATTAAAACTATATACAATCTCAAATGGTGAAAATTTAGTAGCTGAATGGACAGTTCTATTATAAGCAAATTCAACATGTGGCAAACATTCTTCCTAAGTTTTCAAATTCTTTTGAATAATGGCACACAACATCGTGGATAATGTTATATTTACAACCTCAGTTTGTCCATCAGTTTGTAGATGACAAGTGGTAGAAAACAAAAGTTCAGTACCCAACTTACCCCATAAATTTTTCCAAAAGTGGCTTAAGAACTTAGCATCTCGATCTGAAACTATGCTCCTTGGTACTCTATGCAATCTGACTATTTCCTTGAAAAACAAATTAGCTATGTTTGTTGCATTATCAGTTTTGTGACATGGAATGAAATGTGCCATCTTTGAAAACCTATCAACAATAACAAAAACAACATCCTTTCCCCTTTTTGACCTAGGTAAACCCAAAACAAAATCCATAAAAATATCAACCCAAGGTTCGCTAGGTATAAGTAAAGGGTTATACAATCCATGGGGTAAAGCTCTAGACTTAGCATGTTTACAAGTGATACACTTCTTATATATTCTTTCAACATTAGGTTTCATATGTGGCTAAAAGAAGTGTTCTTTTAAAACATCTATAGTCTTTGCAATGCCGAAATGTCCCATTAAACCTCCCCCATGAGCTTCACGTAGAAGCAATTCACGCAAAGAATTATATGGCATACATAATTTATTCTCTCTAAATAAGAACCCATCATGCCTATAGAACTTTCCAAATGCAGCTTTCTCACAAGCATTAAACACATTACCAAAATCAGGATCATTAACATATATTTCTTTAATGTACTCAAATCCTAACAACTTTGTATTTAATGCAGAGATAAATGCATATCTTCTCGATAATGCATCAGCCACTACATTCTCCTTACCTTGTTTGTATTTGATCACATAAGGAAATGGCTCAATGAATTCAACCCATTTGGCATGTCTCTTATACAACTTACCTTGCCCTTTCAAATGCTTTAAGGACTCATGATCAGTGTGTATGACAAACTCTTTAGGTAGAAGATAATGTTGCCAAGTTTTCAATGCTCTCACCAATGCATACATCTCCTTGTCATAAGTAGGATAGTTTAGGACTGCGCCACTCAATTTCTCACTAAAATAAGCAATTGGACGCCCCTCTTACATCAAAATCGCTCCAATATCTATACATGAGGTATCACACTCAATTTCAAAAGTTTTAGCAAAATCGAGTAAAGTAAGTAGTGGTGCAGAAACCAATTTCTCCTTGATTAGATTAAATACCCTTTCTTGTTCACTACCCCACTTAAATCCCACGTGTTTCTTAACAATTTCAGTTAAAGGTGCAGCAAGGGTGCTAAAATCTTTCACAAATCTTCTATAAAAACTAGTCAAACCATGAAAACTTCTTACCTCACTTACGCTTTTAGGTGTAGGTCATTCCTTAATAGCCTTTACCTTCTTTTCATCAACCTCAATTCCTTTAGCACTTACAACATAACCAAGAAAAATAATCTGATTTGTAAAAAAGCACACTTCTTCAAATTAGCATACAACTTTTTCTTCCTTAAAATAATCAATACATTTTGCAAATGCTCAACGTGTTCTTCTAGACTTTTGCAATAGATCAAAATATCATTAAAGTAGACAACTACAAACTTACCAAGAAAAGCATGCAAAACATGGTTTATTAACCTCATAAAAGTGCTGGGTGCATTAGATAACTCAAATGGCATTACTATTTACTCATATAAACCATATTTTTTTTTAAAAGCAGTTTTCCACTCATCTCCCTCTCTAATCCTAATTTGATGATATCCACTTTTAAGATCTATTTTGCTAAACATACAAGAACCATACAATTCATCAAGCATGTCATCAAGTCTAGGAATAAGATGTCGATACTTTACAGTGATTTTATTAATCGCACGACAATCAACACACATCCTCTATGTTCCATCCTTTTTAGGCACTAGTAGAACTGGTACCGCACATGGACTCATACTCTCCCTCACATATCCCTTTGCCAAGAGTTATTCAACCTTCCTTTGAATCTCCTTTGTCTCCTCGGGGTTACTTCTATAAGCGGGTCTATTAGGAATGGTAGCTCCAGGAAGAAAGTCTATTTGATACTTAATTCCCTTAATAGGTGGCAAACCATTAGGGATTTCATTTGGAAACACATCATCAAAGTCCTGCAAAAGAGTCTCAATAACACTAGGCAAAAAAAGAGTTAAGCTCATTAGTATGCAAACAAGCCTCTTTGCACAAAAGTACAATGATAAGCTATTTTGAAAAGAAGGCCTTCTTAACCTCTCTCTCTTTTGCAAACAAGTTTACATATTGCCTCTCTTTTCTCTCAACAATATTTTTTTCTATCTTTCCACTTCCTTTTCTCTCATTCTCTCTTTCTTTTGTGCTCTCATTTTCTTTTTTTATATCACTCTCTTTTTGTATTGTCATTTTATCCTCACACACTTGCCTAGGTATTCAGGGTACAAGAGTGATTTGCCTTTTATTCATTACAAAATAATATCTATTTAAGTAACCATCATGTGTCACTCGCCTATCATATTGCCAAGGTCGCCCCAAAAGAATGTGTCTAGCATGTATGGGTACTACATCACATACAACCTCATCCTTATATCTCTCAATAGAGAATGAAACTAGCACTTGTTTATTTACTTTAACCTCCCTACAATCATTCAGCCATTGTAATTTTATTGGCCAAGGATGTTTCAGAGTTTTCAAATTCAATTTTTCAACTAAACTGGTGCAAGCTACATTAGTACAACTTCCACTATCAATTATCATACTACATACCTTATCTTTGATGTGGCATCTAGTATGAAATATGTTATCACATTGTACCTCCGTATCCTCTTTTACTTGCATGTTAAGAGCACGTCTAACAACCATCAATTTACCATCAACAGAATACTCTACACCATCATTAGCATCCTCCAAAGATGGCATAGGATTATCATCTGATTCACTCTCGATTTCAACATCACCATCATCCCTCAAGATCATTACTCTCTTATTTGGGCATTGAGATGCAATATGACCTGTCCCCAAATATTTAAAATACTTAATATCTCTATTTCTAGAGTGTTAGGAATCAAATTTACCTTTACTTTGGTTGCCTCCCTCTTTATGATCCTTGATTGGCTTAATTTTAGGCTTTGAAACAACCTTTTCATCTTTGCTCCATTTTGACTTCCATGAGGAAGATAAACCTAAATTGGGTCTAGTGAAACCATTTTTTTTAAGTTGTCGTTTCACTTTTATGGCCATGTGAACCATGTCTTCCAATTCAACATAATACTGCAAGTCAACCACATTAGCAATATCTTGATTTAAACCATGTAAAAATCTAGCCATAGTGGCCTCTCGTTCTTCTTTAATGTTGGCTCGAATCATGATTATTTCCATCTCCTTGTGGTAGTCTTCCATACTTCTGGAGCCTTGTGTAAGACTTTGAAACCTTTGATATAGCTCCTTATAATAATAACTAGGAACAAATCTCCTCCTCATGATGGCCTTCATCTCCTCCCAAGTGTTTGTAGGTCTTTCATGGTTTCTTCTCCTACTCAAAACAAGTTGATCCCACCAAATAATAGCATAATCAGTAAATTCAACAGCAGCTAATTTTATCTTTTTCTACTCGGAGTAATTATGGCAATCAAATATTAACTCCACCTTTTTTTCCCACTCTAAATAAGCTTCCGGATAATTTTACCTCGAAAAGAAGCAATTTTCAATTTGATACTCCCCAAATCACGATCTATGAGTCTTGCCCTTCTATCATCTCTTCCACGCATGTCAGCAGTGGCCTGGTCATTAAAATTATCTAGGTCATCACCATCTTCATCTCTCATGGCAGCACGCCATTGATTATCTCTTACATTATGAGCTATTGGTTGTTGCCCCCTTTGAAGATTAGCTATGACAGTGTCTTGCCTTTCCAATTGGTCACGGATCTCTCCAAACATCAGATTCATGTGCTAAAATTGTTGCTGCATGGCTTTGAGCATGATCGATTGATCTATAGCTTCTTGTTCTTTTGACATATTTTGTGATCTACAAATTAAAGTTAGCAAAAAAGACCTCACAACACTCCCTCACGTGTTTCACTCAATTTGATTCACTTAACTCTCGTGTTTAACATACAAATTGGCTTTTTTCCCTTTAATGATCTCACAAACTATTGCCTTTTACTACACTTAATTCTTTCTTTTAGTTTTTTATTGAACTAAAAAAATAAAATCAAGAAAAATAAAACAAGTGGCACACCAAATATGCTATTCTAGCACACCAACAAAGAAAATAATTAAGAGGATATAAAGAACAAAAAGAAATTGAAGAAAGGAAAACAAGCAAGTAAAGGAACACAATTGATATTGATGAAAGTAGGAATACTTGAATCCTTTTGCAATCTTTTTTTTTTTTGCTGTACGTTTTTTTTTATAATCAAAATAAATAAGGTATTCAAACCTGATTAGAAACTTGTTCTGATACCAAATGGTGTGATTTCCATATTGAAACTTTGAGGAGAATACTTAATTTTGAAGTTTAAACTACCCAAGAAAGTTCTAAATAGATTTAAGACACACAAAACCTTGACTCAATGCTTAAGCAAACATGAACCAAATATATGGAGAAGGATATTGATGCCATACTCAAGATTTAGATAAGAAGGTGAGTAATAAGTTTAGATTTGGAACGCCACAAGAATGCAAATTCTTGATAAGTTCACTAGTTCTCAAAAGAATAAAAGAAAGAATAATTCTTTCAAATTCAAATAACATTAATTCTCTAATTGTCTTACATAGCAAGGTTGCTTAGTTTAAATAGACCAATAGAGACCTAAAAATCTGAAAAAAGATTAAATTCTAGTTCAAGTCGAACTAGTTCTCCTAACTAGTTAAGGAGCCGTTGAAATTCCCAAGTCTGAACATGCTATAATGAATTAGTCATAACTCTTTCTAGAGAACTCCAAATCTAACTTTGTAAAATTCTTTGAAAAGCTATCTTAATTATCTTTCCAGCGGTATATGGCTTGCAAATTAATTCCAACTCAATCAATACCAATTTTATTCCAAAATTGACCTTTCTACATTTAATTCGAATTGTGTATTTTACTGCTTAATAGCTTGAATAAAGCCCACAACGCCTTGACATCTCTTCAAGCCCAATTCATGATGTCTTGCATCTTGAATTGTAGTTTCAATCTATATTTTCTCAATTAATCCATTTAAAGCAGCTTGCATCTTTTTGGCTCTAGCTCTTATAATTGGACTTTCATGAATGTGCAAAGGGTCACTTGAAGCTTTAATGGTATTCTCTTGATAGTTCTCATCAATTATGAAACCCAAAATCACATTAAAAAAAAAAATTTGGGCATTGTTGCCGGAGAAAGACTCTCTCCGTAAATAAGGAAATTTTCAAATTTAGATTTAAAATTTCTGATATAAAATTTTGGATGAGTTGATAACAGTCTTACAAATTTATATAACCTTATAAACTATTGAAAACATTGTGTAAACATGTTCATAAACTAGTATCAACTTATCCCAAATTTTATAAAATCTGAATTTCCAAACCTCATATGATTTAACTAAGTCAATGGTAAATTTTACTATACAATTAAATGATTTATGTAAGTTAATAATATATCTGATTAAAAAAAAGGGCACCCCTGTAATCTACCAGCTCGATTGTCTTGATTTTTTTTTATTTTCTTCCAATGGAGGGCCCACTATTAAGTACATTTTATCCTTGGTTTTCCATCCCCTTTGTCATGCCGGCCCGTATTAGGAGAAGTCAATTTTTAATTTCGTCTTTTATGCCGACACCACGGCTGAATAGAACTCAGAATGAAAAAGAAAAGTCATCAATATTGACCCCGCATTGAAAAGAAATAAAAAAAAAGTTTTGAAAAAACAAAATAGGGCCATTGGATTCGTTTTTTTTTCCCTGGGTATTGACACATTAGAATAAAAAACTTATTAAAGTTTATCATATTAAATTTACTAATTCAAACTTACATCAATTATTCGGGTCCGCATCTGTTACCATAGCAGTATGATACCACAAATTTTGTCTTCTATCCCATGCACCCGTTGAATTATTCATCGTCCATCTAACGACATAAATTCTTCAGTGGACAACTAAAGCAACTGGTTGCTTTAAGATGCTGTCGAAAACAATGTTCAATTAATAAAAATCCATTATTATTCATATTCTTATTTTATTTGCTTTGAGAGGGCATCGATGAAATGTTATCCAGAATTGAAAAATTACTGAAAATCTTTTCTCCATAAGAAATTTCGATAATTGAAATTTCTTCTCAATGGAATCACAGTCATATCAAGTTGAAGTAGTCCTAAATAATGTTAGATAAATTAAACACTAATACAATTTTGTGTCAAGTGATTGCAACACGTATTGGCCAGAAGTGAAACTTTAGGAATTAGGCATATCTCATCATCTAAAGGAAAGAATGGAAACATGTGTGTTTGATCTAATGATGAGGCATTGAATCGGACACAGCAGGTAACTTCATATAAGAAATAATTAATTTTATTTGAAAGATGAACAGCTGTGATTAGCTTAGAAAAGGAGTTTTGTTTATGTGTTTGAAAGGGAGAACGCAAGAAAAATGAGTTTTATTTCATTGTAACAAGCACATGACTGAAGAAACACGAGGCAATTAATTTCTTGGAATGATCATGAATTTAGGTTTCAATAAACTGTGCAGGTAGATATTTCATTATTTCAGTAAGGATCATTTGGTTAAATGGCTAATTCATAAGGTGTTACTTGTGTGGCATGTTATTATATGCTTGAGTTATTGTATGGTCTTTTGGTCGCCAATTATGTACTGAGGATATTAGGGTTACGAATTTCAATTTAGTTATGCTACTGTACTACACCTGGTATAGACGTGGATTGCTTGGTCATAAAAGCAATTGCATTCATGATATTTGGGGACGAATCCTGTTGAAATGAAATGAATCTTAAGGGAAAAAAAAGAAAAGAGAATCTGTTGATGAGAACAATTAAATATCATTCAGATATTAATAGGACACGAGTAACTAGTCATGAATGCTTTACTATAACACATTTTAGGTGGTAGCATGTTCAATTGTATTTTATGAAAATATCATTTGTAGAGTCACATATTGTTATGTAAATGTTGATATATAGACCATAATTTATTTGTTAAAACCAAAAGAGGGGACACTAGAAGGAATGATTCATCATTTATCTAGTTTATAGGAATAAAGTAAAGCAGATCAAAAACGAAAATTATGCTATTGAGATGAGCTGCATATCGAGGCATGAAAGGTAATTGAACAGTAGAAATTGAAAGTCATTATGGATTCGTCGGCCATTTGTAAGTTTCTGAACTTTATGAATAAATAATATTAGAACATCAAGAGATAATGAGATTAATCGAAAATGACTTGAGTCAATTTTTAGAGTGAAACCATATGCCAAATGAAGATAGCAAATGGAAGTGTAAGCATTAAAGAATAGGTGCATTATATGGGAAATAAAATTTAGTACACTCCAATAAGAAAGACATGGCAATATGGTTGATTAGTTTTTTAAATTTTCTACTTATGTAAAACTGAAATAAAGTTGACATGATGAAAAGAGTCATGGTACGAAAAAAAACTAGTTAATTTGTTTTTGGTGCAATTTAGTTGACTTGAAAATTACTTATCAAATTTGAAATGCACAGTAGTTATAAGTGAAATACTAATCAGACAACCCAAGGGGGGTGAATTAGATTTTTAAAAATTAAGCAAACAAAAACTTAAAGTGATATATGTTGAGTGTTAGAAAGTGTATATTTATAAAGGAGAAAATCATCATTTTACACTTTAAATCTCACTAACATTGCTATTTTTATTTATTTAAGTATTTTGTTATTTAATTATATGTATTTTATTATAATTATGTATTTTATGTATTTTAGGGGTATCATAATCGTTTCACAATAAACGAGTGATCAGACAGCAAAACGGACGTCATATTTGGACTCAGGACGGTCGAAAACCTTAAGAAGAGCATTAAAGGAACAAGTCACTGTTCACACATACTGATCGCTTTTATACGTCGTGATCGCTTCACGCGTCTTTTATTCACGACATCGTTCATGTATACGGACCGATGATGTGGCAACTACCTACGACGTGGCGATGATCGATTGGGCGAATTATGTGGATTGACCGCTTATGTGGCATTGACCGATGACGCGTGGCGTTGACCGATGATGTGTCATGATCTTATTGGACTAAATTTCTTATGTCTTTGTAGATCGATGACGCGTGGCGATCTCATTAGAGTAGAAATCGGTGTACATACATGCGCTTACATGGGATTATTTACTATTCGGGCGCGTTCTTGTACAAATGTTGACTGTTGACGGTTGACTGTTGACTGTTGACTGATGACGTGGTGCAATCCTGAGCATCCGAATTGTTTTTAATCCGATGGTCACGATTCACTCAATGTATCTATAAAAAGGGGGCTCTCCCCCCCTAATTTGGCACCCCTTAATTCATTTCTAAACTTAGATTTCTGAAATTCCTTCTTCTTCTTGTAGTTTCTTTGTATTTTAATAAAATTT
Organism: Aegle marmelos; assembly: GCA_030449875.1. Classification (NCBI taxonomy): domain Eukaryota; kingdom Viridiplantae; phylum Streptophyta; class Magnoliopsida; order Sapindales; family Rutaceae; genus Aegle; species Aegle marmelos. The sequence goes on along the minus strand of JASUUL010000046.1, from coordinate 1,874,833 downwards.
CCTTTTTATCCTTAGTTAAAATATGAGTGGCTAATTCCTTTTTAGCTTGGGTTGAAGGTGAAGTCTCAACATGTTCCATGGGCTTAATTTGGTAAATTTACTTTCTCTTCCCCTCTAATATTTGTGGTTGTTTTGACTTTTCGTCGACAAATAATAATAGTCTTGTCTGCAATTCTGAAACCTTAAAACCTAAGACCCTAGTACAAGGTTATTATTATTTGGCACGATAAGCCCTTGGCACCATACTTATTGGAGAGTGGTTCATGAGGTGTGTAATCCCCCCTTATGATTTAATTGGTATTAATATGGAATGTTTAGCCCATGGAGCATATTGATGCGGATCCGGATACCCAAGTGCTTTATTATAAGAGTTTCATTTTTAATCATTCCCGCCATTTTAATTCAACAATTTATGATAAAATCACCATAATTTAATTGTTTCCATTAAAAAGAAAATTAATTCGACACATAATTAAAATCAACCTCCTCGTGGGATCGACACTCGTCACCATTAATCTATTCTACAATAGATTCGTGCGCTTGCGAGTTCATTAAAATTTGCACAACAATATAAACAAAGCAATCAAATTCGAAATAAATAAATAAATGTACAATAAAGAATAAAGAGATAGAGTAAGAGAGATCAAACACAATTATTTTTTTGTGGTTCAGCTATCTCCGCTTACGTCCACACCTCCAAGCACACCAGACTTGAGAATTCCACTAAGCAAGCGTTCAAGACTTCAAAATCTTACAATTGACTTTAAGGTGTCAATAAACCTTTACAAAAGGAGATTTTTTCCAATCTCTTAATCTAAGTGTATCCCAACACTTATAATCACTCAAAACAAAGATTATAATTTGATTTTTCTCTCACACAATTTTCAAGATTACAAATCAATGCTCAATGTATGAATAGATGAAGTAAGAATCTGTTTAAAACTCAATGTAGATCGTATATTCGTGTATATGCTCAGTAGTTGTGTTGTTGTCTTTCTTTGATTTGATTTGGATGAGTTTATTTATAGTTGGAGCTGAAAACCAGCCGTTATTCATCTTTATTGACAAAAAACGGATTACTGTTAGCCATTAACGGATAACCGTTTGCATTGGTCAATGTTACTGTTGGGTTTGATTTCAAATTATCTGTTGACCGTTTGTAATTGCTCTTTCGCTGTTAACATCCAGAGACTTGCACAACAAAAATCTTCTATCTATTTTAGCTAAACGGTTAAAGATTAACAAAGAATGTTAGTCTGGATATTATCGGTTAGCCATTATATATTAACGGTTCACCGTTAAATTTCAGTAACCTTATAAAACAAAATGCTTAACCGGTTTCCTTTAAACACTAAAGGATTAATAAGATATAAAGATCTGATATTATCGGTTAGTCGTTAAATTCCAGCAACCTTATAAAATAAAATGCTTAACCGGTTTCCTTTAAACGGTAAAGGACTAATAAGGTATGAAGATCTAGATATTATCGGTTAGCTGTTATATGTTAACGGTTTGCCGTTAAATTACAGCAATCTTATAAAATAAAATGCTTAACTGATTTTCTTTAAACGGTAAAGAATTAACATATGATACATGCATGAATGTTATTGGTTAATCGTTAAAATTTAATCGTTCACCGTTTATCTTTAGAAAGTTTAGAAGCCTATCGGTTAAGGCTTAATAAAATAACCCTTTTTTTTAGCATGAAGATTAAGCTTTTACCTTAAACGGTTAGTCGTTTAAAAATAACGGTTAGCCGTTTACTTCTAACGTTTGATTTTTATTAAGTTATAAAATAATCGATTGAAGTTTTTAGAAAATAGCATCTCTTCATTTTATCGGTTAACCGTTAAAAATAAACGGTTCACCTATTATTCCTAGAAAATTATATTTTTTAACAGAAATGTTTCAGTTTCTCTGAGGCTTATAAACACACATAGAGAGTTTTGACTTTTAAGAAAATATTTGAATTTGTGAAACTTCAACAAACTTATTAAAAGAGATTAATAGTTTGTTATCATCAAAATTAATAAACAGAATATGTACATATTAACAATAAGTTATGTGCTTATAACATTCTTTTCTTATTATAGCTATGTGGGGGGAACAGAAAATGCGATAGATCCAATAGATGTCGTGAAGGTCTTTTTAGAAGTGTTGAACCAATAGACATGGGTATGAGTAATGGAATAATGAATGTTAACAGTGTTACTAAGTTTATAAAGGTAGCATCCAAATCAACTATGGGAAGACAATCTGTTCCCCCCATTAGAGCTGATCTCACTGCCAATACGAATATTGGAATAGGTCAAACTGTGGTACAAGCCTCAATTCAAATCGTAAATGAAAAAGAGGAAGACACCGAGTGTAATTTCACCGTTGGTGTATCCATATGGATACAGTAATAATATAGATCCATCCTTGCAAAATTTTCAGTGATTAATAAACTTCACAGTATTACACTCAATCAAATGATATTATATTAATATATGACTGGCCCAAACATTTTTAAGTTGCCACTATCGAATATAGAAAAATAATTTAAACTGTTAGATGGACGAGGAATAATCCAACGGGTGCATGGGATAGAAGACAAAATCTGTGGTACTATACTATTGTGATAACGAACGCAGACCCTGTTTGAATTATTATAGCACAACTCATAATTTTACTTTATACTAAAATATATTTGTCCTATTATATTTATGAAAGATATATATGCCGAATCCAATAATATACTTGGGATAAGAAATTAGTGCCTCAAAGTTTAGCCATTGGCTCTCTCATATTATTAGTTCATTGTGGCCGACAAAGGAAGAAGAGAACCATGTGAAACGATTATCTGCACAAGCCCACCTTTGATAGGTTTGGTTCTCACTACTTTTAGGGTTTTCACAAGACACAAGATAAGATATTGTTAACGGTTAATAATTGGGTAATTTTTGGTTTCCTTCCCTGAGGTTTGGGGTCCTTTCACTTTGATAGATTGTATGAATGTACCTTAACTTTACACCCGGCCATTAGTGTAGAGTTTGTTATATGTTTCATATGCGAGGACAAGTAAGTAATTGCAAGCTAAATTGATTAAATATTTAAACAAATTTGAAATTTTGCACTTTGCAAATCGGAATCTCAGAAACATGCTTGCTTTTTTCACCGAAACAAAAACAATTGTGGTGGTTGCGTCCTTGAATGCAAGAAAAATAATCTGCATAGGTTTGCGTGCCCCCTTCTCTTGGCTAATTCGGTCGGCCAGACTCACCTCGTCGCCGCCTGTGTTGGAGTTGGCTGGTCCACCTTCATTTGCTATCTCTTTTGGCGGGTGTTTATTTGGCTTCGCATTTCCAGTCATCGTGATTTTTTATGTTGAGTGTTTAACGACTGGGACTCGATAAGGGGTTTCAGGTGTTTGAAATTGGTGTTATGAAATGAGTGTTTGATCATTAGGAGTACAGATTGAGATGGATGATGAATGAGAATGCTAAGATGAATTTCCTGTGAATGATCTATGTTCCTCAGCTTTTGGTTGTGATGAAATTCTACCCAATTGTTTCTTAATATTACCTTATCATAAGATGAATTTACAGCCATAAGCCATCTTCCCTGCCAATCCCAATGGTAAATTAACTGGGATAAACTCTGTTCTTTTTTCCCCAACACACAGCTGTTACTACTATGTTAAGCTTCCATCGCATCGTCATCAAATTTTTAGATTTTATAATTCTTTCTCTGCGCTGCTCTCCTCCAGCTAAAAAAAAAAAAGAAGTAATTTATATATTTGATCCAAAAATTAGAATCTTTCTAAGTTTATTGGGATATTAAATATAGAACTAATGGAATAATCGTAGAAACATATAAAGTCAAAAGAGAAAAAGTATAACTAAATTTAAGAACTTATCAAATGAGAAATAAATTTACTTAGAATTTAACCTAAAATATTAAGATTTAGTAAATATAATAGGAATATTAACTACAAAATTAATGGATTGAAAAGTAAGAATAAATGAACACGCTAGAAAATTTAACTAAAATTAAGGACATATAAAATTAACTTGAAACATTTATATAATATATTGATATTTAATCAAAAGTATTGAGACTTTATTATTTTACTTTTTTTAAACTTTCATTTAAATTAAAGATTCTTTCTCACTTAAATATTTTTTAAGTTAATTATTTATAAATTTCCTTATTTTTTCATTTCATTTTATTTTCCTACATTAAAAAATATTTTTTAAATTATTGAATGAACAACCAGTAAAATACTAGTTTTTCAAGTAAAAAAATAATATAAATGACAAGTGGAAAAATAATATTTTTAAATTAAAAATACATTAAAAATATTATATTTTTAATATTAAAAATTATTTTTAAATAAATTTTAAAAAAATTATTTTTTAAGAAAAATTATTTTTAGAAAATTATTTTTCAAGTGAAAAAATAATATTATAATATATATGTATCCTTTTTAAAAAAATTATATAAATGATAGTTTTATTAAATATATTTACAATTATTGAACATAGATAATTTAATTATATTATTTTTAATGCATTCTATTATTACTGTCGTTAAAATTTCATAATGCGTAAACTTTGAGGTAGCTAATTGTAATATACCACCCACTCCATTGAATCTCTGATTTGTTATCTCGATTATATAATTGGATGGGGCATATAATCTTTTATAAATATAATAGGATAAACATATTTTAATAGAAAATAAAATTTTGAGTCGTAAGTTTGCACCAATAATTTTTTTATAGTGCCGTATGAATATTTAAAAAAATGAAAAACAAATCCTGCGGCCCCTATTTTCTTTTCAATACCGAACCGATCCCCTTGACTACTTTTTTATTTTTTATTTTTGATTTCCATGCAGTGTGAGCCAGCATGGAAAAGGGGATTAAAAATTAACTTATGCCAATGGTGGTCCTGCCATTGTAGGAAAGTTAGAAAATAATAATAATAATAGGAGGTTATTATGTTACAGATTCTATAACATACACACACCATTGAATGCACCGCGCGCGTCCTGCTATATTTTGATTTCCATGCGGTGTGGGACAGCATGGGTATTAAAAATTAACTTATGCCAATGGTGGTCCTGTCATTGTAGGAAAGTTAGAAAATAATAATAATAGGAGGTTTTTATGTTACACATTCTATAACATATACACCAATGTATGCACCATGCGTGTCTTGCTATATGGAGATGCTTTTGTCTTGGAGCTAGCTATAGTAGAATCTATAGGCAACAGATTCTATAACCTAGCTTGCGCCTTGAGTTGATTGTACAGTAAAAAATTAGTACAAGAACGAATAATAATTATTAAGAAATAGCTAAGGTGTAATTTAATGCACTTTACACTACAAATAACAAATAATATTGTGAGACTTATAATATTATTTATTGTTTGAGGTTCTAAGGTACAACTTGGATCCTAATTATTATTATGTGATAAGGTCTCAATGCTTAGAGTTAAGAAGATTTATTAATTTCAAATAATTTTTTGAGTACTAAATTTTATGTAGAGAGAAATTTTTAAAATAAGAGATAAAAATTTAGTCACTATAAGAAAATAGGTAATAAATAATAAAAAATAATTATTACAAAAAGTGTGTAATAAATAATTTATTCATTATTTATATCGTCGTCATTAATTTGTAACAAAATTTTTTTATCATTAATTCATGATAACTTTTCATAGTCATATATTTGTTACACAATATTTTAATATAAAAAAGAATTAAATAAAATTCAAATTTATTTATACCCATTTTTTAAAATTTTTGGCAAGAAGTTGAATTATCATTTATAAATTTATTATTCAATAATAAATTATTTATGACACTGTATGATTGCTATTTCCCATTATAAATGTTTAATTTTTTAAAAAAAATATATTACAATTATAATTTGTTGATGAATTCTTATTTAATATCATAAAAAAACTAAAACAATTAATATTAATAACCATCCACTCAATCTAGGGGATTAATTTCAAAAGAAATAAATCAATATGCAATGAGATCGCCACTATTAAGTAATAAAACATCCCAAATTGAGAAAACCATCTCAATGTATAAAATAACAGTTAAATTCCAATCAAACTCCAAGAAAAGCAATTTAAATTCTAGCCATCAAGCCAAGTTACCTAATAAAACTTCCAAAGATCAATTCAGGTATTCCAACTACAGGACTTGTAGCAAAACTTCCAGTAGCAATACCATCTTCTAAGAGCACTCGAATTCTAGCCACATACCCAGCAACACCCTAAAATAAGTCCAATTCACTCGTAGCAACTCACCATCTTCCACTAGCATTCTAATTCCAGCCGTAATGCCATGTACACAGCAACACTCCAACCTATACCCAGCAACGCAATCTATGCAGAATCAATCAAATTACCCAGTGTTATCAAATGCATAATATCTATACTACAATCCTTAAGAACAAGCATTATAGTTTGACATTGCAACTTTAATTTCAACAAATTGTAACAACTAATAACGAGGTGCATCTATAGTTTCATACTCATATACTAATCATTTTTTTGATGCCACAAGGATGTCAAAAAAATGGTTAGCCCACTCAAAGGAAACTCATTGAGTTCCTCCTGAGTGCATGCTTTCTTTCCATTAAAGTGTTAATCACAAAATTAATATTGTCAAACTTCAAAAATAATGCCACAGATATAGAATAAAAAAGGTTAAGATATCTTATCATCAACTTATGTTGTTCATTAACAAACAATGTATGCTATTAAAGATGTATATACTGCTGAAGAAGTTTAAAAATTGACTTGCTTTCATGCTTTTGTCTTTAGACTCTAATTGCATAAAATCCTGTAGAACTACTTCCAATTTCTTAGCTTTTATCCCAAAAGCAATTAAAACATGCTTATATCAAGGACTGTAAAAAAAACCTTTATAAAATTATTGCTTCTATCAAGAGAGTTGGTGGTCTTTTTGATTCTTTAAAATCACTAAAAGTTGATTTTTAAATTCCTTTTTGTCCAACAAAAAATCAGATAAGTAAACATTGAACTACAACTTAACTTATAGAAAAATCTGCATCACCAAAGGTTGGAAAAGTTATAAGATGCAAAGGTACTTCTCAACAACTAAATCCTAGCTATTTCATGATTATTCACATTATTATTTTTTATGTTGATTGCTTGATTGTTGGGCTATGCATGTGTAGGTAGTTGCAATCTCCAAAATCTCAAGGAAGTCACTAGTGATAATTAAGTCAACCGAGTGAACAATTAAGCAAATGACCTTAAAAAGAAAGAGAGTTCAATTGAATTATCCTTTCGTTTGGTGTCCAAAAAACATGGGCAAACTAATTTAGGTGGTTAAAAACATGTAATGGTCATAATGTGGTCAAATGAACAGAAAAATTAGGTTTAATTTTTATAAGTAAATCTAATGTTGAGAATTGACGAATTTAAAATTAATTACCTCTGTTAATGATTTCTATAAAGTTACATCACTGGAGTAGTATTAGAGTTTCGTAGATAGACGTTTCTTTTCCAGTACTTTTTTCTCTAAAAAAAGTACTTAAATGAAACTTGTGGGAAGCCGTCATGGCTTATTTTGAAAGTTGTGGGAAGCCGTTACGGCTTAGTTTTTGTCACCTCTGATTGGGTATCTTTTCTTTTTTCATCCTATTCCTTTGCTGTTCTTTTAATCTTCTTACCTTTCTTTTAGTTTCATTCTTTTCTCTTAATTGTAAGCGTCAGGAAAGAGCTTTAATCCCTTCTGGTTTTTAGATCGCTTTTAACTATAGTGTCTACAAGGAGAGGGTTGCCTTTAACTTTAAGCTATTTTCTACTGAAAGGCATCCGGTCTGTTTAGAAATACATGCAGGGGACTTAATCAGAAAGTGTCAAGTAACTGTTTCAAAGGAGGAAGAAAATGACACTGTAACTTTCATGCGAAGAATGAAAATCAAAAGAGAAAGAATGGCTGTAAACTACTTGGTTGGAAAAATTCTAATCACGACAGGGATCAATAAAAAAGGCTTAAAAACAGCTATGCAACAAGCATAGAGAACTATCAAGGGAGTTAAAATCGAAAGTATAGGGGAAAATATATTCCTTTTCAAATTTGGCTCAGAGAAGGGGAAAAAAAAGAATTCTGTGGGGGGACCATGGCATTTTGATCGAGCGTTAATTGTGCTAGCTGAACCAAGTAGTATTAGTAACATAAAGGAACAATCATTCACGCACTCATCATTTTGGGTTCAAATTCATAATCTACCTATCATGTGCATGAATAGAGATGCTATTCAAGAGTTAGGGAAAAAGATTGGCAATGTGGAGGAGATTGAAACAAATGATACAGGGGAATGCATGGGCCAGTTTATTAATCAGGATCTCCGTAAATATAACAAAACCTTTAAAAAATGTTGTCTTTATCCAAGTAGAAGGAGACAAAATCCCAATGCCAGTACTATATGGAAAAGCCTCTAGATTTTTGCTTTTGCTGTGCACATATAGGCCATCAATAAAAATTCAAATCAAACTCATTTTTAATAACTCTAACAAGCTAAAATAAATTTATGCATCATATATTGAGCTTTCAAATTGTAAGTCATCTGAGATTGAATCATTATTGTGCAATAATTTGTTTATCTACTCTTGAAGAGAGTTTTCTTATTGTAATCTTTAATTTTGTTTCAAATTTATGAATGTATAAGTGTGGGAAATACTTGGAGTGAAGGGATTAGGGAATAATCTCTAGATTATAAAGATTCATTAACACCTTGAAGTTAATTGTAATTAACTTGAAGTCTTAAGAGGCTTGGATAGTGAAATCCTCAAGCTTGGTTGGCTTTGAGGAGTGGACATAGGCAGATACTGCTGAACCACGTAAAAACTCATCGTATTTACTTTCTCTTCCCTTTCTCTTTTATTTTTTAGCATTATTGAATTTATTGTTTTCAATTTCATTAAAGGCATTTGATTGAATTATTGTATGGTTTGTTTTAATTAAATTTTGAAAACCCAATTCACCCCTCCTTTTGGGTTGCATAACTAGCATTTCAAATACTATATTCAAATACAAATTTTATAAATGAAACATAAGATATGTAAATTTAACATAAAATTTACAAATCAAACTAAGTGTGAAATAAAACATAAATATTGTAAAAAGAATATAAGACTAATAAATTGAAGATAAAACAGAAACTTACAAATATAACATACAACTTATAAATCAACAGTAACTGTTAAATAAAACATAAATTAAGTGAAAAAATAAGACTTATAAATAAAGGATAAAAAAAGTAATGTAACGCCCAAAAAAAAAGAATTCCTTATGAAATTTGGGCTTTCACTAGAATTTATGGAGGCCTTTTTTATTAGAAATAGTAGAAAAAAGTATTAAGTTATTAATAAGGGTTATTTAGAAGATAGTTTTGGAATAAAAGGTTATTTTTCTAAGATTCCATTCCCTATAAATTCATCTTTTATCTCTCTTTTTCATAACTATAAAAACTTATGATATTCTTGTTTCCTCTCTTATCAATTATTCATAATTTTTCTTCACTCAAATCCTAGGATTCAATCAACGCAAACGGTATGTATACCCTCCTTATTCCCTTCAAGAATTTCTTATAAATCATTCTATTTAGGGTTTATGTTTGACATGATTTTAGATTTGTTTTTATAGATCTTGATGCATGACATATGATGTGTTAAGGTTATATTTAGGGTTTTGATTAATTAGGAGTTTGGTTAATCAACCCTTGGCATAATATAGGATGATTCTGGACAGCATGACATCTTGATTTTTAACTTGATGTTTTGTGAACGAATTTTTATTAGAAATTCATATTCTGGAAAATAGACATATAGAGCCTCCTTAATAAAGTTTATTTAATAAATTTGATTTCATTTTCAATTTAATATGTATTTTCGAATTAGAAACCACTGCACTGGAAAACTGCGATTCCAGCAATGCGATCGGGTTTACAGACTTATTTTCACTATCAAATGAACTCGGAAAACTATGAAATTTTATATGGATGTTAAGATACGTGTATAGTATCTCCAGTTTTAATTTCATAATTTTCGGATAACTATTTCATTTTATAAAATTCTCAGAAACAGTTCTGTTTGGTTAAGGTTATGAGAAAACAGTTTTGAAATTGTTGAGAAATAAATAGTTTTAAAAAATGTTTTTGATCTCGAATCCTCCTCAAAATTTTATATGCGATACTCATGGATATCCAGAATAATTTTGTATAATATTATGTCATTTTAAAGTTTAGATTAAGAGTTAAAATTCTGAGATCAGACCTGTACAGGAATGAATAAGATTAAGAGTTAAAATTTTGTAGAATAATTTTGTTTTGTATTTGTTAAGGTGTTGAGGACTCTTAGGGACTTAGAGGTGTGTAGTTCAAGATTCTCATATCGAGGTAAGTAACTTCATTCCTAGTATACTAGATAGGTATAAGTATTTTGATATTATTATAAGAATTTTATACTATTTAGAAATTAAAGGATTTTCATAGCAAAATCAGTTTATGAAAATGTTTTCAAATATGAATTCTTTTAATAAAATATTATATAAACGTCTTTCAATATGTAAATTATTTTAGTGACATAACTTCTTATTATGATTTCATCTGTAAATCAGTTTGCAAGCCCAAATTATTTTTTTGGACTTTTCTGAATCTGATACGAATGTTTAGTACTCATATGTGATTTCAATTATTGATGATTATAAGATTCTTAATGTTTTGGCTCATTATCCATAGTTATTCTGATTCTGATTCTGATTCTAATTCTAATCATAATATACGACATATCTGTCTGGACCAATACTGGGTATAAGTTCTGAATGTGCATACAATATTCTGATTCTGATTCTGTCTAAGCCGGGTCACTGGGACTATAGGTGACACTATGTGACATGAGCTAACGTTTCATTTTCTGTACATGTGAATATAATTTGCCCTAATAATGTTTTTGGTATTTTGAATTCTTATGGATTTACGTTATCTAATTAAAATACATTACTGCAACATGGAATATAGTTTTTGTGAAACTTATGGATTTATGAAATATATTTTGCTCAAAGAAGGCTTGCAATATATTTTTAAGGGGTATCGATAGGCCTAGTGTGTTAGGAATGGTTTTACTTACCAAGTTGACGGCTCACCCCTCGTCATTATTTTTTGCAGATTAAGTTCCTTTGAGAGGTGTGCCTAGCCATGAAGTTAGAGATTTTCGTTTTTGTTCCCTAATTGAATAAGAAGAAAAAGAATAGACTTATGTTTTTTTTAGTTTATTTCGATCATGAACTTGTAACTTGGGTTTTGAGACTTTGTTATTTTATATGACTTGTGACTTGTGGATTATTCTTATAAGAATTTGAGGTATACCAGTTTGGTATTTATGAGTAGAGATTATGTTTTGAGAGTAACTTCTTTCTCTTACGTGCTCTGCACGTGTTAGATTTGTGGTGTTACAAGTAAATTAATATAGGAACAGTAAACTACATATTATTAGTAAACAGAATAAAAAATTATAAATGTAATATAAAACTTGTAAATCAATATTAAGTGTAAGATAAAATATAAATCACATAAAGAAAAAATGATACTTTTAAATAGAAGATGAAACAAGTAAATTACTATAAGAGCAATAAATTGAGATATTATTGGTAAACAAAACGCAAATTTATAACTACAACATAAAACTTGTAAATCCACTTAAGTGTAAAATAAAATATAAATTGTATAAATAGAATGTACGACTTGTAAATGAACTATAAAAGAAGTAAATTAATATAGGAGTGGTAAATTGGTGTATTATTAGTAAATAAAATAAAAACTTACAAATATAACATAAAACTTATAAATCAACAATAATGGAGCATTTACTAAATAAAAAACGAAATTGGCTCGACTCATAATATGCTAGAATCAAAATGTAAAATTAGAATGAAAGTAAATTATTTACTTAAGTTGTAGAAATCAGAACCAGACTGAAATATATTCCTATCATTGTGTTTATTATATCTTAGAATTAGAATGGAGTATTATTAATTGATGTTGTTATTATTATTTATCATAAAAATTATTATTATGAAAATAATAATAGTTATTATTTTTAAAATAATAATAATAATAACAAAAAAATAGCAACCAATGATAATAAGAGAGTGGTAGGGATGATCAATAGGTATTGTACGCAACTAGGGTAATAAATAGCACGAGATTGATGATCGGCATTGGTGCAAGGCTTTCTACATGTAACGGGATCGACATGTGATAGTGGTGTGTGACTATAGCTTTGCATATGCTGATGATAGTGATAGGATCAAACATGGCTCTACGTGCAATGGTGATAGGATTAAGCATGGATGCTGTTGTGCAAATTTTAATGAACTCGCAAGCGCACGAATCTATTGTAGAATAGATTAATGGTGACGAGTGTCGATCCCACGAGGAGGTTGATTTTAATTATATGCCGAATTAATTTTCTTTGTAATGGGAACAATTAAATTATGGTAATTTTGTCCTAAATTGCTGAATTAAAATGGCGAGAATAATTAAAAATGAAACTGTTATAATAAAGCACTTGGGTATCCGGATCCGCATCAACATGCTCTATGGGCTAAATATTCCATATTAATACCAATTAAATCATAAGGGGGGATTCCACACCTCATGAACCACTCTCCAATAAGTATGGTGCCAAGGGCTTATCGTGCCAAATAATAATAACCTTGTACTAGGGGGTCTTGGTTTAACCAGGAATCAGAATTAGACAAGACTATTATTATTTGTCGACGAAAAGTCAAAACAACCACAAATATTAGAGGGGAAGAAAAAGTAAATTTACCAAATTAAGCCCATGGAACATGTTGAGACTTCACCTTCAACCCAAGCTCAAAAGAAATTAGCCACTCATATTTTAACTAAGGATAAAAAAGAAAATTTTATTAAAATACAAAGAAACTACAAGAAAGAGAAGGAATTTCAGAATCTAAGTTTAGAAATGAATTGGGGGTGCCAAATTGGGGGAAAGCCCTTTTATAGATACATTGAGTGAATCGTGACCATCGGATTAAAAACAATTGGATGCTCGAGGATTGCGCGTCATCGTCATCAGCGATTAACGATCAACAAACAATCAACAAATAACATTTGTATTTATGAAATGCCGCTGAATAGTAAATAATCCCATGTAAGCGCATGTATCTTTGTACACCCGATTTCTACTCCACCGAGATGTTGCCACGTCATCGATCTACGATGATAAGAAATTTAGTCCATAAGATCGTGACACATCATCGGTCAACGCCACCACGTCATCGGTCAATGCCACATAAGCAGTCAATCCACATAATTCGTCCAATTAGATACTGCCACGTCGTAGGTAGTTGCCACATCATCGGTCCGTATACATGAACAATTAGTCGTGAATGTTATGTCGTGAATGATGCGATCTGCGTATGAACAGTGCGTATGTGTGAACAGTGACTTTTTTCCTTTAATGCTCTTCTTAAGGTTTTCGACCGTCCTGAGTACAAATATGACGTCCGTTTTGCTGTCTGATCACTCATTTATTGTGAAACGATTATGATACCCCTAAAATACATAAAATACACAATTATAATAAAACACATATAATTAAATAACAAAATACTTAAATAAATAAAAGTAACAATGTTAGTGAGATTTAAAGTGTAAAATGACGATTTTCTCCTTTATAAATATACACTTTCTAACACTCAACACACCCCCCAACCAACTTATTGCTAGTCCCTAGCAAATAAAGCGAAGATAAAATTCAAAATCTTTTTTTTTTTTAACACACGTGTTTATTCAATCAGATTAATGATAACAATCAAATAAAAGTTTAAGCATTATCTCTAGTCTAAAGGAATATCACACCCACATCAACCATCCATATGTATCACCAATGATTTTGTTGTAGCAATAGTAATCAAGCCACTTTTAAGAATGACATATCCAACCCCAAAATCTCACCGGTTGTAGTGACACTCTCACAAAGAAATTAATCCCAATAAAATTTTGTCATTACAATGAATGGTAAATTGAGAGAAAATAATAAAGAAATATCACACACTCTCACCAAGATGAAAAATATGCCCATATCTTAGAAATAATACGATCTCAAATAAAGTATTAGTCAACTCAATGTATTTATCATTTTTATTTTATTTTATTTTTATTTTATATGCATCACTACATCTTAATTACCCATATAACTAGCTTTTATGTTAGACTATAGTTCCCTAAAATCAGGAAGGACTTTTATTAGGACGTAACGTAGGCTAGGGATATGGCTAAGAAAGAAAGGAAAATAGGGAAACAAAATATATATGTTTGAGAAAAAAATTCAAGAATTTTTTACAGGATACACTTTGCTTATTTATTACTATTGTACATCTTTTTTTTTTCCTCTTTTTTTATTTTTTTTTCTTTTTTTTTATATGGCACAACTTAACTGAATAAAATAATTATTTATTTATTATTTTTTCTCTCAAACATGAATAGGTGGATGGAACTTGTATGATATCGAGTAATACTCCGATTTGGAGTGGGTCAGGATGATAAGTTAATAAAAAAAAAGGTTTTTTTTAAAATAAAAGGCTCAAAAGGGCTAACTATGGATATTAAATAATAGGGATGGTTAGAAAGGCTCAAACGGGTAAAAGATGACCTTCCATCATCTTTTAGGACTCTAAATAATCTTCCATATCTACTAATTAAGTGGACATTTAGATGCAGTAACACACACTTTTTTTTTTAAAAGGGTTGACTCAAAGAAAATCTAGAGATCATGTATGAAATAATAAACTGCTAAGCTACATGAAGAATGGGCAAAAATGGTTACTCTCCAAGAAAAATTAATAGGCTAAAAAACTCACTTGAAATTTATTATGACATGTGCATTCTTTCAAGCAACTCATATTTGTCCCCAACATCAACATGTAGAATAGTAAACATGGTGTAACATCACTCAAGACCAAAGATAATACAAATACTAAAATTCAAAAGTCATCATATCATCCAATATCAAGAACTCACAAAATTTTTTTTTTTAAATAGAATTATTTCCCCCCAACCTATTCTAAACATAAAAAGAAAAACATACATGCAGAAAAATTAAAGAAAAATGAATTTTTTTTTTTAAAAATGCGTTTCTAGAGTTACTACACTCCATATTCAGCCATTTTCGACTTTAAAAACTTGAAAACATATATTTATAAAGGAGAAATTATCAACTATTCCCTCCCCCCAACCAGAACGAAACATTGTCCTCAATGTTTTAAAGGAAAAAAAATAGAGATTAGAAGATATCACCTGGGCGTTGCATTACAGAAGAAAATATTAACAAGTAGTTGCGACTATGGCTCACATCTTCCTCTGGTTTTACGTCCAGAAACGGCTTGAACGCCCTCTATGGGTCGAGGATAAGCTTCCCATCCAGTTTTCTTACAAACTGGCAAACAGGGTCTTTTATAGTCAGATTCCCGAGACTATAGTTTGCACATTCTTTCTGGAATAATGTCCATAACTAGAGTATTGCATGTTGGACGTATCCACTGGGATGCGTTTCAAGAGACAAAAGGATATTATCCAATGACTCCTTATTCAAGCCATCCCTAATGAATTGAATCTTATCTTCTCTGTTACCAGACACCATTCCTAAAGAACATGATTTTTTATTGCATATCATTCTGGCACACTTAATATCCTTAGAAAAAAATAATAATAATAATAATAATAGTTAAAGTTACAAAAACATAATTAAAAAAAAAATTTAAATTACAGAAAGGAAACAGAAAGAAAGAAAAAAAATTCAGGTCATTTCAATGTTTTGTGCTGTTTTCTCCATATGGATGGTATTCGTGATATGACTTTACTTTTTTTTTTACCATTAACTTTAAAAATTGCATTGTTCCTTGGATTTTTAAATTTAATGGCTCCATGTGAAAAAACAGTATGATCAGTAGATGGATCAGACCATCGAGAACGTAACTTACTTGGAGAAACGTGCCATTGAGAATGGAAAGAAAATACTTTCTGACCTGGTGTGAAAGATTTTCCAATGCTCCACTTGTCACGGAGGATTTTCATTCGCTTTCTGTAGTCCTTAGCATTTTTGTTGTTACGAATCTCCTCTGGTTTTGCCAGTTGTATCCTCCTTTTTGAACTAAAAATGGGGTCAATGATGTCTGTGTTCTTTTGTTTGTAATCAGGAGAGGATGGGATGATTTCTGACAATATTTCTTCTTCCTCCAAGAATGTAGAATTCAAAGGGTCAAGTAAAGGTTTGAGCTCAATTTCTAGTGGTGATTCTGATGATGGAATGAGATTTTCTTTTAATGGTGCCAATTGTTCTATCCTTGTCTTCCACTTATCAATGTCCATGCATGGCGATGAATCCAATAAGGCATTAACCTCATCAATTGATCTCATCAATATTAAAATCCAAACCAAAGTGAGTTAAACATGTCGAAAGGGTCATCACTAAGGTATAAAGTAGATGTATGAAAAACCAATTCATCAATTAAATCCACATCTACAATTTCATCATCAGTACTGTAAGGTTGTTTGGCAATGTTAAAAATATTTAGTTCCATGGTAATATTGCCAAATGACAACTGCATATTTCCAGTCCTGCATTGAATGTGAGCATCGGCAGTTGCCAAAAATGGACGACCCAAGATAATGGGGTTATGCTTCCTTGAATCTTGCACCTTTGGTTGTGTGTCAATTACAATGAAATCAACAGGAATATAAAACTTATCTACCTGGATAAGCACGTCCTCCACATTACCACGTGGTATTTTCATAGATCAATCAATCTGCAGTCGTAACACCACCGGAGTTGGGTGTAATTCGCCCACCCAAGTTTCACAAAAAGTGTAGTAAGGTAACAGATTTACACTAGCTCCTAAATCCAACAAAGCATTCTCAATTGTGTGGTTCCCTATACTACATGAAATAGTGGAGGAGCCTGGATCTTTACGTTTTAGAGGCATTTTATGTTGGAGTATAGAACTAATATTTTCTGTTAGAAAGGCCTTTTTCTGAACATGAATATTTCTCTTTTTAGTACAAAGGTCTTTAAGAAACTTGGCATATGATGGCACTTGTTTTATAGTTTCAAGTAAAGGGATGTTAACACTTACCTGTTTGAAGATTTCAAGAATCTCACCTGTGGATTTTTCTTTCTTCCCTTTAGCTAACCTTTGAGGAAATGGAGCTTTAGGAACATATTCTTGTGGGTTGGTTTCCTCTTTCTCCTCTGATGATGATTCCTCAGTGTTCACAGTTACAATCTGAGTTGATTTTGGCATCTCCACTTTGTTGTCAACTTCTTTTCCTTTTCGCAAGGTCATCACTACTTTGACCTCTCCATGCTGCTGTGGTGAACTAGAACTTACTTCATTTACTGCTTTAGGATTGGGCACTGGTTGACTTGGGAATTTGCCTTTTTCAACGGTCATGGCCAAAGTTTGAACTGAAGAGGCAAGTTGTCCCACCATTTTCTCAAGGTTAGAAATTGACTGGGCCTGTGAGTTGAAGCCCGCTCTCATCTCATTTCGTAACTCATCAATGGTACGGTTCTGCTGCTCGATCTTGGAGTTAGTAAGATTTCTGAAATTTTGGGATGTCTCCTCCCATGGTTTGGGTTGAGAATGGTTTGGATTCTGATTGTATGGTCTGAATGGTGGTTGAGAGGCTTGAGACATTTGAGGAGCTGGTTGCATTGGTAGAGGTGGAGCTGATGGTCCGTTTTGTTGGAATCCTTGAGACCATGAAAAATTGGGGTGGTCTCTCCATCCAGGGTTATATGTGTTGGAGTAAGGGTTGTAGTTTGGTGGTTTTCTCATGATACCTATGGCATTGGCTTGATCTGAATATGAGTCATGGTCATGCGGCTCTGTTGATTTAGCGATTGTCAAAGATGCTATTTGTCGAGCAAGGCCTTCGACCATCTCTTTGACTTCTTTAATTCCTGAGCTTGACTCGCCAATGTTAACCTCATTCACTCCCTTAATTCTCTTGGTATTTCTGAGTGATCGACTCCGTTGTTGAGAATTATCCAATTGCCGTTGGAAAAATTCCCAAATCTCTGATGCGCTTTTGGACATTAACTCTCCTCCACTGGTTGCCATTAGCCATTCTTGCATATGTGGCAATAATCCCTCCAAAAAGTATTGGCATTGGTGCCATTTCTCGTACCCATGATGTGGACACTTCAAGAGTAGCCCATTAAATCGCTCCCATGCTTCGAAAAACTGCTCGTCGTCTCTTTGAGTAAACTCAAAATTTCCTCGCGAATAGCATTAGTTTTATGAACTGGAAAAGATTTATTTAAAAATTTAGTTACCATTTGTTCCCATGATGTAATGCTATTAGCAGGCATTGTATTAAACCATGAACAAGCTCTATCTTTTAATGAAAATGGGAATAATCTAAGTTTAACATCATCATCTGAAAAATTCTCATATTTAAAAGTTTGACAAATAGCATGAAAATCATTCAGATGATTATATGGGTCCTCATTTTCTAGCGCCATAGAATGTGGGGAGACAGTTTAAGACATTAGGTTTTAATTCAAAACTCCTAAAGCAGCCTACATTTGGGTCCTTATGCATGATGTCTCAAATTAGCTAAAGGACTAAAATAATCCTTAAATGGCCTCTCTTGTGGTTACAGTTCTTTGATGTTGCAAAATCCATTTCAAGTTTCTTTTGGAAAAACAGTTTGTTTGTGTGTGCGAAGTGTTTTTTTCCAAATCGAGTCTAAAGGTTCAAGACGGGTGATAATGACCTTCACCATGCATGCAAAGAACAAAATAAATGAAAATAAATGAAAATAAAACAAACAAAAATAAAGAGGAGAAAGAAATTACAATACTAACTTGTGAAGTTATTCTGGCAACCTTACAATGAATATACACTCAAGTCTTTAAAAAGAAAATACTGAAAATAGATTAACTAAAAAAATAAAATAAAATAAAAAGATAAATTACAATGAAAAATAAAAAATTAAATTACAGGAATATAAAGAAGAGAAAAAGAAACAAAATTAAATTACAGAAAAAAAATTACTTAAAAAGAATTTAATTCTATGAAATAATAAATTAAAAAAATAAACCAAAATTACAAAAAAAAATAACTCAGAAATTAAATTATTGAAATTTAAAGAAATTTAAATTACCAAAATTAAATTACAAATTCACTTTTTTTTCATTTTTTTTATTTTTTTATAATTTTTAAAGAAAGCAAAAAAAAAATTTACTAAAAAAAACTAATTCTATGAATTAATTCTACGAATAAATTAAAATAAATTACAAGATAAACAAAACAAATTACAAAAAAAAGTAAAACAAAAATTAAAGTACAGAAATTTAAAGAAATCACACAATAAAATTAAATTACGTAAATTAAATTAAAATTAAATTAAATTAAATTGTAAAAATTTAAATTACAAAAATTAAATTATAGAATTATTTTGTTATAAGGAAAAATACAAGAAAACAAAAAAATTAATTCAACAAATTAAAATAACTTACCTCAAAAATCGGCGCCAAAAACTTGTTGTGCAAATTTTAATGAACTCATGTCACACGAATCTATTGTAGAATAGATTAATGGTGACGAGTGTCGATCCCTCGAGGAGGTTGATTTTAATTATATGCCGAATTAATTTTCTTTGTAATGGGAACAATTAAATTATGGTAATTTTGTCCTAAATTGCTAAATTAAAATGGCGAGAATAATTAAAAATGAAACTCGTTATAATAAAGACTTGGGTATCCTGATCCGCATCAACATGCTCCATGGGCTAAATATTCCATATTAATACCAATTAAATCATCATAAGGGGGATTCCACACCTCATGAACCACTCTCCAATAAATATGGTGCTTGAGAACTTATCGTCAAAATAATAATAACCTCAGTCTTGGGGTCTTGGGTTAACTGGGTCAGAATTAGACAAGACTATTATTATTTGTCGACGAAAAGTCAAAACAACCATAAATATTAGAGGGGAAGAGAAAGTAAATTTACCAAATTAAGCCCATGGAACATGTTGAGACTTCACCTTCAACCCAAGCTAAAAAGGAATTAGCCACTCATATTTTAACTAAGGATAAAAAGGGAATTTTATTAAAATACAAAGAAACTACAAGAAGAAGAAGGAATTTCAGAAATCTAAGCTTAGAAATGGATTCAGGAGTGCCAAATTAGGGGGGAGAGCCCCCTTTTTATAGATACATTGAGTGAATCGTGACCATCGGATTAAAAACAATTCGGATGCTCAGGATTACGCCACGTCATCAGTCAACAGTCAACAGTCAACCGTCAACAGTCAACATTTGTATAGTAACGCCGCCTGAATAGTAAATAATCCCATGTAAGCGCATGTACTATACACCCGATTTCTACTCCACTGAGATGCTGCCACGTCATCGATCTACAGTACATAAGAAATTTAGTCCAATAAGATCGTGACACATCATCGGTCAACGCCACCACGTCATCGGTCAATGCCACATAAGCAGTCAATCCACATAATTCGTCCAATTAGATACTGCCACGTCGTAGGTAGTTGCCACATCATCGGTCCGTATACATGAACAGTGTCGTGAACAGTACCGTACGTATGAACAGTGCGTATGTGTTAACAGTGACTTTTTTCCTTTAATGCTCTTCTTAAGGTTTTCGACCGTCCTGAGTCCAAATATGACGTCCGTTTTGCTGTCTGATCACTCGTTTATTGTGAAACGATTATAATACCCCTAAAATACATAAAATACACAATTATAATAAAACACATATAATTAAATAACAAAATACTTAAATAAATAAAAGTAACAATGTTAGTGAGATTTAAAGTGTAAAATGACGATTTTCTCCTTTATAAATATACACTTTCTAACACTCAACAGATGCTACGTTGAATGACTTGTGCTACATCATTTTCTTTTAACTAAGGGCAGATTTAGGTTTATAGATTTTTAAGGGGCAAAATTGAAACTTCTAAGAATCCCCATTCCCTATATCCAAGTAGGGTGGGTCTCATGATTCCATTTTTTATTTTTGCTCTTATTTTATAAAGTAAATATTATCAATTATTTTGAATTTAGATTCTGATTCTCCAATCCACGAAGTAAGTACTTTCTAAATGAAAAATAAAATATCAATCAAGTAAATGAATCATAAGACTTATAAATAAAGGATAAAACAAGTAAATTTATATAAAAGTGGCGAATTAGAGTATTAACAAAATAAAATAAAAACTTACAAATATAAAATAAAACTTATAAATCAAGATTTAGTGTAAAATGAAACATAAATTATGTGAATGAAATATAAGACTTGTAAATAGAAGGTGTAAAAAGTAAATTAATATAATAACTATTAAGAAAATAAATGCTTCAAATGTAAAATAAAAACCCATTATAATAATGATTACCTTATATACTTGTTTATTTTGTTTCTAACTAAACAATGATAGGTTTAGGTTTATATGATATATGGGATGATGTATGTGAAATTTTATTAGAATAAAACTTATTTTCAAAATCAGATATTGAAAAATATATTTTTATTTTTCTAAAAGCTATTTGTAACTAAATTTCATTAACAACAATTCCGAATGACTTTTTGGTATAAGCAAGAAATAAAGTTTAAAACTACATGAAGTATGTCAAAATAGAAAATTATATCTAATTTTATTTATATATGTGTGTCTAATTTAATTTATCTATCATATCTATCTAGTAATATAAGAATATTCTTTTTTTTTTGTTTTAGCTTGACTCATATTAAGAAAAGTAAATTTTTTTAATTAACCTATGCAGTCAACAATACTATCATAAAAAATAAAAAAAATTATAAACGTCATATAATAAATATAAAATTTATGGTTAAATCAATTCAATAATTATCCCACTTGTTTTCAATACAATTTTTTTGTTTATAATTGACGAGTGTAACTATTTTTTTAAATGAAAGTTTAATTATTGATTACAAGTTTTATTTTATTTTTATAATTTTTTAAATAGTTTTAAAACATATAGGTGAAATTCAATGAACATTGACTAATATCTAAGATTTAAGATATTTGGATTATTTAAGAGATTTAGATTAAAAAAAGTGTGATAAAACAAGTCCCACCAAAAAAGAATAGAATATTTCATGCAATCTATTATTCTATTTAGGGTTTGGTCATCTTTGGCAATACCTTTAAAAAAGATTATTCATTCCCTCTTGCTTGTGGTTTTATTAACAATATGATTACCTCCCTTGGATGAGTACTAGAACTTGCATTAGTATTAGAACTTATTCCTTAAAAGTTCGGCATGAGACTAAATTCTTTTAAATTCAAACTAGCAATTTGAGTTAGCTACACTAGAAACTAGAAAAGAAGACACTTTGAATCTTATTCTTCGAAGTATTGAATGGTTGGTGCTGGATGAACAATATCATAAATAATATTAGATGAATATACTAGCTAATAGTAACCTGAATAATACAACCAAAAATTAAACATGTTTTGGACATTTAAAGAACTAGTATTGACTCATATTTTAACAACCTTCACCGAATTAATTGATAAAAGCTAACTCTGATGGCATATCTTATTGGAATCTAGGTTTGGGTACTTGCGGTATGATCTTTCATAGCAATTTTAGGGATATGTTAGGCTTTTCTTTTTGGGCCATTTAAGGTTACAATCGACTTCTTATGTCAAGCTCATGGTTGTTATTTTGATCAGTGAGCTTGTTTATGAGAGAAGATAGTTGAATCTCTAGATTGAATGTGATTTCGTGCTTATAATTCTTAATCTTTATAATGGTCATCTTTTTTCCCTTTGGACTTTGCTTAATTTTTGGAAAAATTATTTACTATTAATAAAGCAAAATAAAGGACTACTACTTTCACATTAGAAATAATTGTATAGAGATACTCTTCTTTCTTATTAAATATGAGTGAAGAAAATATTTCTTAAATATTAATGAAGTATAAAATCTATACTATATTTTATTGGGTTAATGTTGATTAGTTTCAGAGAGACAAAGGATGTAGCAAACAAGTTGGCCAATTTTGATGTTTCTACTTCTTTTATTTGGTAGACTGAACCTAAAGTTTTGCCTTTACTTTTTAAGAGTCCCATCATCTCTCTAGTTATTGATTTAAGTAGTAATTGATGTAATCACATCTTTGCAAGGATACTTGTTTGTATTTTGTACTTGTATATTCACATTTCTTTATTGAATTTTTGTATTAGCTTTTTTTTAAGGTATGGCTCATTAGATACACTTTTTAGGTGTAATGATAGAACAAGACAGCAGAAGCCAATGGGGTTAACTTATGTTTTAATTGACGTATGATTATATCTCATTCGAATCTATATGACTCACTGAGATTTTTACCAATGCTTTAAGCCAAATTAGATGATACTTTAATCCAAATAACTCTACAATAAAAATTCATTATAGGTAATCCAAAAGAAAATTACCTAAAAAAGACGATTTTTTATTTATTGAATGATTATGAAAATGATAACGAGATCTCCCTAGTTACAATAATATAAACTTACTTCACTAAATTAACTTAAAAAGCAAACTAAA
Organism: Aegle marmelos; assembly: GCA_030449875.1. NCBI lineage: Eukaryota > Viridiplantae > Streptophyta > Magnoliopsida > Sapindales > Rutaceae > Aegle > Aegle marmelos. The sequence continues at coordinate 1,851,177 of JASUUL010000046.1, read as the reverse complement.
TCACAATTATAATAGAAATTAGACACTAAAAAACGTATCGTAATTGATTACAATTAAAAAAATATATATATATAAAAGACTTGAAGTAATCAAATTAAAAATCCTAAAATAATATCCTATATCAATCTTCTCATCTTAAAAGAAAACTTACCCTATTTGGAGAATTTAAAGTGGAGCATTATTGCATTGTGGAGCTTGAACTTGTAGCCTTACTCATTAGCTATGTTTAAAACTCAAAATTCTCCGTCTTTGTCTTTTTCTTATGCTTATGAGTAACCCTTTAAAAAGATAAAGTCTTTTCCAAACAAATAACTTCTAAGCCCCTTAAGACTTTGCTAAATCTCACTTAATGTTCCCATCAACTAGCTTTATTTTGCAGTCAAATCTTCTTTAAGAATAATCTTACTTTTTCAACATGGATAGGTATAATCATGTCAATGATTGCTAGATTCTCTTTATCTTAATTTTATTGCACAAACTCAATAGTTCTATTAGTCTTAATTTACAAATTAGGGGTGGGTTGTACTTCTTCTTTAAAGTTTTAGGTATATCAACAACATCATCATCTTCTACTTTCAATGATGCAAAAAGAGATGATTTGACATTATCTAAATGAGCAAAATGGTCTTCCATTAATTGTTTTATATTAAACCATTCTTTGATTTCATCTAGTCATTATTGCATCCTTGATCCTTGTATTTGTTCCCACTAATTTAAAGGATCACATATTAACTTAAATAATGCATAAAAGAAAACAACATTTAAAAAGACATTTTAAAGAAGATCATCTATTGTCCATATCTAGTCAGAAATATCATCAAGATTATTAACAAGATCTAAGATAACTTTAAACTCAAGGGGACAATATAAACTTTGATAATTTATCCCTATCATTTCTTTCCTCAAATTAAAAGTATAATCAATGGAAAAACTATAAGTAAGGATGGATTCTCATGTTTGGTATTGCCTATAGCTGGTGGTTATGATTAGGACTTAAGCATGTTGGATCTACAGGATATGGTGGTTGGGAGCAAGCTGATGCGAATGGTGACAATCAACTCATGATGGCAGGGGTGTATCAAAATACTACATTTAGGCGCAGGTTTGGTTCAATTGCAATAATTTCGTCTACTAGTTAAAGTAAGTTGTAGTTGGGATTTGATTAGCGAGAGTTACTAATTTTGGTGGTGACTTGGCCAATGGTGGTGAAGTCAAAAACAGCGGAGGTTGAGTGGTGAAGCTTATGAGTTTGGTTTGTTCACACAGTGGCTTCATGGCTGATCAAGGGCAGAGGTCAGTCTAGTTTGGTCAGTCATTGATGTTGATTTTGGTGGATGGTTGAACAACAGCAATGACTCAATGAATGGTGCTGAGCTGGTGGCAGTAGTGGCTAGGGTTCTTTTGGGAAATTTTTTGATTTTTTCTTTTTTTAGTGGTGGATTTGATGGGATGGATGTATGTAGCCTAGAAAGATGTCCAACCAGCAAAAACTGCCGTAATACCAATTAAGTGCGGTAGCAGAAGCAAGTTGATAGGGCAGGAAACATAGGACATTGTTCTAATAACGAACCTAATCAATGTCATTACCTATCGCTCTAATTGATGTGTAATTAGATCTCATTCTAATTCAAATGAATAAATAATATTTTTTAAAATACTTTAAATGAGATTAAATAACATTCTAATTCAAAGGACTCTATAAGAAATTTTTTTTATAGATAACCCAAAAAGAAATTATTAAAGAGGTATTTTTTATTAATAAAAAAGTTATGAAAATAATAACAAGACCTCCATATTTATAATAAAGTAAATTTACTTAACCAAGTTAAATTAAAAAAGAAATTAGATTAAAATTATAATAAAAATAAAATATTAAAATACATATTATGACTGGCTTTAAGTAAAATAGAAAATATTAAAAAGATTTAAAGTAATAAATTCTAAAATCTTAAAATACCCTCCTATATCATGTAATTTTTTTTATAATTAATTAATTTCTCTCATACCATCAAGGTTTTCCTAATAAAAAGACTTTTAGTGTATTAATAACTTACCCTTAATTAGAATAAAATTTTTTAGAGTAGCCAAACTTTTTTCAAAGCAAAAATTGGGAATCTTGTTTCCTCTTCTTTCTCGATTTTTTCCCTATCTTTCATAAATCGGCCCATTGACTGAATTGCATGGACCATGTTTTTTCCTTGACAATCATTTTTCTTTATACCCAACCACCTCTAGAATATGCAATTTTATGAGGTACAATTTAGTCACATATTGGACCAAGTCGTCTAGTAATTGTTAAAAAATATATCTTATTTTTTAATAAAAATTTGTTAAGATATTTTTTTCTTTAATAAGATTCTTATTTAAGGAATAAATATTTTTAAATAATAATATAGTCACAAACTCTTTTATAAATTGATGTAACATAATTTAATAAGTTAGTTAGATATTTCTCAATTCATATGATTTATTTTTATTATTTTATATTTTTATCTAATTAATGAGTTAATTCTAAACTATTTTGTATGAAATAAATTTATATAAAAGTTTCTAACTATACTATCACTCAATAATTTTTTTGAAATTTAACTTATTTAAAGAGGAATACAACTAGTATAAAAAAATATTTCTCCTATAAAAAATAATCATTATACATAAAGAGATTAGTTTATTTATTTGAATAAGATAATCATAAAAAATAAATAGTTTTTAGCGTGAGAAAAATAATAAGATTATTGAGAGATTAAATATTATTGAAATTTTAAGTGTGAAAAAATGTTAAAAAAATTGTAATAATTTTTTACATATTAAAATTTTTTACATAAATTTTTATATTGTATAATTAATTTTATTCTCTATTTATTTTTTATTATTTATTTAATATTTTTCACAAGATTTTAAATTAAATGAAAATTTCATAATGATAACTACCGAAAATAAGACACTGAATTTGTACAGTGTGATTTTATAAATTATTTTTTATGTTGGTATGTTCACATGGGTTGTTGATTGACAGATATGATTAACACAATCATTTTTTTTTCTTGTTTTTAATTATTTTCTTCTTTCTCCCGTCGCATAACAACCGCTCAAGTCTACTCAAAAGTCGAAGAAAATCTTCCACGTATAAAACAAAAAGGCCTATAATGTAAGGTGACAATTCGTACGTGATGACAGACAGTGGCTCCCCGAGATAATGCTAGATGTCAGATGATTGTGTTTGTGTTCATTGAATGATAAAGGCGCCATCCAACTCTGTGGTGCAGATTCAATGAGCTATTTCATCACGCGTTTCTTATTCCACTTATTTACAATCTTACGTCTAACACCAGAATGGATTTATTTGAAAGCGACTTTAGAGAATTATTAGCCTGTATGATGGTCCCACACTCAAAAATACACGCATCAGCAATTTAACGTAGAAATGTCGACGTTACAAATATACAAAGTCGGAATCGGCTTCCAAGTGTCAAAAGGATTGGTATCAGTTACACAACCTTCAAGTGTTGAAACTAATAGATTGATTAAACAAGCCAACCATCTCCTGCGACAAACTGTTTGCCCACCCTTAGATTTTAGTTTTATGAGGAGAAAGATGTTGTCCACTCTTTAGCCAGCAATCTATCTTAATTTAATAGATAAGATGTTACACGATCAGAAATTTTACATAGTAATTTCATGTGGTAGTTAAATTATTTTTAGTACATAAATCATTAAATAAGTTTAAAATACTTATCAAGTTATTCAAGTGAGATACTTATACAAACCTTATATAGAAATGAGAGCAATATAACCAAAAATAACTTTATTACACATTTAATAAATAATATATAAGAGAACTTATTTTACAAGACTATGAGAGCTTGTGTGAGTGAGATTTGTGTGCTAGAATGTGTTAGTGTATTGAGTAAAAGACATAGGTGTTAGGGTATTTATAGGTTTGGATGACTAATTCTAAAACCCACCATGTAAGTTGATAATTTGCCTAAATATCTCCCTAGGACCTAAGTGCAAGGTACTGGAACTTTTAGCTTATTTATAATTATGGAGAAGTTCAGAATTCGAGTTGGGCTTGGATGAGTGTTAAGCGCCCTGCGGCTGATTACTTATGTTAAGCGGCCCATTTCTGAGTGTATCACACTTCTAAATGCATCTTGTCTTGAATGCCAAGTGCACTGCACCTTTAAGTACACTCTATCTTTATTACTAAATGAATCCTACTTTTAGATACACACCACATTTAAATAGATTTTTATTAAGTATAACCGTGTTTGTGGAACTAGCCTCTAATTCGAGCATAATCAAGCAACCTGTGACAAAGAGCTATAATATTAGCTAAATAGTATAACTGGGGGATTGCTAGCGTTGGCAAGAAAGAATCTTTCTACAAGTTACCTAACAACCTAGAGCAGGGATAGAATTTTCTTAAATACAATTAACTGGGTGTATTGTGGTGATTTTATTAAGTACCCTTAAATATTCCTTGTTACCACTATTGTGGCAGTTTTTCGTTTTTAACTAATCCCAATGACTTATGTTATATTTTAATTTAAAATTTTAAAATTTTAAATTATGTTTTGCCTTTATTTTCATAATTAATTTTGTTATCTCTTAACGGAAGGGATAAAAGAGGTAAATAAAAATTTATTAGATATATATAAGTGGTAAATATTACATATTATCATTGATGAAACATGTATTCTCTCTAAATTAATTAGCAAAAATTTATTTAATATTATTTGCATTAAATGGATATGTGTTGCACATTTTTGTTGATTGTCCTGATGTATGTTGCTTTGGATAAGATGTCCACGAAGTCCGTGGTATAGTTATATTTTTTGAAATTAAGAATTGGTAAAGGCTTTTTCTTTTTTAACTTTTTAAATCAGAGTGGTAAAAATTTGAATAGGCGTGTTAAACTAATATTACTGTCTTATGTGACCCTATTTTTGGGGTGCCTTCGTCTCAATGGATACTTAATACTACTTGCTGATCATGTTCATTATTGTGATTTTATGTCAATGTCTTTGTCTTTATTCCTATTCTAAATAGGTACACAAAATATTTATAAATCATGGATAACATGCATGCATGGAGATAGGCTTGGCAAAAGCCGGGTCCGGGCTAGATTTGGTGTTGTCCGGGACCGGCCCGGATGAAGGAGGAATGAAGCCTGGATCCAGTTTTAAACCCGGATTTTTTAGTGCGGGCCGGATCGGGCCCGGCACCACTTCAGGCCCGGGTTTTTTAATCCGGGTTTTTAAGCCCGGTTAATCAAAAAATATTAATTCTTAATATTTATGAATTTTTTAAAAACTAATGTAATAAAATTATTAATTCATAATGTTTATTGTTAAAAACATATAAATCAAATATTAAATATTTTTTTACATATCTAAATCTCTAAAGAAATAAAAATAAAATTTATTAATTTATTATTTTTATCATATAATTTCTAACCTATATTTTTTTAAGAAACACAAAATTTTTAACATATATTCATTCTATTATATCAAAAAAATTTAAATTCAATAACATAATAATCAATAAATAAATCTAAATAACATCTAATATATTATAGGTTTATCAATTACTAATATAACATATAAAAATTCTAAAATATTCAATACTAATATTAATTTATTTTTTACAGTTTTGTTTTTTTTAATTTTTTTTAATTATAACCTAGGTCCGGGCTTGAAATCTGGGTTTTTCTATTGTGTCCAGATCCGAGACCGAAAATGTCCGGGTTTGAATTTTTTAAACCCGGATTCGGTTTTTTCTTTATCTGGTCCGGGTTAAAAGCCGGACCGGATTGCCCGGGTCCGAGCCGGGCAGACTTTTTTGACATCCCTACATGGAGACTAAGTAATAATACTCCAAAAAGATGGAAACGTAATTATGGTAGAGATTAATTGACAGCGAAATGATCATAGGCTACTTTATTCATCTTTAACCATAGAGATTAAAGAGTACTAGCCTAGTCCATCATTTGGAATAATACAGCCAGCTGGCACGTTCATTACATAGACGGAAATAGCAAAGATCTTCCACTATCGGCGGGAAATATCACAACAGGCAAAGGCAGATTTGGCTGATCATTATCATTAACCACCATCAGACGTTGAACGCCATCCACATTAGAAACGCCAACGTCTTTGCAGAGTGTGTCGCAAGAACCATTAGCAGGCGTTGAACAATGTACAATTTTGTATAGGCAGGGAATGTCTAGTGCTATTTTCATATCAAACATTGATGCACTAACTTTCTCGAGCTTAAACAAATTTTGACACGTTTTACCTCCGCCGATTGTTACAAACCGCTTTCCTAATGAAGCGTTTTCGTCGTCAACTTTCCACAACGAGTCTTTGTTACACTGCCGAAGAGAAGAAACTCTTGAGAATTTCAGTTTAATATTAGTGGATTCCCGGACAATTGTAGAATTGTCAGACGGAAGTAAACCCAAGTTCTTCCCCCTTTTGTTCTTAGGGCTTAATTGGATAACATCCGTTGGACACTGTCCATTTTTGCCTTTGTCTACACTAATTCCACCGCCTGTTTTAACTCCCCAGAGTGCTGAGACAAGATAATACCTGTGGCTGGAGTCCACCTCATTGCCATAGACATCTAAGATAGGTTCAGGCTCTGAGGTGCCCAACTCAGGTTTTGTGGCCAAAGCAAGTAAAAGGAAGGAGAGTGTTGTTACTAATGAAATCTTCATTTTTTCAAAAATCTTTTTTTAAATGATAGCTGCTGTTTGTTTTATTGATCAATTCGGTATTCAAATGTTTGAATTTATAGAGAGCTAGAGTTAATATGTGATAAGGACATTGTGGTTGCTGCTTTGAAGGTCATGTATTATTGAGTCTTCCTTTTTTTTCTTTTTAATAAATTTGTCAATTTTTTGTCATATGGAAATGTAGTATTGGTGACACATACAGAAGTCTGGCTCTCATATTTATAGATGTAGTATGGGTGACACATACACAAGTTTAACTCTTACTTAAAACCTAGTTTGTGAGAAATTGCCTCTCACTGATTTTAAAAATATCTAAAAAAAAAAGATATATTTTGCTTTTATTAATTCATAAGTGAAAAATGGTCATTTTATAAAAGATTCAAAACACAGCAAGGGAAATGATAAAATTTGGTAATTTGATGGGTTTGTATTGATTCACAATCAGTCATGCAATTGTTTGCCGAAGATATATTTTGTCTTTGCATTGATTCTTTTCATCTTCCCTTAAGTTAGCAAAGGAAATTTTGTAAATTGGGCTTGAATTAAATGCTGGATCATAAACTTCATTTAATTTGAAGAAATCCAAACCCAGTTCATAGAATTTTTTTTTTTTTTGGTGGTAGGTGAGGTTAGTGTGGTTGGTTTGGTAGGTAAGATTTATGATAGTAGATTCAATAAGTAAGATTTATAGTATTGAGATATGTGGTTGAAATTAATGTAGTATTTAGAATGATTTGTAATAGTTTGTAAAAGTGTGCAAATTGTTCTGGTAATGTTTTTGAGCTTTCTCTAATAAAATTTTTATTTTATCCTTCAAATTTTCCAACATTAAGATATTGAAAACCATTTTTGGTCTACATTTTCTATTGTCACACATTAAATTTACGAAGCCATTCCTTAATCCTTACATACCACTTACCTTTACTACTTTCATAGTATCTGATAACGTATTTTGCACCAAAAATTTAAAAGAAAAGGAAGAGCAAATGGAATATTTACTTTATATTTAATGTTGAGTATAAAAAGTAATGTTTATTATAAGAAAAAAATTAAAAAGTAATAGAAAATACAAAAAAATTACTTTTAATTTTTTACTCATAGGAAATCTAAATTTCTTATTTTTAGTATTTAATTTTGTAATTTTAATTTATATGTTTTTTAATTTATAATAAATTGTAATATATACACTTTTATTTTTCCTATTAAAGCGGATCGTTTAATTTTCATTTGATATCGATTTTATAATTTCGGATTCGTTACATGTCATTTCGAGGAAATTCGATATATTAGAGAACACACTGTGTGTGTAAAAATTTTATAGTTTATCGTGGTGAAAAATTGAGATAAAATGGAGCACGGTTCAGAGTCAGTTAGTTAGAAAATTGTTATTACGAAACCGATATCATTTAATCAGTATAATATTATAATTATATTGAATAGTTAGATTAAATAAAATAATAATATATTTTTATTATTTGAGTGAGAGAAGACGACAGAGGAGAAAGAGAAGGAGAGAAGGAGAGAGAGAAAGAAAGAGAGAGAAAGAGAGAAAGAGAAAGAGAGAGGCGTTGACCCGGATCCGACCCAATCTGACCCGTGACCAACGACTTGACCCAGCTTGATCTCTCAATTTTGGCCACCATTTCCGACGATCTTGGTACCGATTTGAAGCCCTCGAGACGCTGGTCATATTCTTACCGTTCTCACTGTCGGAAAACGACTAGAATGCCGTCTGTAAAGCTCGAAAGTTTCGACCAAAAGATCCTTTCTTACTGCCATCGATTCTGTCGGAATTTGGCCACGCCACCTGCTGGGTTCTACTACTCTCATCTCCAGCTTCCATTTTCGACCGGTCTCATCACCTAAATTGGCCGGATTACCAGTGAACAACAACTTGCAACCCGCAGCTTTAGGAAGCTCGATCCAGCACCATCACCGAGCGTGGGAGGTCACCACCGGCACCGTTGGACTCACTGAGGCTGGAACTACAAAATCTAAGCTTCCCGCCACCGTTGACTGAAGTCCAGTCACCGTTGACCAATGAGGGGCAATTCAGTAAAGATTGAGAATTTTAGGGTTAATTTTATAATTTGTGAAAATTATGGGTAATTGGATAATTATGGATAAGGATAGTTAGGTAATTTGAGATTTCGATGGTAAATCGGTAATTTAAGTGATCGGGGATAATTTGATAATTTTATACCTCTAGAGTAAATTAATAATTTCTAATATGTGGATATCTTAGTAATTGATAAAATTGAGGATAGGGTGGTAATTTATGATCTTGAGGTTAAATTGATTAATTATGATTTTTGTGATATTTCAATAATTTTTAATTCAAGGCATTTCGGTAATTTTAAAGGATTTGAGGATATTTCAGAAATTGAGAATTTTACGGTAAATTAATAAAATGTATTGTTGAGGACAATTAAGTAAAAATATGATATTGAGAGCATTTTGGTAATTTTGGACATAAGGATAATTTAATAATTTTAAATATTTGGGAGTTGTATTATGTGAATTCGAGTTTTATTAAGTACAATTAATTGTACTTTATGTGATTAGTAATAATTATGTGATTAATTCAATTAGGAGGACCCGCGAACGAGAATCAACCCACAGATGTCGACGATACCCGATTTGATCGTCGTTACTGTGAGTGGAATATATAAAACTATTTCTCTGTGGATTATTATAATTTTTAATTATGATAAAGCGTGACTGCGAATGAGTTTTTAAATGCTTGATTTAATGATTTTATGCGAAATGAGTTTTATCTGCATAATGGCATTTATTATCAGAATTATATATGATAAATGATTTTATTTCTAATTTTGAATATATATGTGTTATTACTATTTTTTTTAAAGAAAAGATAATGAATTTTAAATGTTGTTGAAAATAAAAGAGAACGTGATTTCGGATATTATGGGATGTTTATATACATGTGTATTTTCGATTGTTTTCAAGTCATTAGACAGTACCCTTCCATGTACACTGTTACGTGATGATATGAGATATAGGCCTTTGGGGCCCGTCGGAGTACACATAGAGGCTTTGGGCCGTGTGCTTGGGCGCTTTTGTCCTTTGGGGACTATGCATGCATAATTACGATGATGAGATATGTCGAGATGAGATGACATATGAGATATTATTTCCCCGTCTATCTGTGTAGCTCCGGGGTATGATGGTTTCTTGATTGCCCGTCCGTTGAGGTCCGGATTATTCGTGTAACTCCGGGGCATGATGGTTGCTTAATTACTCTGGATAGGATGAGATTATTTCCCCAGGTACTCGTTTGGTGAAAGTTTTCAGTATTCGAAATGATATTATATGTTGCGAATTTTCTTCAGTTTTACACAGTACTTTGTGATGATTTCAGATTGAGTATTTATACGATGTTATGACATATTTTTCCTTGGTTATTTCACATGACATTATATATGTTTTCGAAGTTAGTGATTTGTTTATAAATGTGAAGTGATTTATTAATATTTCTCGTTTATGATTTGATGAAATGGTATATTTAAAAGTGATATGATTATTTTAGGAATAGATTTATTTTTCAAAAACTACTATCCACTCACTGACCTTCACTGAGTTTTATACTTACCCCCATTCTTTTTCGTTTTATTATATTTTTCCCCTACTGGAGAGTTGCAGGTACAACAGTTGACTCAGCATCAATAACTATTTGTAATTGGCCACATGTTTGTCCTAAAAATTATAGAGTTCTGTATAGAATATTTTGGATTGTATAATATTACAAATTAGAATAACTTACTGTGTTTGGTACTAAATATTTTGGATGATAATTGGTATTTATTGGGGTGTTGATTGACGGAGTTGGTTGTATATGAAAATTATTTTGGGAGTGTTATCTAATTAATTGCAGGATTGAGAATTTCAAAAAAAAATATAGAGAAATTCTACAGGAATTTTGATAGAAATATTATTCTTATTATTTATTAGAATCGTTATTAGTTAAATTTCGAGGATTAGTCATGATTCGTCCCAGGTTTGGGACGGGTCATGACAGAGTTGGTATCAGAGCATGGTTTTAGATTCTGTAGACTTTACTGCTTTAGTTAGAATAAGTTGTACAATTATTAAAGTTTACATTAACATTTTGTAGGATTATCATGTACCGTCGTAGCACTAGACGTGGCCGTGGTCATCCTCCTCCTAGGTTAATTGAAGCTGAGACGACTCCAGATGTTGTACCAGTGGGGGACAATGAACCCGTATCTAAGGTAGCAGTTGAGTCTTCGACACATGAAGTTGCTCAGCAAGCTCTAGAAAATGTTCCGAACATTGAGCAGTCCATTGATAGACTGGCTCAGATTATGACTACAGTTGTACAGAACCAGACTCAGACATATGTTAGGCCCATAAATACTATTAAGCGTGTGAGGTGTTTAAGGGCCAAAAGTTTTAATGGTTCTGGGGATCCACCAGAGGCAGAGTCATGGTTTGTCAAGTTAAAGCGTATATTTGATGTCATGAGGTGCTCAGAGGAGGATAAACTTATTTTTGCCACTTTCTTACTTGAGGATAGAGCTTATCACTGGTGGAAAACTGTAGAGCGATGATATCAAGGAGAAGCTGTAATTACTTGGGCTATTTTTCGTAAGGAATTTTATGATCAGTATTTTCTAGTTGTGTACCAGGACATTAAACGGAGTGAATTCCTTCGATTAGTTCAAGGATCTGCGACAGTAAAGGATTATGAGAAGAAATTTTTAGAACTTTCTAAATTTGCTATTCCTACAATTGGTGATGAGAGAGAGAGATGTAGACGATTTGAGGAGGGTCTTCGATTTGAGATCCGCACAACTATTACTACATCTCGATACACTGAGTTTGTTGAGGTAGTTGAGGCAGCCAAGAGAGTGGAGCAAAGTATTTCAGAGTCACACAGAGTTCCGACCTTGAAACAGAAGCGCAGCCAAAGTTGGACAGAGGGTGCCTCGAGTAGTAGGCCATTGAAGAAAGGCTCACATATGTATTTTTCTACTAGTGTCCACAGGAGTTAGAGTATAAATTTTAAAGGATATCAGAGACAGGTCACCAGTCATGCCTCTATACAGCCATCTGTAGGGAGTAATGTCAGAATACAAGGGCAGCATGATAGAGGTAGTCGGAGATACCGGGATGATCATTCTAAGAGTATTCAGCAGACTCCTTGTTCCTTGTGTGGCAGGCACCATCAGGGTCAGTGCCGCGCTATGGACAAAGTATGTTATTCATGCGGACAACCAAGACATATCAGAAGATTTTGTCCCACTTTATCTCAAGGTGATAATACCACTCGAGGGATAGCCCCACCATATCAGTCTCATTTGAGACAAATTCAAGGTAAAAAAGGTACACAACTAGGAGAGTCTTCATCTTCCACACCAGGTCAGAGAGGTCTGACTAATCGACCTCAGACTCAGGCTCAAGTTTTTGCACTGACACAGTAGGAGGCTCATTCTACACCAGAATTTATTATCGGTACACTGTCTATCTTTAGCTGTGAGGCTTATATTCTTATTGATCCTGGATTTACTCATTCTTTTATTTCCCGTACTTTTGCTATGCATATAAAGCGAGAACCTGAACTATTAGATTGTGGTTTGGTCATTAGCACACCTATGGGAGAGTCATTACTTGCTGACAGGGTGTATCGAGATTGTATAATTAGATTGGGCGAGTATAAGTTTGGGGCAAATTTGATTATTTTAGATTCATGATTTCGATGCTATTTTGGGCATGGATTGGCTTAGATCTCACAATGCTACTGTAGATTGCTTCAATAAGGAAGTCCTAATTAGTAAATTGAGAATAAGAGAAGTAAAATTCTGTGGGGAGCGTAGAGTTTTACCTTTATGTGTCATATCAGCCATTAGTGCGAGACGGTTGCTAAGAAAAGGATGCTCAGCTTATCTTGCACAAGTGATAGATATGGGAGTTCGAGAACTGAGATTAGAGGATATTCCAATAGTCCAGGAGTTTTCAGATGTATTTCCGGATGAACTTCCTGGAATGCCACCTAATAGGGAGATTAAATTTTCTATCGATTTAGTTCCTAGAACGGCTCCTATATCTGTAGCACCATACAGGATGGCTACAGCTGAATTAAAGGAGCTTAAAGTTTAACTATAGGAATTAGTAAATAAGGGATTTATCCGACCAAGTGTATTACCATGGGAGCTCCAGTTTTGTTCGTTAGGAAAAAGGATGGTACACTTAGATTTTGTATTGATTATAGGCAATTGAATAAAGTCATTGTGCGCAATACGTATCCACTTCCGCATATCGATGATTTATTTGATCAGCTTCAGAGAGCGAAGGTGTTTTCTAAGATTGATTTGTGTTGAGGATATCACCAGCTCAAAATTTAAGAGACCGATGTTTCTAAAACAACATTTAGAACCCGTTATGGGTACTATGAGTTTTTAGTGATGCCATTTGGGTTAACTAATGATCTAACAGCATTTATGGATCTTATGAATAGGGTATTCCAACGCTATTTAGATCGATTTGTGATTGTATTTATTGATGATATTTTGATATATTCCCAAAATTAGGAGGATCACACTACGTATTTGTGGACCATATTGTATATTTTGAGGCAAAAGCAGTTGTATGCTAAGTTCAACAAGTATGAGTTTTGGTTGGATAAAGTAGTATTTCTAGGTCGTGTGATATCAGCTGAGGGTATTTATATTGATCTTTAGAAAATTGAAGCAGTGGTGAAATAGGAACAGCCTACAAATGTTATAGAGGTTAGAAGTTTTCTTGGATTGGCTGGTTATTACTATAGATTTATGGAAGGATTTTCTAAGATTGCCATTCCACTGACACGATTAACTATAATGAGTACTAAGTTTCACTGGGATGATGATTATGAAAAGAGTTTTCAAGAACTTAAGGCACGTTTGACTTCAGCACCCATTCTTACTCTTCCATCCGGTAATGAAGGATTTGTGGTATATAGTGATGCCTCTAGACAAGGATTAGGATGTGTACTAATGCAGCATGGAAAAGTTGTGGCTTATGCCTCTAGACAACTTAAGAAGCATGAACATAATTATCCGACACATGATCTAGAGTTGGCAGTGTTGAGTGTTAGAAAGTGTATATTTATAAAGGAGAAAATCGTCATTTTACACTTTAAATCTCACTAACATTGTTACTTTTATTTATTTAAGTATTTTGTTATTTAATTATATGTGTTTTATTATAATTGTGTATTTTATGTATTTTAGGGGTATCATAATCGTTTCACAATAAACGAGTGATCAGACAGCAAAACAGACATCATATTTGGACTCAGGACGGTCGAAAACCTTAAGAAGAGCATTAAAGGAAAAAAGTCACTGTTCACACATACGGCACTGTTCATACGTACGGTACTGTTCACGACACTGTTCACGACACTGTTCATGTATACGGACCGATGATGTGGCAACTACCTACGATGTGGCAGTATCTGATTGGACGAATTATGTGGATTGACTGCTTATGTGGCGTTGACCGATGACGTGGCGTTGACCGATGATGTGTCACGATCTTATTGGACTAAATTTCTTATGTCTCGTAGATCGATGACGTGGCAACATCTCGATGGAGTAGAAATCGGGTGTACAAAGATATTTACATGGGATTATTTACTATTCAAAGCGCATTATTGTACAAATGTACAAATGTGATCGATTATTTGTTGATTGTTCGCTGATCGATGACGTGGCGCAATCCTGAGCATCCGAATTATTTTTAATCCGATGGTCACGATTCACTCAATGTATCTATAAAAAGGGGGCTCTCCCCCCCTAATTTGGCACCCCCGAATTCATTTCTAAGCTTAGATTTCTGAAATTCCTTCTCTTTCTTGTAGTTTCTTTGTATTTTAATAAAATTTTCTTTTTTATCCTTAGTCCATGGGCTTAATTTGGTAAATTTACTTTTTCTTCCCCTCTAATATTTGTGGTTGTTTTGACTTTTCGTTGACAAATAATAATAGTCTTGTCTAGTTACAGCCCTAGTTATACCGGTATCCTAGTACAAGGTTATTATTATTTGGCACGATAAGTCCTTGGTACCATACTTATTGGAGAGTGGTTCAAGAGGTGTGGAATCCCCCCTTATGATTTAATTGGTATTAATATGGAATATTTAGCCCATGGAGCATGTTGATGCGGATCCGGATACCCAAGTGCTTTATTATAACAGTTATAGTTTTAATTCTTCTCGCTATTTTAATTCACAATTTAGGATAAATTTATCATAATTTAATTGTTCACATTAAAAGAAAATTAATTCGACATATAATTAAAATCAACCTCCTCGTGGGATCGACACTCGTCACCATTAATCTATTCTACAATAGATTCGTGCGCTTGCGAGTTCATTAAAATTTGCACAACAAGTTTTTGGCGCCGTTGCCGGGGAGGTAAGTTATTTTAATTTGTTGAATTAATTTTTTTTGTTTCTTGTATTTTTCCTTATAACAAAATAATTCTATAATTGAATTTTTGTAATTTAAATTTTTGCAATTTAATTTTTGTAATTTAATTTCTGTAATTTAAATTTTTACAATTTAATTTTATTGTGTGATTTCTTTAACTTTCTGTACTTTAATGGCTAATGTCAACCAGTGGAGGAGAGTTAATGTCCAAAAGCGCATCAGAGATTTGAGAATTTTTCCAACGACAATCGGATAATTCTCAACAACAGAGTCGATCACTCAGAAATAACAGGAGAATTAAGGGAGTGAATGAGGTTAACATTGGTGAGTCAAGCTCAGGAATTAAAGAAGTCAAAGAGATGGTCGAAGGCCTTACTCGACAAATAGCATCTTTGACAACCGCTAAATCAACAGAGCCACATGATCATGACTCATATTCAGATCAAGCCAATGCCATAGGTATCATGAGAAAACCACCAAACTACAACCCTTACTCCAACACATATAACCCTGGATGAAGAGATCACCCCAATTTTTCATGGTCTCAAGGATTCCAACAAAACGGACCATCAGTTCCACCTCCACCAATGCAACCAGTTCCTCAAATGTCTCAAGCCTCTCAACCACCGTTTAGACCATACAATCAGAACCCAAACCATTCTCAACCTAAACCATGGGAAGAGACATCCCAAAATTTCAGAAATCTTACTAACTCCAAGATCGAGCAAAGAGAACCGCACCATTGATGAATTACGAAATGAGATGAGAGCAAGCTTCAACTCACAAGCTCAATCTGTTTCAAGCCTTGAGAAAATGGTAGGACAACTTGCCTCTTCAATTCAAACATTGGCCATGACCGTTGAAAAAGGCAAATTCCCAAGTCAACCAGTGCCCAATCCTAAAGCAGTAAATGAAGCAAGTTCTAGTTCACCACAGCAGCATGGAGAGGTCAAAGCAGTGATGACCTTACGAAAAGGAAAAGAAGTTGACAACAAAGTGGAGATGCCACAATCAACTCAAATTGTACCTGTGAACTCGGAGGAATCATCATCAGAGGAGAAAGAGGAAACCAACTCACGAGAATATGTTCCTAAAGCTCCATTTCCTCAAAGGTTAGCTAAAGGGAAGAAAGGAAAATCCATAGGTGAGATTCTTGAAATCTTCAAATAGATAAGTGTTAACATCCCTTTACTTGAAGCTATAAAACAAGTGCCATCATACGCCAAGTTTCTTAAAGACCTTTGTACTAAAAAGAGAAATATTCATGTTCAGAAAAAGGCCTTTCTAACAGAATATATTAGTTCTATACTCCAACATAAAATGCCTCTAAAATACAAAGATCCAGGCTCCCCCACTATCTCATGTAGTATAGGGAACCACACAATTGAGAATGCTTTGTTGGATTTAAGAGCTAGTGTAAATCTGTTGCCTTACTCTATTTTTGTGAAACTTGGACTGGGCGAATTATATCCAACTCCAGTGGTGTTACAGCTTACAGATCGGTCCATAAAAATACCTCGTAGTATTGTGGAGGACGTGCTTATCCAGGTAGACAAGTTTTATTTTCCTGTTGATTTCATTGTAATTGACACTCAACTAGTGCAGGATTCAAAGAAGAACATTTCTATTATTCTGGGCCAACCTTTCTTGGCAAATCGCTGATGCATATTCAATGCGAAACCTAAATATGCAGTTGTCTTTTGGTAATATGACCATGGAACTCAATATCTTTAACTTTGCTAAACAACCTCACAGTGCCGATGATGGAATTGTTAATGTGGATTTAATAGAAACATTAGTTGATAACAATTTTCTTTCAAACCTTAGTGATGACCCTTTGCAAACTTATTTAACTCACTTTGGTTTAAATTTTGATATTGATTCGATTGATTGATGAAGTCAATGCTCTACTTGACTCAGCACCATCCATGGACACTAATAAATGGAAGTCAAGAGTTGAACAACTAGTGCTGTCAGAAAAGAAACTTAGCCCATCATCAGAATCACCACCAAAACTCGAACTCAAGCCATTACCCAACACTTTGGAATACGCATTCTTGGGAGAAGAAAGTACTTTACCAGTAATCATCTCTTCTTCCCTCAATGACGAATAAAAAGGTAAGTTGTTGGATGTTTTAAAAGAACATAAAGGAGCATTAGGATGGACCATAGCAGACATAAAAGGTATAAACCCAGTAGATTGCATGCATTACATTCATCTTGATGAAAATGCTAAACCTACTAGGGAAATGCAACGTCGGTTAAATCCTAACATGAAAGAGGTTGTTCGCACTGAAGTCCTTAAGCTATTAGATGCACGTATCATTTACCCTATTTCTGATAGTTCATGGGTCAGTTCTGTGCAAGTTGTTCCTAAAAAGTTAGGAGTTACAGTAGTCATCAATGCTGATAATGAATTAGTACCCACCAGATTAACTACAGGATGGCGTGTATGCATTGATTACAGAAAGTTGAATTCTATCACACGTAAAAGACCATTTTCCTTTACCATTTATCGATCAAATGCTTGATAGATTAGCGGGTCATGAATTTTATTGCTTTCTAGATGGTTATTTAGGATACAATCAGATTCCCATAGCACCAAAAGATCAAGAGAAGACCACCTTCACTTGTCCTTTTGGCACTTTTGCATATAGGAGAATGCCATTTGGATTATGTAATGCACCTGCTACATTTCAACGATGCATGTTGAGCATTTTTTCTGATATGGTTGAACAATTCCTTGAGGTTTTTATGGATGACTTTTCTGTTTTTGGAGATTCGTTTGATCAACGTTTACATCATCTAACACTAGTTCTGCAGAGATGTATTGAGAAGAATTTAGTCTTGAATTGGGAGAAATGCCATTTTATGGTTAAACAAGGTATTGTTCTCAGTCACATCATTTCAAACAAAGGTATTGAGGTTGATAAAGTCAAGGTGGATCTCATTTCCAATCTTCCTCCACCTAAAACAGTCAGAAAAGTAAGATCTTTCCTTGGGCATGCTGGTTTTTATAGACGTTTCATTAAAGATTTTAGCAAAGTTTCTAGATCCTTATGCAATTTACTTGCTAAGGATGTAACTTTTGTCTTTGATGATTCATGTCTTGTGGCATTTGAAAAACTAAAGCAGTTGTTGACATCATCACCCATCATTCAAATTTCAAATCGAACTTACCATTTGAGCTTATGTGTGATGCATCCGACTATCGCAAAGAGAGCGATTAGACAACGAGTTGATCGAATTCCCCATGTGATTTACTATGCTAGTATGACATTGAATGATGCACAGTTGAATTATTCAACCACTGAAAAAGAAATGCTAGCAGTTGTGTTTGCATTAGAAAAATTTTGATCTTATCTCATTGGTTGTAAAATAATTATATTTACAGATCATGCTGCTCTTAAATATCTTCTCACAAAGAAGGATGCAAAAGCTAGACTAATTCGTTGGGTGCTACTCTTGCAGGAATTTGACTTAGAATTCAAAGACAAGAAAGGAACAGAAAATGTTGTGGCTGATCATCTTTCCCGTTTCCATTTTGACACAACAAAAGAACATTTACCTTTGAATGAGTCATTTCCAGATGAACAATTAATGAGTGTGGAAGTAGTACCATGGTATGTTGATATAGTTAATTATCTTGTTACAGGTCAACTTCCGAGATTGGACTAAACAGACAAGGCCAAATTCTTTGCAAAATAAAGAATTTCTTTTGGGATGATCCTTATCTATTTAAATACCGCGGACCAAATTATTGCAGACGATGTGTCCCGAGAATGAATTTGAATATCCTTTCTTTCCGCCATGAACAAGCTTGAGGCCACTTCAGTGCTAAGAAAACAGCTACTAAAATTTTACAATGTGGTTTCTATTGGCCAACTATATTTCGAGATGCTTACACCTTTTGTTCTTCATGTGATAGGTGTCAAAGAATGGGCAGCATTACACGAAGGAATATGATGCCACTAAACCCAATTCTAGTGGTTGAAATTTTTGACGTATGGGGTATCGATTTCATGGGACCCTTTCCCACATCTTTTGGCCATCAATACATATTGGTTGCTGTTGATTATGTTTTGAAATGGGTAGAAGCTATTCCATGTAGGAACAATGATCATAAAGTGGTAATAGGATTTTTGAAAAGCAATATTGTTTCCCGCTTTAGATTCCCTCGAGTAATAATTAGTGATGGTGGTGCCCACTTTTGCAATAAATTTTTCAAAGCACTTTTGACAAAGTACTCCATCACTCATAAAGTGGCAACCCCATATCATCCACAGACCAGCGGCCAAGTTAAGATCTCCAATCGAGAAATAAAGCACATTTTAGAAAAAACAGTGAGGCCCGACAGAAAAGATTGGTCGTTGCGGCTTGATGATGCATTATGGGCATATAGAACGGCTTTCAAGACTCCGATTGGGATGTCACCCTACAGGCTAGTGTATGGAAAAGCATGCCACCTACCTGTGGAACTCGAGCATCATGCGTACTGGGCCATCAAGAAATTCAATTTTGACATACGACAAGTCGCTCGGAAAGATTACAGTTGGCAGAACTTGAAGAAATTCGAAATGATGCGTACGAGAATGCCAAAATTTACAAGCAACAAATGAAAGTCTTTCACGACAAGCAAATTATGCGAAAATCTTTCACTCCAGGTCAGAAAGTACTTTTATTCAATTCTCGCTTACACTTATTCCCGTAAGTTACGCCTCGATGGTCCGCCCATTTATTGTTCATAATCTTGTTTTTTCCCACACGGGCAATTGAAATTAAGGATCCAATGAATGGTGTCACTTTCAAAGTTAATGGTCAAAGATTAAAGCCATATCTAGAATACCAACCACATTGGAGAGACAAAATAAATAAATTTGAGTGACCCACCTATTTTAAATTAAGGTTTTACTTTTCGGTGATTTGATTATTTATTTTCTTTATTTTCTTTCTTTTATTCATTCTTTTGCTGATTGAAATTATTTTTTTTATGTTTGTTTAACCGTTAAGTTTTTCTTATTCATTTAATCATGAGACAGTTCCTCTTAAACATTCTTAGACAGTTTCGACGTATACAATCTCATCTCAGAGATCAGATACGATTTTGTAAAACACATCGTATCTGGCAGCTACAACCACCAGAGTTAGTAGCCTATGTTGAGGATTTAGAAAGCCAACTCCGAGAAATTGAGAAAGGCATCTACCACATCCAATTGGAGCTTGAGGTAAATTCAATAAGAGGACGATTTTAGTTTGTTTTGTGTGTTTTAATTTATTTTCTTGTTTGTGTGTTTTAGTTTGCTTTGTGTGTTTAAAGTTTGTAACCCCTGGTCAAGTGGCGGATAACGGTACTCATTCGTGACAATCAAGTCGGTTACTTTTTTCCCACAATAATCGATATTCGAGACGAAGGTATGGACAGAAATGAGATTTTAGAAAAACTTCAAACAATTCTCTTCACTTCCTCGAATGCCCTACTTTTAATTTATAAAGCCCTATTCAACGACGCGTGCGATTGCTTATGAAGAATAACATCCTGCACGACATCCGTTGGTTAATCGAGGCAAAAGTTCGCTTAGCGGTGAGTTACCTCCCGGTTTATTGCATACATGCCTGGTTGTGGTAAAGGAAATTATGCGAGAAAACGACGAGCTCAAGACTTTCTTGCTTTGTCATAAATGTGCCGAAATGATATGTAATAAAAAAATCATGTTCTTTAGGAATGGTGTCGATAACGAGAAGATAAGATTCAATTCATTAGGGATGGCTTGAATAAGGAGTCATTGGATGATATCCTTTTGTCTCTTGAAACACATCCTGGTGGATACGCCCAACATGCAATACTTGATTATGGCCATTATTCCGAAAGAATGTGCAAACTATAGTCTCGAAATCACTATAAAAGACCCCGCTTTGCCAATTTGTAAGAAAACCTGGACGGGAAGCCTATCCTCGACCCATGAGGTGTTCAAGCCGTTTACGGACGTAAACCGGAGGAAGATGAGCCCACAATCACAACTATCTGTAAATATCCTTTTACCTCTCTGTTCTTTTATTTCACTGTTATTTTACTATTTGCATTATTGTTGTTTAATAATTTCATTTACTTTTTCTTTTTACTATTTTCTTTTTGACTTTTGAGCTATGTGCCTTACACATTAATTGACATAATGTCCCATACACAGCTGAAACCAACTGTCACCAAGGTCTTTAAATGTGAATTGTTTTTACTGAGCACTCACAAGTTGTTTTTGAGCAATATCTTAATTACAGCTTCTTCTAGTAAATAATTCAAGAACATTTGTGTGCTTTCTGGGTTCCATTATGGCAAACATAAAGAGTTCATGGAGGCAGCCATAGATCTTGGTCTAAGAATAGCAGAGAGAAAATTGCACTTGGTGTATGGAGGAGGTGACCAAAGGTTATCCAAAATGGTATCAGAAGCTGCTTTTGTCAGAGGGAGCCAAGTGTTAGGCATCATCCCTCAAATCCTAAAACCTTGGGTTGTTTGTCTCATTCACCAACTGGAGAGGAGTTAGTCATCTCAGGTATGCAAGAACGAATAACTGAAATGTTAAATCATGCCGATGCTTTTATTTTCCTTCCAGGCGATCTTACAACTCTTGAGGCACTAATGACATTAGCATCTTGGTCCCATCTGAACATTCATCAGAAACCCATTGGTTTGTTAAATGTCAATAACTTTTATGATGGCTTTCTCGCATTTCTTAACCATGCAATAAAGAATTATTTTATTCCTTCCTCAGTGAAAAACATCTTTATTTGTGCACACACTGCTAATGCGCTACTTGATCCTGTTACAAGCTTATCAACCAGAGAGCGATCCCAAGGCTATTGTATTGGAGTGTTCAAATAATGATGGTAACATGAAATGGCGATAAGAAGTACAAATTAGATTTAACTCTCCGCTTGTAAATATTTTCTTCTCAGATTGCAAAGACCCGGGTGATGTCTTCTAAACTCTACTTCTTTCCTTTCAAACATTGAGGACAATGTTTCGTTCTAGTTGGGGGGAGGGAATAGTGGACAATTGTGGAATGTTGAACTAACCATGATTAACTTTTTGAATAGAAGATGGCTGAATATGGAGTATACTGACTCTAGAAATGCATCTTCTTAGTTAAAAAAAAAACAAAATAAAAACAATATATATATATATATATATATTTGTGTGTGTTTCTAACCTTTCATTTTTCTCCTTTATAAATATATGTTTTCAAGTTTTTAAAGTCGAAGATGGCTGAATATGGAGTGTAGTAACTCTAGAAACGCATCTTCTTTTGTAAAAAAATAATAATAATAATAATAAATATTCATTTTTCTTTAATTTTTCTGCATGTATGTTTTCTTTTTATGTTTAGAATAGGTTGGGGGGAAATAATTCCAATTAAAAAAAAATTTGTGAGTTCTTGATATTGGATAATATGATGACTTTTGAATTTTAGTATTTGTATTATCTTTGGTCTTGAGTGATGTTACACCATATTTACTATTCTACATGTTGATGTTGGGGACAAATATGAGTTGCTTGAAAGAATGCACATGTCATAATAAATTCCAAGTGAGTTTTTGAGCCTATTAATTTTTCTTGGAGAGTAACTCTTTTTGCCCATTCTTCATGTAGCTTAGCAGTTTATTATTTCATACATGATCTCTAGATTTTCTTTGAGTCAACCCTTTAAAAAAAAAAAGTGTGTGTTACTGCATCTAAATGTCCACTTAATTAGTAGATATGGAAGATTATTTAGAGTCCTAAAAGATAATGGAAGGCCATTTTTGACCCGTTTGAGCCTTTCTAGCCATCCCTATTATTTAATATCCATAGTTAGCCCTTTTGAGCCTTTTATTTAAAAAAAAACCTTTTCTTTATTAACTTATCATCCTGACCCACTCTAATTCGGAGTATTACTCGATATCATACAAGTTCCATCCACCTATTCATGTTTGAAAAAAAAATATAAATAATTATTTTGTTCAGTGAAGTTGTGCCATATAAAAAAAAAGAAAAAAAAGAAAAAAAAGAGAAAAAAAAGATGTACAATAGTAATAAATAAGCAAAATGTATCCTGTAAAAAGTTCTTGAATTTTTTTTTTCTTCTCTCAAACATATATATTTTGTTTCCCTATTTTCCTTTCTTTCTTAGCCATGTCCCTAGCCTACGTTACGTCCTAATAAAAGTCCTTCCTGATTTTAGGGAACTATAGTCTAATATAAAAGCTAATTATATGGGTAATTAAGATGTAGTGATGCATATAAAATAAAAATAAAATAAAATAAAAATGATAAATACATTGAGTTGACTAATACTTTATTTGAGATCGTATTATTTCTAAGCTATGGGCATATTTTTCATCTTGGTGAGAGTGTGTGATATTTCTTTATTATTTTCTCTCAATTTACCATTCATTGTAATGACAAAATTTTATTGGGATTAATTTCTTTGTGAGAGTGTCACTACAACCGGTGAGATTTTGGGGTTGGATATGTCATTCTTAAAAGTGGCTTGATTACTATTGCTACAACAAAATCTGTTGGACTGATACATATGGATGGTTGATGTGGGTGTGATATTCCTTTAGACTAGAGATAATGCTTAAACTTTTATTTGATTGTTATCATTAATCTGATTGAATAAACACGTGTGTTAAAAAAAAAAAAGATTTTGAATTTTATCTTCGCTTTATTTGCTAGGGACTAGCAATAAAATTCGGTTGAAGTGTGTTGAGTCTTAGAAATTGTATATATATAAAGGAGAAAATCGTCATTTTACACTTTAAATCTCACTAACATTGTTACTTTTATTTATTTAAGTATTTTGTTATTTAATTATATGTGTTTTATTATAATTGTGTATTTTATGTATTTTAGGGGTATCATAATCGTTTCACAATAAACAAGTGATCGATAAAGAAAACGGACGTCATATTTGGACTCGGACTTTTATTAAAGGAAAAAAAAGTCACTGCTCACACATACTAAGATCGTTTTAAATGCATGATCGCTTTCACGACAATCGCTCACGCGAATCGCTCATGTATACGGACCGATGATGTGGCAACTACCTACGATGTGGCAGTATCTGATTGGACGAATTATGTAGATTGACTGCTTATGTGGCGTTGACCGATGACGTGGCGTTGACCGATGATGATGTCACGATCTTATCGACTAAATTTCTTATGTATCGTAGATCGATGACGTGGCAACATCTCAAAATGAGTAGAAATCGGGTGTACAAAGACATGCGCTACATGAGATTATTTACTATTCAAAGCAGACATTCGCATAAATGTTGATCGCTGATCGCTGATCGATGACGTGGCGCAATCTTGAGCATCCGAATTATTTTTAATCCGATGATCACGATTCACTCAATGTATCTATAAAAAGGGGGCTCTCCCCCCCTAATTTGGCACCC
The DNA here is from genome assembly GCA_030449875.1 of Aegle marmelos. Lineage (NCBI taxonomy): Eukaryota > Viridiplantae > Streptophyta > Magnoliopsida > Sapindales > Rutaceae > Aegle > Aegle marmelos. Next base: position 1,826,546 of record JASUUL010000046.1, on the reverse strand, counting down.
CCGAATTCATTTCTAAGCTTAGATTTTTGAAATTCCTTCTCTTTCTTGTAGTTTCTTTGTATTTTAATAAAATTTTCTTTTTTATCCTTAGTTAAAATATGAGTGGCTAATTTCTTTTGAGCTTGGGTTGAAGGTGAAGTCTCAACATGTTCCATGGGCTTAATTTGGTAAATTTACTTTTTCTTCCCCTCTAATATTTGTGGTTGTTTTGACTTTTCGTTGACAAATAATAATAGTCTTGTATAGTTACAGCCCTGGTTATACCGGCATCCTAGTACAAGGTTATTATTATTTGGCACGATAAGTCCTTGGTACTATACTTATTGGAGAGTGGTTCATAAGGTGTGGAATCCCCCCTTATGATTTAATTGGTATTAATATGGAATATTTAGCCCATGGAGCATGTTGATGCGGATCCGGATACCCAAGTGCTTTATTATAACAGTTATAGTTTTAATTCTTCCCGCTATTTTAATTCACAATTTAGGATAAATTTATCATAATTTAATTGTTCACATTAAAAGAAAATTAATTCGACATATAATTAAAATCAACCTCCTCGTGGGATCGACACTCGTCACCATTAATCTATTCTATAATAGATTCGTGCGCTTGCGAGTTCATTAAAATTTGCACAACAGGCAGCAGTGGTATTTGCACTCAAAATATGGAGACATTATTTGTATGGAGCAACATGTCAGATTTTCACTGACCATAAGAGTCTCAAATACTTGTTCACTCAGAAAGAATTAAATCTGAGATAGAGAAGATGGATTGAGTTGATTAAGGATTATGATTGCACTATTGATTATCACCCGGGCAAGGCAAATGTTGTAGCCGATGCACTAAGTAGAAAGTCCTCGAGTTCTGTAGCTCATTTGCGAGTGGCCTACATGCCTTTGTTGATCGAATTGAGATCCTTGGGAGTTGAGTTAGAAGCTAATAATGGCAAAGCTTTGATAGCTAATTTTCGGATTAGGCTGACTTTGGTTGATAAAGTCCATCAAATGCAAGATCAAGATCCGCAGTTAACGAAGTTGAGAGAAGATGTGCAAAAAGGCTTGCAAACTGATTTTACAGTGAGAGATGATGGAGTCTTAGTTATGAGAAATAGACTCTGTGTACCAGATATAGGGAATCTGAAACGGGAGATCATGGAGGAAGCTCACTGTTCAGCTTATGCGATGCATCCAGGTAGTACGAAAATGAATCGTACATTGAGAGATCATTATTGGTGGTAGGGTATGAAGAGGGAGATAGTAGAATTTGTTTCTCGATGTTTAGTCTGCCAACAGATTAAGGCTGAACATCAGAAACCTGTAGGATTTTTACAGCCACTTCCTATTCCTGAGTGGAAATAGAAGCATATCACTATAGACTTTGTAGCAGGACTTTCTCGTACTCAAAGTGGACATGATAGCATATGGGTGATTGTTGATCGACTCACGAATCAGCACACTTTTTACCATGTAAGACCACTTATTCGATGGATAAGTTAGGGAGTATATTTATGGATGAGATAGTTTGACTTCATGGAGTGCCTGTGTCGATTGTTTCAGATAGAGATTCTCGATTCACTTCTAAATTCTTGACCAGTTTGTAAAGGGCTTTGGGCACCCAGTTGAATTTTAGTAGTGCTTTTCATCCTTAGAATGATGGCCAATCAGAGCGTACTATTCAGACATTGGAGGATATGCTTCGAGCATGTATTTTAGAATTTAAGGGTAGTTGGGATAATTATTTACCCTTGATGGAGTTTGCATATAATAACAATTTTCAAGCTAGTATTGAGATGGCACCATATGAGGCTTTGTATGGCCGAAAATGTAGAACTCCATTATGTTAGGACGAGGTTGGTGAGCGAAAGCTAATTGGTCCCGAAATGGTTCAGGATACGAATGAGAAGATACAAGTTATTCGGGATAGATTAAAATAGCCCAAGATAGACAAAAGAGCTACACTGATAAGCGCAGATAGGAATTTGAGTTCGAAGTCGGTGACAAGGTATTCGTACGGATATCACCTTGGAAGGGAGTACTTAGATTTGGGAAACGCGGTAAGCTAAGCCCATGATACATTGGGCCATATGAGATTGTAGAGCGTATTGGTCCATTAGCTTATCGATTAGATCTACAACCTGAGTTATCCAGGATTTACAACGTGTTTCATGTCTCGATGCTTCAGAAGTACATATATGATCCGAGTCATGTGTTATTGAACCAACCAATTGAGTTGAAAGAAGATTTGACTTATGAAGAGGAGCCAGTAGAAATATTGGAAAGGAGACATCAAGTTTTGGGTTCAAAGACCATTCTATTAGTAAAGGTGTTGTGGAGGAATCACACAGAAGAAGAGGCTACTTGGGAACGTGAAGACTTAATAAGAGCTCAATATCCCCAGTTGTTCCCATTAAATGTGTAAATTTCGAGGATGAAATTTTTATAAAGGGGAAGGATTGTAATATATACACTTTTATTTTTCCTATTAAAGCGGATCGTTTAGTTTTCATTTGATATCGATTTTATAATTTCGGATTCGTTACATGTCATTTCGAGGAAATTCGATATATTAGAGAACATAATGTGTGTGTAAAAATTTTATAGATTATCGTGGTGAAAAATCGAGACAAAATCGAGCACGATTCAGAGTCAGTTAGTTAAAAAATTATTATTACAAAACTGATATTTATTTAATCGTTATAATATTATAATTATATTGAATAGTTAGATTAAATAAAATAATAATATATTTTTATTATTTGAGTGAGAGAAGCCGACAGAGGAGAGAGAGAAGGAGAGAGAGAAATAGAGAAAGAGAAAGAGAGAGGCGTTGACCGGATCCAACCCGTGACCCGCGACTTGATCCGATCGAATCTCTCAATTCCCGCCACTGTTTCCGACGATCTTGGTACCGAGTTGAAGCCCTCGAGATCCTTTCTTACTGCCGGAGTTTGGCCACCCCACCTGCTGGGTTCTACTGCTCTCATCTTCAGCTTCCATTTCCGACCGGTCTCATCACCTGAATCAGCTGGATTATCGGTGAACGACAACTTGCAACCCGCGGCTTTAGGAAGCTTGATCCAGCTCCGTCATCGCGCGTGGGAGGTCACCATCGGCACCATTGGACTCACTGAGGCCGGAACTACAAGATCTAAGCTTCCCGCCACCGTTGACTGAAGTCCGATCACCGTTGACCGGTGAAGGGCAATTCGGTAAAGATTGAGAATTTTAGAGTTAATTCTGTAATTTCTAAAAGTTATAAGTAATTGGATAATTATAGATAAGGATAGTTAGGTAATTTTAGATTTCGATGGTAAATCGGTAACTTAAGTAATCGGGGGGTAATTTGATAATTTTATACCTCTAGAGTAAATTAATAATTTCTAATATATGGATATCTTAGTAATTGATAAAATTAAGGATAGGATGGTAATTTATGATCTTGAGGTTAAATTGATTAATTATGATTTTTGGGATATTTCGATAATTTTTAATTCAAGGCATTTCGGTAATTTTAGAGGATTTGAGGATATTTCGGAAATTGAGAATTTTAAGGATAAATTAATAAAATATATTGTTGAGGACAATTAAGTAAAAATATGATATTGAGAGCATTTTGGTGATTTTGGACATAAGGATAATTTAATAATTTTAAATATTCGGGAGTCATATTATGTGAATTCGAACTTTATTAAGTACAATTAATTGTACTTTATGTGATTAGTAATAATTATGTGATTAATTCAATTAGGAGGACCCGCGAACGAGAATCAACCCACGGACGTCGACGATACCCGATTTGATCGTCGTCACTGTGAGTGGAATATATAAAACTTATTTCTCTGTGGATTATTATAATTTTTAATTATGATAAAGCGTGACTGCGAATGACTTTTTAAATGCTTGATTTAATGATTTTATGCGAAATGAGTTTTATCTGCATAATGGTATTTATTATCAGAATTGTATATGATAAATGATTTTATTTCTAATTTTGAATATATATGTGTTATTACTATTTTTTTTAAAGAAAAGATAATGAATTTTAAATGTTGTTGAAAATAAAAGAGAACGTGATTTCAGATATTATGGGATGTTTACATACATGTGTATTTTCGATTGTTTTCAAGTCATTAGACAGTACCCTTCCCTGTACACTGTGATGTGATGATATGAGATATAGGGCTTTGGGGCCCGTCGAAGTACACATAGAGGTTTTGGGCCGTGTGCTTGGGCACTTTTATCCTTTGGGGACTATGCATGCATAATTATGATGATGAGATATGTCGAGATGAGATACATATGAGATATTATTTCCCCGTCTATCTGTGTAGCTTCGGGGTATGATGGTTTCTTGATTGCCCGTCCGTTGAGGTTCGAATTATCCGTGTAGCTCCGAGGCATGATGGTTGCTTGATTACTCGTCCGTTGAGGTCCGGATAGGATGAGATTATTTCCCCGGGTACTCGTTTGGTGAAGGTTTTCAGTATTCGAAATGATATTATATGTTGCAGATTTTCTTCGATTTTACAGAGTATTTTGTGATGATTTCAGATTGAGTATTTATATAATGTTGTGACATATTTTTCCTTGGTTATTTCACATAATATTATATATGTTTTCGAAGTTAGTGATTTGTTTATAAATATGAAGTGATTTATTAATATTTCTCGTTTATTATTTGATGAAATGGTGTATTTAAAAGTGATATGATTATTTTAAGAATAGAGTTATTTTTCAAAAAATCCACTCACTGACTTTCACTGAGTTTTATACTCACCCCCATTCTTTTTCGTTTTATTATATTTTCCCCCCACTAGTGAGTTGCAGGTATAATAGTTGACTCAGCATCAATAGTTATTTGTAATTGGCCATGTGTTTGTCCTAAAAATTATAGAGTTCTGTGTAGAATATTTTAGATTGTATAATATTACAATTTAGAATAACTTACTGTGTTTGGTACTAAATATTTCGGATGATAATTGATATTTATTGGGGTGTTGATTGACGGAGTTGGTTGTATATAGAAATTATTTTGGGAGTGTTATCTAATTAATTGCAGGATTCAGAATTTCAAAAAAAATATAGAGAAATTCTGCAGGAATTTTGATAGAAATATTATTCTTATTATTTATTAAAATCGTTATTAGTTAAATTTTAAGAATTAGTCATGATTCGTCCCAGGGTTCGGGACGGGTCGTGACATAAATATAGATAAAACTATACATAAAAGGAAAGGTAACACTATAAATTATGGTGCCAACAAAATTATTAGGTATTATGAGAATAATAGGAGGTAAGTGGTATATATTAAATTTAATGAAAGGAAAACTGGCAACCTCCACAACTTTAATTATAGGTTACCACACAATGAACGGATGAACGACTACTGCTGAATTAGCGGTTTTCGTGGGGGCATGCATGGGTTGTTTGTGCGGATCACAAAATAACTACTGTAGATGAGCAAACAATTCATTTGGCATCCATAACGTTTGACCAAATATGTACTTAATTAATTACAGTTTGTTTTTTAAAGAGTCCTTGTCATAATTAGTTTATTCATAATTGATAAGAAAAGTAAATGTAGAAGGAGTGCTCTAGAATTTTTTGATGGTTTGTACTTTGTAGAAAAAATTCAAATATCATCGGTTCTTAAAATGCATCACTCAAGTGCTTTAAAATTGAAATTTATCCATTCACATTTCATAAAAAAAAAAATGAGTGCGGCTATTTCAACACACAAATTTTCTCCTTCTCATCTTAATTTCACAAGTTCTAATCAATTCATTTATATGTATTCTTTTAGTTGTAAATAATGACATCACTAACTAAGAGAAATAAAATCTACCATTTAAAAATAAACACAAACAAAAATTTATCAATCATAAAAGTTAATGAATACCAATAAATTAATTTCCACCAAACACAAATCCTAAGGAATATCAAGAAAAAAATTATTATATATAGAAAGTATAAAATAGAGATAATAATATGCTAAGAAAGACTAAAAAATGAATTTAAAAGAGAGTGAAATTGAGTATTTAGTTTATAGTATATGAACGTAGAGAGAACAAGCGGTTGTGTGACAGAGAAATACAAAGAGATCAGTGAAGGACAATTTTAAAATTTTAAAATTTTAAATTTTTTAAAAATAAGTGTAAAGAGAAATATAGTGAGTTAGAATAATCACTGAGCAAGGGCTATTCTGTGATCAATATTCGGGTGTATTCTATCTGTGAGAAGACTTTTATTGAATTGTTCATTCAATGAGCATTCTCAATATTATGCCATGAAAAGGACTCGAACCACCACACTCTTGAGGAAGAAATCGAGCTGTACTTTGGTTTCTCTTTTGTATTGCTTTTTTCATATACGGGTTTTTATGTCCCTAAGAAAATGAAAGTAAAAAAAAATCTCATAAAATAGATGTAAAAATAGAAAAAACTTTCGAAATGGAGGACTAAATAGGAACAAAAGGTATCCTCAGGTTCCTTAGCTATGGTTCTTGAGAAATGTCTCGGTTTGGCTCATTTCTCGAAATAAGTTTTCACAGGATCCCTATCTATATCTCATAAGAGGTATTTAATGTCCATTTTACCCTTAGGAATTAATCATTTTTTCTTTTTCACCATAATAAATATCTAACAATTTGTTGAATAATTATAATAAATTTGTAGCCACATAAATTGAAGTTTTATCATAATGAAAAATATATGTTAGGAATTAATAAATTTGTAGCCACACAAATTGAAGTTTTATCATCTCATAATTATCATATATGCTTTAAGGCAACAAATTTATTATAATTATTATAATTATCATTCCAGATATTTGAGTTGCACAAATAAAGAGTTTGATCTTGGACATAACTCAAACAATAGACCTGATGCATCCCCAATGGCTCTTAAAATATCATGCACGTGATTAACTCAACGATGCGGCCTTAATTTGTAAATATCTATGTAATTATGAGATATATATTCATTCCTTTAAAGCATAATATGACTTTTACGTATAATGTAAAATTCTGCCTGAATATTAATTCTCATATGAATAGAAAGGACAGCTTAGAGCTTGAATCATCCCAATTTTGAGAGCAGTTGTAGATTAAGCAATTTGAAAGATTGAAGAGAGTTTTTTCACTTGAATGCTCTTGTAAATATTTATTTTAATATACTGAGATTTTGAGTGTTGAGAGTTTTTTTTTTATTTTGTAAATTCCTATTTATAAGAAAAATTATCTTTCAGTCTTTAGCTATGGACGTAGGTTTTATATCGAACCACTTAAATTATTGTATTCTAATTTTTTTATATTTATATGTCACATTAATATTTCTCCAAAAGTTGCATTCACCATAATTTGACAGTCCCTCAACCCACTTTTCTATACTAGATTAGATATCTTTTGATATACATAATTTATTTTTATTATTTTAAATTTTTGTTCAACTAATTAGTTAATGCCAAATCAATTTGTATAAAATAAATTTATACAAACTGCTACAAATAAGCACAGAGTTGTTTTAGATAAAGTACACTTTATTTATTTGGAGCAATTCCGTGATTGAAATAACTTGCAATGAAGTAATTATCATGGTCCAATTGATACATAGTAAAGTTTTAGTTGATTCATTATTGTTTGAAGAAAGAAACGTCCTTCAAAATTTGAATCTATTTCATTCAAGCCCTTCGGTACTGAATTTCACCATTAAAAATTTATGAAAGCGTTAACATAAATATAGAGTGATAATTATTCCCCCACGTCTCATATTAGTCATTTTAAAGTCCATTCCACCATTGTTGATTAATAATTTTTTCTTTTTCACCATGCTAAAAAGTTTAATAAATAATTACAATAGATTCATAGCCACGAACTTGAAATTTAATCATATATTTTTTAAGATTTTATTAATTTATAATTTCTATAAGTTACAATCTATAACATAATTATTAGATGTAAAATAAAAAATTAAATAATATTATATTTAATAACTGTAATGCTGATTATATCTTACAAAAACTGTAGGCTCGCAGGTCATATTTTTCATATGCGAATTCAACGCAGTATTCATGATATTTTCAGTTTGTTGGTAGGGAGTTGCCCAGGGTGCCAATCAATTAAATTAAAGGATTGTCAGCTACCCTACCTGCTGTTTAGTCTATTATACGTGTTAAAAATCCGACACCTGGGGAGTCGTCCTTTATTGGCAACGAGAAAAGCCTGATCAAAAGCTGCTGAAATTTGCACCACAAAAAAATAAGTGTCTCTCATTTTTCTCTCGAGATGATAATGACGCGGGTCCCAACTTACAAGTGATGGCAGTAGTTTGTCATCATGCCAATCAGGATTAACCATCAACCGTCTGAAAAAATTGTGTAGCTATTTACATTGTTTGGATAATTTTCATTCCAATGAAATTTTATTTTATTTAAACTGACGCTAACGTGATCGTTTTAACTAGATTTTGTCTCTGTTGTTTGCATTTTTGTAATGCATGTTTATCTGTTTAGACCACGTTTTGTTTAGGTTAGTTGTTAGTTGACTATTTTGACTTCATGTTTTTAATTTGCTTTAGAGTAAGACTCATTACATCATTCTATTTAAGTGTTAAAAAAAATTGATAGTACCAGGGATCTTAATATAATTTAAGAAGAATCTAATGTCAAAACTTTTCTGCTTCATTATCCAATTTAACCATTGTAAAGCAACATACTTAAATAGTCGCCAACAACATAATCTTTAAGTCATCACGCCACACACATTTTACAGCAATGCAACCGAAAGGAAAAATTGGACAGATTTGAATAAAGGATTAACAAATTTTACCATTTGTACCAAAAGACATTAAACGACAACTTGTTCTCCGGAAATTATTAAGAGCTGTATTCCAGTCTTGAAGCGGATGTAGACTGGTTATTAGCTCAATGTCTATAAATTCTTGTCTTATCCTAACAGTTTTATTTGTTTTGATTTTCATTTTCTTCTGTGCGCGATTAAACTTTGGTTCTTAAGTTTATTGATCAATCTTCGACTAGGATTAGGTCTTGAGGGAATGGTTTGGTATTTATATGCCTAATCAGTATCAACAAATATCAAAGTGGAGTTAGAAAAGATCAAAACATAACGAAAGGAAAAGAAAGAGAATAGCTAATTACAAAAAAAAAAAAAAAGTAAGAAAAATCTTCGGCATTATGACTTTGAGAATGATGAAATATTCTTTGGATAAAAAAATAAAAACAAATACTTAAATCATATACGCGTATTGTTTTGGTAATTAAAAAGGGTGTCAAGTGTAAAATTTATTATAATTTTAAAATTTATTATAGGCGTATGGATCAATGATCCTTAAAATTACACTTGTTTTTGCACTTTGACAAGCCTTGAGATTACAGATAAATGAACAATTATGATTAGATTAATTACTTACCGAGTAACATTTATTTATATTTATTATTTTTCTCTCCTTTCTCCTCCATTAATTTTGTTTTTTTTTTTCTTTTTGGTTCTGTCTCTGTCTTCCGCCTCTCATATTTCTCGTTGTTCTCTTTTCATTTTGCTCACTTGCTTTAGCCGCCAAACCCTTTTCTTTATTTTGCAATTCAAATTGGCAAAATTTCAACAAATATTAATTAGCCGTAAAGAATACTCAATATTAATACTGAAAAAGTTGGAAACTAGAAAGTGTACCATCCATTACCATAAAGCGAAGTGCAAGTATTAAAATGTTTATAAAGGAGTGAACAATCAATTTTCATATTTCCTTAAATTTCTAAGGAGAAAGAAACCTTAATTTCGTTTGATAATTCTGGTTTGTTAAAAATTGTGTAAGAGAAGTTTATGCGAGTTTAAAGCAACTAGAACATAGTTGAGGGAAATAAAGGGATGGAAAAGAAAGAGGTAGGAAGAGAGATGATAGAGAAGGAAAAAAAAAATGTAAAGATGACCATGAAGATCGCTGGATATTTAACAATATTCCTTCTCCTCCACCGATCTTCATGGTCATCTTTACATTTTTTTTTCCTTCTCTATCATCTTTAACAATATTCATTTATCTGTAATCTAGAGGAATACAAAACAGTATAATTTCAAGGAAAATTTGAATTTTTCCCTTTATTGGATGATGAGCAGAGTAAGAGTGTTAAACTATATTTTAAAGCATAAATAACTCTATCATATAAAAAATTGTTGATGGCATATAGCTTTTCCACTTGAGCTGTATTTTTCTTGATATATCTCAAAACAAGGAAGGAGAACTATGTTAAAACTTGACCATTCATAGCTTTGATGCTCTATGTCATTTTTAATGTTAAAAGTTTGACTAGACATATATAAGTTAAATGCGACACTTTAACATACAAATTTTTTACTTTGAATTGCAACTATGTCAATCTTTTCCTTAATGGCAAATTGTATGTTAAAAAGGTCACATCTATCCGCGTAGCTTTTCTATCAATGTTTTAATGACAGCAGTGAAATCATATTAGTTTCAATGCAAAATGTTAATTTTTGTGATTTATCACAAATAAATTGGTTTAATTCTTAGTTTAAATATTTTTACAAAACATTTACAAAGCACTGATAATATGTATGCATGGAGACTTAAAAGATGTATACATAACATGAGTGGAGATTAACAACAGCAAAAGGATCACAGGCGGTGTTATTTGTACTTAATAAGATTAAACGTTACTAGCCTGGCCCATTATTTAGAATGATACAGCTAGTTCATTCATTAAACGGTCATTGATATTGCTTCAGCAGCTTCAAAAAACCTTGATATGGCGTTAGCAGCTGGAAGTAGCCTTGAGCTTTCCTCCGATGGAAAAAACAGAACATTCAAAGCCGGCTCATCATCATCAACCAGAGCCAGACGTCGAACGCCATCCTTAATAGAAACGCCGATTTTGTTGCAGCGACTAGGACAAGATAGACAGACAGTTGGACAGTGGACAATATTGTATACACCGCCATATGAAAAATTTCCAGCTTTCTCAATCTTAAACCAATTTAGCAACGTTTCAGCTCCTGGGTGGCCCTCAATTCCGCCTGTTGCAATTAATGGATTCTCATAGCTGTTAACTTTCCACAATGGTTCTTCATTACAGGGTTTAACAGAAAATTTTACAGGGAATCTCAAGTTGAGATCAGTGGATACCTTGACAATTTTATAATTGTCGTACGGAAGTAATATTAAATTATCTCCCCTTTCGCTAGGAGAACTTAATTGGATAACATCCAACGGACACTGTCCATTTGTGCCCAGGTGTGTGCTGAATCCACCGGCGCCATCTAGGACTGGGATAAGTTTATACTCGAGGTTGGATTTGACCTTGTTGCCAATGATATCTAGGACAGGTGCAGATTTTGATGAGGTACCCAGCTTAGGGTGCGTGGCCAAGGTAAGGATAAGGAAGGAGAGTGTTGTTATTAATGAAGTCTTCATTTCTCTTCCCCGAAGGCTGGCTGCTGTTTGTTGTGTTGATTCGTCGTTCAAGAGATTGAATTTATAGAGAGCTAGAGCTTCGTATGTGATAAGGTCTTTGTGCTGGATTCTTAATCTAATGTTGGACTTGTATACAATATTTATATATTATGGACTATTATATAAGTTTAAGATGAATTAAAAATGTTAATATTTTTAGTAATTTGGGTTTTAATATATGTAATAAATGTGAACCTTTAATGTGTAGAGACGTAAGGATAATTTCTATTTTTGTAATGGGTTAAGATAAGAATTCTTAAAGATAACAAGCAAAGCTATCTTTATAAGTGGTTATACCTCTCGGTTCACACTTATCGTTCTATTCTCTATAGACATCCTATCATCAGAGAGTGTAATAGAAAAATACAAGAATTCTCAACCTAGGAGGCTAACCAGGCAACTATAGAGAGTAATTAAGCATTATAGGTTCAGGTACACTTGTATAAATTTGTTTATTTATTCTTGATGATACAACATAAATGTTCTTAGAATTTTGTTCATGGTTCTTTCACTAAAAAATTTATGATTATAATAAGTGGCATCAGAACCTCTTCACATTGAATTATTAAGAGCCAAATTTATTTTCGATTAGTAATTGAGTCTTTGGTATTCTCAAATTTAATAATTTTGGTATTATTGTTGGGAAAATATGTTCTTTAAAAGCATATATGTTTATTTAATTGTAATAAATATTTTTTCTGATTAATAAAACAATTGAGATATTTTATTCAGATATCTTATTTGCATTAATTTTTGAGTAAAGTCCATTTAATCATATTATATGTATTTATGTGATCACTATGTGGATTCATAGAAGATATAAATACAAATTATCTTATGATTTAATAAATTGAGTTCGTAATTGATAAATAAAATTGGGCACTTTATTTAGGTATAAACTGTAATAAATTCATTGAATGATTTATCTTAATCATGTATGAATTTATTGATATAGTACGATTACATTGAACAGGATCACATATGAGATTTAATTAACTTTATATTAACTGTCAAACTTATTAAATCTCATTGGCATTGATTTTACTGTAATCTTAATCTTGAGTTAATTGTAATTTCATGATTGTGGTTGTCATTCCATTTGAGTTACCAATGGGCACGACACATACTTATAGTCAAGATTATCTGGTATCTTGGTGGGAGTAATTATAAGTATTGAAGTTATAGATTAACAATATGGAATTTGTACAAAACATCTCTTGATAGGTTTTCGGTACTTGATCATAGAATTCTCTGGCTAGAGTGGATTGACATATTTAATATATTAAAAATGATCATTAGAGAAAACCAATAAGTATCAAGGAATAAGATGTAATTAAATTGATGGACAATTGAGATATCAATTTAATTAACGATGTGGTACAAAGGATTGTGCAGTAAAGAGATCAATGTGGCTTGCGACGAATTATTATTCGAGCATACAATTATGGAGGTCAGTTCCAATCTTATAGTGGAATAGAATTGGAATTAAATAATTAAGATAGTTTAATTACAAGCTTAATTATTGTAGCCACTATTGTATATTCCTAAATGATCCCTAGGTTAACTTATTTAATTGACTGCACCACTACTGGACTAAAAAAATAATAAAACTGGCATATTAGGTGATAAACCTAAATATAATATTTGTTAAGGCCCTATGCGTTATATTTAAGTGTAAATGTAGTCTTGTGATATTTTACAAGGTGGGCCCCAAAGTTGTTATACTTTTTCTCTACTTTTACGTAAGTGGAGAGAAAAAATATTAAATATAATATATTTAATATTTTAAATTATTATATAATAAGGATAACACAATTAGGGTTTTAACTAGGATAATATTATATATAAGTGTTCTTCTCTCTTAAAGAAAAAAGAAAGAGATGCCTTTTAAGAAAAAACACTTAAAAAAAGAAGAATTTTGTTTCGAGGCCCATTTTTGGGATAATCCCAAGATCGTTGGGTGACGAATTTATTACCCACGTTCATCTTCCTGATTATCAAAGTATGATTTTCCTGATTACTTAATTTCTTTTATATTATATGAGATCGGAAGATTTTTATGGGTGAATTATGATTTTTCATCAACAATTGTGTTAAAATCTCATATTATCAAAAATATCGATTTAATCTTGATATTTATATATTAAAATTTTTCTTTTTATTTAGATATATATTATTTGATTAATATATGAATAAAGCATGTTAATGGTTTATCTTAATTCATAGTTAGATTTTCTTTTGTATTTTTTTTTGGATCTGTAATAAGAGGGATAGTTTTTTATCATCATTTTTCCTACTTGATTTAATTTACAGTAATAGAAATTTTGTATGCCACAATTGGGGTAGGAAACTTGTAAATCACGTTTGTAAATTGCTGGAAAATTATTGCAAAAGATGCAGACTAGTGCGGATGAAGCAGCACAGACCGGTGCTGGAAACTCCAGCACAGACCAGACTAGTGCAGATGCAGCAGGCCGCGCGCTGCAGAAAAGCGGCCCGTGCGTGCTGCAGCGGCAACAGCAGCGCGCAATACAGGCCGCAAGCGAGTTTTATTTAGAGCACCGCGCGCTATATAGCAGCGCAAGCAAGGGCTTATTTGCGCGCGCAGGGTTAATATCTACCGGCGTGGCAGCAGCTGGAAACCGGTGAACGGAAAGGCAATTAGCTGCCGATTTTGATCTTAAATTTAGGGTTTTGGAATTTAAGATCCTATTTTTTCTATTTTTGTTTTTTTGTTAGTAAATTTTTACTTTTTTGCATTTAAGTCTAAATTTAATTTGGGCTTGGTAAATTTTTTATCATCATTTTTAATCCTTTGATGGATTAAATTTAAAATTTTAACATATTGAATTTATTTTTGCCTAAAATTTTTTATTTTTCTTTTATGTAAATCAAAAATTTGTATTTTCAATTCAAAATTAAAAATTAATAAATTTACAAAAGATGCAATCCACCATAAAATACAAACTCATGAAAGATGAACATTGACAAGAAGCCCAATGAAGATTTGGCTTAGAGTTAATGTAATTTATTATATTTTATTTTAGAAAAGCCATGAATTAAGATTATTTAATTATTTTTCTATATGTTATGTTTGGATGATAACATGCCATAATAACATGTCATATAGAATAGGTAGTGCCACTCTATGTATAATGATAGATGTCATTCATTAATTATGAATATTATTATATTGTTTAAAGTTTTGCAAATACTTAATAATATTAAATATCATCTAGATAATACTATAGCAAACATGCAATTAACAATATATAATTAATGTGTATCTTAAAATGAAAAAAATAAATTTTAAAATATTGAGTGGGAGAGGGAAAATTCAAGATAATTTTTTCTATGGGCTCCATTGTTAGTTCAATAATAAAATTATATATATACCTCGACTTCATGATATGATGATGCTCCCTATGAAGGGTATATATATTAGATATTTTATTTGATGAACTTCTTTAAAGATAAAATTGAAGTATTTTTCATTTGATTGTTTACTCTAATGGTGACTATTGATATGAGAAGTATGCAGTTGAAACAATGGTTATACACTCAACTAAAATTTGTTATTAACCTTCCCAACCAAGCACTATTAACAAATTTAGGCCCAAAAGGATAACGATAATTATTTATCATGTTTCCACATGAAAGTAAATAATCAAATGAATAATTGAGTCTAGTAAGTGTAGGAATGACTTCCCCAATGGATAGTTTGTCAAAACGGTACTAGATTATCGTTGCAATAAATTAAAAATGTTTCTATGGTTTTTTTGCATTTTTGTCATTTATTGTAAAATTTTTTATCAAATTATTTATGCATGGATGTTTTGTTTTTTAGAAAATGTCTTCCCTGAGCCCACTTACTATTATTCTGAGTCAAAACAAACTCATTGGAGAGAACTATATAGATTGGAAAAGAAATATATTCATTGTCTTAACTGTTGAAGATTACAAATATGTTTTAACCCAGCCATTTCTCCTAGTTCCAGCAAAAGATACTCATAGAAATCAGAGAAGGCTTTATGAGAAATGGCAAAAGGCCCATAAAATGGCAAAATACTATATTTTAGCCTCGATTTCTAATATTCTGCAGACCAAACATCAGAACTTGGAGACCGCTACTGAAATAATGAATAGCCTTCAACAGATGTTTAGGCAGAGTACTCGCTTAGAGAGACAAGCAGCGCTGAAATGTATTATGAACAGTAAAATGGGGAAGGGCTCAAGAGTTCGAGATCATGTCCTTAAAATGATGGACTATTTGAATGAGGTTGAGATTCAGGGTGCACAAATCGATGATAAATCAAAGATTGACATGGTGCTAGAATTTTTATCAGAAATATTCAAGGAGTTTAAGGTCAACTATAATATGATTAAAAGAAACATGACCTTAACAGAATTGATGAACGAACTCCATTCCGCTGAAGAGATCTATCGTGCTGAGAAATCTCTAGGAAGCATAAACATTACTAAAAAAGGTTCTTCTTTTAGACCTAAGTCGAAAGGCATGGGTAAGAAGAAAGCTGAGAAAAAGAAATTGTCTACCAAGCAAGATAGTAAGGCAAAGGGCAAATGCTTCAAGTGTGGATAAAAAGGTCACTGGAAAAAAGATTGTCCTAAGATTGTGAAATCAGGTATGGGAAATTTTTTTATGATTGAGGCCTGTTTAGTTCAAAATCCTAGTGACACTTGGGTGTTGGATACAGGAGCAACTAATCATATTTGTAATTCACTTTATTGGTTTCAGGAAACCAAGAAACTAAGTGAAGGAAGTGTTAAGCTGCAGTTAGGGACAAGACAGTTCGTGTCAGCAGTGAAGAGTGGATCTGTTTTATTATCTTTTAATAATGAGACTTTAGTTTTGAATAATTGTCTTTATGTTCCAGACATTAAGAGGAATTTAATTTCAGTAGCTTGCTTGTCAAAGCAAGGGTACACTATAAATTTTGGATCCTCTGTTTCTATTTTTTATAATAAAAGACTTATTTGTTTTGATACATTGAGAGATAATTTATATCATATAAGTCGTATGATCTATTCTATGCATGACACAGTAATCAATAATGATGAGCATATACATATATCTAAGAAAAGAAATATTTCTTCCAACCACTGTTAGCTTTGGCATTTGCGCTTGGGTCATATAAACTATAATAGGATACAGAGAATGATTAAAAATGGGCTCCTAGGTCCATTGGAAAATGAATCGTTACCACTCGTTAGAAGGTAAAATGACCAAAAGGCCATTCTCGACCAAAGGAGTGCGTGTAATAGTACCACTTGAATTGGTGCATACAGATGTATGTGGACCAATCAATGTACAAGCAAAAAGTGGTTATGAGTATTTCATCACTTTCACTGATAATTACTCAAGATACGGTTATGTTTATCTAATACGTCATAAGTATGAAGCTCTTGAGAAACTCAAGGAGTATAAGGCTGAGATAGAAAAGCAATTAGATAAGAGCATAAAGAAACTTCGATTTGATCAAGGTGGTGAATTTTTCTCTGGAGATTTCAAAGAGAATCTGGTTGAAAATGAGATTATTTCTCAGTTAACTGCCTCAGGCACACCACAACAAAATGGGATAGCTGAAAGAAGAAATAGAACTCTTTTAGATATGGTAAGATCAATGCTTAGTTATTCGTTATTACCAATCTCTTTTTGGGGACTAGCACTAGAAACTACATTTTACCTCTTGAACTTAGTTCTATCTAAGTCAGTGCCTAAAACTCTAATAGAATTATGATCAAGTTGCAAACCAAGTTTGCTACATATCCGTATTTAGGGATCACCAGCACATGTGCTAAAACCAAAGGCAGACAAAATGGATTCACATTATGAGGTTTGTATGTTTCTGGGGTATCCTAAAGGGATAAGGAGAGGTTTATTTTATAGCCCTCAAGATAGGAAAGTGATTGTGAGCACACACTTCACTTCCCTCGAGGAAGACTATATAAATAACTTTAAACCTAAGAGCAAGGTAATACATGAAGAACTGTCAGCTGATCAGGTTGATGCTCTACTTTCCACACCTATTATAGAACAGGAAGAGCAGCAACAGCCAGACGATCAACACAGAATTATCTCTGAACAACAATCTCATTTAGAACCTCGTCGTAATAGGAGAGTAACTAGGTTACCTGTGAGATACATGTTACTGGGAGAAACTTATAAGGCTATCACAGATGAACATATATAAGACCCCACTAGCTACAACGAAGCTCTAATAGATAGAGATGTTGAATTTTGGAAAAAGGCCATGAATCAAGAAATGGAATCTATGTATTTGAATAAAGTCTGGGAACTTGTAGAGGTACCAAATGGGGTAAAACCTACATGGTGCAAATAGATCTACAAGAGAAAAAGAGGAATAGACAGAATGGTGGAGACATTTAAAGCTAGATTAATAGCCAAATGATTTACTTAGAAAGAAGGAATCGATTATGAGGAAACCTTTTCTCCGGTTGCTATGCTTAAAGCCATCAGGATTCTGCTCTCTATTACTGCAGTGCTAGATTATGAAATTTGGTAAATAGATGTCGAAACTACTTTTCTTAATGGGTATCTTGAAGAAAATATCTATATGCAGCAACGAGATAGATTCATACAAAAGGGCCAAGAACACATGGTATGTAAGTTGCAGAGATTTATGTATGGATTGAAGCAAGCATCTCGATTATGGAATATTAGATTTGATTAGGCAATTAAATCGTTTGGATTCATTCAGAATATTGATGAACCATGTGTATATAAAAAAATTCAGGAAAAACCTGTAGCCTTCCTAGTTCTTTATGTAGACGATATCCTCCTAATTGGAAACAATATAGGAGTGTTAATTACAATAAAAAGTTGGTTAGCAAAATAGTTTGATATGAAAGACTTAGGAGAGGCAAGTTATATTCTTGGTATCAAATTACTGCGAGATCAGAAGAATAAAACTTTAGCCTTCTCTCAAGCAGTCTATATCGACAAGATACTGGCTAAATTTAGCATGAAAAATTCCAAGACTGGCTTATTACCATTCAGACATGAAATTGCATTCTCTAAAGATCAATCACCAAAAACATCTGAAGAGATAGAGAAAATGAGACGAGTTCCTTATGCAGAAGCTGTAGGAAGTCTTATGTATGCCATGCTTTGCACTAGGCCAGACATATATTTTACAGTAGCTATGGTTAGCAGATATCAATCAAATCCTAGACTTAAACACTGGACTGCGGTTAAGCATATAATGAAGTATCTGAAAAGAACTAAAAATTATATGCTTGTATATTCTGGTGATGAACTTATTCCAGTGGGTTATACTGATTCTGATTTTATGTTAGATAAAATTCCAGAAAATCTACTTCCGGCTATGTGTTTACATTAGGAAGTGGAGCTATTAGTTAAAGGAGTGTGAAACAATCTTGTATCGCAGACTCCACAATTGAAGCTAAATATGTAGCTGCATCTGAAGCTGCAAAAGAAGCTGTATGGCTCCGCAAGTTCCTACAAGATCTTGAGGTGGTTCCAGCTGTAACTGCACTCATTAAACTATTTTCTGATAATAGTGGTGTAATAGCTCAATCTAAAGAACCAAGGAAACACAAGAAACAAAAACATATTGAGAGGAAGTATCATCTTATAAGGGATATAGTGTAGAGAAGTGATGTAGAGGTTACTTAGATTGCATCACAGCAAAACTTGGCAGATCCTTTCACAAAGGCCATACTTGAAAAACTCTTTAACTTGCACTTAGAATCCATGGGCATGCTTGAGATCTCAAATATGCTTTAAGAGCTAGTGGGAGATTGTTGGGAAAATATGCTTTTTAAAAGCATATATGTTTATTTAATTGTAATAAACATTTTTTCTGATTAATAAAACAATTAAGGTATTTTATTCATATATCTTATTTGTATTAATTTTTGAGTAAAGTTCATTTAATCATATTATATGTATTTATGTGATCACTATGTGGATTCACAGAAAACATAAATACAAATTATCTTATGATTTAATAAATTGAGTTCGCAGTTGATAAATAAAGTTGGGCACTTTATTTAGGTATAAACTGTAATAAATTCATTGAATGATTGTCTTAATCATGTATGAATTTATTGATGTAGTACGACTACATTGAACAGGATCACATATGAGATTTAATTAACTTTATATTAACTGTCAAACTTATTAAATCTCATTGGCATTGATTTTATTGTAATCTTAATCTTGAGTTAATTGTAATTTCATGATTGTGGTTGTCATTCCATTTGAGTTACCAATGGGCACAACACATACTTGTAGTCAAGATTACCCAGTATCTTGGTGGGAGTAATTATAAGTATTGAAGTTATAGATTAACAATATAGAATTTGTACAAAACATCTCTTGATAGGTTTTTGGTACTTGATAGGTTTTTGGTACTTGATAGGTTTTCGGTACTTGATCATATAATTCTCTGGCCAGAGTGGATTGACATTTTTAATATGTTGAAAATGATCATTAGAGAAAACCAGTAAGTATCAAGGAATAAGATGTTATTAAATTGATTGGACAGTTGAGATATCAATTTAATTAACGATGTGGTACAAAGGATTGTGTAATAAAGAGATCAATGTGGCTTGGGACGAATTATTATTCAAGCATACAATTATGGAGGTTAGTTCCAATATTATAGTGGAATAGAATTGGAATTAAATAATTAAGCTAGTTTAATTACAAGCTTAATTATTGTAGCCACTATTGTATGTTCCTAAATAATCCCCGGTTTAGCTTATTTAATTGACTGCACCACTACTGGACTCAAAAAATAATAAAAGTGGCATATTAGGTGATAAACCTAAATATAATATTTGTTAAGACCCTATGTGATATATTTTATTGTAAATGGGGTCTTGTGATATTTTACAAGGTGGCCCTAAAGTTGTTACACTTTCTCTCCACTTTTACGTAAGTGGAGAGAAAAAATACTAAATATAATATATTTAATATTTTAAATTATTATATTATAAGGATAACACAATTAGGGTTTTAATTAGGGTAATATTATATATAAGTGTTCTTTTCTCTTAAAAAAAAAGGAGAGACGCCTTTTGAGAAAAAACACTGAAAAAAAAGTTAGGGATTTTTGGGAGTGGTGAAACAAACGCCCACACGTTTAGTGCGGATCAAACTTGAGTTATAGCCTGGAAGATCGTTGGGTGGCGGATTTATTGCTTGGTGTGGTTCATCTTCTCAGATTATCAAGGTATGATTTTCTAGATTATGAATTTCTTATATATTATACTAGATCGGTCTTAAAATTTATTTTTATGAGAAAAATTATGATTTTTCACCAACAATTATTGAGTTTGAGAATAATTGTGATTTTGTTTTTAAGGATTAATAAAAAAATTATGTTAATAAACAATGGATTAAGATCAGGGCTGATGGAAGTCACTGCCACCTCTAGCAATGCCATCATGGGCCTAGGTATTCTAGGTTGAATAAGAAAGAAGCACTGCAGTATACATGAAAAGTAGCAACCTTGGCCATTGCATTAACAAATCAAATAAAGTAAAAAGGAAAGAAATAGCTAGCGACCTACAGAAAGTAAGCCATGGCCACCAGGCTGCGAAACAGTTATGACCATTAGGCATCAGCAAGCAGATTGCACAAAAGGCAACGACCATAAAATAATAATAATAATAACTTACCAGGGTTTGAAGAGTTTGAGATTTGTTTAGGATCCCAGTTGGATTGACCCAAGCTAACCCACCTTTTAATCGGGTCAACAATTGATCGATCAATAATTGATCGGTGATTGTTCACTTTGAGCTGACTTTTATTCTTTAAGTGTAAGTTTGGTGCAATTTCTAAATTCAACTATTGATATGTTTATAAATGTTTTGAGGTGACTTAATTGAAGTAACATATCCTCAAAATAACTTCTCTTGTGGAAATTAATTTTTTTTATAATATAAATGGTTGTGTGTAAGTAATTTCCATGAATATTGATCGGCCTAAAAGAAAATTTATATTTAACATAATTCTTGTGCACTTATGATAATAAATGTATGATAGTTATTTAGTTTTACATGTGAATAATAAATTAGCCCAAAGGATGATTTATTTGAGAAAATTAATTTATTTTGGAATATAAATAGTTGTGTGTATGTAATTACTATGACTATCAATTGACTCAAAGAAAGATCCATGTTTAACAGAATCGCATGTGCATCTATGATAATAAACATATAATGATTATTTAGTTTTACATGTGAATAATAAATCGACACAAATGAAGATTTATTATTTGATATGTTCTTATTATCATTTATTGATTACTACACTAAGATATCACTTACTAGTTAATATTTTATCTAATAATAAAGTATAGATAAAGTGTTTGCTATCTTGATAAGAGGTATACCTTAGTTTGAATTTAAGACTTATATGAGCTTTTTTTATTTGTTTGTTATTTTATATTCAATTATTACTCCTACTAATATTATTGCCAACACTAATTCTATTTTTATGTTAAATAGCTCTAATTTAAAGTTATGGCAAGAGAACCCTTTAATAGCTCTTGCAATCATAGATTTTGACCTTATGCTTAGGGCTAATTCACCCTTGCCTCTTAATAGTTGTCACAATCCAATCAGATTTATATAATGATCATAAAAATGGTCATTCTATAAGCATTCAAGGGTTTAGTATTTGAAAAGATGATTATGGCTAAATATTTACTTGCAGACATTGAAAAAAGGTTTGTCAACAACCAAAAACCTGAAACATGTATGCTTTTGATAAGTTTAATTTCAATAATGTATATGGGCAAGGGAAATGAAAGAAAGAAAGATAAGGAAGCTACAAATAAAGCACCTAAAAAAAAATCATTAATCCAAAAAGTACTAGTTGTTTCTTCTGTGAAGCAGAATGGCATAAGAAAAAGCATTGCATAAATTATTAGACATGGCACTCAAAGAATGGTTTAATTCTTAATTTAACTTGTCTTGAGGTTAATTTAAATTCAATACCTAAACATACATGGTGAATAAATTCTAATGCAACAATTTACATTAGTGTACCTAGTCAGGGTTGTTTAAATTGTCGAAAGGCCAATAATGATATGTGTCTGATGACAAGACAATTGGAGTTAAAATAATAGGGAAATTGATATCATTATTAAAGGCAGTATTTTATTTAGATCATTGAGAGCATTTATTATTCCATTTTTCATATGGAATTTGATTTTCATTTCTACTTTGCAAAAGTTTAGTTTTTCTTATTCATTTGAGAATAAAAAATTTAGTTTGCTTTATAATTCAAAAGAGTTTGGTTTTTCTTATTCATTTAGGAATGAAAAATTTAGTTTATTTCATAATTTAAAATTTGTTGGTTTTGATTTTTTTATTAGTCTATGATATCTTTATTTGATTGATACGATTGCTTTAATTAGTAAGTCTCTAAAATTGAGAACCAACTTGGCAAAAGAACGAAAAATATCAAATCTAACTGTGGTGCTGAGTATTATGGCAAATATAATAGTACAAGTGAACAACATCCAAAACCATTTATAAAGTTCTTCAAGGGAAATAGTATTATTCCATAATACTTTATGTTGGATTCGCCCACTATAAATGGTATTATTAAAGGACAAAATAAAAGGCTTAAGGACATCGTAAGAAGTATAATTTTTTATTCTATTTTACCAAAATTACTCTAGGGAGAAGCATTTATAACTTTAACATAAATTCTTGATAGGATTTCAATCAAAGTGACTATTAAAACCCTTTTTGAATTTTCGATAAGCAAAAAGATTAGTCAAAAGCACTTGTATGTTTGAGGATTATAGCTGAGGCAAGCCCTTATAAATCTAATAAAAAGAAATTAGAGTTAAGAAAAATTAATTGCTATGTTATTGCCCAAGGGGTATAAATTTTATGATTCCATAACTAAATCAATTTTCGAGTTAAGAAAGACCTAATTCTTTTGAGGATGTTGACTTCATAAAGGGAGATATAACTAAGAAATTTGCTTTTGAAGAGGAAGATATTGATATTTCCATAAGCATTATTGGCATTGATTAGGCCTTATTTGTTACTTTGTCCAAGACATAATAGATCCAATCAATATTAGAGAACCTGCATGCATTTCTAAAGGAATAAACTCTACCACCTCAAGAACTTATACCACTAAGGAGATCTACTAAAGAAAACATAAGTACAGCACTAGATGACTATATTGTATTTCTCTAAGAGTATGAAATGGACATCACTGTAATAGAAAATGATTTGATAAATTTTTATCATGCCATGTAAAGTTCTAACTCGCGAAAGTGGATTGATGCAACAAATGAGGAGATGAAGTCCATAAAAAACAATGACATGTGATCTTGACCTATTGCCAAAAAGTGCGAAAATTATTAGTTACAAATGGATATTTAAGACCAAAAGAGATTCAAATGGTGATGTAGAGAGTTGAAAGGTATGTCTTATCATTAACAATTTTTATATAAAAAAAAGACATTGACTGTAAATAGGCTTTGTCTCTAGTTTGTTTGAAAGACTCTTTCAAGATCACAATGACAGTGGTGATTCATTTTAATGTTGAGTTACATCATGGATATCAATACAATATTTCTTAATAGTGACATTTCAAATTTTGCATATACCATAAGTTCTGTAAAAGCAAACATATATTTTTATTTTATATATTGATGACATTTTACTTACCAATAATGATACATACTTATTGCATGACACAAAAGAGCTATATCGAAAAGGTTCTCATTTGATATGGCAAGCAAAATTGGGAAATAAGTGATACGTCTATGGCTAATAAAGACAAGTTTGGTCTCAATGTCTTAAGAATAATTTTAAGGGAAAAAATACATAAGATTCTTTATACATTAGTGACAGGAATTTTGATGTATACTGAGGGTTGTACATGACTAGATATTATATATATTACAAGGATGTTAGGTTGGTGTTTAAGTAATCTAATAATAGACTATTAGAAAGTAACCAAGCAGGACTTGTGGTACTTACAGATTAGTAATCTAATAGTAGACCATTAGAAAGCAATCTTAAAATTATTAAAGGTTAGATCAGCTTGAGATCATTGAGTATATTATCTCTTATTTTGCTGGATACTAAGATACTATAAAATTGACTTCGAGTTACATTTATCTATTAGCTAGAGCCACTGTCTCTTAGAAGAGTGTTAAACAATCTCGTGCAACCTCTTCTATAATAGTAGTAAAGTTTATAGCATATTATGAAGCATCTAATCATGGAATTTAGTTATGGAATTTTGCAAGAGGATTGTGTATAGTAGATGGTATTGATAGAAAGCTCAAGTTATTTTATGAGAATAAGTTAGTAGTACTATGTTCCAACAACAACAACAAGAGCTTGACATTATCAAATCATATAGATATCAATAATAGAGCATTGATCATGAACTTTGATTTTGACATAATTTTTTAAGGATAATTTTGGTAAAATTTTAAATTCTAATATTGATAAGTTTATATATATTTTGAAACGAATTAATTGAATCAACATATCGCCGAAGTGACTCTCTTAAGAAAATTAATTCGTTTTGGAAAATAAACAATTGTTGTATATATAATTTCTGTTAATATTAATTGGTTGAAAGGAAGGTTCATATTTGATAAGATTGCATATGCACTTATGGCATTAAACATTTCATAATTATTCAATTTTACAAGTGAATAATGAATCAACATAAAGGAAAATTTATTATTTGACTTATTATTATTATTAATTATTGATTAAGACACAAGATATCGCTTATAAGTTAATTTTTATCCAAATATGAAATATTAATAAAGTGTCTGATATCATGAGTTGGGGTTTATTTTATTTGAGTTTATTTTTTAAGACTTATATGAGCTTGTATTTTTTTGTTTGTTGTTCTCTAATTTAGCTATGACTGTTGTAAATATTGCTACCAATATCAATTTTATTCTTGTGTTAAATGTCACTAACTTCAAGTCATTGCAAAAGAACATATCAATCGTTCTCATAATGATGAATCTGACTTTACATTAAGGGTTGATTACCCCCACCTTTTATGAATAAGAGCACTTTTAATGACAAAAAAAATTTAAAAAGGTGGGAGAAATAAAAAATTGTAAGTTGATAACTTCATGATATGAGAGTTGTCATGACATACTTTAAACTTAAATCAAGACTACTTAGATAGTAAATGATATGTTTTTTTTTGTATTTTAATTATATGTTGCATGAACATCTATTTTAGTTTACTTTTAATTAATTTGATTTGGAAGAATCTTTCCACTTAGATCACATGCATAATTGTAAGTGACTGAAAGCTCAAATTTCAAGGAAGAAATGTTGCTATAATAGACTTGTAGAGATAAGGAAAAAAGCTTGGTAATAGAAGAATTTATACAAGTCTGGAACAACACTGTTGCTGTAGCACCGTTGTTGTAGCAATCTTTGAGCATTGACAGAGAAAATTTTGCATGAAATACTTAGAAAATTGTGATTTAGAGTTTCCTAAACTGGAAGATGCACACCTTATGCTTTCGATTGCCCTAATTCTAAGCTATAAAAGGAGCACACACATAAAAGAAAAAGAAAAGCCATCAATCAAAAATAAAACATTAAAAAGAAACAACAATAAAACAGATTTCAAGAGAGGGATCAAAGTTTGTCTTAAGGAAAAATTATAGAGAGCATTTGAAAATCAATTTTTCTTACTCTTTTCTTGTTTTCTACTTATTCATGGAGATGTATTGATGGTTAAAACTCTTGTTTATTTTTATTTCATAAATCATGAACTAAATTTCATTGTGGTTGAATGATAAATAAATTTGATGGTTAATTAATTGATATTCTGTATTGTTGAATGTTCGCTATAGCACATTGTTTTGATAATACTTATCTCAATTCACTATTTTGGCTAACTACCCATTTAGTGATATTAGTTAAAAAGAAACCTTAAAAAAGACTATTTTAGTGGAATATATCAGAGCAATACTTTTAAAATAAGTTTCTTGATTTGAAAAGAGTCATGCTTAATCTAAAATTTATGATGAATTAGACATAGAAATTTACCTGTAGTATAAATAAAACCTAGATCATTTAATGTTATATTTAATATTAGCGTAACAATTAGTCATTGTTATGTTGTAATAGATATAATATATCTAAGAAAAAACAGTTGAGGATACATAAGGATTTTACCTAGTGCTGTAGCAGATGCTATAACAATAGGTTCTTAATTAAAAAAATAGTTAAAACCATTAAGTGAGTTTATCCGCTTAAACATTCCATTCTCATTGGTTTTATTTTTATGTTTGATGTAAGACTTTACTTTATTGTATTTTTTTTGTTTAATTAGTTTATTAATTTCATAAATTATCTTATTTTATTTACAACAAACTAAACTATTAGGATTTCTATAGCAAATCCTATAACATTAATCTTTGTAGAGGCTATCTTAATTACTTATCATCATATTATTTATTGTGTACACTTGCACATTGACACTAAAGCATTGGAAAAAATACAACACATAAGTATGATGATTATGAAGAAGGCTAACCTAAGAGCATTCAGAGTGAGTCTTAATGTCTGAAAAGATAACTATGACAAAAATTGTAAATAAAAGACCTCAAAAGAGACAAAACAAAAGGATAATCCAAAAGATAGTAATTGTTTCTTTTGTGGAGTTGAAGGGCATAAGAAAAAGCTTTATACCAATTTCCATACATGGCATGTTAAGGAAAATGTTTTTCTTAATTTGATTTTATTAGCCTAAAGAGTTACGCATAATATAATTTTGATTATAATAAATATGCGTCGTAATTATTTTAATTAATAATTTATTTTATATTTTTCTCTAAGTTCTTGAAAGATAGTATTTATGTAAGTAAATCAAGTGAAATTAATTTCAAGACACTCAACAGACAACGACTCGATCAAAAATGAAGTTTGAAACTCAACGGACTTAATATTATGATAAATTCTTGTAAAGATAATATGATTTAATTTATGCTTGATCTAACAATTTGTGAATCTCAAGATTTTAATCAACTAATTATTATTTTTTATTAAATCTAAAGTTTTAATCATAAATCAAATATTTCATGTAAACTAATTGATTTTCTAAATATGGACTAGAACGAAAATGTTTTACAATCTTTGATTTTAATAAATATTATTTTAAATATGAATTTGGGTTTACGTGCAAAATTAAAAATATTTTTGGTCATATAATAATTTTAGAAAATTGTGGGAATAAGAAATATTATCTAGAAATTCTGAAATTAGAATTATTTGTAAAGATTTTTAACATTTTGAGTAAAAGTGTGATTTTATGAACAGTAGTACTGTAACAATTTCAAACCATTCTGAAAATGGATTTGCCTACAAAGGTTTATGAGATTATAGGTCATATTATAATTATGAAAATTTTAACGTAAATTATAATTTCGTGAACAGTATTACTGTAGCAAAATTCAAATTTAACAATAACTTCATTGTAACAAGCAGCTAATGGCTATTTTTCGAGTTAATACTATATAAACTCAAATTAAACTCATTTCTAATCTCTTCAACAAGCCTTAACAAGTTTATAAATCATAGATTGAGCTTCCAACATATAAATCATCATAGATTGGATCATTAAGGTAAATTATAATTTCATGAACAGTTTTACTGTAGCAAAATTCAAATTTAACAATAACTTCATTGTAGCAAGCAGCTAATGGCTATTTTTCGAGTTAATACTATATAAACTCAAATTAAACTTATTTCTAATCTCTTCAACAAGCCTTAATAAGTTTATAAATCATAGATTGAGCTTTTAACATATAAATTATCATAGATTGGATCATTATTGTACTATAATTTATTCATTCACTCTCAATGAGAGATTTTCTTGTGACAATCTTTAATTTCTTATCAAATTTGTGAGTGTATAAGTGTGGAAAATACTTGAGTGAAGGGTTTGAGGAATAATCCCTAGGTTGTAAAAGTTCATTAACACCTTAAAGTCAATTGTAATGAACTTAAAGCCTTCGGCGACTTGGATAGTGAAATCCTTAAGGTTGGTCAGCTTGGAGGTATGGACGTAGGTGGATTTTGCCGAACCACATAAAAATATTTGTATTTTTCTCTATTTCCTTACTTTTTTATTCATTAGTATTATTAAACTTATTGTTCTTAATTTCATTAAGGCATTAAAATTAATTATTGTGTGGTTTGCTGGGATTAAATTTAAAATTCGAATTTACCCCTCTTTGGTTTACACAACTAGAACTTCAATTGTTATCAGAGCTTAGTCTCTTATTAGGACTTAATCATCTAGAGTAAAAAATCCATGACAATCCAAAATGAATCCACATTTAGGGAAGGATAATCTACAAATAGACTGCCATTCTTTGAGGTAATGATATATTGGAAAACTGAAATAATAATTTATTTACAAACTTTAGATTATGAAATTTAAGAAGTTGTTTGTGATAGGCCATTTATTCCAATGACTAAAAATAGATTAAGATATGATATTCCAAAATCTTCACGACAATGTAATGAATTGGAAAAAAATTTTTTTTTCTAAATTCTAAAGCTATGAATGCATTATTTTGTACTCTTAATAAGAAAAAATTTCATAGAGTTTCTAGTTGTGAAAGTGTCTATAAAATTTGGCACAAACTTAAAGTTATTTATGAAGGTACTAATCAAGTGAAAGAGTCTAAAATTAGTAGATATGCTCTATAATACAAATTGTTCCAAGTGGAATAAAATGAGAGTATATACTCTATGTATACTAGATTCACAGATATAGTAAATACTCTAGAAGCCCTAAGGAAGACCTTTTCTAATAGTGAGAAAGTTAAGAAAATCGTTAGATCACTACCAAAGGAATAGAGGCCTAAGATGACCATCATTGAGGGAGCTAAAGATTTAAATACATTGCCTATTGATGATCTAATTAGTTTTCTTATTTCTTATAAGTAAGATTTGACAACTGAAAGAGGAAATGAGAAGAAAAAGAAAAATATCACTCTCAAAGCCTTAAAACATGAGACTAATGAGGATAACAAGATGGATAATAAGGAGATGGTTATGCTAATGAAGAGGTTCAGAAAATGCTAAGCGAAGAAAATTTAGAAACCTTAAAAACCAAAAGAAGAAGAAGGAGGCCATTATATGCTATGAATGCAAAAAGCCTGGCCATATAAAATTAGAGTGCCAATGGTAGCTACTTTGGATGATAGCAAAGAAGAATCAAGTGATGATAAGGAATCTTATGAAGTGTCAAATTTGACATTTATAGCAACTGGAGATGAGTCGGATGATGAATGTGATAAGGTAAATGATCCTATTTATGATGGGTTGTATAATTCTTTTAAGGAATTGCATGATGATTGACTGAGAATTGGTAAAAAATAATGCATACCTTGAAAAGCAAATGTTAGAACTTTCAAATGAAAAGGATGCATTGAAAAAGTGCAATGATTCATTAAATAGAAGGATCAAGGGGTTAGAATTAGATAATAAAGAATTGCATGATAGAATTCTATCAATTAAAAATTAATAGAGTACTTCACATGAGGATTAAAAAATTATGCATTTATAAATTGTTAAAAAAAATGAAGTGCTTAAGAAAAAGAATAATGAACTCAATGAAATTGTGTTAAAGTTCACAAATGGTTAAAAAAACTTAAAAAAATTGTTGAGGACTAAAAAATGTGTGTTTGATAAAGGTGGACTTGGGTATAAGCCTAACTTGAAACAAAAATATTATAAGAATTATTTTATTAGTGCTATCTCTACAAGTGACTCTAAGATTGTTTATCATTATTGTAATGGAAATAGTTACATGAGTTATAAATGCCAAGTTAAAACAAAAGTCAAGTTAAAATAAATGAATACCAAGGTGCTAAATGTGTTTGGGTTCTAAAAGGAACCATTGCTAATACTCAAGAGCCCAAAAAGATTTAGGTACCTAAGACTTGAAATTCTTTTGTGGGAATTGAAGAAAAAAAGAACAAATAGTACTTGGACAATAGGTGTTTAAGACATGATAGGGAATGATTCTTGGTTTTCAACATTTACTAAGATTGAAAATGGTAGAAATTTATCCTTTGGAGATAACTCAAAAGGAAAGATTATAAGTACCATTACTGTTGATAAAGATTCTTTTCCTCTTAATAAGAATCTGAGTTTGGTTGAAAATTTGAAACATAATTTACTTAGCCTTAGTCAATTGCGTGATAAAAGTTATAGGATTATTTTTGATAAATTAAAATGTGTTATTGAGAATGTATGTAATGACAAGATTGTGTTTGTTGCTAGTAGTAAATAAATGTGTATACAATTAATATAGATTATGTATCTACTCATGACAAATATTTTTCTGTATTATATGATGATATTGGTTATGGCATAGAAGAGTAGGTCATGCAAGCATAGATTTGATTTCAAAAATTTTTTTAAAAATTTAGTTAAAGGCCTCCAAAAATTAGTTTTAAAAAAGATAGAATTTGTAAAGCTTGTCAAGTTGGTAAACAAATCAAAACTTCTTTAAAAAATAAGAATCACATTTCGATTTCAAAACCTCTTTAATTAATTAACATGAATTTGTTTAGATCCTCGAGGTATGCTAATGTAAGTGAAAAATATTATACATTGTAATTGTGAATGATTATTCTAAATTCACTTGGGTATTATTCTTAGCTAATAAAATGACGCCTTTGAGGCATTTAAAGTTTTTTCTAAAAAGGTTGAAAATGAAAAATGTTACTTTATTACTTATATTAGAAGTGATTATGATAAAGAATTTGAAAATCATGCATTTAAGAATTTTAGTAATGATTTAGGCATTGAGAATCAATTTTTAACACCTAGGACTCTATAAAAAATAAAGTTATTGAAAGAAAGAATAGGTTTATTTAAGAAATGGTTAGGACCATGTTAAATGAAAATGGTTTACCAAAATATTATTTTTAGGTTGAAATCGTCAACACCACATATTATGTTTTAAATCGTGTGTTGATTAGACCTTATTTGAATAAAACTCCCTATGAGCTTTGGAAAGATAGAAAATACAGCATCTGTTATTTTAAAGTTTTTGGATGCAAATGTTTTATTTTAAACACAAAAGAAAAATCTTGAGAAATTTGATCTAAAATCTGATGTTGGTAACTTTCATGGTATTCTAACTATTGCATTTGATGAGCCTAATCCTTCTTCTATGAAGAAAATAGTTGTTGATCAGATAGAGAATTACTATAACGATTCACACAAGATAAACAAGAGGATACGCTACCTAAAAATCAAAAGGATAAATAAGAAGAAGAAACAAGCATGGATCAGCAAGAAGGCACCTCTTAAACATTCTCCAAGAAGTACAGGAATGTTACTTCTCATCCTAAGAATTTAATTTTAGGAGACCCTACAAGAGGTATAACCACTAGATTATTACTTAAGAATATATGTGAGCAGACTGTATTTATTTCTTAAATTGAACCAAAATTTTTTGCGGATGTAGAAAATGATGAATCTTAGATTATAGTAATGTAAAAGGAGTTAAATCAATTTGAGAGAAATAATGTGTAAAAATTAGTTCATAAACTGAAACACCGATTAATCATAGGTACTGAATGGGTATCTAGGAATAAAATAAATGAATCTAGTATAGTTGTTATGAATAAAGCTAGATTAGTAGAAATTAATTTTAATGAAACATTTACACCAGTAGCTAGATCAAAATCCATTTGAATGTTGTTAGCGTATACATGTCATAAAGATTTTATTTTATTACAAATGGATGTCAAAAATACTTTTGTGAATGGTTATATTATGGAGGAAATTGCTGTAAAACAACCTCCTAGTTTTGAGAATGAAAAATTTTTAAATCATGTTTTCAAGTTATCAAAAGCTTTATGGATTAAAACAAGCACCTAGAGCATGGTATGATAGGCTTAAAAATTTCTTGTTGGAAAATAATTTTTCAATAGGAAAAAAAGATACTATTTTTTTTTGTTAACTATAAGAACTAAGATATTCTTGTACTTTAAATTTATGTGGATGATATTTTCTTTGATTATACTAAAGAGTATTTGTGTAAAGAGTTTGCAATATATACGAGTAAGGAGTTTGAGATGAGCATAATAGAAGAATTGAAGTATTTTCTTGGACTACAAATTAAACAAAATAATAAAAAAATATAGAGATTTGCTCAAAAGGTTTTGGATTTACTTAAAAACTAAAAATACTCTAATGAGCACAACAATCAAGTTTGACAAAGATGAAAAACGTAAAGAAGTTGATATCAAGATGAAACGAGGTATGATTGGTTTTTTACTCTATTTAACTGCAAATAGACCTAATATCATGTTTAATGTATATTTGTGTGCAAGATTTCAATCATGTCCCAAGGAATCTCATTTGCTTGCTGTAAAAAGAATTTTCTGTTATTTGAGTGGAACCATAGATCTTGGCTTTTGGTATCCTAGTAGAACTTATATAGATTTAACTTGTTATTCAAACGCCAATTTTGCTCGTCACAAAGTTGATAAGAAAAGTATTAATAGCGCTTGTCATTTTTTAGGTCATGCACTTGTTTCATGGTTTAGTAAGAAATAAAACTCGGTTGCACTTTTAACTATTGAATCCCGCAGGTAGTTATTGTGCACAAGCTCTTTAGATGAAACAAACACTTAAAGATTATAATGTTAATCTTGAACAAATTCCTATTAAGTGTGATAATACTAGTGCTATAAACCTATCAAAGAATCCCATTGAGCATTCTAAAACCAAACATATAGATATTAGATATTATTTCTTGAGAGATCATGTTTAAAAGGGTGATATTGCATTAGAATTTGTCTTCATGAAAAAACAACTTGCTGATATTTTATAAAACCTCTTTGCTAAGAACAATTTTCAAAAGTTTGGCCTAAACTTAGATAATGAAGTTTTTGTATTAATATTTTTAATCATTTTATTGAGACTATTATAATTAATAGTTTAATGATTGTTGATGCTTTTAGCATCAAAATGGCTTATAATGTGTTTCAGAATAACAAAATGATCCCTAGATTGATTAAATTAAGTCGAAAGCAAACATAGTGCAATAAAGACAAGAGCCAGGTGGCTAGCTGCCTGAACCAAGTGGCTAGCCATTTGGAAACAAGCTCAAACTCAAGAGCAAACAGCTAGCAGCTAACCGCTTGGTCTCGGCCTCAAGGTTTTTTCTTTCATCTTCTTCAAGCTTTCTTCATTTGTTCCTCTTTCTCTCTAACCAGTGAATTCTCTACTCTATTTCTCTCTTAAATTTCTTTATTTCTCACTCATTTTCTTACCAAAATTCCTCACTCAAATTATTTTCTAGCCATTAAACCTTCATTATTCATCATTTAAGCATTATTTTCTACAGCTTCCTTAATAAACTTTTTATATTTGCAATAGTTAAATCCAGAGAGTTCACAAATGTTCGTGATTTGGTTGTTGGGAGTAGTTGCCATTGGATGCTTCTCAAAAATAATTTATGAGTGCCTTAACAAAAAAGTCATATTTAAGAATTTTGGTGATAATGGTTCACAGCTGTAAATGAGATAGCATATCTATGTCAAATAACTCGTGAAGCACATGGCTTGAGAGTAAAAAAGGAAATAGTGAAAAGACAAAGCAAATAATTATAGCATAAAATTAGTAAAGACAAAAATGCTAGTGATCAAACAATAATTAAATAAAATAACATTGAAATAAAAGGATACTTACAAGTAGTTACGACTGTGGCTTACATCTTCCTCTGGTTTTATGTCCAGAAATTAAACATGTTAGTGATTTGGTTTTATGAATCCAAGAAGGTATTAACCTCATCAATCGATCTGTCAATATTAAAATCTAAACCAAAGTGAGTTAAACATGTTAGTAAAGGGTCATCACTAAGGTTTAAAGGAAATGTGTGATCAACTAATTCATCAATTAAATCCACATCTATAATTTCATCATCTGTACTGTGAGGTTGTTTGGCAATGTTAAAGATATTTAGTTCCATAGTCATATTGTCAAATGACAACTACATGTTTCCAGTTCTATATTGAATGTGAGCATTAGCAGTTGCCAAGAATGGACGAACAAAGATAATGAGGATGTGCTTCATTGAATCCTATATTGGTTGAGCGTCAATTACAATGAAATCAAAAGAAAAATAAAACTTATCTACCTGGATAAGCACATCCTCTACAATACCATGAGGTATTTTCATAGATCAATCTGTAAGCTGTAACACTACTGAAGTTGGGTGTAATTTTCCCAGTTCAAGTTTCATAAACACTGAGTAAGGCAACAAATTAACACTAGCACCTAAGTCCAACAAAGCATTCTCAATTGTGTGGTTTCCTGTACTACATGAGATATTGAGTGAGCTTAGGTCTTTGCATTTTAGAAGAATTTTGTGTTGGAGTATAAAACTAACATTTTCTGTTAGAAATGCCTTCTTTTAAACATGAATATTTCTCTTTTTAATACAAAGATCTTTAAAAAAACTTGGCATAAGATGACACTTGTTTTATAGCATCAAGCAAAGGGATGTTAACACTTATTTATTTGAAGATTTCAAAAATCTCACCCGTGGATTTTTCCTTCTTTGCTTTGGCTAACTTTTGAGGAAATGGAGCTTTAGGAATATACTCTCGTGGGTTAGTTTTTTCTTTCTCCTCTAATGATAAGTCCTCAGCACTTACAAGTATAATTTCAGTTGTTTTAGTCATTGGTAACTCTACTTTGTTGTCAACTTTTTTTCCTTTTCACAAGGATATGATAGCTTTGACCTCTTTGTGTTGCTGAGGTGAACTGGTACTTGCCTCATGCACTCCTTTAGGGTTTGACACTAGTTGACTTGGGAATTTACCTTTCTCAACAGTCATTGCTAGGGTTTAAACTGAAGAGGCAAGTTGACCCATCATTTTCTCGAGGTTAGAAATTGATTGGTCCTATGAGTTGAAGCCTGTTCTCATCTCATTTCGTAATCCATCAAAAGTGCGGTTTTGTTGATTGATTGTAAAGTGGATAGAATTCTTGAAATTCTGGAATGCATTCTCTCATGATCTGAGTTGAGAATAATTTGAGTTTTGGTTATAAGGTCTGAATGGTGGCTGAGAGGTTTGTAGAACTTGAGGAATTGGTTGCATTGGTGGAGTTGGAGTTGTTGGTCCATTCTATTAGAATCCTTGAGAACATGAAAAATTTAGGTGGTCTCTCTATCCAGAGTTATATGTGTTAGAGTAAGGGTTGTAGTTTGATGGTTTCTTCATTACACCTATGGCGTTGGCTTGATCTGGATATGAGTCATGGTCATGTGGCTCTATTGATTTAGCAGCTGTTAACGATGCAATTTGTCGGTTATGTCCTTCAACCATTTCTTTGACTTCTTTGATTCCCGAGCTTGACTCATCAATTTGGACCACATTTACTCCCTTATCTGCTTGTTGTTGGAAGAAATCCCAAATTTCTAATGCACTTTTGGACATTAGTTCTCCTCCACTTATTGCCGTTAGCCATTCTTGCACACTTGG
Organism: Aegle marmelos; assembly: GCA_030449875.1. Classification (NCBI taxonomy): domain Eukaryota; kingdom Viridiplantae; phylum Streptophyta; class Magnoliopsida; order Sapindales; family Rutaceae; genus Aegle; species Aegle marmelos. The sequence continues at coordinate 1,790,498 of JASUUL010000046.1, read as the reverse complement.
CAATAATCCCTTTAAAAAGTATTGGCATTGGTGCCATTTTTCATATCCATGATGTGGACATTTCAAGAGTTGCCCATTGAATCACTCCCATGCTTCGAAAAACTGCTCGTCTTCTCTGAGTAAACTCTGAAATTTCCATGTGAATAGAATTGGCTTTAGAACTAGGAAGTATTTATTTAAAAATTTTGTGACCATTTGTTTCCATGATGCAATGCTATTAGCAGGAAATGTATTAAACTATGAACGAGCTCTATCTTTTAAAGAAAATGGGAATAGTCTGAGTTTAACATCATCTTCTGAAAAATTCTCATATCTAAAAGTTTGACAAATAGCATGACAATCATTTAAATGATTATATGAGTCATCATTTTCTAGGCTATAAAATGTTGGGAGAGAATTTAACACACTAGGTTTTAATTCAAAACTCCTAGCAGCTACATTTGAGTATCGTATACATGATGTGCTCAAGTTAGCTAAGGAGCTGAAATAGTCCTTAAATGGCTTCTCCTGTGGTGGTTCTTGTTGTTATAAATCTATTTTAATTTTATTTTTAAATGCAATGTGTTTGTGTGTGCGAAGTACTTTTTCTAATTTTAAGTCTATAGGCTCAAGATTCGATAATTGCGACCTTCGACCATGCATAAAAAAAATAATGGAAAATACAACAAAAAAATGAGAATAAATTTAAAAGAAAAATAATGAGGAAGCAGAAATTATGATACTAACATTATCATGTTGTTACAATCTTACTATGAATATATACTCAAGTACTAAAAAGAAAATATAAGAAATAGATTAACTAAAAATAAAATAACAAGGTAAATTACAACGAAAAATGAAAATTAAATTATAGAAATATAAAGAAGAGAAAAAGAAATGAAATTAAATTATAGGGAAAACAATTTAAAAGAAAACAACAAAAAAATTACTTAAAAAATTAATTCTATGAATTAATAAATTAACAAAATAAACAAAAATTACAAAGAAAAATATCTAAGAAATTAAATTATAGAAATTTAAAGAAATTTCAAAGAAATTGAATTATTAAAATTTAAAGAAATTTAAATTACCAAAATTAAATTATAGACTCACTTTTTTAGCTTTATTAATTTTTAATTTTTTTATAATTTTTAAAGAAAGCAACAAAAAAATTTATTTAAAAAAACTAATTCTATGAATTAATTTTACGAATGAATTAAAATAAGTTAATAAGATAAACAAAAAACAAAAATTATAAAGAAAAGTAAAGTAAAAATTAAAGTACAAAAATTTAAAGAAATTACAGAATAAAATTAAATTACAGAAATTTAAATTACAAAAATTAAATTATAAAATTATTATTTTTATAAGGAAAAAAATACAAGAAAACAAAAAAAAAAACTAAAAAAATTAATTCAACAAATTAAAATAACTTATCTCCCTGGCAACGGTTCTAAAAACTTGTTGTGTAAATATACGAATTTATTGTAAAATAGATTAATAGTGATGAGTGTCAATCCCACGAAGAAGTAGATTTTAATTGTATTGAATTAATTTTCTAAGTGAATAATTAAAGTATAATAAATTTATCTTAAATTTTAATTTAAAATGGCTGGAATAATAAAAAATACAACTGTAATAATAAAGCACTTGGATATCTGGATCTATATCAACATGCTTCAGGGCTCAATATTCCTTATTAATATCAATTAAATCATGAGGGTAAAATTCACTCCTCATGAACCAAGCTCTAATTAATATAGTGTTAAAGGCTTATCGTGCCAAATAGTAATAACTGTGTTATGAACAGTATCGTACATGTGAACAGTACTATATATTTGAACAGTGACATTTTTACTTTTATGCTCCAACTAAGGTTTTTGACTGTTCTGAGTTCAAATTTACCGTCCGTTTTGTCATCTGATATCTCATTTATTATGAAATGACCATGATGCCCCTAAAATACGAAAATACTTAATTATAATAAAATACGGATAATTAAATTAATAAGAAACTTGAATACATAAAAATAAAGAAGTTAGTAGAACTTGAAATGAAAAATGATGATTTTTTCCTTTATAAATATATATTTTCTAGTACTCAACAATCTCTATAGAATCAAGTACAAAATATTCATTAGTAGTTTTAGATTCTTATTCTTCACTTGATTCTAAGGAATCAATAAAACAAATCTCTAAAGAGTTTGTAAAATTCTTATTCTGAATGTGTTCTTTCATGACTCGATGAGATCAATCTCTTCATCTCATTATCATCATATTTTTTGTGGTAAGGTCATTTACACATGTTGAACACATTGAGTTCCACTGTCATATTGCTGAAAAATAAATTCATTACTTTATTCCTGGAATTAATCAAGGTATTAATAGTAGCTAAAAATGATCGACCCAATATAACAGGAATTTGTTTATATTCATTAGCAATTAGTTCCATTTCCAAAATAATAAAATCCACAAGGTATATGAATTTATTGACTCAAACTAATACATCTTCAATTATTCCTTTTGAAACCTTAATCGACTTATCAGTAATTAAAAGAGTGGTAGAGGTTGGTTTTAACTCACCAAGATTGAGTTGTTGGTACAATGAGTAAGGAAGTAAATTAACATTGCCATCAAGATTAAGTAAAGCATGTCCAACTTTATGATCCTTAATAATATAAGAAATAATAGACAACCAGAATACTTTAATTTCAAGGTATTTTTAGTAGAGAGAATAGAACTTACCTGTTCTACTAGAAAAGCTTTCTTTTGCATCTTCTATTTTCTTTTCACGGTGCACATATCTTTCATAAATTTAGAATATAATAGTACTTGTTTCATGTCATTCAACAGAGGAATGCTGAGCTTTACTTGTTTAAAAATTTCATAAATTTTTAGACTGTGGTTTGATTTCTTTGTCTTGATTAGTGCTTGAGGAAATGAGGGTCCAAAAGGAGAATTGGTTATTTCTTCATGGGTTAAAGGTTAACTCTTCTTTACTCCTTAGAATTAAATCTTTATTAGTTTTACAATGGACCAGAATGTATTTTTTGATAACTTTGCTACTGCAAAAGGTTATAAATGATTTCACTTTGCTTATATTTTCATTTCTTATATAGTTAATTTGAGGATGTTATTGACTCTTGTGGTTTAGTTTAGGCTGAGCAAGAAACTTTCCTTTTTCATGCATGGTAAGAGTAGCTATAATTTTAAAGATAGTTTTGTCAAATCGATTAAGGTTTGCATTGCTTGGTTATTAATCGACTCCTTTTTTTCAATAAAGGAATGCAATACTTCTTCTAGATTTTTTCTTAGTGGTGGTACATATGATGGGTAACTCTGGGAGTTTTGAAAATTTTGATGTAGAAGAACTGGTTGTGAAGATTGTGCATAATCATCGTTTTTCTAACTAAAATTTAGATAGTTTCTTGAGCCAGAGTTGTAAGTTTAGGAAAATGGATTAGAATTGGGCTTTTTAAAATTGTCAATAACATTCACTTATTTGTCTAAACTTTCTCCTCGAGCTGGCAAAGTTGGATGGTCTTGCTTAGAATGGTCAATAGAATCATAAAAATAACATGAGATATTTTGAACAAACTTTACATAATTTTTTTGTTGGACTCTAATGCTTTGACCATTTTAGCTAAGATGTGAATGTATCTTGGAAATCATGGCCTTCCCTAAGGTCGTACATGTCTCCACCTGATGAAGATGGTTGGGGTTTACTCGATGACTTATATGAACCTATTATATCCCAGAGTTGTGCATTCTCTGCTATATAGTCAAGGTAGTCTAATGTATCTTTAGGACTTTTTTCTCTAAATTTACTATTACACATCATTCCAATTGTTGTGCAAATTTTATTAGACTCGCAAGCGCACGAATCTATTGTAGAATAGATTAATTGTGACGAGTGTCAATCTCATGAGGAGGTTGATTTTAATTATGTGCAGAATTAATTTTCTTTAATGGGTGAATGAATTCGTGGTGAAATTGATATAAACTATGCTTAAATTTAAATTACAATGGCATGAATTAAATTAAACTGAAATCTATTGAAATGACGTGTTTGGGTATCCGGATTTGCATCAACATACTCCATGGGCTAAATATTCCATATTAATGCCAATTAAATCATAAGGAGGGATTCCACACCTCATGAACCATGCTCAAATAAATATAGTGCCAAGGGCTTATCGTGCCAAATAATAATAACCTTATACTAGGGTACCGGTTTAACCAGGGAGGTATCTAGACAAGACTATTATTATTTGTCTACGAAAAGTCAAAACAACCACAAATATTAGAGGGGAAGAGAAAGTAAATTTACCAAATTAAGCCCATGGGACATGTTGAGACTTCACCTTCAACCCAAACTTAAAAGGAAATTAGCTACTCATATTTTAACTAGGAATAAAAAGGAAATTTTATTAAAATACAAAGAAACTACAAGAAGGAGAAGGAATTTCAGAAATCTAAGCTAAAAAATGAATTCATGGGTCTTGAATTAGAGGGGAAGAGCCCCCTTTTTATAGATACATTGAGTGAATCGTGACCATCGGATTAAAAATAGTTCGGACACTCAGGATTGTGCCACGTCATCAGTCAACAATCAACATTCAATAGTCAACAGTCAATGTTAGAATAGTAAATAATCCACGCATGTACCGTACACACAATTTTGCTCCACTGAGATACTGCCACATCATCGATCTACAATGCATAAAAAATTTAGCCCAATAAGATTGTGACACATCATCAGTCAATGCCATGTCATCGGTAAATGCCACGTAAGCAGTCAATTCCATATAATTCATCCAATCAAATACTGCCATCGGTCCGTATATATGAACAGTGTCGTGAACAGTAACATGAACAATACTATATGTATGAACAATATCGTATATGTGAACAGTGTCATTTTCCTTTTATGTTTTTTCTAAGATTTTCGACCGTCCTGAGTCCAAATATGACGTCTGTTTTACTGTCTGATCACTCGTTCATTGTGAAACGATCGTGATGGCCCTGAAGTACATAAAACAAATAATTATAATAAAATACATATAACTAAAAAATAAAATACTTAAATAAATAAAAGTAGGAATGTTAGTGAGACTTAAAGTGTAAAATAACGATTTTCTCCTTTATAAATATACACTTTCTAACACTCAACACCAATGACTTGTCTACTTCAAGACTTTAGTCTCTCGTAGAAATAAGACACTAACCTCTATGTTTCAAAAGCTTGGTATTGACAAATGTTAAGTAACTCTTTGTACCTTTCTAAAATGTTAAGTAACTCTATATTTCTGATAAATGTTTAGATGAGATCAAGATAATAATGTCATTAATGCCTCTAAATTTGAAAGTCTTTTGGTAAGAAAATAAAAGCATCAATATGGTTTAATATTTTAGTTATTCTCTCTTACAAATCTGAAATGACTAACTCTTCTCTAGTTAGTATATTAAATAAACAACTAAAAGGTTTCAGGGTTGTTAGGATGATATCTAATACTTGGCTCCCATTGATATAAGTGGTTTCTGAAACTAGTTTTGATAACCCTCGATCACCTTCTTTATAAACCAAGTGTAATTTCTTAACTGCTATACTTTGACTAAGATCTAAGGCTGCCTTAATAAATTCTTTATATTTGCCATAGTTAAATCCAGAGAGTACACAAATATTCTTAATTTGCTTATTAGGAGTAGCTGCCATTGGATACTTCTAAAAAATAATTTGTGAGTGCCTTAAGAAAATCATATTTAATAATCTTGGTGACAATAGTTCACTGCTGTAAATGAGACATCATGTTTATGTCAAATAACTTGTGAAGCACATAGTTCGAGAGCTAAAAAGAAAATAAAAAAAAGAAAGCAAATAATGATAGCATGAAATTATTAAAGACAAAAATATAAGTGATTAAATAATAGTGAAATAAAACAACATTGAAATAAAAGGATATTTACAAGTAGTTGCGACTGTGGCTCACATCTTCCTCTGATTTTATGTCTAGAAATAGATTAAATGCCCTCTATGGGTCGAGGATAGGATTCCTATCTAGTTTTCTCACAAATTGACAAATAGGATCATTTATAGTCAGATTCTTGAAACTATATTTTGCATATTCTTTCTGAAATAATAGCCATAAATGGAGTATTGCGTTTTGTATATATTCACTGGGATGCGTTTTAAGATATAAAAGGATATCAATGACTTTTTATTCGAGCCGTCCTTAATGAATTGAATCTTATCTTCCATATTATTGTTGAGTGCTAGAAAATGTTTATTTATAAAGGAGAAAATCCTCATTTTATACTTCAATTTCTATTAACTTCTTTACTTCTATGTATTCAAGTTTCTTGTGAATTGAATTATGTGTGTTTTATTATAATTAAGTATTTTACGTATTTTAGAGACTATATATGGTCATTTCACAATAGACGAGATATTAAATGAGAAAAAAGATAATAAATCTGAACTCAGAAGGGTAAAAAATTTTAGAAAGAGTATAAAAGTAAAAATGTCACGATTCACATATACAGTACTGTTTACATGCACGGTACTGTTCATGATACTATTCATAACATTGTTCATATATACTGCATGATGACGTGGCATTGACCGATGACGTGGCATTAACCGATGACATGGCATTGACTGATGATGTGGCACTGATTAATGATGTGGCAGTATTTGATTGAAGAAATGATATGGCATTGACTAATTCTGTGTCGTTGATTGATGACGTGTCTTAACTGATGAGGTGTCACAATCTTATTGGATAAAATATTTATGCACTGTTGATCGATGACATGGTAGTATGTTAGGGGATCAGAAAAACATGTATACAGTGCATAAATATTTTATCCAATAGTATGTTAGGGGATCAGAAAAACATGTATACAGTGCATGCATATACACAGGATAATAGCCCTGATGATATCTTCAAATCAATCAAAATTTGTCACGTGGTGCAATCCTATGCATCTAAATTGTTTTAATCTGATGGCCATGATTTACTCGTTGTATCCATGATTTGACACCCCAGAGTTTATTTTTTAGCTTTATTTTCTGAAATTCCTTATCTATCTTGTATTTTCTTTATATTTTAGTAAAATTCTCATTTTTATCCCTAATTCAAATATGAGTAACTAATTTTCTTTCAAGCTTGAGTTGAAGGTGAAGTCTCAACATATTCCATGGGTTTAATTGATAAATTTATTTTATTTTCTCCTCTAATTTCTACGGATATTTTGACTTTTCGTTGACAGATAATAATAACATAGTTATTACTGTTTGGCACGATAAGCTCTTAGCACCATAATTATTAGCGCGTGGTTCATGAGGAGTGGATTTTTCTCTCATGATTTAATTGATATTAATAAGGAATATTGAGCCATAGTGCATGTTGATATAGATCCAAATACCCAAGTACTTTATTATAATAATTATATTTTTAATTATTCTCGCTATTTTAATTTAAAATTTAAGATAAATTCACCATAATTTAACTACTCACCTAAAAAATTAATTCAACACACAATTAAAATCTACCTCCTCGTGGAATCGACACTTATCACCATTAATCTATTTTATTATAGATTCGTGCACTTACGAGTTTAATAAAATTTACACAATAAGTTTTTGACGTCGTTGCTGAGCAGGTAAGTTATTTTAATTTGTTGAATTAATTTTTTTATTTTCTTGTATTTTTTCCTTATAAAAAATAATAATTCTATAATTTAATTTTTGTAATTTATATTTCTGTAATTCAATTTTATTTTATAATTTCTTTAAATTTCTGTACTTTAATTTTTGCTTTATTTTTCTTTGTAATTTTTTATCTTGAAATTTATTTAATTTTAGTTAATCTATTTTTTTATTTTCTTTTTAGTGCTTGAGTGCATTTCTTGGTATTTTTTTCATTTTAATTTATTTTAATTAATTTTTAAAATTAATTTTTTTTGTTTTTTTTAAAATTGTTAATAAAAAAATTAAAATAAAAAATAAAAAAGTGAATTTGCAACTCTTGTGAATTAATTTCTTTCCTTTTCCTCTTTTAAAATTATTAAAAAAATTGAAAATAAAAAATTAAATTAAAAAAATTAAAAAAGTGAATCTGTAATTTAATTTTCGTAATTTAAATTTCAATAATTCAATTTCTTTATAATTTCTTTAAATTTCAATAATTTAATTTCTTTGTTATTTTTTTTGTTATTTTTGTTTATTTTGTTAATTTATTAATTCATAGAAATAATTTTTTAAGTAATTTTTTTAGCTGTTTTCATTTATATTTTTTTAACAAATAAACAAATAAGTCTGCAATTCCTGTAATTTAATTTCTTTTCTTTTTCTCTTCTTTATATTTCTGTAATTTAATTTCTTCGTTGTAATTTATCTTGTTATTTTATTTTCAGTTAATCTATTCTTTATATTTCATTTAGCACTTAAATTTATTTTCATAGTAAAGTGGTGACATCGTGATAATGTGAGTATCGTAATTTCTCCTTCTTTTTTTATTTTTTTATTAAATTTGTTCTCATTTTTTATTGCATTTCTCATTATATATGTATTTTTTGTGCATAGTCAAAGTCGTAATTATCTATTCTTGAGCATATAAACTTAGAATTGGAAAAAACACTTTGTATACGCAAATACATCGCATTTAAAAATAAAATAAAAATGGATTTGTAACAACAAAAACCACCAAAGGAGAGGCCATTTAAGGACTATTTTAGTCTCTAAACTAACTTGAGCACATCATGTATACGATATTCAAATGTAACTGTTAGGAATTTTGAATTAAAACCTAGTTACTAAATTATCTCTCTACATTTTATGGCCTAGAAAATAAGGACCTATTTAATCATTTGAATGATTTTCATGTTGTTTGTCAAACTTTTAGATATAATAATTTTTTAGATAATGATGTTAAACTCAGACTATTACCATTTTCTTTAAAGGATAGAGCTCGTTCATGGTTTAATATATTTCCTGGTAATAGCATTATATCATGGGAATAAATGTCACAAAATTTTTAAATAAATACTTCTTAGTTCATAAAACCAACTCTATTCGTAAAGTAATTTCAAAGTTCATCCAGAGAGAAGACGAGTTATTTTTTGAAGCATGAGAGCGATTCAATGAGCTACTCTTGAAATGTCTATACTGTGGATATGAACAATGGCATCAATGCCAATACTTTTTGGAGAGATTATTGCCAAATGTGCAAAAATGGCTAATGGCAACAAGTGAAGGAGAACTAACGTCCAAAAATGCATCAGAAATTTGAGATTTCTTCTAGCGACAAGCTAATAATTCCCGACAACGAAGTTGATCATTCAGAAACCATAAAAGAATTAAAGCGGTAAATGAGGTCTAAATTGGCGAGTCAAGCTTGGGAATCAAAGAAGTCAAAGAAATAGTTAAAGGACTTACCCGATAAATTGTATCTTTAACAGCTGCTAAATCAATAGAACCACATAACTATAACCCTTACTTCAACACATATAACCCTAGATGGAGAGACCACCCTAATTTTTCATGATCATAAGGATTCCAACAGATTGAACCAATAGTTTTAGCTTTACCAATGCAACTAATTCCTCAAGTTCCACAAGCCTCTTAGCCGCCATTCAAACTTTACAACTAGAGCTTAAATTATTCTACCTACTCTACCATAAGAGGATGCATTTCAAAATTTTAAGAATTCTACCTACTCTATAATCGAGCAACAAAACCGCACCATTGATGGACTACGAATGAAATGAGAGTAGGCCTCAAGTCATAGGCCTAATCAATTTCTAACCTCGAGAAAATGGTGGGCCATCTTGCCTTTTCAGTTCAAACCCTAGCAATGATTGTTGAGAAAGGAAAATTCCAAGTCAACTAGTGCTAAACCCTAAAAGAGTGCATGAAGCAAGTACTAGTTCATCTCAGTAACATGGAGAGGTTAAAGCCATCATGACCCTAGGAAAAGAAAAAGAAGTTGACAATAAAGTGAAGCTATTGGTGACCAAAACAACTCAAATTATACTTGTTAATGTTGAGGAATCATCAGAAGAGAAAGAAGAAACCAACCCACGAGAGTATGTTCCTAAAGCTTTATTTTTCTAAAGGTTAGCTAAAGCAAAGAAGGAAAAATCCACAAGTGAGATTTTTAAAATCTTCAAACAGGTAAGCGTCAACATCCCTTTGCTTGATACTATAAAACAAGTGCCATCTTATGTCAATTTTCTTAAAGATCTTTGTACTAAAAAGAGAAATATTGATGTTCAAAAGAAGGTATTTTTAACAGAAAATATTAGTTCCATACTCCAGGATAAAATTCCTCTAAAATGCAAAAACACAGGCTCCCCCACTATCCATGTAGTATAGGGAGCCACACAGTTGAGAATGCTTTGTTAGACTTAAATGCTAGTGTTAATTTGTTGTCTTACTCAGTATTTGTGAAATTTAGACTGGGAGAATTACACCTAACTCAAGTGATGTTGTAGCTTATAGATCGATTCACGAAAATATCTCATGGTATTGTAGAGGATGTGCTTATCCAGGTAGATAAGTTTTATTTTCCTATTGATTTCATTGTAATTGACATTCAACTAGGGTAGGATTTAAGGAAACATATCCTTATTATCTTGGGTCATCCATTCATGGCAACTGCTTATGCTCATATTCAATGTAGGACTGAAAACATGCAGTTGTCTTTCGGTATATGACCATAGGATTAAACATCTTCAACATTATCAAACAACCTCATAATACAAATGATGGAATTATTGATGTAGATTTAATTAAAGCATTAGTGGATGATACTTTTCTTTCAAACCTTAGGGATATCGCTTTACAAATGTGTTTAACTCATTTTAGTTTGGATTTTGATATTAATAGATCAGTTAAAGAGGTCAATGCCTTACTTGACTTAGCACTATCCATGAATATAAATAAATAGAAGTTAAGAGTTGAATAGCTAGCACCATCAGAGAAGAAACTCAGCCTATAATTAGAATCACCACTAAAACTCGAGCTCAAGCCATTACCCAATACTTTGAAATACGCATTCTTAGGAAAAGAAAGTACTTTGTCAGTAATTATTTCATCATCCTTGGATAATAAACAGAAAGGTAAATTATTAGAGGTTTTAAAAAAACACAAAGGAGTATTAGGATGGACTATAGTCGACATAAAAGGTATAAACCAGTAGATTGTATGTATTACATTCACCTAAACCTACTGGGAAAATGCAACGTCGGTTGAACCCTAACATTAAAGAAGTTGTTAGAACTGAATTCCTTAAACTATTAGATACTGGTATCATTTATCCCATTTCTGATATTTCGTGGGTTAGTCCTATACAAGTTGTCCTGTACAAGTTGTCCTCAAGAAGTTAGGAGTCACAGTAGTTAAAGCATTATTGATTATAGAAAGTTAAATTCTGTCACACATAAAGACTATATTTTTTTACCATTTATTGATCAAATGCTTGATAGATTAGCTGGTCATGAATTTTATTGCTTTCTAGATAGCTACTCAGGATATAATCAGATTCCCATAACACCAAAAGATCAAGAGAAAACCACTTTCACTTACCCTTTTGACATTTTTGCATATAGAAAGATGTCATTTGGATTATATAATGTACCTGTTACATTTCAACGATACATGTTAAACATTTTCTCTGATATGGTTGAACGATTCCTTAAGGTTTTTATGGATGACTTTTCTATTTTTAGAGATTCGTTTGATCAATGTTTACATCATCTAACACTAGTTCTACAGAGATGTATCGAGAAAAATTTAGTCTTGAATTGGGAGAAATGCCATTTTATGGTTAAAGAAGGTATCGTTCTCGGTCACATCATTTCAAGCAAAGGTATTGAGGTTGATAAAGCTAAGGTGGATCTCATTTCCAATCTTCCTCCACCTAAAATAGTCAGAGAAGTAAGATCTTTCCTCAGGCATACTGATTTTTATAGACGTTTCATTAAAGATTTTAGCAAAGTTTCTAGACCCTTATTCAATCTACTTGCTAATGATATACCTTTTGTCTTTAATGATTCATGTCTTATGGCATTTGAAAAACTAAAGTAATTGTTGACATCATCACCTATCATTCAACCCCCAAATTGGAACTTACCATTTGAGCTTATGTGTGATGCATCTGACTATGCAGTAGGAGTAGTATTAGGACAAAGAGTTGATGAAATTCCCCATGTGATTTACTATGCTAGTATGACATTGAATGATGCATAGTTGAATTATTCAACCACTGAAAAAGAAATGCTAGTAGTTGTGTTTGCATTAGAAAAATTTCGATCTTATCTCATTGGTTGTAAAATAATTATTTTTACAGATCATGCTGCTCTTAAATATCTTCTCACAAAAAAAGATGGAAAAGGTAGACTAATTCGTTGGGTGCTACTTTTGCAGGAATTTGACTTAGAATTCAAAGACAAGAAAGGAACAGAAAATATTATGGCTGATTATCTTTCCCGTCTCCATTTTGACACAACAATAGAACATTTACCTTTGAATGAGTCATTTCCAGATGAACAATTAATGAGTGTGGAAGTAGTACCATGGTTTGCTGATATAGTTAATTATTTTATTACAGGTCAACATCCAGAGCATTGGACTAAGCAGGACAAGGCCAAATTCTTTACAGAAATAAAGAATTTCTTTTGGGATGATCTTTATCTATTTAAATACTGTGCAGACCAAATTGTTAAACGATGTGTCCCAGAGAATGAATTTCAAAATATCCTCTTTTTCTGCCATGAACAAGCTTGTGGAGGCCACTTTAGTGCTAAGAAAAACAGCTACTAAAATTTTACAATGTGGTTTCTATTGGCCAACTATATTTGAAGATGTTTATACCTTTTGCTCTTTATGTGATAGATGTCAACGAATGGGGAGCGTTACACGAAGGAATATGATGCCACTAAACTCAATTCTAGTGGTTGAAATTTTTGATGTATGGGATATTGATTTTATGGGACCTTTTCCCCCATCTTTTGGCCATCAAAACATATTGGTCGCTGTTGACTATGTTTTAAAATGGGTAGAGGCAATTCCATGTAGGAACAATAATCATAAAGAGGTAATAGGATTTTTTAAAAGCAATATTGTTTCTCGCTTTGGATTTCCTCGAGTAATAATTAGTGATGGCGATGTCCACTTTTGCAATAAATATTTCAAAGCACTTTTGACAAAGTACTCCATCACTCATAAAGTGGCAACCCCACATTATCCATAGACCAGCTGCCAAGTTGAGATCTCTAATTGAGAAATAAAGTACATTTTAGAAAAAACAGTGAGGCCTGACAAAAAAGATTGGTCGTTGCGGTTCGATAATGCATTATGGGCATATAGAACGGCTTTTAAGACTCCTATTGGGATGTCACCCTACAGGCTAGTTTATGGAAAAGCATGCCACCTACTTGTGGAACTCGAGCATCGTGCGTACTGGGCCATCAAGAAATTCAATTTTGACATATAGCAAGCTGGCTCAGAAATAAGATTACAGTTGGCAGAACTAGAAGAAATTCGAAATAATGCGTACGAGAATGCCAAAATTTACAAGCAACGAATGAAAGTCTTTCACGACAAGCAAATTATGTGAAAATCTTTCACTCCAGGTCAGAAAGTACTTTTATTCAATTCTTGCTTGCACTTATTCACAGGTAAGTTACGCTCTCGATAGTCTAGCCCATTTATTGTTCATACTGGTTTCCCACAATTGAAATTAAGGATCCAATAAATGGTGTCACTTTCAAAGTTAATGGTCAAAAATTAAAGCCATATCTAGAATACCAACCACATGAAGAGGACAGCGAAAATAAATTTGAGTGACCCACCTATTTAAATTGAGACTTTTCTTTTCACTGATTTGATTGTTTATTTTCTTTATTTTTTAGTTTTTATCATTCTTTTGCTGATTGAAATTATTTTTGTTTAAGTGTGTTTATTTAACCGTTAAGATTTTTCTTATCATTCTAATCATGAGAAAGTTCCTTTTAAACATTCTTAGACAGTTTCGACGTATTCAATCTCATCTCAGAGGTCAAATATGATTTTGTAAAACACATCATATCTGGCAGCTACAACCACCAGAGTTAATAGCCTATGTTAAGGATTTAAAAAGAGATCTCAGAGAAATTGAGAGAGACATTTACAACATCCAATTAGAGCTTGAGGTAAATTCAATAAGAGGACGATTTTAGTTTGTTTTGTGTGTTTTAATTTATTTTCTTGTTTGTGTGTTTCAGTTTCCTTTATGTGTTTAAAGTTTGTGTGTTTCCCATAATAATTGATATTTCAAGACGAAGGCATGAAAAGAGACGAGATCTTAACAAAGCTTCACAAGCGATTTCTTTCACTTTCTCAGAATGCTCTCCTCACCATTTATAAAGCTCGGTCCGAACGCATGCAATTGCTTATGAAGAATAACATCCCTACTGACATCCGTTGGTTAATCGAGGTAAATGTTTGCTTAGCAGGTGATTTACCTCCTAAATTTGTTGCATACATGCCTGGTTGTGGTAAAAGAAATTATGCGCGAAAACGACGAGCTCGAAGACTTTTTGTTGCTTGTCATAAATGTGCTAGAATGATATACAATAAAAAATCATGTTCTTTAGGAATGGTGTCTTATAACAGAGAAAATAAGATTCAATTCATTAGGGATGGCTTGAATAAAGAGTCATTGGATGATATCCTTTTGTCTCTTGAAACACATCCCAGTGGATACGTCCAACATGCAATACTCCAGTTATGACCATTATTCCAGAAAGAATGTGCAAACTATAGTCTCGGGAATCTGACTATAAAAGACCCTGTTTGCCAGTTTGTAAGAAAACTAGATGGGAAGCCTATCCTCGACCCATAGAGGGCGTTCAAGCCGTTTCTGGACTAAAAACCAGAGGAAGATGTGAGCCACAATCACAACTATTTGTAAATATCCTTTTACTTTTCTATTCTTTTATTTCACTGTTATTTTACTATTTGTATTATTATTTTTTAATAATTTCATTTTTTCTCTTTTTACTGTTTTCTGTTTTACTTTTGCGCCATGTGTTTTATGTTGTGCAAATTTTAATGAACTCGCAAGCGCACGAATCTATTGTAGAATAGATTAATGGTGACGAGTGTCAATCCCACGAGGAGGTTGATTTTAATTATGTGCTGAA
Organism: Aegle marmelos; assembly: GCA_030449875.1. Taxonomy (NCBI): domain Eukaryota; kingdom Viridiplantae; phylum Streptophyta; class Magnoliopsida; order Sapindales; family Rutaceae; genus Aegle; species Aegle marmelos. The sequence goes on along the minus strand of JASUUL010000046.1, from coordinate 1,775,331 downwards.
TTAATTTTCTTTTAATGAGAACAATTAAATTATGGTAACTTTATTCTAAATCATGAATTAAAATGACGGAAATAATTGAGAATAAAACTTGTTATAATAAAGCACTTGGGTATCCGGATCCGCATCAACATGCTCCATGGGCTAAATATTCCATATTAATACCAAATAAATCATAAGGGGGATTCCACACCTCATAAACCACTCTCCAATAAGTATGGTGCCAAGGGCTTATCGTGCCAAATAATAATAACCTTGTATTAGGGTGTCGGTTTAACCAGGGCTGTAACTAGACAAGACTATTATTATTTGTCGACGAAAAGTCAAAACAACCACAAATATTAGAGGGGAAGAGAAAGTAAATTTACCAAATTAAGCCCATGGAACATGTAGAGACTTCACCTTCAACCCAAGCTCAAAAAGAAATTAGCTACTCATATTTTAACTAGGGATAAAAAGGGAATTTTATTAAAATACAAAGAAACTACAAGAAGGAGAAGGAATTTCAGAAATCTAAGCTTAGAAATGAATTCAGGGGTGCCAAATTAGGGGGAGAGCCCTTTTTTTATAGATACATTGAGTGAATCGTGACCATCGGATTAAAAACAATTCGGATGCTCAAGATTGCACGACGTCATCAGTCAACAGTCAACAGTCAACATTTGTACAGTAATGCCGCCTGAATGGTAAATAATCCCATGTAAGCGCATGTACTGTACATACGATTTTTGCTCCACTGAGATGCTGTCACGTCATCGATCTACAGTATATAAGAAATTTAGTCCAATAAGATCGTGACACATCATCGGTCAACGCCACGTCATCAGTCAACGCCACATAAGCAGTCAATCTATATAATTCATCCAATCAGATACTGCCACGTCATAGGTAGTTGCCATATCATCGGTCCGTATACATGAACAGTGTCGTGAACAGCATCGTGAACAGTACCATGAACAGTACCGTACGTATGAACAGTACCGTATGTGTGAACAGTGAGTTTTTCCTTTAATGCTCCTCCTAAGGTTTTCGACCGTCCTCAGTCCAAATATGATGTCCGTTTTGCTGTCTGATCACTCGTTCATTGTGAAACGATCGTAATGCCCCTAAAATACATAGTTATAATAAAACACATATAATTAAATAACAAAATACTTAAATAAATAAAAGTAGTAATGTTAATGAGATTTAAAGTGTAAAATGATGATTTTCTCCTTTATAAATATACACTTTCTAATACTCAACATACCCCCCAACCAACTTATTGCTAGTCCCTAGCAAATAAAACAAAGATAAAATTCAAAACCTTTTTTTTTTTAAAGGAAACACATGTGTTTATTCAATCAGATTAATGATAGCAATCAAATAAAAGTACAAGCATTATCTCCAGTCTAAAGGAATATTACACCCCATCAACCATCCATATGCATCAGTCCAGCAGAATTTATTGTAGCATTAGTAATGAGACCACTTTCAAGAATGACATATCCAACCCAAAATCTCACCGGTTGTAGTGACACTCTCACAAAGAAATTAATCCCAATAAAATTTTGTCACTACAATGAATGATAAATTGAGAGAAAATAATAAAGAAATATCATACACTCTCACCAAGATGAAAAATATGCCCATAGCTTAGAAATAATACGATCTCAAATAAAGTATTAGTCAACCTAATGTATTCATCATTTTTTTTTCATTTTTTTTTGGCATATGCATCACTACATCTTAATTACCCATATAACTAGCTTTTCTGTTAGACTATAGTTCCCTAAAATCAGGAAGGACTTTTATTAGGACGTAACGTAGGCTAGGGACATGGCTAACAACGAAAGAAAAATAGGGAAACAAAAATATATATATATATATGTTTGAGAAAAAAATTCAAGAACTTTTTACAAGATACATTTTTCTTGCTATTGTACATCTTTTTTTTTCTCTTTTTTTTCTTTTTTTTTGAATTTTTTTTATATATGTAGCACAACTTCGCTGAACAAAATAATTATTTATCATTTTTTTCTCAAATATGAATAGGTGGATGGAACTTGTATGATATCAGGTAATACTCCAAATTGGAGTGGGTCAGGATGATAAGTTAATAAAGAAAAGGGTTTTTTTTTTAAATAAAAGGCTCAAAAGGGTTAACTATGGATATTACATAATAGGGATGGCTAGAAAGGCTCAAACGGGTCAAAAATGGCCTTCCATCATCTTTTAGGACTCTAAATAATCTTCCATATCTACTAATTAAGTGGGCATTTAGATGCAGTAACACACACTTTTTTTTTTAATGGGTTGATTCAAAGAAAATCTAGAGATCATGTATGAAATAATAAACTGCTAAGCTACATGAAGAATGGGCAAAAAGGGTTACTCTCCAAGAAAAATTAATAGGCTCAAAAACTCACTTGGAATTTATTATGACATGTGCATTCTTTCAAGCAACTCATATTTGTCCCCAATATCAACATATAGAATAGTAAACATGGTGTAACATCACTGAGGACCAAAGATAATACAAATACTAAAATTCGAAAGTCATCATATCATCCAATATCAAGAACTCATAAATTTTTTTTTTTTACAGAATTCTTTCCCCCCAACCTATTCTAAACATAAAAAGAAAACATACATACAGAAAAATTAAAGAAAAATGATTTTTTTTTTAAAGAAGATGCGTTTCTAGAGTTACTACACTCCATTTTCAGCCATCTTCGACTTTAAAAACTTAAAACATATATTTATAAAGGAGAAAAATGAAAGGTTAGAAAAGAAACACACACAAATATATATATATAAATATTTGTTTTTATTTTTTTTTGGTTTTTTTTTTAACTAAGAAGATGCATTTCTAAAGTCACTATACTCCATATTCAGCCATCTTCTATTCAAAAAGTTAATCATGGTTAGTTCAACATTCCACAATTGTCAACTGTTCCCTCCCCCCAACCAGAACGAAACATTGTCCTCAATGTTTGAAAGGAAAGAAGTAGAGTTTAGAAGACATCACTTGGGTGCTGCAATATAGAAGAAAATATTTACAAGCGGAGAGTTAAATCTAATTTGTACTTCTTACTGCCGCTACTGTTACCATCATTATTTGAACAGTCCAACACAATAGCCTTGGGATCTGACTCTGGTTGATAAGCTTGTAACAGATCAAGTAGCGCATTAGCAGTGTGTGCACAAATAAAGATTTGTTTCACTAAGGAAGGAATGAAATAATTTTTTATTGCATGGTTAAGAAATGCGAGAAAGCCATCATAAAAGTTATTGACATTTAACAAACCAATGGGTTTCTAATGAATGTTCAGATGGGACCAAGATGCTAATGTCATTAGTGCCTCAAGAGTTGTCAGATCGCTTGGAAGGAAAATAAAAGCATCGGCATGATTGAGCATTTCAGTTATTCGTTCTTGTATACCTGAGACGACTAACTCTTCTCCAGTTGGTGAATGAGACAAAAAACCCAAAGGTTTTAGGATTTGAGGGATGATGCCTAACACTTGGCTCCCTCTGACAAAAGTAGCTTCTGATACCATTTTGGATAACCCTCGGTCACCTCCTCCATACACCAAGTGTAATTTTCTCTCTGCTATTCTTAGACCAAGATCTATGGCTGCCTCCATGAATTCTTTATGTTTGCCATAATGGAACCCAGAAAGCACACAAATGTTCTTGAATTGTTTACTAGAAGAAGCTGCCATTAAGATATTGCTCAAAAACAACTTGTGAGTGCTCAGTAAAAATAATTCACATTTAAAGACCTTGGTGACAGTTGGTTATAGCTGTGTATGGGACATTATGTCAATTAACGTGTAAGGCACATGGCTCAAAAGTAAAAAAAAAATAGTAAAAAGAAAAAGTAAATGAAATTATTAAACAACAATAATGCAAATAGTAAAATAACAGTGAAATAAAAGAACAGAGAGGTAAAAGGATATTTACAGATAGTTGTGATTGTGGCTCACATCTTTCTCTGGTTTTACGTCCAGAAACGGCTTGAACGCCATCTATGGGTCGAGGATAGGCTTCCCATCTAGTTTTCTTACAAACTGGCAAACAGGGTCTTTTATAGTCAGATTCCCGAGACTATAGTTTGTACATTTTTTCTGGAATAATGGTCATAACTGGAGTATTGCATGTTGGGCGTATCCACTGGGATATGTTTCAAGAGATAAAAGGATATCATCCAATGACTCCTTATTCAAGCCATCCCTAATGAATTGAATCTTATCTTTTCTGTTATCAGACACCATTCCTAAAGAACATGATTTTTTATTACATATCATTCTGGCACATTTATGACAAGCAACAGAAAGTCTTCGAGCTCGTCGTTTTCTCGTATAATTTTCTTTACCACAACCAGGCATGTATGCAATAAATTTGGGAGGTAACTCACCTGCTAAGCGAACTTTTGCCTCGATTAACCAACGGATGTCAGCAGGGATGTTATTCTTCATAAGCAATCACATGCGTTCGGACCAAGCTTTATAAATTAAAAGTAGGGCATTCTGAGGAAGCGAAGGGAATCGTTTGTGAAGCTTTTCTAAAATCTCATTTCTGTCCATACCTTCGTCTCAGAATATCAGTTATTGTGGGAAAACTGAAGTAACCAACTTGATTGTCACGGAGTACCGTTATCCGCCACTTGACCGGGGTTATAGACTTTAAACACATAAAGCAAACTAAAACACACAAATAAGAAAATAAATTAAAACACACAAAACAAACTAAAATCGTCCTCTTATTAAATTTACCTCAAGCTCCAATTGGATGTTGTAGATGCCTCTCTCAATTTCTCGGAGCTGGCTTTCTAAATCCTCAACATGGGTTACTAACTCTGGTGGTTGTAGCTGCCAGATACGATGTGTTTTACAAAATCGTATCTGACCTCTGAGATGAGATTGTATACGTCGAAACTGTCTGAGAATGTTTAAGAGGAATTGTCTTATGATTAAATGGATAAGAAAAACTTAACGGTTAAACAAACACACTTAAACAAAAATAATTTCAATCAGCAAAAGAATGAATAAAAGAAAGAAAATAAAGAAAATAAATAATCAAATCACCGAAAAGCAAAACCTCAATTTAAAATAGGTGGGTCACTCAAATTTATTTCGCTGTCCTCTCCATGTGGTTGGTATTCTAGATATGGCTTTAATCTTTGACCATTAACTTTGAAAGTGACACCATTCATTGGATCCTTAATTTCAATTGCACCATGTGGAAAAACAGTATGAACAATAAATGGGCCAAACCATCGTGAGTGTAACTTACCTGGGAATAAGTGTAAGCGAGAATTGAATAAAAATACTTTCTGACCTGGAGTGAAATATTTTCGCATAATTTGCTTGTCGTGAAAGACTTTCATTCGTTGCTTGTAAATTTTGGCATTCTCATATGCATCATTTCAAATTTCTTCAAGTTCTATCAATTGTAATCTTCTTTCTGAGCCAGCTTACTGTATATCAAAATTGAATTTCTTGATGGCCCAGTACGCACGATGCTCGAGTTCCACAGATAGGTGGCATGCTTTTCCATACACTAGCCTGTAGGGTGACATCCCAATCGGAGTCTTAAAAGCCGTTCTATATGCCCATAATGCATCATCAAGCCACAATGACCAATCTTTTCTGTCGGGCCTCACTGTTTTTTCTAAATGTGCTTTATTTCTCGATTGGAGATCTCAACTTGGCCACTAGTCTATGGATGATATAGGGTCGCCACTTTATGAGTGATGGAGTACTTTGTCAAAAGTGCTTTGAAAAATTTATTACAAAAGTGGGCACCACCATCACTAATTATTACTCGAGGGAATCCAAAGCGGGAAACAATATTGCTTTTCAAAAATCTTATTACCACTTTATGATCATTGTTCCTACATGGAATAGCTTCTACCCATTTCGAAACATAATCAACAGCGACCAATATGTATTGATGGCCAAAAGATGTGGGAAAGGGTCCCATGAAATCGATACCCCATATGTCAAAAATTTCAACCACCAGAATTGAGTTTAGTGGCATCATATTCCTTCGTGTAATGCTGCCCATTCTTTGACACCTATCACATGAAGAACAAAAGGTGTAAGCATCTCGAAATATAGTTGGCCAATAGAAACCACATTGTAAAATTTTAGTAGTTGTTTTCTTAGCACTGAAGTGGCCTCCACAAGCTTGTTCATGGCAGAAAGAAAGGATATTCTGAAATTCATTCTCTGGGACACATCGTCTAATAATTTGGTCTACACAGTATTTAAATAGATAAGGATCATCTCAAAAGAAATTCTTTATTTCTGCAAAGAATTTGGCCTTGTCCTGTTTAGTCCAATGCTCTGGAAGTTGACCTGTAACAAGATAATTAACTATATCAGCATACCATGGTACTACTTCCACACTCATTAATTGTTCATCTGGAAATGACTCATTCAAAGGTAAATGTTCTTTCGTTGAGTCAAAATAGAGATGGAAAAGATGATCAGCCACAACATTTTCTGTTCCTTTCTTGTCTTTGAATTCTAAGTCAAATTCCTGCAAGAGTAACACCCAACGAATTAGTCTAGCTTTTGCATCCTTCTTTGTGAGAAGATATTTAAGAGCAGCATGATCTGTAAATATAATTATTTTACAACCAATGAGATAAGATCGAAATTTTTCAAATGCAAACACAACTGCTAGCATTTCTTTTTCAGTGGTTGAATAATTCAACTGTGCATCATTCAATGTCATACTAGCATAGTAAATCACATGGGGAATTCGATCAACTCTTTGTCCTAATACTGCTCCTACTGCATAGTTAGATGCATCACACATAAGCTCAAATGGTAAGTTCCAATTTAGGGGCTGAATGATGGGTGATGACGTCAACAACTGCTTTAGTTTTTCAAATGCCACAAGACATGAATCATCAAAGATAAAAGGTACATCCTTAGCAAGTAAATTGCATAAGGATCTAGAAACTTTGCTAAAATCTTTAATGAAAGTCTATAAAAACCAGCATGCCCAAGGGAAGATCTTACTTCTCTTACTGTTTTAGGTGGAGGAAGATTGGAAATGAGATCCACCTTGGCTTTATCAACCTCAATACCTTTGCTTGAAATGATGTGACCGAGAACAATACCTTGTTTAACCATAAAATGGCATTTCTCCCAATTCAAGACTAAATTCTTCTCGATACATCTCTGCAGAACTAATGTTAGATGATGTAAACATTGATCAAACGAATCTCTAAAAAGAGAAAAGTCATCCATAAAAACCTCATGGAATCGTTCAACCATATCAGAAAAAATGCTCAACATGCATCGTTGAAATGTAGCAGGTGCATTACATAATCCAAACGGCATTCTCCTATATGTAAAAGTGCCAAAAGGACAAGTGAAGGTGGTCTTCTCTTGATCTTTTGGTGCTATGGGAATCTGATTGTATCCTGAATAACCATCTAGAAAGCAACAAAACTCATGACCCGCTAATCTATCAAGCATTTGATCGATAAATGGTAAAGGAAAATGGTCTTTACGTGTGACAGAATTTAAATTTCTATAATCAATGCATACACGCCATCCTGTAGTTACTCTAGTGGGTACTAATTCATTATTAGCATTAATGACTATTGTAACTCCTGACTTTTTAGGAACAACTTGCACAGGACTGACCCACGAACTATCAGAAATAGGGTAAATGATACTTGCATCTAATAGCTTAAGGACTTCAGTGCGAACAACCTCTTTCATGTTAGGATTTAACCGACGTTGCATTTCCCTAGTAGGTTTAGCATTTTCATCAAGATGAATGTAATGCATGCAATCCACTGGGTTTATACCTTTTATGTCTGCTATGGTCCATCCTAATGCTCTTTTATGTTCTTTTAAAACATCTAACAACTTACCTTTTTGTTCGTTATTGAGGGAAGAAGAGATGATTACTGGTAAAGTGCTTTCTTCTCCCAAGAATGCGTATTCTAAAGTGTTGGGTAATGGCTTGAGTTCGAGTTTGGGTGGTGATTCCGATGATAGGCTGAGTTTCTTTTCTGACAGCACTAGTTGTTCAACTCTTGACTTCTATTTATTAGTGTCCATGGATGGTGCTGAGTCAAGTAGAGCATTGACTTCATTAACTGATCTGTCAATATCAAAATTCAAACCAAAGTGAGTTAAACAAGTTTGCAAAGGGTCATCACTAAGGTTTGAAAGAAAATTGTTATCAACTAGTGTTTCTATTAAACCCACATCAACAATTCCATCATCTGCACTGTGAGGTTGTTTAGCAATGTTAAAGATATTGAGTTCCATGGTCATATTACCAAAAGACAACTGTATATTTCCGGTTCTATATTGAATATGTGCATCGGCAGTTGCCAAGAAAGGTCGGCCCAGAATAATGGGAATGTGCTTCTTTGAATCCTGCACTGGTTGAGTGTCAATTACAATGAAATCAACAGGAAAATAAAACTTGTCTACCTGGATAAGCACGTCCTCCACAATACCACGAGTTATTTTTGTGGACTGATCTGCAAGCTTTAACACCACTGGAGTTCGATGTAATTTGCCCAGTCCAAGTTTCACAAATACAGAGTAAGGCAACAGATTTACACTAGCTCCTAAATCCAACAAAGCATTCTCAATTGTGTGGTTCCCTATACTACATGAGATAATGGAGAAGCCTGGATCTTTGCATTTTAAAGGCATTTTATGTTGGAGTATAAAACTAATATTTTCTGTTAGAAAGGCCTTTTTCTGAACATGAATATTTCTCTTTTTAGTACAAAGGTCTTTAAGAAACTTGGCGTATGATGGCACTTATTTTATAGCTTCAAGTAAAGGGATGTTAACACTTACCTGTTTGAAGATTTCAAGAATCTCACCTGTGGATTTTCCTTTCTTCCCTTTAGCTAACCTCTGAGGAAATGGAGCTTTAGGAACATATTCTCGTGAGTTGGTTTCCTCTTTCTCCTCTGATGATGATTCCTCTGTGTTCACAGGTACAATTTGAGTTGATTTTGGCATCTCCACTTTGTTGTCAACTTCTTTTCCTTTTCGCAAGGTCATCACTGCTTTGACCTCTCCATGCTGCTGTGGTGAACTAGAACTTACTTCATTTACTGCTTTAGGATTGGGCACTGGTTGACTTGGGAATTTGCCTTTTTCAACGGTCATGGCCAATGTTTAAACTGAAGAGGCAAGTTGTCCTACCATTTTCTCAAGGCTTGAAACAGATTGAGCTTGTGAGTTGAAGCTCCCTCTCATCTCATTTCGTAATTCATCAATGGTGCGGTTCTGCTGCTCGATCTTGGAGTTAGTAAGATTTTTGAAATTTTGGGATGTCTCCTCCCATGGTTTGGGTTGAGAATGGTTGGGATTCTGATTGTATGATCTAAATGGTGGTTGAGAGGCTTGAGATATTTGAGGAATTGGTTGCATTGGTGGAGGTGGAACTGATGGTCCATTTTGTTGGAATCCTTGAGACCATGAAAAATTGGGGTGATCTCTCCATCCAGGGTTATATGTGTTGGAGTAAGGGTTGTAGTTTGGTGGTTTTCTCATGATACCTATGGCATTGGCTTGATCTGAATATGAGTCATGGTCATGTGGCTCTGTTGATTTAGCAGTTGTCAAAGATGCTATTTGTCGAACAAGGCCTTCGACCATCTCTTTGACTTCTTTAATTCCTAAGCTTAACTCGCCAATGTTAACCTCATTCACTCCCTTAATTCTCCTGGTATTTTTGAGTGATCGACTCCATTGTTGAGAATTATCCGATTGCCGTTGGAAAAATTCCCAAATCTCTTATGCGCTTTTGGACATTAGCTCTGCTCCACTGGTTGCCATTAGCCATTCTTGCACATGTGGCAATAATCCTTCCAAAAAGTATTGGCATTGGTGCCATTTCTTATACCCATGATGTGGACACTTCAAGAGTAGCCCATTAAATCACTCCCATGCTTCGAAAAACTGCTCGTCATCTCTTTGAGTAAACTCTGAAATTTCCCTACGAATAGCATTGGTTTTATGAACTGGGAAATATTTATTTAAAAATTTAGTTACCATTTGTGCCCATGATATAATGCTATTAGCAGGCATTGTATTAAACCATGAACGAGCTCTATCTTTTAATGAAAATGGGAATAATCTAAGTTTGACATCATCATCTGAAAAATTCTCATATTTAAAAGTTTGACAAATAGCATGAAAATCATTCAGATGATTATATGGGTCCTCATTTTCTAGGCCATAGAATGTGGGGAGACAATTTAGCACACTAGGTTTTAATTCAAAACTCCTAGTAGCTACATTTGGGTACCTTATGCATGATGTGCTCAAATTAACTAAAGGACTAAAATAATCCTTAAATGGCCTCTCTTGTGATTCTGGTTGCTGATGTTGCAAATCCATTTCAAATTTCTTTTGAAAAACAGTGTGTTTGTGAGTGCAAAGTGTTTTTTCCAAATCAAGGTCTAAAGGTTCAAGATTAGGTGATAATGACCTTCGACCATGCATGCAAATAATAAAATAAATGAAAATTAAACAAATAAAAATAAAGAGGAGAGAGAAATTACTATACTAACCTTGTGACGTTTTTATAACCGTATTATAAAACATACACTCAAGTGCTAAAAAGAAAATATAAGAAATAGATTAACTAAAAATAAAATAAGAAGATAAATTACAATGAAAAATAAAAAATTAAATCACAGAAATATAAAGAAGAGAAAAAGAAACAAAATTAAATTACAGGAAAAAAATTACTTAAAAAATTTAAAAAATTAAATTAACAGAAATAAATAAAAATTACAAAGAAAAAAACAAAATTAAATTACAGGAAAAAAATTACTTAAAAATTAAATTATTAAAATTTAAATTACCAAAATTAAATTACAGATTCACTTTTTTTTATATTTTGTAATTTTTTAATTTTTTTATAATTTTTAAGGAAAGCAAAAAAAAATTACTTAAAAAAACTAATTCTATGAATTAATTCTACGAATAAATTAAAATAAATTACAAGATAAACAAAACAAATTACAAAGAAAAGTAAAGCAAAAATTAAAGTATAGAAAGTTAAAGAAATCACACAATAAAATTAAATTGTAAAAATTAAAATTACAGAAATTAAATTACAAAAATTAAATTGCAAAAATTTAAATTACAAAAATTAAATTATAGAATTATTTTGTTATAAGGAAAAATACAAGAAAACAAAAAATTAATTCAACAAATTAAAATAACTTACCTCCCCGGCAACGGCGCTAAAAACTTGTTGTGCAAATTTTAATAAACTTGCAAGCGCACGAATCTATTGAAGAATAGATTAATGGTGACGAGTGTCGATCCCACGAGGAGGTTGATTTTAATTATGTGCTGAATTAATTTTCTTTTAATGAGAACAATTAAATTATGATAACTTTATTCTAAATCGTGAATTAAAATGACGGGAATAATTGAGAATAAAACTTGTTATAATAAAGCACTTGGGTATCCGGATCCGCATCAACATGCTCCATGGGCTAAATATTCCATATTAATACCAATTAAATCATAAGGGGGGATTCCACACCTCATGAACCACTCTCCAATAAGTATGGTGCCAAGGGCTTATCGTGTCAAATAATAATAACCTTGTACTAGGGTGCCGGTTTAACCAGGGCTGTAACTAGACAAGACTATTATTATTTGTCGACGAAAAGTCAAAACAACCACAATATTAGAGGGGAAGAGAAAGTAAATTTACCAAATTAAACCCATGGAACATGTTGAGACTTCACCTTCAACCTAAGCTCAAAAAGAAATTAGCTACTCATATTTTAACTAGGGATAAAAAGGAAATTTTATTAAAATACAAAGAAACTACAAGAAGGAGAAGGAATTTCAGAAATCTAAGCTTAGAAATGAATTCAGGGGTGCCAAATTAGGGGGGAGAGCCCCCTTTTTATAGATACATTGAGTGAATCGTGACTATCGGATTAAAAACAATTCGGATGCTCAGGATTGCACCACGTCATCAGTCAACAGTCAACAGTCAACAGTCAACATTTGTACAGTAATGCCGCCTGAATGGTAAATAATCCCATGTAAGCGCATGTACTGTACATACGATTTTTGCTCCACTGAGATGCTGCCATGTCATTGATCTCCAGTACATAAGAAATTTAGTCCAATAAGATTGTGACACATCATCGGTCAACGCAGGTCATCGGTCAATGCCACATAAGCAGTCAATCCACATAATTCATCCAATCAGATACTGCCACGTCATAGGTAGTTGCCACATCATCGGTTCGTATACATGAACAAAGTTATGCGTGAAGATCGTGAATAAGAAACGATACCATGAAACGATCTATGTATGAACAAATCACTATGTGTGAACAGTGAGTTTTTCCTTTAATGCTCCTCCTAAGGTTTTCGACCGTCCTCAGTCCAAATATGACGTCCGTTTTGCTGTTTGATCACTCGTTCATTGTGAAACGATCGTAATGCCCCTAAAATACATAGTTATAATAAAACACATATAATTAAATAACAAAATACTTAAATAAATAAAAGTAGTAATGTTAGTGAGATTTAAAGTGTAAAATGATGATTTTCTCCTTTATAAATATACACTTTCTAATACTCAACATTTTACACGTTAATTGACGCTGACATGATACCTCATACACAGCTGTAACCAACTGTCACCAAGGTCTTTAAATATGATTTTTTTTACTGAGCACTTACAAGTTGTTTTTGAGCACTTACAAGTTGTTTTTGAGCACTATCTTAATGGCAGTTACTTCCAGTAAATAATTCAAGAACATTTGTGTACTTTCTGGGTTTCATTATGGCAAACATAAAGAGTTCATGGAGGCAGCTATAGATCTTGGTCTAAGAATAGCAGAGAGAAAATTGCACTTGGTGTATGAAGGAGGTGACCGAAGGTTATCCAAAATGGTATCAGAAGTTACTTTTGTCAGAGGGAGCCAAGTGTTAGGCATCATCCCTCAAATCCTAAAACCTTTAGGTTGTTTGTTTCATTCACCAAATGGAGAAGAGTTAGTCGTCTTAGGTATGCAAGAACGAATAACTGAAATGCTCAATCATGCGATACTTTTATTTTCCTTTCGGGCGATCTTACAACTCTTGAGTCACTAATGACATTAGCATCTTGGTCCCATCTGAACATTCATCAGAAACCTATTGGTTTGTTAAATGTCAATAACTTTTATGATGGCTTTCTCGCGTTTCTTATCATACAATAAAAAATTATTTAATTCCTTCCTCAGTAAAAAAATCTTTTATTAGTGCACACACTGCTAATACGCTATTTGATCTATTACAAGCTTATCAACCAGGGCCAGATCCCAGGGCTATTATGTTAGACTGTTCAAATAATGATGGTAACAGTAGCGGTAGTAAGAAGTACAAATTAGATTTAACTCTCCGCTTGTAAACATTTTCTTTTGTGTTGCAGCACCTAGGTGATGTCTTCTAAACTCTACTTCTTTCCTTTCAAACATTGAGGACAATGTTTTGTTCTAATTGGAGGAAGGGAATAGTTAAAAATTGTTGAATGTTGAACTAACCATGACTAACTTTTTGAGTAGAAGATGGCTAAATATGGAGTGTAGTGACTCTAGAAATGCATCTTCTTAGTAAAACAAAAAACAAAAAAATAAAAAAAAATTTTTGTGTTTTTTCTAACCTTTTTTTTTCTCCTTTATAAATATATATTTTCAAGTTTTTAAAGTCAAAGACGGCTGAATATGGAGTATAGTGACTCTAGAAACACATCTTCTTTAAAAAAAATTCATTTTTCTTTAATTTTTCTGCATGTATATTTTCTTTTTATGTTTAGAATAGGTTGGGGGAAAGAATTCTGTTAAAAAAAATTAATTATTTTGTGTGAGTTGTTTGGATGATATGATGACTTTTGAATTTTAGTGTTTGTATTATCTTTGGTCTTGAGTGATGTTACACCATGTTTAGTATTCCACATGTTGATGTTGAGGACAAATATGAGTTGCTTGAAAGAATGCACATGTCATAATAAATTTCAAGTGAGTTTTTGAGCCTATTAATTTTTCTTAGAGAGTAATCCTTTTTGCCCATTTTTCATGTAGTTTAGCAGTTTATTATTTCATACATGATCTCTAGATTTTCTTTGAGTCAACCCGTTTAAAAAAAAATATGTGCGTATTATTACATCTAAATGCCCACCTAATTAGCAGATATAGAAGATTATTTAGAGTCCTAAAAGATAATGGAAGACCATTTTTGACCCGTTTGAGCCTTTTTAGTCATCCCTATTATGTAATATCCATAGTTAGCCCTTTTGAGTTTTTTATTTAAAAAAAAATCTTTTATTTAAAAAAAAGCCTTTTCTTTATTAACTTATCATCCTGACCCACTCCAATTTGGAGTATTACCCGATATCATACAAGTTCTATCCACCTATTCATGTTTGAGAAAAAGGATAAATAATTATTTTGTTCAGCGAAGTTGTGCTGTAATAAAAAAATAAAAATAAAAAAAGAAGAAAAAAATATACAATAGCAATAAATAAGCAAAATGCATCTTGTAATTTTTAAAAGTTCTTGAATTTTTATCAAACATATATATTTTGTTTCCCTATTTCCCTTTCTTTGTTAGCCATGTCCCTAGCCTACGTTACGTCCTAATAAAAGTCTTTTCTGATTTTAGGAAAATATAGTCTAAATAAAAGCTAGTTATATGGGCAATTAAGATGTAGTGATGCATATATATTAAAAAAAAGAAAAAATGAATACATTGAGTTGACTAATACTTTATTTGAGATCATATTATTTCTAAGTTATAGGCATATTTTTTCATCTTATTGAAAGTGTATGATATTTCTTTATTATTTTCTCTCAATTGACCATTCATTATAGTGATAAAATTTTATTGGGATTAATTTCTTTGTGAGAGTGTCACTACAATCAGTGAGATTTTAGGGTTGGATATGTCATTCTTGAAAGTTTCCTTATTACTATTGCTACAACAAAGTCTTCTGAACTGATGCATATGGATGGTTGATGTGGGTGTGATATTCCTTTAGACTACAGATAATGCTTGTATTTTTATTCGATTGCTATCATTAATCTGATTGAATAAACACGTGTGTTTCCTTAAAAAAAAAGGTGTTGAATTTTATCTTCGCTTTATTTGTTAGGGACTAGCAATAAGCTAGTTGGGAGGTGTGTTGAGTGTTAGAAAGTGTATATTTATAAAGGAAAAAATCGTTATTTTACACTTTAAGTCTCACTAACATTGCTATTTTTATTTATTTAAGTATTTTATTGCTTAATTATATGTATTTTATTATAATTATGTGTTTTATATATTTTAGGGGCATCGCGATCGTTTCACAATGAACGAGTGATCAGATAACAAAACAGATGTCATATTTGGACTCAGGACGGTCGAAAACCTTAGAAAGAATGTTGTGCAAATTTTAATGAACTCGCAAGCGCACGAATCTATTGTAGAATAGATTAATAGTGACGAGTGTCGATCCCACGAGGAGGTTGATTTTAATTATATGCAGAATTAATTTTCTTTTTAATGGGAACAATTAAATTATGATAAATTTATCCTAAATTGTGAATTAAAATGGCGGGAATAATAAAAACTGTAACTGTTATAATAAAGCACTTGGGTATCCGGATCCGCATCAATATGCTCCATGGGCTAAATATTCCATATTAATACCAATTAAATCATAAGGGGGGATTCCACACCTTATGAACCACTCTCCAATAAGTATGGTGCCAAGGGCTTATCGTGCCAAATAATAATAACCTTGTACTAGGGTCTTAGGTTTAACTGCGTCAGAACTAGACAAGACTATTATTATTTGTCGACGAAAAGTCAAAACAACCACAAATATTAAAGGGGAAGAGAAAGTAAATTTACCAAATTAAGCCCATGGAACATGTTGAGACTTCACCTTTAACCCAAGCTCAAAACGAATTAGCCACTCATATTTTAACTAAGGATAAAAAATTAAATTTTATTAAAATACAAAGAAACTACAAGGAGAAGGAATTTCAGAAATCTAAGCTTAGAAATGAATTCACGGGTGCCAAATTAGGGGGGAGAACCCCCTTTTTATAGATACATTGAGTGAATCGTGACCATCGGATTAAAAACAATTCGGATGCTCAGGATTGCGCCACATCATCAGTCAACAGTCAACAGTCAACATTTATACAGTAATGCCACCTGAATAGTAAATAATCCCATGTAAGCGCATGTACTGTACACCCGATTTCTACTCCACTGAGATGCTGCCACGTCATCGATCTACAGTACATAAAAAATTTAGTCCAACAAGATCGTAACACATCATCGGTCAATGCCACATCATCGGTCAACGCCACATAAGCAGTCAATCCACATAATTCATCCAATCAGATACTGCCACATCGTAGGTAGTTGCCACATCATCGGTCCGTATACATGAACGATTAAGTGAAATAAAGATTAGTCGTGAACGATCCATAAGTATGAACAGTACCGTATGTGTGAACAGTAACTTTTTCCTTTAATGTTCTTCTTAAGGTTTTCGACCGTCCTGAATCCAAATATGACGTCCGTTTTGCTGTCTGATCACTCGTTTATTGTGAAACGATTATGATACCCATAAAATACATAAAATACACAATTATAATAAAACACATATAATTAAATAACAAAATACTTAAATAAATAAAAGTAGCAATGTTAGTGAGATTTAAAGTGTAAAATGACGATTTTCTCCTTTATAAATATACACTTTCTAACACTCAACAAAGAGCACGAAAAGAAAAATGTCACTGTCCGTATGAACAGTATTGTTCACGACATTGTTCATATATACGGACCGATGATGTGGCAACTACCTATGACGTGGCGGTATTTGATTGGACGAATTATATGGAATTGATTGCTTATATCGCATTGACCTATGACGTGGCATTGGCTGATGATGTGTCACAATCTTATTGTGTTAAATTTCTTATGTACTGTAGATCGATGATGTGGCAGCATCTCAGTGGAGCAAAAATCGTGTGTACGGTACATGTGCATACATGGGATTATTTACTATTCAAACGTGGACTGTTGACTGTTGAATGTTGATTGTTGACTGTTGATTGTTTACTAATGACATGCCGTAATCCTGAGTGTCCGAACTGTTTTTAATCTGATGGTCATGATTCACTCAATGTATCTATAAAATGGGGCTCTTCCCCCCTAATTCGACACCTCTAAATTCATTTTTTAGCTTAGATTTCTGAAATTCCTTCTCCTTCTTGTAGTTTCTTTGTATTTTAATAAAATTTCCTTTTTATTCCTAGATAAAATATGAGTAGGTAATTTCCTTTCAAGCTTGGGATGAAGGTGAAGTCTCAACATGTCCCATGAGCTTAATTTGGTAAATTTACTTTCTCTTCCCCTTTAATATTTTTGATTGTTTTGACTTTTCGTCAACAAATAATAATAGTCTTGTCTAGATACCACTTTGGTTAAACCGGCACCCTAGTACAAGGTTATTATTACTTGGCACGATAAGCCCTTGGCACCATATTTATTTGAGCATGATTCATGAGGTGTGGAATCCCCCCTTATGATTTAATTGGCATTAATATAAAATATTTAGCCCATTGAGCATGTTGATGCAGATCCGGATACCTAAAGACGTCATTTCAATAGATTTTAGTTTAATTTATTTCCTGCCATTGTAATTTAAATTTAAGTATAATTTATATCAATTTCACCACGAATTCATTCACCCATTAAAGAAAATTAATTATGCACATAATTAAAATTAACCTTCTCATGAGATCGACACTCGTCACCATTAATCTATTCTATAATAGATTTGTGCGCTTGCAAGTTTAATAAAATTTGCACAACAATTGAAATGATGTGTAATAGTAAATTTAGAGAAAAAAGTCCTAAAGATACATTAGACTACCTTGACTATATAGCAAAGAATGCACAACTCTGGGATATAATGGGTTTAAATAAGTCATCGAGTAAACCCCAGCCATCTTCATTAGGTGGAGACATGTACGACCTTAGGGAAGGCCATGATTTCCAAGCTAAATTCACATCTTAGCTAAAATGGTCAAAGCATTAGAGTCCAAAAAAAAAAATCATGTAAAGTTTGTTCAAAATATCTCATGTTATTTTTATGATTCTATTGACCATTCTAAGCAAGACTATCCAACTTTGCCAGCTCGAGGAGAAAGTTTAGACAAATAAGTGAATGTTATTGACAATTTTAAAGAGCCCAATCCTAATCCATACTCCTAAACTTACAACTCTGGCTCAAGAAACTATCTAAATTTCAGTTAGAGAAATGATGATTATGCACAATCTTCACAACCAGTTCTTCTACATCAAAATTTTCAAAACTCCCAGAGTTACCCATCATATGTACCACCACTAAGAAAAAATCTAGAAGAAGTATTGCATTCCTTTATTGAAAAAAAAGAGTCGATTAATAACCAAGCAATGCAAACCTTAATCGATTTGACAAAACTATCTTTAAAATTATAGCTGCTCTTACCATGCATGAAAAAGGAAAGTTTCTTACTCAGCCTAAACCAAACCACAAGAGTCAATAACATCCTCAAATTAACTATAAAAGAAATCAAAATATAAGCAAAGTGAAATCATTTATAAACTTTTGCGATAGTAAAGTTATCAAAAAATACATTCTGGTCCATTGTAAAACTAATAAAGATTTAATTCTAGGGAGTAAAGAAGAGTTAACCTTTAACCCATGAAGAAATAACCAATTCTCCTCTTGTACCCTCATTTCCTCAAGCACTAATCAAGACAAAGAAATCAAACCACAGCCTAAAAATTTATGAAATTTTTAAACAAGTAAAGCTTAGCATTCCTCTGCTGAATGACATGAAACAAGTACTATTATATACTAAATTTATGAAAGATATGTGCACCGTGAAAAGAAAACAGAAGGTGCAAAAGAAAGCTTTTCTAGTAGAACAAGTTCTATTCTCTCTACTAAAAATACCATGAAATTAAAGTATTCTGGTTGTCTATTATTTCTTATATTATTAAGGATCATAAAGTTGGACATGCTTTACTTAATCTTGGTGGCAATGTTAATTTACTTCCTTACTTATTGTACCGACAACTCAATCTCGATGAGTTAAAACCAACCTCTACCACTTTTTTAATTACTGATAAGTCGATTAAGGTTTCAAAAGGAATAATTGAAGATGTATTAGTCTGAGTCAATAAATTCATATACCTTGTGGATTTTATTATTTTGGAAATGGAACTAATTGCTAATGAATATAACAAATTCCTGTTATATTGGGTCGATCATTTTTAGCTACTATTAATACCTTGATTAATTCCAGGAATAAAGTAATGAATTTATTTTTCAGCAATATGACAGTGGAACTCAATGTGTTCAACATGTGTAAATGACCTTACCATTAAAAATATGATGATAATGAGATGAAGAGATTGATCTCATCGAGTCGTTAAAGAACACATTCATAATAAGAATTTTACAAACTCTTTAGAGATTTGTTTTATTGATTCCTTAGAATCAAGCAAGGAATAAGAATCTAAAACTACTAATGAATATTTTGTACTTGATTCTATGAGCTTGTTGAGTACTAGAAAATATATATTTATAAAGGAAAAAATCATCATTTTTCATTTCAAGTTCTACTAACTTCTTTATTTTTATGTATTCAAGTTTCTTATTAATTTAATTATCCGTGTTTTATTATAATAAAGTATTTTCGTATTTTAGGGGCATCATGGTTATTTCATAATAAATGAGACATCAGATGACAAAACGGACGGTAAATTTGAGCTCAGAACGGTCAAAAACCTTAGGAGGAGCATAGAAGTAAAAATGTCACTATTTAAATATACAATATTGTTCATATGTACGATACTATTCATAACACAGTTATTACTATTTGGCACGATAAGCCTTTAGCACCATATTAATTAGAACTTGGTTCATGAGGAGTGAATTTTACCCTCATGATTTAATTGATATTAATAAGAAATATTGAGCCCTAGAGCATGTTGATGTAGATCCAGATATCCAAGTGCTTTATTATTACAATTGTATTTTTTATTATTCCAGCCATTTTAAATTAAAATTTAAGATCAATTTATTATAATTTAACTGTTCACTTAGAAAATTAATTCAACACACAATTAAAATCCACTTCTTCGTGGGATCGACACTCGTCACTATTGATCTATTTTACAATAGATTCGTATATTTACGAGTTCAATAAAATTTGCACAACAAGTTTTTGGCGTCGTTGCTTGGGAGGTAAGTTATTTTAATTTGTTGAATTAATTTTTTAGTTTTTTTAGTTTTTTTAGTTTTCTTGTATTTTTTCTTATAAAAAAATAATTTTATAATTTAATTTTTGTAATTTAAATTTCTGTAATTTAATTTTATTCTGTAATTTCTTTAAATTTTTGTACTTTAATTTTTACTTTACTTTTCTTTGTAATTTTTGTTTTTTGTTTATCTTATTAATTTATTTTAATTCATTCGTAGAATTAATTCATAGAATTAGTTTTTTTTAAATAAATTTTTTTGTTGCTTTCTTTAAAAATTATAAAAAAATTAAAAAAATTGAGTCTGTAATTTAATTTTAGTAATTTAAATTTCTTTAAATTTCAATAATTCAATTTCTTTACATTTCTATAATTTAATTTTTGAGATATTTTTCTTTGTAATTTTTGTTTATTTTGTAATTTCAGAGCTTACTCAGAGAGAAGACGAGCAGTTTTTCGAAGCATGAGAGCGATTTAACGGGCTACTCTTGAAATATCCACATCATGGATATGAAAAATGGCACCAATGCCAATACGTTTTAGAGGGATTATTGCCAAGTGTGCAAGAATGGCTAATGGCAACAAGTGGAGGAGAACTAATGTCCAAAAATGCATCAGAAATTTAGGATTTCTTCCAACAACAAGCAGATAAGGGAGTAAATGAGGTCCAAATTGATGAGTCAAGCTCGGGAATCAAAAAAGTCAAAGAAATAGTTGAAGGACATAACCGACAAATTGCATCGTTAACAGCTACTAAATCAACAGAGCCACATGATCATGACTCATATCCAGATCAAGCCAACGCCATAGGTGTAATGAAGAAATCATCAAACTACAACCTTTACTCTAACACATATAACTCTGGATAGAGAGACCACCTAAATTTTTCATGGTCTCAAGGATTCTAATAGAATGGACCAATAACTCCAGCTCCACCAATGCAACCAATTCCTCACGTTCCAAAAACCTCTCAGCCACCATTCATACCTTATAACCAAAACTCAAATTATTCTCAACCCAGATCATGAGAGAATGCATTCCAGAATTTCAAGAATTCTATCCACTTTATGATCGATCAACAAAACCACACTTTTGATGGACTACGAAATGAGATGAGAGCAGACTTCAACTCACAGGACCAATCAATTTCTAACCTCGAGAAAATGATAGGCCAACTTGCCTCTTCAGTTTAAACCCTAGCAATGACTGTTGAGAAAGGTAAATTCCCAAGTTATCTAGTGTCAAACCCTAAAGGAGTGCATGAGGCAAGTACCAGTTCACCTCAACAACATAGAGAGGTCAAAGCTATCATAACCTTTTGAAAAGGAAAAGAAGTTGACAACAAAGTAGAGTTACTAATGACTAAAACAACTAAAATTGTACTTGTAAGTGCTGAGGACTCATCATCAGAGGAGAAAGAAGAAACTAGCCAACGAGAGTATATTCCTAAAGCTCCATTTCCTCAAAAGTTAACCAAAGCAAAGAAGGAAAAATTCACGGGTGAGATTTTTGAAATCTTCAAACAAGTAAGTGTTAACATCCCTTTGCTTGATGCTATAAAATAAGTGTCAACTTATGCCAAGTTTCTTAAAGATCTTTGTACTAAAAAGAGAAATATTCATGTTTAAAAGAAGGCATTTCTAACAGAAAATGCTAGTTTCATACTCCAACACAAAATTCTTCTAAAATGCAAAGACCCAAGCTCCCTCAATATCTCGTGTAGTACAGGAAACCACACAATTGAGAATGCTTTGTTGGACTTAGGTGTTAGTGTTAATTTGTTGCCTTACTCAGTGTTTATGAAACTTGAACTAGGAGAATTACACCCAATTTCAGTGGTGTTACAGCTTGCAGATTGATCCACGAAAATACCTCGTGGTATTGTGGAGGATGTGTTTATCCAGGTAGATAAGTTTTATCTTTCTGTTGATTTCATTGTAATTGACACTCAACCAATGTAGGATTGAAGGAAGCACATCCTTTTTATCTTGGTTCATCCATTCTTGGCAACTGCTAATGCTCACATTCAATGTATAACTAGAAACATGTAGTTGTCATTTGACAATATGACTATCGAACTAAATATCTTTAAAATTGCCAAACAACCTCACAGTATAGATGATAAAATTATAGATATGGATTTAATTGATGAATTAGTTGATCACACATTTCCTTTAAACCTTAGTGATGGCCCTTTACTAACATGTTTAACTCACTTTGGTTTAGATTTTAATATTAACAGATCGATTGATGAGGTTAATACCTTCTTGGATTCATGAAACCAAATCACTAACATGTTTAATTTCTAGACATAAAAACAGAGGAAGATGTGAGCCTCAGTCGTAACTACTTATAAGTATCATTTTATTTCAATGTTGTTTTATTTAATTATTTTTTGATCACTTGCATTTTTGTCTTTACTAATTTTATGCTATAATTATTTGCTTTGTCTTTTCACTATTTCCTTTTTTACTCTTGAGCCATATGCTTCACGAGTTATTTGACATAGATATGCTACCTCATTTACAGCTCTGAACCATTATCACCAAGATCCTTAAATATGAATTTTTTGTTAAGGCACTCATAAATTATTTTGAGAAGTATCTAATGGCAACTACTCCAAACAACCAAATCATGAACATTTGTGAACTCTCTGGATTTAGCTATGGCAAATATAAAAAGTTTATTGAGGTAGCTATAGATCTTGGTTGAAGCATAGCAATTAGAAAACGACACTTGGTTTATGGAGGAAGTGATTAAGGGCTATCAAACTAGTTTCAGAAGCCGCTTATACTAGAGAGAGCCAAGTGTTAGACATCATCCCAATAATCCTGAAACCTTTTAGCTATTTGTCTGACCTCTAACTGGAGAAGAGTTAGTCGTTTTAGATATGCAAGAGAGAATAACTGAAATGTTGAATCATGCTGATGCATTTAATTTTTTATCAGTAGATCTTGCAACTCTAAAGGCACTAATTATATTATTATCTCGGTCCTATCTGAACATTCATCAGAAACCCATTGGTTTGTTAAATGTCAATAACTTTTATGATGGCTTTCTCGCATTTCTTAACCATGCAATAAAAAACTATTTTATTCCTTCCACAGTGAAACAAATCTTTATTTGTACTTACACTACTAATGAGCTACTTGATTAGTTACAAGCTTATAGACTAAAGCCATATACTAAGACCTTAATTTTAGGGTGGACCACTAATGATGGTAGCAGTAGCCGCAGTAAGAAATGCAAATTAGATTTAACTCTCTATTTGTAAATATTTTGTTCAGTGTTGCAGCACCCAGGTGATATCTTCTAATCTCTACTTCTTTTCTTTAAAACATTAAGGAGAATGTTTCGTTCTGGTTGGAGGGAGGGAATAGTTTATAATTGTAGAATGTCTTAATCTTTGTTAATTTTTTACTAATTTTTGTTGTAGGAACTAACTGTGGTTAACTTTTTATGTCGAAGATGGCTGAATATGGAGTGTAGTGACTCTAGAAACGCATCCTCTTAGTTTGAAAGTTAAAAAAAAGAAATTTACTTTTCAGTCTTTTTTTGTTTCATTTTAAGTATGATTTTTCTAACCTCCTCTTTCTAATTTTTCCTTTATAAATATACAGTTTCAAAATTTTGAGTTGAAGATGGCTGAATATAGAATGTCATAATTCTAGAAACGCATCTTTTTAGTTTTTTTCTTAAAAAAATTAAAAAATATATATATTTTGTGATTTTTTTTGACATGATGACTTTTAAATTTTAGTATTTGTATTATCTTTAGTCTTGAGTTTTGTTAAACCATGTTTGCTACTCTATATGTTGAAATCTAAGATAAAAAATATGAGTTGCTTAAAAGAATATACATGTCATAATAAATTCAAGTGAGTTCTTGAGCCTATCATTTTTCTTGGAGAGTAACCCTTTTTGCCCATTATTTATATAGCTTAACAGTTTATTATTTGATACACGATCTATAAATTTCTGTTAAGTCAACCTTCTAAAAAAAAGAGAAAAAATTTTTTCTGTGTTATTACATCTGAGAGTTTATCTAATTAGTAGATATGGAAGATTAGTTAGTACCCTAAAAGACGATGAAAAGGCCATCTTTGACCCGTTTGAGCCTTTCTAGCCATCTCTGTAAAATATCCTTAGTTAACTCTTTTGAGCCTTTAAAAAAAAATTATTATCTTTTTCTTTGTTAACTTATTATCCGACTCAACTCTAATCTAAAATATTACTCAATGTTGTAGAAATTCCATCACCCATTCATGTTTAGAAAAATGTAAATAATTAGTTTGTTCAATAAAATTGTGCCTTAGTGTAAAAAAATGAAAAAAAGAAAAAAAGAAAAGAAAAAAATTCAAAATTTATATATTAGTTTAAAAAAAAGAAATGTACACTGTAATCTTAAAAAAAACTTTTTTTTTCTCAAACATGTATTTTATTTTTCTTTCTCTAATTTTTCGTCTTTATTTGCCATGTCCTTAGCCTATGTTACGTCCTAATAAAAGTCCTTCTTGATTTTAGAGAACTATAGTCTGAATTAGAAACTAGTTGTATGGGCTATAAAGATATAATGATGTATAAAAAAATAATAAAAGAAAAAATAAATAAATATATTAGTAAATAATAAAAGAAAAAATAAATAAATATATTAGTAAATAATAAAAGAAAAAATAAATAAATATATTGGTCCGACTCACATTTTACTTGAGATCGTATTATTTTTAAGTTGTAAACTACTTGATATTTTGTAGGTTCACAGGCCAAAGCCAAATCCCATGATCTTAGCATTGGATTGGACAATTGATAATGATGATAGTAACCCTCATAGAAAGTATAAATTAAATTTAACTCTCCATTTGTAAATATTTTTTAACAATGGTCAGGTGATGTCTTCTAAATTCTACTCTTTTCTTAGACTTCGAAGACAATGCCTCCTTTAGGTTAAAGGGAGAGAATAACTGACAATTGTGGAATGTCTCAGTCATGGTGATGCTTTTATTGATTTTATTATAAAGACTAACTTAGGATAAAAATTTGAATTGAAGATGGCAGAATATAGAATGTAGTGTTTCTACAAATGTATTTTTTTAAATTTAGTGTTTTATTTTTTTAAAAAAATTGATTTTTATTTTCTAACTTTTTCCCTCTTAATCATCTTCTTTAAGTTTCTACAATTAGTTCCATTTTTTTACGTGTGTGTTTTCTTTAAGCTTACAAAAATTTATTTTTTTGTGCGATCTTTTAATATTAGATAACATGATAATTTTCAAATTATAGTATTCGTGTTGTCTTTGACCATGAGCTATGTTATGTCATGTTTTCCTCTTTTTGTGTTGTGAATTAAGAAATTTGACTAGTGAAATTTATTAAGCGATTTGAAGAAATGAATATGCTATAGGAAGTTCTAGTTAGTTTTGAGCCTATTATCCTTAGAGAGTAATCTTGTTTTCCTATACAACATTGCACTTTATAAGATGCCTATATTTTCAAAGATAAAAATAAAAAATAAAAAATAAAAAAAAGTGTGTAGCTGCATTTCAAAGACCTATTAAACTAGTGGATATAAAAGATTATTTAGAGCACCAAAAGATGATAGAAAGACTATCTTTGATCCGTTTAAGCCGTTCAAGCTAACCATATTATCTATAGTTAACCCTCTTTGAGCTTTTATTTAAAAAAAAATTCTTTGACAACCTATTGAAATTCTAGTTATGCAACCCAAGAGGGGGTGAATTAGGATTTTAAAAATTAATCTAAGTAAATCAACCAACAATTAATTCTAATACCTTAATGAAATCAAGAATAATAAGTTTAATAATGCTAAAACATAAAAAAGTAGGGCAGAGAAAACAAACACAGATATTTTTACATGGTTTGTCAAACCTCGCCTCCGTCTTCGTTTCCTTGATTAATTTCCATCACAACTAGGTGTGTACGCAATGAATTTGAGAGGCAACTCACCTATCCATCGCACTTTGCTTTTATTAACTATCGAATATCAGCAGAGATGTTATTTCTCATAAGTAACTTGCATGCATTTAGACTGAGCATTATAGATTGTGAGGAGGACATTTTAAAATTTTTATTTTTACATAAAATAACCTTAAATATCCATAAACTGAAATAATTGAAAATTATGCATATAATAAGTGCATCTAAAATCATAAACATCTACTAAAACTAAATATCTTTTAATGACATGACACCATATATGAGCAATATTCTTAAAATATATTTTGAGTATTAATTCATTACTAAGTGGATCCATACTTTTAGAGTTGATGTTAATGTACTATAAAAATACTTGTCTACTCTAAACTCTTTCTTTAACAACTAGAAACTTGATGTTTCTATACTTTAAGTTCATCGAGCTCCTATTATTATTAGAATATAATACTACTAACTTATTATGACAAAATAACTTAAGTAGTCTATCAATACCATCTATTATGCAAAATCTTTTAATAAAATTTCATAACCATATTCTCTATTTAGATGCCTTATAATATATTATAAGCTCTATTACTATTGTGAAAAGGCTATAATAATGTTTAACACTATTCTAGTAGACCGTACCCTCAACTAATAGATAAGTAAACCTAAGGTAAATCTTATACTATCTTGGCATCCGACAAAATCAAAGTTAGTATACCAAATGATTTGAAGTTTATATGACCTCCAATATGTGAGCATGTAGCCCTTTATTCTCTGTAAGTAACACAAGACTTATGTGGTTGCTTTCCAATGGTTTACTCTTGGATTACTTAAAAATTTACATGATTTTCCAGTAGCATATGTAGTATTTGGTCTCCTACTAACCTGAGTACACATCAGACTTCTTTCAATTGATGCTTAAAGAATCTTCTGTATTTTTCTTTTCTTAAAATCATTTTTAGGCACTAGTTGAAACTAAGCTTGTCTCTTTTAACTATAGAGACATCACTTGATTTACAATTTTACATGTTATATCTCTTAAGAACCTTTCTGATATATCTTATTTGTGATAATATGAGAATACTACAAGAGCAATTTAATGTATCTGTATGTCTAATATGAAAGAGGCAACATCAAGATCTTTCATCTTAAAATTTTTTGCTAGAAATCTCTTAGTGTAGTACAATAAGCCTATATCGCTACTGGCAAACATATATTATCAACATATAAAAACAAGAAAAATATATTTACTCTTAAAGAACTTATAGCATATGCAATTATCGACGAAATTCATCTCAAAATTGAATGAGATAATCACTTAATAAAACTTAAAATATCATTATTGAGATGTTTGCTTAAGTTTATGGGTGGATTTTTCAAGTTTTAAACCATATTTTTTATGTCTCTAGACAAAAAATTTTTTTACTGTGCCATATATATGTATACCATCTCATCAGTATTACCATTGATAAATGTTGTAACATTTATATAACATAACTCAAGATTAAAATGACCCAACAATGTCATTATAATTATAAAATAGTTTATGAAGAAGTCTCTTTATAGTCATTTGCAACCAATAGGTTCTATATCTTTAAGCAATAGAAAAAATTCTCATATGTCATTGTTCTTCATAGACTGAATCTCCTTATTCATGGCATTATTTTTTATTTTATGTTCTTGAAAATTGACTGGATTAACTTTCATTACTCCAATGTCCATTTCATGTTCTTGAAAAAATATAATGTAGCTATTTCACATTACACTTTGACTTTTTTAGTAGATCTCCTTAATGACATAAATTCTTGAGGTGGTAGAATTTGTTGCTAAGGAATAATTTCTTGTATAAAGGGTTCTTTCACATTATCCTAATTAGTTGTGTCTTAAACAAGTTCAAGAATGAGGTCTTCATCAATGCCAATAGACAATTGTAGGAATACCAACATATTTTTCCTAAAACAAAAAGTCCCTAGCTATACTCCCTCGTGAACTTGACATTCTTAAAGAACCAATGATTTTGGACTTGAAAACTAACTTAGTTTTAGGATTATAATATTATGCCCCTTAGATTATTCAAAGTATTTAATAAAATAACAACTCACTATCCTTAAATACAATTTATTTTCATTAAGCCAAAAACGCTATATCTCAACTAGACATATCTAAACATGCTAGTATTTTAGACTAAACTTCTTGTTCGTTCAAAGCTCGCAAGGTATTTTGCTAGTTACTTTAGTTGTAAACTTACTGCAAGCATCCTGTTTTATCTTTCAAAATCATCATTCATAGTTAGTGTTGAGTGTTAAAAAGTGTATATTTATAAAGGAGAAAATCGTCATTTTACACTTTAAATCTCAATAACATTGCTACTTTTATTTATTTAAGTATTTTGTTATTTAATTATATGTGTTTTATTACAATTGTGTATTTTATGTATTTTAGGGGTATCATAATCGTTTCACAATAAACGAGTGATCAGACAGCAAAACGGACGTCATATTTGGACTCAGGACGGTCGAAAACCTTAAGAAGAGCATTAAAGGAAAAAGTTATTGTTCACATATACGGCACTGTTCATACATACGGTACTGTTCATGATACTGTTCACGACACTGTTCATGTATACGGACCAATGATGTGGCAACTACCTACGACGTGGCAGTATCTGATTGGACGAATTATGTGGATTGACTGCTTATGTGGCGTTGACCAATGATGTGTCACGATCTTATTGGACTAAATTTCTTATGTCTTTGTCGATCGATGACGTGGCGATCTCTCAGTGGAGTAGAAATCGGGTGTACAGTACATGCGCTTACATGGGATTATTTACTATTTAGGCGGCATTACTGTACAAATGTTGACTGTTGACGGTTGACTGTTGACTGTTGACTGATGACGTGGCGCAATCCTGAGCATCCGAATTGTTTTTAATCCGATGGTCACGATTCACTCAATGTATCTATAAAAAGGGGCTCTCCCCCCTAATTTGGCACCCCTGAATTCATTTCTAAGCTTAGATTTCTGAAATTCCTTCTCCTTCTTGTAGTTTCTTTGTATTTTAATAAAATTCCCTTTTTATCCCTAGTTAAAATATGAGTAGCTAATTTCTTTTTGAGCTTGGGTTGAAGGTGAAGTCTCAACATATTCCATGGGTTTAATTTGGTAAATTTACTTTCTCTTCCCCTCTAATATTTGTGGTTATTTTGACTTTTAAATAAATAAATAATAATAGTCTTGTCTAGTTCTGTTGCCACAGTTAAACCTAAGACCCTAGTACAAGGTTATTATTATTTGGCACGATAAGCCCTTGGCACCATACTTATTGGAGAGTGGTTCATGAGGTGTGGAATCCCCCCTTATGATTTAATTGGTATTAATATGGAATATTTAGCCCATGGAGCATGTTGATGCGGATCCGGATACCCAAGTGCTTTATTATAACAAGTTTTATTATCAATTATTCCCGTCATTTTAATTCACGATTTAGAATAAAGTTACTATAATTTAATTGTTCTCATTAAAAAAAAATTAATTCGGCATATAATTAAAATCAACCTCCTCGTGGGATCGACACTCGTCACCATTAATCTATTCTACAATAGATTCGTGCGCTTGCGAGTTCATTAAAATTTGCACAACAAGTTTTTGGCGCCGTTGCCGGAGAGGTAAGTTATTTTAATTTGTTGAATTAATTTTTTTTTGTTTTATTAATTTTTTTTTGTTTTATTAATTTTTTTTTGTTTTCTTGTATTTTTCCTTATAACAAAATAATTCTATAATTTAATTTTTGTAATTTAAATTTTTGTAATTTAATTTCTGTATTTAATTTCTGTAATTTAAATTTTTGCAATTTAATTTTATTGTATGATTTCTTTAACTTTCTGTACTTTAATTTTTACTTTACTTTTCTTTGTAATTTGTTTTGTTTATCTTGTAATTTATTTTAATTTATTCGTAGAATTAATTCATAGAATTATTTTTTTAAGTAATTTTTTTTGCTTTCCTTAAAAATTATAAAAAAATTAAAAAGAAAAGTGAATCTGTAATTTAATTTTGGTAATTTAAATTTCTTTAAATTTCAATAATTTAATTTCTTTGCAATTTCTTTAAATTTCTATAATTTAATTTCTGAATTATTTTTTTTGTAATTTTTATTTATTCTGTTCATTTATTATTCCATAGAATTAAATTTTTTTAAGAAATTTTTTTTCCTGTAATTTAATTTTGTTTCTTTTTCTCTTCTTTATATTTTCTGTAATTTAATTTTTCATTTTTCGTTGTAATTTATCTTCTTATTTTATTTTTAGTTAATTTATTTCTTGTATTTTCTTTTTAGCACTTGAGCGTATGTTTATAGTACGGTTATAACAACGTCACAAGGTTAGTATTGTAATTTCTCTCTCCTATTTATTTTTATTTGTTTTATTTTTATTCTTTGCATGCATGGTCGAAGGTCATTATCACCTAATCTTGAACCTTTAGACCTTAATTTGGAAAAAACACTTCGCACACACAAACAAACTGTTTTTCAAAAGAAACTTGAAATGGAATTGCAAAATCAGCAACCAGAACCACAAGAGAGGCCATTTAAGGATTATTTTAGTCCTTTAGCTAATTTGAGCACATCATGCATAAGGTACCCAAATGTAACTGCTAGGAGTTTTGAATTAAAACCTAGTGTGCTAAACTGTCTCCCCACATTCTATGGCCTAGAAAATGAGGACCCATATAATCATCTGAATGATTTTCATGCTATTTGTCAAACTTTTAAATATGAGAATTTTTTAGATGATGATGTCAAACTTAGATTATTCCCATTTTCATTAAAAGATAGAGCTCGTTCATGGTTTAATACAATGCCTGCTAATAGCATTACATCATGGAACAAATGGTAACTAAATTTTTAAATAAGTATTTCCCAATTCATAAAACCAATGCTATTCACAGGGAAATTTCAGAGTTTACTCAAAAAGATGACGAGCAGTTTTTCGAAGCATGGGAGCGATTTAATGGGCTACTCTTGAAGTGTCCACATCATGGATATGAGAAATGGCACCAATGCCAATACTTTTTGGAGGGATTATTGCCACATGTGCAAGAATGGCTAATGGCAACCAGTGGAGGAGAGCTAATGTCCAAAAGCGCATCAGAGATTTGGGAATTTTTCCAACGGCAATCAGATAATTCTCAACAACGGAGTCGATCACTCAGAAATACCAGGGGAATTAAGGGAGTGAATGAGGTTAACATTGGCGAGTCAAGCTCAGGAATTAAAGAAGTCAAAGAGATGGTCGAAGGCCTTGTTCGACAAATAGCATCTTTGACAACCGCTAAATCAACAGAGCCACATGACCATGACTCATATTCAGATCAAGCCAATGCCATAGGTATCATGAGAAAACCACCAAACTACAACCCTTACTCCAACACATATAACCCTGGATGGAGAGATCACCCCAATTTTTCATGGTCTCAAGGATTCCAACAAAATGGACCATCAGTTCCACCTCCACCAATGCAACCAGTTCCTCAAATGTCTCAAGCCTCTCAACCACCATTTAGACCATACAATCAGAATCCCAACCATTCTCAACCCAAATCATGGGAGGAGACATCCCAAAATTTCAGAAATCTTACTAACTCCAAGATCGAGCAGCAGAACCGCACCATTGATGAGTTACGAAATGAGATGAGAGCGGGCTTCAACTCACAGGCCCAATCAATTTCTAACCTTGAGAAAATGGTGGGACAACTTGCCTCTTCAGTTCAAACTTTGGCCATGACCGTTGAAAAAGGCAAATTCCCAAGTCAACCAGTGCCAAACCCTAAAGCAGTGCATGAAATAAGTACCAGTTCGCCACAGCAGCATGGAGAGGTCAAAGTAGTGATGACCTTACGAAAAGGAAAAGAAGTCGACAACAAAGTGGAGATGCCAAAATCAACTCAAATTGTACCTGTGAATACGGAGGAATCATCATCAGAGGAAAAAGAGGAAACTAACCCACGAGAATATGTTCCTAAAGCTCCATTTCCTCAGAGGTTAGTTAAAGGGAAGAAAGGAAAATCCACAGGTGAGATTCTTGAAATCTTCAAACAGGTAAGTGTTAACATCCCTTTACTTGAAGCCATAAAACAAGTGCCATCATATGCCAAGTTTCTTAAAGACCTTTGTACTAAAAAGAGAAATATTCATGTTCAGAAAAAGGCTTTTCTAACAGAAAATGTTAGTTCTATACTCCAACATAAAATGCCTCTAAAATGTAAAGATCCAGGCTCCCCCACTATCTTATGTAGTATAGGGAACCACACAATTGAGAATGCTTTGTTGGATTTAGGAGCTAGTGTAAATCTGTTACCTTACTCTGTATTTGTGAAACTTCGACTGGGCGAATTACACCCAACTCCAGTGGTGTTACAGCTTGCAGATCGATCCATGAAAATACCACGTGGTATTGTGGAGGACGTGCTTATCCAGGTAGACAAGTTTTATTTTCCTGTTGATTTCATTGTAATTGACACTCAACCAGTACAGGATTCAAGGAAGCATATCCCCATTATCTTGGGTCGTCCATTTTTGGTAACTGCCGATGCTCACATTCAATGCAGGACTGGAAATATGCAGTTGTCATTTGGCAATATGACCATGGAACTAAATATTTTTAACATTGCCAAACAACCTCACAGTACTGATGATGAAATTATAGATGTGGATTCAATTGATGAATTAGTTTATCATACATCTCCTTTAAACCTTAGTGATGACCCTTTACTGACATGTTTAACTCACTTTGGTTTGGATTTTAATATTGACAGATCAATTGATGAGGTTAATGCCTTATTAAATTCATCGCCATGCATGGACATTGATAAGTGGAAGACAAGGATAGAGCAATTGGTACCATTGACAGAAAATCTCATCTCATTATCAGAATCACTACCAGGAATTGAGCTCAAACCTTCACTCAGCCCTTTGATTTCTACATTCTTGGAAGAAGAAAAAATATTGTCAGAAATCATCTCATCCTCTCCTGATTACAAACAAAAGAACACAGACATCATTGACCCCATTTTTGATTCAAAAAGGAGGATACAACTGGCAAAACCAGACGAGATTCGTAACGATAAAAATGCTAAAGACTACAGAAAGCGAATAAAAATCCTCCGTGACAAGCGGAGCATTAGAAAATCTTTCACACCAGGTCAGAAAGTATTTTTGTTCAATTCTCAAGGGCACGTTTCTCCAACATTCTTAGACAATTTTGACGTATTCAATCTCATCTCAGAGGTCAGATACGATTTTGTAAAATACATCGTATCTGGTAGCTACAACCACCAGAGTTAGTAGCCCATGTTGAGGATTTATAAAGCCAACTCTGAGAAATTGAGAGAGGCATCTACAACATCCAATTGGAGCTTGAGGTAAATTCAATAAGAGGACGATTTTAGTTTGTTTTGTGTGTTTTAATTTTCTTGTTTGTGTGTTCTAGTTTGCTTTGTGTGTTTAAAGTTTGTAACCCCGGTCAAGTGGCAGATAACGGTACTTCGTGACAATCAAGTCAGTCACTTCAGTTTCCCATAATAACTGATATTCTGAGACGAAGGCATGGAAAGAGATGAGATCTTAGCAAAACTTCACAAGCGATTTCCTTCACTTCCTCAGAATGCTCTCCTCACCATTTATAAAGCTCGGTCCGAACGCATGCGATTGCTTATGAAGAATAACATCCCTGCTGACATCCGTTGGTTAATCGAGGCAAAAGTTCGCTTAGCAGGTGAGTTACCTCCCAGATTTATTGCATACATGTCTGGTTGTGGTAAAGAAAATTATGCGAGAAAACGATGAGCTCGAAGACTTTCTATTGCTTGTCATAAATGTGCCAGAATGATATGCAATAAAAAATCATGTTCTTTAGGAATGGTGTCTGATAACAGAGAAGATAAGATTCAATTCATTAGGGATGGCTTGAATAAGGAGTCATTGGATGATATCCTTTTGTCTCTTGAAACGCATCCCAGTGGATACGTCCAACATGCAATGCTTTAGTTATGGCCATTATTCCAGAAAGAATGTGCAAACTATAGTCTCGGGAATCTGACTATAAAAGACCCTGTTTGCTAGTTTGTAAGAAAACTGGATGGGAAGCCTATCCTCGACCCATAAAGGGCGTTCAAGCCGTTTCTGGACGTAAAACCAGAGGAAGATGTGAGCCATAATCACAACTATCTGTAAATATCCTTTTACCTCTCTGTTCTTTTATTTCACTGTTATTTTACTATTTGCATTATTGTTGTTTAATAATTTCATTTACTTTTTCTTTTTACTATTTTCTTTTTGACTTTTGAGCTATGTGCCTTACACATTAATTGACATAATGTCCCATACACAGCTGTAACCAACTGTCACCAAGGTCTTTAAATATGAATTGTTTTTACTGAGCACTCACAAGTTATTTTTGAGCAATATCTTAATGGCAGCTTCTTCTAGTAAACAATTCAAGAACATTTGTGTGCTTTCTGGGTTCCATTATAGCAAACATAAAGAGTTCATGGAGGCAGCCATAGATCTTGGTCTAAGAATAGTAGAGAGAAAATTACACTTGGTGTATGGAGGAGGTGACCGAGGGTTATCCAAAATGGTATCAGAAGCTGCTTTTGTCAGAGGGAGCCAAGTGTTAGGCATCATCCCTCAAATCCTAAAACCTTTGGGTTGTTTGTCTCATTCACCAACTGGAGAGGAGTTAGTCGTCTCAGGTATGCAAGAACGAATAACTGAAATGTTAAATCATGCCGATGCTTTTATTTTCCTTCCAGGCGATCTTACAACTCTTGAGGCACTAATGACATTAGCATCTTGGTCCCATCTGAACATTCATCAGAAACCCATTGGTTTGTTAAATGTCAATAACTTTTATGATGGCTTTCTCGCATTTCTTAACCATGCAATAAAGAATTATTTTATTCCTTCTTCAGTGAAAAACATCTTTATTTGTGCACACACTGCTAATGCGCTACTTGATCTGTTACAAGCTTATCAACCAGAGCCAGATCCCAAGGCTATTGTGTTGGAGTGTTCAAATAATGATGGTAACAGTAGCGGCAATAAGAAGTACAAATTAGATTTAACTCTCCGCTTGTAAATATTTTCTTCTATATTGCAGCACCCAGGTGATGTCTTCTAAACTCTACTTCTTTCCTTTCAAACATTGAGGACAATGTTTCGTTCTGGTTGGGGGAAGGGAATAGTGGACAATTGTGGAATGTTGAACTAACCATGATTAACTTTTTGAATAAAAGATGGCTGAATATGGAGTGTAGTAACTCTAGAAACGCATCTTCTTTTGTAAAAAAAAATAATAATAAAAAAAAATATTCATTTTTCTTTAATTTTTCTGCATGTATGTTTTCTTTTTATGTTTAGAATAGGTTGGGGGGAAATGATTCCAATTAAAAAAAAAAATTTGTGAGTTCTTGATATTGGATAATATGATGACTTTTGAATTTTATTATTTGTATTATCTTTGGTCTTGAGTGATGTTACACCATGTTTACTATTCGACATATTGATGTTGGGGACAAATATGAGTTGCTTGAAAGAATGCACATGTCATAATAAATTCTAAGTGAGTTTTTGAGCCTATTAATTTTTCTTGGAGAGTAACCCTTTTTGCCCATTCTTCATGTAACTTAGCAGTTTATTATTTCATACATGATCTCTAAATTTTCTTTAAGTCAACCCTTTTAAAAAAAAAAGTGTGTGTTACTACATCTAAATGTCCACTTAATTAGTAGATATGGAAGATTATTTAGAGTCCTAAAAGATGATGGAAGGCCATTTTTGACCCGTTTGAGCCTTTCTAGCCATCCCTATTATTTAATATCCATAGTTAGCCCTTTTGAGCCTTTTATTTAAAAAAAAAAAACCTTTTCTTTATTAACTTATCATCTTGACCCACTCCAATTTGAAGTATTACCCGATATCATACAAGTTCCATCCACCTATTCATGTTTGAGAAAAAAAATATAAATAATTATTTTGTTCAATGAAGTTATGCCATATAAAAAAAAAGAAAAAAAGAGAAAAAAAGAGAAAAAAAGAAAAAAAAAGAAAAAAAAGAAAAAAAAAAGAAAGATGTACAATAGTAATAAATAAGCAAAATGTATCCTGTAAAAAGTTCTTGAATTTTTTTCTCAACCATATATATTTTGTTTCCCTATTTTCCTTTCTTTGTTAGCCATGTCCCTAGCCTACGTTACGTCCTAATAAAAGTCCTTCCTGATTTTAGGGAACTATAGTTTAACATAAAAGCTAGTTATATGGGTAATTAAGATGTAGTGATGCATATAAAATTAAAAAACAATAAAAAAATGATGAATACATTGAGTTGACTAATACTTTATTTGAGATCGTATTATTTCTAAGGTATGGGCATATTTTTCATCTTGGTGAGAGTGTGTGATATTTCTTTATTATTTTCTCTTAATTTACCATTCATTGTAGTGACAAAATTTTATTGGGATTAATTTCTTTGTGAGAGTGTCACTACAACCGGTGAGATTTTGGGGTTGGATATGTCATTCTTGAAAGTAGCTTGATTACTATTGCTACAACAAAGGACTGATACATATGGATGGTTGATGTGGGTGTGATATTCCTTTAGACTAGAGATAATGCTTAAACTTTTATTTGATTGTTATCATTAATCTGATTGAATAAACACGTGTGTTTAAAACAAAAAAGATTTTGAATTTTATCTTCGCTTTATTTGCTAGGGACTAGCAATAAGCTGGTTGGGGGGTGTGTTGAGTGTTAAAAAGTGTATATTTATAAAAGAGAAAATTGTCATTTTACACTTTAAATCTCACTAACATTGCTACTTTTATTTATTTAAGTATTTTGTTATTTAATTATATGTGTTTTATTACAATTGTATATTTTATGTATTTTAGGGGTATCATAATCGTTTCACAATAAACGAGTGATCAGACAGCAAAACGGACATCATATTTGGACTCAGGACGGTCGAAAACCTTAAGAAGAGCATTAAAGGAAAAAGTTATTGTTCACATATACGGACCGCTTGTACATACATGCATCGTTTGGCATGATATCTCGCTTCACGACAATCGTTCATGTATACGGACCGATGATGTGGCAACTACCTATGACGTGGCAGTATCTGATTAGACGAATTATGTGGATTGACTGCTTATGTGGCATTGACCGATGACGTGGCGTTGACCGATGATGTGTCACGATCTTATTGGACTAAATTTCTTATGTACTGTAGATCGATGACGTGGCAGCATCTCATTGGAGTAGAAATCGGGTGTACAGTACATGCGCTTACATGGGATTCTTTACTATTCGGTGGCATTCTTGTACAAATGTTGATTTGACGGTTACGCTTGATCGTTGATCGATCGATGACGTGGCGTAATCCTGAGCATCCGAATTGTTTTTAATCCGATGGTTACGATTCACTCAATGTATCTATAAAAAGGGGGCTCTCCCCCGCTAATTTGGCATCCCTAAATTCATTTCTAAGCTTAGATTTCTGAAATTCCTTCTCCTTCTTGTAGTTTCTTTGTATTTTAATAAAATTTCCTTTTTATCCCTAGTTAAAATATAGTAGCTAATTTCTTTTTGAGCTTGGGTTGAAGGTGAAGTCTCAACATGTTCCATGGGCTTAATTTGGTAAATTTACTTTCTCTTCCCCTCTAATATTTGTGGTTGTTTTGACTTTTCGTCGACAAATAATAATAGTCTTGTCTAGTTACAGCCCTGGTTAAACCGGCACACTAGTACAAGGTTATTATTATTTGGCACCATACTTATTGGAGAGTGGTTCATGAGGTGTGGAATCCCCCCTTATGATTTAATTGGTATTAATATGGAATATTTAGCCCATGGAGCATGTTGATGCGGATCCGGATACCCAAGTGCTTTATTATAACAAGTTTTATTCTAAATTATTCCCGTCATTTTAATTCACGATTTAGAATAAAGTTACCATAATTTAATTGTTCTCATTAAAAAAAAAATTAATTCGGCATATAATTAAAATCAACTTCCTCGTGGGATCGACACTCGTCACCATTAATCTATTCTACAATAGATTCGTGCGCTTGCGAGTTCATTAAAATTCGCACAACAGTTAGCGAAACCAATATAGCATAATATACAATGGTACTAATTCCTTTAGGAGCTTAATAAACACTCTTAAATATTGTTCCTTAAAACTATTATATCTATTAAAGTGAGATCTTATTTTTTTAATTCTTTTACCAAGTTAGTTTTCAACTTCAACCTTAAAATCCTTTAACACATCAACGACTATGATTTTGATAAAGTATTATGCAAATTTTATTGGACTTATGAGTGCATTAATCTATTATAGAATAGATTAATAATGACGAGTGTTCATCCCATGAGGAGGTGGATTTTAATTATGTGTTGAATTAATTTTCTAAATATGTGGTTGGAATTATGGTGAAAGTAATTTAATCTATTTTAAAATTAAAGTTAGAATGGTAGAAATAAATTAAAGTAGTAACTATTATAATAAGGCGTTTTGGGTATCTAAATCTGTATAAATATGCACAAGGGCTTAATATTCTTTATTAGTACCAATTAAATCATTAGGAGGATGTCTACTTCTTATGAACCACGCTCTAATTAATAGAGGTTAGCTAAAGCAAAGAAGGAAAAATCCACGGGTGAGATTTTTAAAATCTTCAAACAGGTAAGCGTCAACATCCCTTTGCTTGATACTATAAAACAAGTGCCATTTTATGTCAATTTTCTTAAAGATCTTTGTACTAAAAAGAGAAATATTGATGTTCAAAAGAAGGTATTTTTAACAGAAAATGTTAGTTCCATACTCCAGGATAAAATTCCTTTAAAATGCAAAGACGAAGGCTCCCCCACTATCTCATGTAGTATCGGGAGTCACACAGTTGAGAATGCTTTGTTGGAGTTAAATACTAGTGTTAATCTGTTGTCTTACTCAGTATTTGTAAAATTTATACTAGGAGAATTACACCTAACTCAAGTGGTGTTGTAGCTTATAGATCGATCCACGAAAATACCTCATAGTATTGTGGAGGATGTGCTTATCTAGGTAGATAAGTTTTATTTTCCTGTTGATTTCATTGTAATTGACAGTCAACTAGGGTAGGATTTAAGGAAACACATCCTTATTATCTTGGGTCATCCATTCATGGCAACTGCTGATGCTCACATTCAATGTAGGACTGAAAACATGTAGTTGTCTTTCGGTAATATGACCATAGGATTAAACATCTTCAACATTATCAAACAACCTCATAATACAAATGATGGAATTATTGATGTAGATTTAATTGAAGCATTAGTGGATGATACTTTTCTTTCAAACCTTAGGGATATCCCTTTACAAATATGTTTAACTCATTTTAGTTTGGATTTTGATATTGACAAATTAGTTAAAGAGGTCAATGCCTTACTTAACTTAGCACTATTCATGAACATAAATAAATAGAAGTTAAGAGTTGAATAACTAGCATCATCAGAGAAGAAACTTAGCCTATAATTGGAATCACCACTAAAACTCGAGCTCAAGCCATTACCCAATACTTTGAAATATGCATTCTTAGGAAAAGAAAGTACTGTGTCAGTAATTATTTCATCATCCTTGGATGACAAACAGAAAGGTAAGTTATTGGAGGTTTTAAAAAAACACAAAGGAGTATCATACATACTGGTCCATCTACTGATTATACTATTTTTTCACATGGATTCATTAAATGTAAGAATCCAAAGAACGGTGTAATTTTTAAAGTTAATGATAAAAAAAGTAAGGGCATATCACAAATACCAATCCTGTGGAGAAAACAATGCAAAAGATTCAAAGTGACTTGACATTTTTTTCCTTTTGTTTTCTTTTGGTGATTTAAACTTTTCTTTTCTATTTTTAATTATTTTTTACATGACTTTGTTTGTTTAACTATCAAGTTTTCTCTTATTATTTTTTCTCATGAATATCTCAACTATAAAACGTCTTTTCAACATTCTTAGACAGTTTTGATGTATATAATCTCATCTTAGAGGTTAAATATAATGTTGTAAAATACATTGTATATGAAAGCTACAACTACCAAAGTTAATAGCCCATATTGAGGATTTAGAAAGAGGTCTTAAAGAAATATAGAGAGGCATCTATAATATTCAATCAGAGCTCGAGGTAAATTCAAAAAGAGGACGATGTGAGTTAATATTTTTTTACTTTTTATTTGTCTTTACGTGTGTTGTGTTTTTACTAGATTTTTTTCTTTCTTTCTTCTGTGTGTTATCATTTTTTCACCCCAATTAAGTAG
Organism: Aegle marmelos; assembly: GCA_030449875.1. Taxonomy (NCBI): domain Eukaryota; kingdom Viridiplantae; phylum Streptophyta; class Magnoliopsida; order Sapindales; family Rutaceae; genus Aegle; species Aegle marmelos. The sequence goes on along the minus strand of JASUUL010000046.1, from coordinate 1,734,709 downwards.
TAGATAATGGTACTCTATGATAATCAAGGTCAGTTACTTCAGTTTTCTATAATAACTAATATTTTGAGTTGAAAGCATGGATAGAGACGAGATGTTAGCAAAACTTCACAAGCAATTTCCTTCATTTTCTCAGAATGCTCTCCTTACCCTTTATAAAGCTCGATCCAAATAAATGTGATTGCTTATGAAAAATCATATCCCTGCTGATATCCAATGGATAATTAAAGCCAAACTATAGTTGAAATGTGAGTTACCTCCCAAATTTATTACATGCATGCCTAGTTATGGTAAAGTAAATTATTCAAGAAAATGGAGAGCTTAAAAGCTCTCTAATATTTGTCATAAGTGTGCCTGAATGAGATGCGATAAAAAGTGATGTTCTTTAGGAACACTGTTTGATAACAGGGAAGATAAGATTAAATTCATTATGGATGGCCTGAATAAAGAGTCATTGGATAATATTCTTTTGTCTCTTGAAATGCATCCCAGTGGATACGTCCAAAATGTAATAATTCAGTTATGGCCATTATTCTAGAAAGAATGTGCAAATTATAGTCTCAGGAATTTGACTATAAAGGACCATGTTTGTCAGTTTGTAAGAAAACAAGATAGGAAGTCTATCCTTAACCCATGAAGGGCATTCAAGCAGTTTCTGGACATAAAACCAGAGGAAGATGTGAGCCACAGTTGTAATTACTTGTAAATATCCTTTTATTTCAATGTTGTTTTATTTCATTATTGTTTGATCACTTACATTTTTATCTTTAATAATTTCATGCTATCATTATTTGCTTTGTCTTTTTACTATTTCCTGTTTGACTCTCAAGGCATGTGCTTCACGAGTTATTTGACATAGACATGCTACCTTATTTACAACTGTGAACCATTATCACCAAGATCCTTAAATATGACTTTTTTATTAAGGCACTCAGAAATTATTTTTGAGAAGTATCCAATGGCAGCTATTCTCAATAACGAAATCAAGAATATTTGTGTACTCTCTAGATTTAACAATGGTAAATATAAAGAATTTATTGGGAAAGCCGTAGATCTTAGTCTAAGCATAACAGCTAGGAAACTACACTTGGTTTATGGAGGAGGTGATGGAGGATTATCAAAACTAGCTTCAAAAGCAGCTTATACAAGAAGAACCCAAGTGTTAGGCATCATCCCAATAATCTTGAAACCTTTTAGTTGTTTATCTAACTCACTAACTGGAGAATAGTTAGTTGTTTTAGGTATGTAAGAGAGAATAACTGAAATGCTGAATCATGCTGATGCCTTTATTTTTTTTACCAGGAGATTTTATAACTTTAGAGGCACTAATAACATTAACATCTTAGTCCCATCTGAACATTCATAAAAAACCTATTGATTTGTTAAATGTCAATAACTTTTATGATGGCTTCTTGTAGTTTTTAACCATGCAATAAAAAACTATTTCATTCCTTCCACAGTGAAAAAATCTTTATTTGTGCTTATATTGCTAATAAGCTAGTTGATCTGTTACAAGCTTATAGACCAGAGCCACATCTTGAGACCTTAGTTTTGGGGTGGCTAACCAATGATGGTAGCAGTAGCCGCAGTAAGTAGTATAAATTAGATTTAACTCTCTATTTGTAAATATTTTCTTCTGTGTTGCAGTACCTAGGTAATATCTTCTAATTTCTACTTCTTTCCTTTAAAACACTGAGGACAATATTTCGTTATAGTTAGGGGACGAAAATAGTTTATAATTATGGAATGTCTTAATCTTGGTGAAGTTTTTACTAATTCTTATTGTAGGAACTAACTGTGGTTAACGTTTTACGTCAAATATGGCTGAATATGGAGTGTAGTGACTCTAAAAACACATCTTCTTAGTTTGAAAGTTAAAAAAAAATATTTAATTTTCAGTTATTTTTTTAACTTCATTTTAGTGTGATTTTTTTAATTTTCTCTTTCTAATTTCTCCTTTATAAATATACACTTTCAAAATTTTAAGTTAAAGATGGCTAAATGTAGAATATCATAATTCTAGAAACGCATCTTTTTAGTTTTCTTTTCTTAACCAAATTTTTTTTAAAATATATATTTTGTGATTTTTTTGACATGATAACTTTTAAATTTTAGTATTTGTATTATCTTTACTCTTGAGTTTTATTACACCATGTTTGCTACTCTACATTTAATGTCAGAGACAAAAAAATGAGTTGCTTGAAAGAATATATATTTCATAGTAAATTCCAAGTAACTTCTTGAACCTATCATTTTTCTTGAAGAGTAACCCATTTTGTCTATTATTTATATAGCTTAACAGTTTATTATTTGATGCACGATCTGTAAATTTCTTTTGAGTCAACCTTCTAAAAAAAAAAAAAAATTTTGTGTGTTGCTACATCTGAAAGTTTATTTAACTAGTAGATATGAAAGATTAGTTAATGCCCTAAAAGATGATGGAAATGCCATCTTTGACCTGTTTGAGCCTTTCTAATTATCCTTTTTGTGAAATATCCTTAGTTAATCCTTTTAAAATATTACTCAATTTTATATAAGTTCCATCACCCATTCATGTTTGAGAAAAATATAAATAATTATTTTGTTCAATAAAATTATGCCTTAGTAAAAGAAGAAGAAAAGAGAAAAATCAAAATTTATATATTAGTTTAAAAAAAAAGAAGAAATGTACTCTGTAATCTTAAAAAAAAACTCTATTTTTTCTCAAATATGTATTTTATTTTCTTTTCCTATTTTTCCGTCTTTATTTGCCATGTTACCTATTTTTCCGTCTTTATTTGCCATGTCACTAACCTACGTTACGTCCTAATAAAAGTCCTCCTTAATTTTAGGGAACTATAGTATGAAGTAAAAACTAGTTACATGGGCTAAAAATATATAGTGATCATAAAAAAAAGAAAAAAATATAAATAAATATATTAGTCTGACTCACATTTTGGCTTGAGATCATTTTATTTCTAAGTTGTAAGCACATTTATTTCATCGTGGTGAGAGTGTATGATATTACTTTAATATTTTCTTTCAATTTACCATCCATGGGAGTGACTATTATTATTGGGTTTAATTTCTTTGTGAGAGTATCACTACCAGCGAGATTTCAGGGTATTGACATGTCAATCTTAAAAGCAGCTTGATTATAAAAGCTGTGACAAAGTCCATTGAATTGATTCATGTGGATGGTTGATTTGGGAGTGATATTTCTTAAAGACTAGAGATAATGCTTATACTTTTATTTGATTTACATTATCAAGTTTAATTAAATAAACATGATAGTTCAAAAAAAAAAGTTTTGGGTTTGAATTTGTTTCGCTTAATTTGTTAGAGACTAGCAATAAGCTAGTTGAGAGGTGTGTTCAGTGTTAGAAAATGTATATTTATAAAGGAAAAAATCGTCATTTTACACTTTAAGTTCTACTAACTTCTTTATTTTTATGTATTTAAGTTCCTTCTGAATTTAATTATATGCATTTTATTATCATTTAATCATAGTCATTTCACAATAAATAAGACATCGGATGCCAAAACAAACAGTAAATCTGAATTCAAAACAGTCGAAAACCTTAGGAGGAGCATAAAAGTAAAAATGTGACTGTTCACACATACGTACTGTTCACATGTATGCTACTATTCATGGTACTATTCATGACACTGTTCATAGATAATGTACAATGACGTGGCATTGACCAATGACATGGTGATGACCGATGATTTGGCATCAACCAATGACATGATAGTATTTGATTGGAGAAATGATGTGGCATTAACTGCAAATATAATGTTAATTGATGATGTGGCTTGACTGATGAGGTGTCACAATCTTATTGGATAAAATTGTTTATGTACTATTGACCGATGACATGGCAGTATGTTAGTGGATCAAAAAATATGCGTACGATATATACATATACACAGGATAATAGCCCTGATAATGTGTTCAAATCTATCAGAACTTGTCCTGTGACGCAATCCTGTGCATCCAAATTGTTTTAATTCGATGACCTTGATTTACTTGTTGTATCTATAAAAGGAGGGCTCTTCCCTAATTTGACACCTCTGAGTTTATTTCTTAGCTCCATTTTCTGAAATTCCTTCTCTATCTTGTATTTTCTTTATATTTTAGTAAAATTTTCATTTTATCCCTGGTTCAAATATAAGTAGTTGATTTTTTTCAAATTTGGGTTGAAGGTGAAGTCTCAACATATTTCATGGGCTAAACTAGTAAATTTATTTTATTTTCTTCTCTAATTTTTGTGGATGTTTTGGCTTTTCGTTGATAGATAATAATAACACAGTTATTATTATTTGGCACGATAAACCCTTAGCACCATATTAATTAGAACATGGTTCATGAGGAGTAGATTTCTCCCTAATGATTTAATTGGTATTAATAAGGAATATTAAGGCCTGGAGTATGTTGATGCAGATCCAGATACCGAAGTGCTTTATTATAATAGTTACATTTTTAATTATTTCTGCCATTTTAATTTAAAATTTTCGCCATTTTAATTCAAAATTTAGGATAAATTCACTATAATGACAACTTCACTATAATTTAATTACTCACCTAGATAATTAATTCAATACATAATTAAAATCTACCTTTTTGTGGGATCGACACTCATCACTATTAATCTATTCTATAATAGATTCGTGCACTTATAAATTCAATAAAATTTGCACAATGATTATCAGACATCATTCCTAAAGAACATGGTTTTTTATTGCATATCATTCAATGACTCTTTATTCAAGCCATCCTTAATGAATTGAATCTTATCTTCCTTGTTATCAAACATTAGAGAGCTTTCAAGCTCTTTGTTTTCTTGAATAATTTCTTTTATCACAACTAGGCATGTATACAATAAATTTAGGAGGTAACTCACCTACCAACAACACTTTGGCTTCGAATATCTATCGGATGTCAGTAGGGATGTGACTCTTCATGAGCAATTGCATGTATTCGGATCGAGTTTTATAGATGGTGAGGAGAGCATTCTAAGGAAGTGAATCCATGCCTTCAACTTAGGATGTGAGTTATTATGTGAAATTAAAGTAACTGACATTGATTGTCATAGAGTACTATTATCTGTCGCTTAACTGGGGTGAAAAATGATAACACACTAAAGAAAAAAAAAAGAATCTAGCAAAAACACAACACACGTAAAGGCAAAATAAAAAAATAATAAGACACAATAAAAAAATATTAACTTACCATCGTTCACTTAATGAGTTTATCTTAGGTTCTAGTTGAGTTTTGTAGATTTCACCTTCTATTTCCTAGAGTTGTATTTCTAAATCTTCAACATGGGATACTAACTCTAGTGGTTTTAGCTTCTAAATAGGATATATTTTATAGAATCGTATTTGACTTATGAGATGAGATTATATATGTAAAAAATATTTAGAGAAACGTGTCATTAAGAATTGAACAAAAATAATTTTTGACTAGTGTGAAAGATTTTCTCATACTCCGCTTATCATGAAAGATTTTCATTCACTTTTTATAGTCCTTAGCTTTTTTATCATTATAAATCTCTTTTAATTTTACCCATTGTATCTTTTCTTTAACTAAAGATAAGGTCAATGATGTCTGTATTCTTTTATTTATCATCGGGGAAGGATGAGATGATTTCTGACAATATTTTTTCTTCTCTTAAGAATATAGAATTCAAAGAGTTAGGAGAAGGTTTAAGCTTAATCTTTAGTAGTGATTCTGATAATAGAATGAGATTTTTTCTTAATGGTATCAATTGCTTTATCTTTGTCTTCCATTTATCAATATTCATGCATAGCGATGAATCCAATAAGGTATTAACCTCATCAATCAATCTGTCAATATTAAAATCCAAACCAAAGTGAGGTAAACATGTCAGTAAAGATTCATCACTAAGGTTTAAAGGAAAAGTATAATTAATTAATTCATCAATTAAATTTATATCTATAATTCCATCATCTGTATTATAAGGTTGTTTAAAAATATTTAAAATATTTAGTTTCATGGTCATATTGCCAAATGAAAATTGCATATTTCTAGTTCTATATTGAATGTGAGCATCGGTAGTTGCAAAGAAAAATCGAGCTAGGATAATGGGGACGTGTTTCTTTAAATCTTACACTGGTTGTGTCAATTACAATGAAATCAATAGAAAAATAAAATTTATCTATCTGGATAAGCACATCCTCCATAATACCACGAGGTATTTTCATGGGTCGATCAATAATCTGTAACACCACTGGAGTTGGATATAATTCTCTCAGTCTAAGTTTCACAAACACTGAACAACACAATAAAATGACACTAGCTCCTAAGTCTAACAAAGCATTCTCAATTATGTGGTTTTCTATACTATATGAGATAGTTGGGGAGCCTCAATCTTTGTATTTTAGAGGAATTTTATATTGGAGTATAGAACTAATATTCTATGTTAAAAATGCCTTCTTTTGAACATGAATATTTCTCTTGTTAGTACAAAGATCTTTAAAAAACTTGGCATCTGATGACATTTGTTTTATAGCATCAAGCAAATGGATGTTAACACTTACCTGTTTGAGGATTTTAAAATCTCACTCATGGATTTTTTCTTCTTTGCTTTAGCTAACCTCTAAGGAAATAGGGCTTTAGGAACATACTCTCGTGGGTTGATTTCTTCTTTCTCCTCTGATGATGAGTCCTCAGCATTTACTAGTACAATTTAAGTTGTTTTTATCACTAGTATCTCCACTTTATTATCGATTTGTTTTCCTTTTTGCAGGGTCATGATGGCTTTGACCTCTCCATCTTGTTGAGGTGAAATAGTACTTGCTTCATGCATTGGTTGACTTAGAAATTTACCTTTCTCAAAAGTCATTGCTAGAGTTTGAACTAAAGACGCAAGCTAGCTCACTATCTTCTCAAGGTTTGAAATTAACTGGATCTATGAGTTAAAGCCTGCTCTCATCTCATTTCTTAGTCCATCAATGGTACAGTTTTGTTACTCAATCATAGAGCAAGTAGAATTCTTAAAATTTTGGAATGTATCCTTCGATGGGTCTAGGTTAAGAATAATTTGAGTTATGATATTAAGGTCTGAATGGTAGCTGAGAGGCTTATGGAACTTGAGGAATTGTTTCATTGGTGGAGCTGGAGTTGTTGGTCCATTCTGTTGGAATCCTTAAGACTACGAAAAATTGAGGTGCTCTCTCCATTCAGAGTTATATGTGTTGGAGTAAGGGTTATAGTTTGATGGCTTTCTTATTACACCTATGACATTGGCATCATTTGGGTATCAGTATGGTCATGTGGCTCTATTGATTTAGCAGTTGTTAAAGATACAATTTGTCGAGTAAGTCCTTTAACCATTTCTTTGACTTTTATGATTCCCGAGCTTGAGTCACGAACTTGGACATTATTCACTCCCTTAACTCTTTTGTTGTTTCTAAATGATCGACTCTATTATTGAGAATTATTTGTTTGTTGCTAGAAAAATTTCAAATTTCTGATGTACTTTTGGACATTAGTTCTCCTCCACTTATTGTCATTAGTCATTCTTGTACATGTGACAATAATCCATCCAAAACGTATTAGCATTGGTGTCATTTTTCATATCCATAGTGTGGACATTTCAAGAGTAACATGTTGAATCACTCCCATACTTCAAAAAACTACTCGTCTTCTCTCTAGATAATCTTTAAAATTTCTCTGCGAATAGAATTGGTTTTATGAACTGGAAAGTATATATTTAAAAATTTTTTTTACCATTTGTTCCCATGATGTAATGCTATTAACAGGCAATGTATTAAACCACAAACGAGCTTTATCCTTTAAAAAAAGGGGGAATAGTTTAAGTTTAACATCATCATCTGAAAAATTCTCATATCTAAAAATTTGACAAACAACATAAAAATAATTCAAATAATTATATGGGTCCTTATTTTCTAGATCATAAATTATTGGGAGACAATTTAGCACAGTAGGTTTTAATTCAAAACGCCTAACAACTACATTTAGGTATCATATATGAAATCATAACTAGACTACCCAAGAGGGGGGTGAATTGGGTTTTTAATAATTATGGAAATAAATTGCTCAATCACTGCAAGCAAATTCGAAATAATTGAATAAATAAATAGACAATGATAAATAAATTAAGAGATAGGGAAGAGAAAGCAAACACAATGATTTTTACGTGGTTCGCCTATCCCCGCCTACGTCCACGCCTCCAAGCACTCCAGGCTTGAGGATTCCACTATGCAAGCCTCCAAGGCTTCAACAAATTACAGTTGACTTCCAAGGTGTCAATAGACCTTTACAACAAGAGATTATTCCCAATCTCTTAACTCAAATGTATCTCCACACTTACAGTCACTCAAGGTAAAGGAATACAAATTGATTTATCTCTCATACAATCTTTCAAGGTTACAAGTTAATGCTCAATATGTGAATGAATGAAGTGCAAATCTATTTTAAAGCTTTTTGTAGATGGTAAACTCGTATATAAGCTCAGTAGTTTTATTGTCGTCAGTCTTTGATTTGAATTGGCTGAACATATTTATAGTTGGAGCTGAAAACTAGCCGTTATTCTTTCATCTGACCGAAAAGGGTTTGTCGTTAGTTGTTAATGGTTAGTCGTTTTTCTTTGGTCAATGTTACCGTTGAGCATGATTTCAAATAAATGGTTGACCGTTAAGAATTACCCTTTCGCCGTTATCGTCCAGAAACGTGTAAATAAAACACTCGATCCGTTTTTACTAAACGGTTAAGGATTTACAAAGAATGTCGATTCTGGAACTTATCGGTTAGCCGTTATATATTAACGGTTTACCGTTAAAGTCCAGTATCCTCATAATATAAAGCTCTGTAACCGGTTCCTTTTAACTTTAAAGAATTTTAAAGTGTTGACGATATCGGTTAGCCGTTATATGTTAACGGTTTACCGATTACTTCCAGTATCTCACAAAATGTCTATCGATTAAGGCTTAAGTTGTTAACCTTTTAACTTTGAAGGATCTTAAAGAGTTGACGATATCGGTTAGCCGTTATATGTTAACGGTTTGCCAATTACTTCCAGTATCTCACAAAATGCCTATCGGTTAACCGTTTAATATAATCGGTTAGCTGTTTACACTCAGAATTTCATTTAACTTACAAATTGTTCTAATTCTTCTAAGAAATGTTAAATACGTACCTAGTTTTGACTCTAAAAAAATACTTGAAATTTTGTGAGTCTTAAAACACATTTATTAACTTAAATTCATTGTTTGTTATCATCAAAATCAATTACCAAAATATGTATATGTTAACAATATACATGATATGCTCAAGTTAACTAAGGGACTGAATAATCCTCAAATGTCCTCTCCTATGGTGGTTCTTATTGTTACAAATCTATTTCAATTTTATTTTTAAATGCAATATATTTGTGCATGCAAAGTTTTTTTTTTCCAATTCTAAGTCTTTAGACTTAAGATTAGGTAATTGCGACCTTCGACCATGCAAAAATAAAAAATAAAAAATGCAAAAAAAATGAGAATTAAATTAATAAAAATAAAGAAGATAGAGAATTTACGATACTAATCTTATCATACTGTTATCACTTTACTATGAAATAAACTCAAGTACTTAAAAAAAGAAATAGATTAACTAAAAATAAAATAACTAGGTAAATGAAAAATTACAATGAAAAATGATGTAAAATTAAATTACAGAAATATCACGAAGAGAAAAAGAAAAGAAATTAAATTACAACAATTGCATATTCACTTTTTTTATCTTTTTAATTTAATTTTATTTTTTAATAACAATTTTAAAGTAAAACAACAAAAAAAATACTTAAAAATTTAATTCTATGAATTAATTCCACATATTAATTAAAATAATTAACAAGATAAAATGAAAAAATTACCAAGGAAAATAACTTGAAAACTAAATTACAGAAATTTAAAGAAATTTAAATTATAAAAATTAGATTACATAATTATTATTTTTTAATAATAAAAAATAGAAGAAAATAAAAAACTAAAAAAATTAATTCAACAAATTAAAATAACTTATCTCCTCGGCAACGGTGCTAAAAACTTGTTGTATAAATTTATTGAATCCGCAAGTGTACAAATCTATTGTAGAATTGATTAACAGTGACGAGTGTTGATTCTACGAGGAGGCAGATTTTAATTATCCATCGAATTAGTTTTCTGCAGATTTTAATTATCCATCGAATTATTTTTCTAAGTATGTAGTTGAAATTATAATAAAATTATCCTAAATTTTGAATTGGAATGACGAAAATAATTAAAAATGACAATTATTATAATAAAACACTTGAGTATCAGGATCTATATCAATATGCACCAGGGTTCAATATTCTATTTTAATACCAATTAAATCATAAAAGGAAAATTCATTCCTCATGAACTATGCTCTAATCAATATAGTGCTAAGGGCTTATTATTGTGCAAATTTTATTAAATTCGCAAGCGCACGGATCTATTGTAGAATAGATTAATGGTGACGAGTGTCGATCCCACGAGGAGGTTGATTTTAATAATATGCAGAATTAATTTTCTTTAATGGGTGAATGAATTTGTGATGAAATTGATATAAACTATGCTTAAATTTAAATTACAATGGCAAAAATTAAATTAAACTAAAATCTATTGAAATGACGTGCTTGGGTATCCGGATCTGCATCAACATACTCCATGGACTAAATATTCCATATTTATACCAATTAAATCATAAGGGGAATTCCACACCTCATGAACCACACTCCAATAAATATGGTGCCAAGGGCTTATCGTGCTAAATAATAATAACCTTGTACTAGGGTGCCGGTTTAACCAGGGCAGTATCTAGACAAGACTATTATTATTTGTTGACGAAAAGTCAAAATAATCACAAATATTAAAGGGGAAGACCTTGGTGACAGTTAGTTACAACTGTGTATGAGACATCATGTCAGCGTCAATTAACGTGTAAAGCACATGGCTCAAAAGTAAAAAAGAAAACAGTAAAAAGAGAAAAAAAAGCAAATGAAATTATTAAAAGCAATAATACAAATAGTAAAATAATAGTGAAATAAAAGAACAGAAAAGTAAAAGGATATTTACAGATAGTTGTGATTGTGGCTCATATCTTCCTCTGGTTTTACGTCCAAAAACGGCTTGAACGCCCTCTATGGGTCGAGGATAGGCTTCCCATCTAGTTTTCTTACAAACTGGCAAACAGGGTCTTTTATAGTCAGATTCCCGAGACTATAGTTTGCACATTCTTTCTGGAATAATGGACATAATTGGAGTATTACATTGCGAACATATCCACTGGGATGCGTTTCAAGAGACAAAAGGATATTATCCAATGACTCTTTATTCAAGTCATCCCTAATGAATTAAATGTTATCTACTCTATTATCAGATATCATTCCTAAAGAACATCGCTTTTTATCACATCTCATTCCAGTACACTTATTCAAGAAAAAAATTAATAATAATAGTTAAACTTACACAAACATAATTAAAAACAAAAAAAAATTAAATCACTGAAAGGAAACAGAGAGAAAAAAATGTTAGATCACTTCAATGTTTTGTCCTGTTTTCTCTACATGGTTGGTATTCGTGATATGACTTTACTTTTCTGATCATTAACTTTAAAAATTACACTGTTTCTTGGATTCTTAAATTTAATGGCTCCATATGGAAAAACAGTATGATCAGTAGATGGACCAGACCATCGAAAGTGTAACTTACTTGGAGAAACGTACCGTTGAGATTTGAACAAAAATACTTTCTAACCTGGTGTCAATGATGTTTGTATTCTTTTGTTTGTCATCAGGAGAAGATGAGATGATTTCTGATAATATTTTTTCTTCTTCAAAGAATATAGAATTCAGAAGGTCAAGTGAAGGTTTGAGCTCAATCTCTGGTGGTGATTCTGATGTGGGATGAGATTTTCTTTTAATGGTGCCAATTGTTCCATCCCTATCTTTCATTTATCAATGTCCATGTATGGTGATGAATCCAATAAGGCATTAACCTTATCAATCGATCTGTCAATATTAAAATCTAAACCAAAGTGAGTTAAACATGTCAGTAAAGGATCATCACTAAGGTTTAAAAGAAATGTATGATCAACTAATTCATCAATTAAATCCACATCTATAATTTCATCATCTACACTGTGAGGTTGTTTAGAAATGTTAAAGATATTGAGTTCCATGGTCATATTGCCAAAAGACATTTGCATGTTTCTGATTCTGCATTGAATATGTGTATCGACAGCTGCCAAGAAAGGTTGGCCCAAGATAATGGGGATATGTTTCCTTGAATCCTGCACTGGTTGAGTGTCAATTACGATGAAATCAACAAAAAAATAAAACTTATCTACCTGGATAAGCACGTCCTTCACAATACCACGAGGTATTTTTGTGGACCGATCTCCAAGCTGTAACACCACTGGAGTTGGATGTAATTCATCTAGTCCAAGTTTCACAACTACAGAGTAAGGCAACAGATTTACACTAGCTCCTAAATCTAACAAAGCATTTTCAATTATGTGGTTCCCTATACTACATGAGATAGTGGGCGAGCCTAAATCTTTACATATTAGAGGTATTTTATGTTGGAGTATAAAACTAATATTTTCTGTTAAAAAGGCCTTTTTCTAAACATAAATATTTCTCTTTTTAGTACAAAGGTCTTTAAGAAACTCGGCATATGATGACACTTTTTTTATGGCTTCAAGTAAAGGGATGTTAACACTTACCTGTTTGAAGATTTCAAAAATCTCACCTGTGGATTTTTCTTTCTTCCCTTTAGCTAACCTCTAAGGAAATGAAGCTTTAGGAACATATTCTCGTGGGTTGGTTTCCTCTTTCTTCTCTGATGATGATTCTTCAGTGTTCACAGGTACAATCTGAGTTGATTTTGACATCTCTACTTTTTTGTCGACTTTTTTTCCTTTTCGCAAGGTCATCACTGCTTTGACCTTTCCATGCTGCTGCGGTGAACTGGTACTTATCTCATGCACTCCTTTAGGGTTTGACACTGGTTGACTTGGGAATTTGCCTTTTCAACAGTCATTGCTAGGGTTTGAACTGAAGAGGATTACTCTACATATGCAAGTTTTGATTAGTTTGAACACATTATTAAGGCTATTATCCCTTCTATATGCATGTACCGTATACACATTTTTCTAATCTACTAACATACTACCACATCATCAGTCAATAGTGCATAAACATTTTAATCCAATAAGATTGTAACACCTCATCAGTCAAGCCACATCATCAATCAACGCTACATAATCAGTTAATGTCATACCATTCTTCCAATTAAATGCTACCACGTTATTTGAAAAATAAATATAACATGCTCACGAGTATTCCTAAGTGATGATCTAGTAGTTACACCTCATGAAGGATTACCTAAAGTTAAATTCTGAGAGTGAAAACAAACATATTTTTACTCTTTGAGGAGTGTTTAAGAAGTACATTCTTTTTGCACTATATCTGTTTTTCTTGTCTATCTTTTTAATTTTCATGTGGTGCATCCTCTTGTTTATCTTGTGAAGATTCTTGTTGTAACTCTTTATTTACATCGTGAAATGTAACATGCACTAATTTTTCCAAAACTAAAGTTCTTTTATTATACACTCTATAAGCTTTGTTTGTATTCGAATAACATTAAATTTTGAATCGAATTTATCAAGATTTTTTTTTGTGTTTAAAATAAAACATTTGCATCGAAAAAATTTAAAATAAATAATATTGGGTTTTCTATTTTTCAAAGTTTTTAGAGAGCTTTATTGAAATAAGGTTTGATCAACATACAATTTAAAATATAACAAGTTGTGTTGATAGTTTCGATCCAAAAATATTTTTTGTAAAGAATTTTTATTCAATATGTTCTTAACTATTTCTTGAATAGATCTATTCTTTCTTTCAACAACTTCATTTTATTATGGAGTCCTAAGTGATGAAAACTGATGCTTAATGTTAAAACCATTACAGAAATTTTCAAATGCATAATTTTTAAATTCTCCACCTTTATAAATTTTAATATAAGAAATAAAATAACTTTTTTCTTATTGAAATCTTTTTATAGAAAAATATAAATGCCTCAAAGGTATCATCCTTATTAGCTAAGAACAATATGCATATGAATCTAGAGTAATCATTTATAATCACAAATGCATAATATTTCTCATTTAAACTAATATATTTAGAAGGTCTAAACAAATCCATATACTAATCATAGATCTTATAAGATCAAACTTCATTAAGTACAATGTAATCATGAAACTACATTCTTTATCATCAAAACCTAAGCAAAATATGAGTACATAATAGCAATATATAGATCACAATATTAACATAGTTATAAAAGATTTGGCTATAAAAATGGAACGACAAAAGTACTCTAATGATTATAACAATCAAGCTAAACAAGGATGAGAAAGTTAAGGAAGTGAACATTAAGACATATCAAGGTATGATTGGATTCTTACTTTACTTAATTGCTAGTAAGCTTGATGTTATGTTTAGTGTATACTTATATACTCAATTTCAATCTTGCCTAAAGAGTCCCATTTGCTTATTGTTAAATGAATTTTTTGGCGTTTAAGTGGCACCGTTCATCTTGGCCCTTGATACCTTAGAGGAACACATATAGACTTAATATGTTTTTTTTTTTTATATTGACTTTGCTGGATATAAGGTTGATAGGAAAAGTACTCGTAAAATATGTCATTTTCTTGGTCACTTTTTAGTCTCTTGGTTTAGTAAGAAACAAAATTTTGTAGCACTTTCAACCACTAAGTTAAAATATTACTGCAGGTAGTTGCACAAGCCCTATAGATGAAATAAATTCTTAGAGACTAAGACATTAAATTAGATCATATTCCTATCAATTCTTACAATATAGGTGCTATCAATTTGTCGAAGAATCCCATTCATGATTCTATGACTAAATATATAAAGATTAGAAATGATTTCTTAAAAGATCAAGTTTAAAAAGAAGATTTCTTGATTGAATTTTTTTTATTGAAAAGCAACTCACAGATATCTTTATAAAACCCACATCTTATTAAGATAGGGCATGAGTTTCGAATGATGAATGTTCTATCTTAAATTGTGATTGTTCTTTTGCATAACATTATTAATTGATATAGTTGATATGTTTGCTCATGCTAAATTCATGTTTCATGTATTAAATGGCTTATTGAAAAATTTTAAATCTCAAAATAATTTAAAAATAATCAAATTTTAAGCCAAAAATTAAATTATTGTGCATAATATAGGTTTATTAGCTATCCAAAATTCAATAAGAGGCAAATTGATTTCATATCAGTTTCCACCTCTACCACCATTACCTCAGTAGTTTCTTTCCCTTATACTTGTTTTAGACACACCAACACTTACTGCTTCATGTTATTTTTTTTCTATTTTAGATTGTGAGAATGTTTATAGATGTTTGTTATGATTTTCATTTTATTCTATGTATTTGCTATGGTTGTTTATTATGTTTTTCACTTATGTTTTGGATATTGTGGAACTAATGCGCTTGTCTAGAGTTTTTTATGCTTGATGGAGAGAATATTTTTACTCTTTTTGATAATGAAAGGAGAGATAAAATATGAAAATGTTTGTTATGAAAAATTCATATGCATTCATGCAGGGTGAGCTTTTTAAATCATTTTTTAATCTTGCAATTATTAAAGAGGAGTTTTTATAACTAAATCAAATTTTTATAATGTGCTTTATCATCATAAAAAAGGGGTAAATTGTTAGTTTATATGATTGAAAATTATTGATTTTGATCATAACAAACCACATATTTTTGATAATCAAGGAATAGCATATAATGTTTTTGAAACAAGAAAATGATTTTATGAAATTGGTTGTTTTCAAGTTTATGGTTTAAATTGAAAAGTTTTGAGAATTTTGAAATCAACAAGTATTGTTTTAAAATCCAAAAAATGAACTTATTTGTAAAGTTTTATAAATATTTAAGTCATAATATAATTTTATATCATTGTAGCATTTTGGCAAGTGGCTGATTGGATTTACTAAGCAATAGATTAGCTACAAAGCAAAAACTCTCACAGAAAAAACAACTCATTGGATTCACCAAAGCGACAGACTAATTATAAAGCAAAAACCTTTTGAGTAAAAACAACTAATCAGATTCATAAAAGCAATAAACTGGGTTTGAAAAATATAAATCTTTGATTATAATAGTAACATAAAATAACAAATCGATTGACATAAAGTGAAAAGTCGATTATCACCAGAAAATTAATAATCACTTTTTTGCTTCAACTATAAAATGACTTAAATTAAATTCAAGTTAATAGTAAACAACTACTACTATCATTTAGCATTTTTTTTATAATCTGAGCGTAAAATTTATGTATTCATTTTATTTATTCACACATTGGGCTTTTATTTATAATCAAACACATTGTGTAGGGAAACTTATTTGTAACCATTTATAAAGAGGTCATAAGTGTTAGGATAGACTTAAGTTAAGAGACTAGAGATATTATCCTATTGTAAAGGTCTATTGACACCTTAAAACTCAATTGTAAGAGCTGTTAGAGCCTTAAAGGCTTGCTTATTGAAATTTTTGATTGTTGTGAGCTTGAGGCATAAACATAGGTATGATTGGCCAAACTATATAAGAATCTTATGTTTGCTCTCTCTTACCTTATCTCATTATTTTTCATTGTATATTGATTTGTTTATTTTAGTTTTGGTTACTTTTTTTAAATTACATTAAGTTTTAATTGCTTGATTTTTAAAAATTTAATTTTACCTCTCTCTTGGGTTACTTAGTTGGTGTTTCAAGGCTTAATTTATAAATTAAGAGTAGAATGCACTTCTCCTTTAAAATTTTTAAACAAATCAACAATATCATCATCTTTTACTTGCAACTATGTAAAAAAAGATGGTTTAAGATCTCGTAAATAAGCACAATTTCTTCAAACAACTATTTTATATCAAATCATTCTTTGATTTTATCTTGTCTTTGCTAGATCCTTGAATTTTTTATTGTTTCCACTTATCTAAAGCGTCACTTGTCAACTTAAATGATGTATAAAAGATAACAACATTAGAAGAGACATTTTGAAGGAAATTATCTATTCTCCATGTGTAACACTCTAGGTAAGTCCCACATTGGCAAAACACAAAAGAGGTGCTCAATTTATAAGGGGTGATCGACACCTTAATTGGCAAGAAGCACTTTGAGGTGTATAGGTACCCTAGAAACAAAATTATGTGTGTCTTGTTAAGGCCCAAAGCGAAAAATATCTTGTCAGGTCTGGGTTAGGTCATGATAGATAGTATTAGAGCAGCTTTGTATGTCCTTTCAAGCGACGGTGGGGTAAACCTCACTAAGGACACTGAGTTCTAAGGAAACAGGGTGTATTTAACACCTTGGGTGAATCTCACATTGGCAAAGCATAAGAGAGATGCTAGTTTTATAAGGGGTGATCCACGCCTTAACTGGCAAGACACATTTTAGGGTGTATAGATGCCCTAGAAACAAAATCATAAGGGTCTTATTAACACCCAAGTCGATAATATCTTACTAGATTTTAGTTGGTCGTGACACCATATTTAGTTAAAAATATCATTAGGATTATAAATTATTAGCCTAAATGTTACACATAATATAATTTTGATGATAACAAATATGTGTCCTAATTGTTTTAATTAATAGTATATTTCACATTTTTATTAAGTTCTTGAAGGATAGTATTTATGCAAGTGAATCAAGTGAAATTAATTTCAAGACACTCAATGGACAATAATTCGATCAAGAATAAAGTTTGGATCTCAAAGGACTTATTGTTACTACAAATTCTTATAAAGTCAGTATGATATTTAATTTATGCTTCATTTAGCAGTTTGCAAAGCTCAAGATTTTAGTCAATTAATTATTATTTTTTATTAATCTAATTTTTTTATTATAAATCAATTATTTCATGCATATTAATTGATTTTCTAAATATGGACTAAAATGAAAAGTTTTTATAATTTTTTATTTTAATAAGTATTATTTTAAATGTGAATTTAAGTTTATTTACAAAATCAAAAATATTTTTGGTCATATCATAATTTCATAAAGTTGTGGAAATGAAAAATATTATTTAGATATTCTGTTTACAAAGATTTTTGACATTTTAAGCCATAGCACAATTATAAGAATATATTAGGTAAACTTATAACTTTAGGAACAATAGTACTATAGCAAGTTTAAACTATTCCAAAAATAGATTTATTTGTAAAGTTTTATAAGTTTTTAAGCCATAGCATAATTATAAAAAGTTTTAGATAAAAGTACAATTTCAGGAACAATATTACTGTAGTAAAATTTAAATTTAATAATAACTTCACTATAGTAAACAGCTAACCGCCAAAATATAAAAGCTAACTGCTTTGACATTAGAATTTACCTATAGCGGCTATTTTTCAAGTCAAAACTATATAAATTGGTAAGTGCTAGAAAATGTATATTTATAAAGGAGAAAATCATCATTTTTCACTTCAAGTTCTACTAACTTCTTTACTTTTATGTATTCAAATTTTTTGTGAATTTAATTATGCGTGTTTTATTATAATTAAATATTTTACGTATTTTAGGGGCATCATGGTCATTTTATAGTAAACGAGACATCGGATAACAAAACGAACGACAAATTTGAACTCAGAATGGCCAAAGACCTTCGGAGGAGTATAAAGTAAAAATGTCCATGTTCACATAAATAGAACTGTTCAGATGTACGGTATTGTTCATTACACTATTTATATGTACTGTACAATGACGTGGCATTGACTGATAATGTGGCACTGACCAATGACGTGACAACATTTGATTGGAGAAATGATGTGGCATTGACTGATTATGTGGTGTTGACTGATGAGGTGTCACAATCTTATTGAATAAAAATATTTATGTACTATTGACCGATGACGTAGCAGTATGTTAATGGATCAAAAAAATGTGCGTATGGTATATGCATATATAAGGGATAATAACCCTGATGATGTATTCAAACCAATTAGAGCTTACCACGCGAGGCAATCCTGTGCATCCAAATTGTTTTAATTCGATGGTCATGATTTACTCATTATATCTATAAAAGGAGGGCTCTCCCCCTCCAAATTTAACACCTCTGAGTTCATTTTGTTGCTCCATTATCTGAAATTCTTTCTCCATCTTTTATTTTATTTATATTTTAAAAAAATTTCCTTTTTATCTCTAGTTCAAATATAAGTAGCTAATTTTCTTTCAAGCTTGGTTGAAAGTGAAGTCTCAACATGTTCCATGGGCTTAATTGGTAAATTTATTTTATTTTTCCCTTTAATTTCTATGAATATTTTGACTTTTTGTTGACAGATAGTAATAATAGAGTTATTACTGTTTGGCACGATAAACCTTTAGCACCATATTAATTAAAGTGTGGTTCATGAGGAGTGGATTTCCTTCTCATAATTTAATTGGTATTAATAAGGAATATTGACCCCTGGAGCATGTTAATGCGATCCAGATATCCAAGTACTTTATTATAACAATTGAATTTTTATTAGGGATGGCTTGAATAAAGAGTCATTGGATGATATCCTTTTGTCTCTTAAAACGCATCCCAATGGATACATTAAATGATATTAAATAATCTCCAGTGTGCTTTAATAATTAAAAGCATGTTTGATTCCTTTGCTTTTGCTTTACTTTTGTAAAAAAGTAAATGATTGCTTTTCTTTTGTCTTGTTGTAATAATGTTTGCTTTAGCTTTTGTGAAAAGCTACTTTAAGAAAGTCATGTAATTATTGTGTTTTCCACTGATTAAAGTAGCCCACTGTCACTATTCTTGGTAAGGGTCCTGTCTTATTAAGATTTCTTCCTCCTTACTATATAAAGGGATGGTAATTACCTTGTAATCCGGAATCAAGCTTTCAATAATCAATAAGCTTTTCAAGAATCCAATGTCTCAATTCTAAAACTTCTTTTTTTTCTCTAAATCTAGGGATACAAGAGTTTCTTTAGTCTTAGAAACTGTGGTATGTTCATCTTCTTCTTCAAGCAAGTATGCTTTACACTTTCCTCTTCTAAGGATCCTGTGTATCAAAAAGCTGTTAGCTATTTTTATTATAGAACTTCTAGTGATTATAAGAACCCACCTTAGATAAGAGACCAGAGAGTCCAGAGATCCTCTAGGGTTTTATAGTCAAGAGAATCTAAACCTAGATAACCTCTGGGACCGTTATGGTATCAGAGCCCAACCAACTCCTAGAAGGTGGTATGATTTATGATTCTAGACTTAGAACTCTCCATTCTGAATAATTTAGAGAAAACCTTGTCATCATGACTACAACCTCTTCTACAATTGTGTTTTTATTGTCTAATACTTTTGTTTCTATTTCTTTCACTTTATTTTTACCCAAGAATTGTTCATCTCGTACAACCAGTAAGATAGAAAATCTTGTTTAGTATTTCTATGTCCTTCAGTCTGCCTAGATAAGTGAGTCATTCTTTCTCCTTGTTAGTCCTTTCTAGTTGTATAAAAAAGAAAATACCTTTACCCATAGCATTCGATCCCTCATTTCTACCAGATGTCCCCATCCAAAAGAATACATTCAGTCTTCTAAGTTAGACTAGTGTGCACTCCAGTCTACCAGTGCTGAGCAACATATCACTTTAGAAATTCTAACTAAACTCATTGGTAGTTAGAATAGAGAAAGTTATACCCATCTTCATCTCAGTGGTGTCTGATTGATTTTAACCCTCTATGGTAGAAAAGGGCTTTCTTTTATAGCCTGGATAGCCTTATTAGATATTAGATTTAAACAATATTAGCATGCTATTATCGGTACTATTTTGACTAGTATTCATGCTAGTAGTGTTTTACTCACTTTTTACCCCAACTTTAACTTTTCCTTTAAGATTTAAATCTTCTAACTACCCTCAAAGTCCAAATCCAACTCCAGGGTGCTGAGCAAATCACCTTTGCCAAAATTGCTACCTTACATATCAAATTATGTATAGGTTGCAAAACCATGCTCTTGATCTTTTGAGCCCTCAAACCTCTTTTGAGTCCTTGATGATTTTTGCTGAATCACAAGAAATTTTTACAATCATTCAAATCCCTAGATAAGTTCCCAGAAATGAGTTAATCCAACTGATGCCTCTTGAATGGATCTCAAATTATGAGCTTTTCTATTAAAACACTGAACTTATCCAAACTTTAGAATCTCTGCTCCAAAAATGACCAGATGAATCTATATGTCTGACCTTTAAGCCAGTTCTTTTTGCTCTTGAACCTCCTAGACTTTCTTTCACCCAGTCATCTTTGATTACTCCTGTCAAAACTCTCCAAGAAAATTGCATTCCTATTACTGCCTTCAGCAGTAGTGGATATCCAATTTACCAAGACAAAATCAATAGAGCATTTGCCTTATCCGACATTTCTAAAACACCACACCTTTTTCCCTAAAAATAAATCATATTGAAAATATGTTTTTTGAACAAGATGAGCCCAATGATGATATAGTATTCGCTTTTAAGAATACTGATTATGATTCTCTATCGGTACCTTCTAATGAGATTGGTGATATTTTTGTCATTAATTCTCTAATCCATAATTACAAAGTCCATAAAGCCCAGAACAACTCTACCTCTAAAGATCCATTCCCATTTCATTCATAACAGCCCAAATCCTTCCATTAAAATATCGCAGGCCTATCCTAGTCATAGCTTTCATTAACACTAGCGCACAAAAAAGCATAATCAATCCAGCCATTCTCTCTCCAAACTATTAAAAAAACCATGATGAGTATTTTCGAGCTGCTAATGGAAAATTTTTTCCTATAGGTCTCATTACCAAACATCCAGTTGGTATTCAACTGTTCATAAATAGTTTCATCTGAACTAAGTTAATTAGTTCAGATCTTTTTGATAAAGATCTCCTTGTTGGTTTTGATGTCTTAAACTAAGCCAGTTAAATCCATATTACTCCTTCTGGTCTTAAGTTCAAATCCATGTTCAAACCCTATACTGATACTCTCAAACTCTACAGTTTAACCAACTTTAGTGAACCTTATGCACATATCACAGCCAAGTTTCTAGAGTTTTGCTCAGAATCTCATGAGTTTTTTACCCATCTCTTTTATGGTATCTCCTAGAGGTTATCTAGGTTTAGATCCTTTTGACTATAAACCCTAGAGGATCTCTAGACTTTTTGGTCTCTTATCCAAGGCGGGTTTTTACAATCGCTAGAGGTTCTACAATAAAAATGACTGACGGCTTTCTGATACACAGGATCTTCAAAAGTGACAAGTGTAAGGCATACTTGCTTGAAAAAATAGATGAACAGACCACGATTTCTGAGACTAAGGAGAGTCTCGTATCCCTAGATTTAGAGAAAGAGAAAAGTTTTAGAATTGAGACATTAGATTCTTGAAAAGTTTATTGATTATTAAAAGCTCGATTCTGGATTACAAGGTGATTACCTTCCTTTTATATAGTAGGAAGGAAGGACTCTTGATAAGATAGGACCATTATCAAGAATAGTGATAGTGGGCCACTTTAATTAGTGGAAAACGCAATAATTTCATGACTTTGTTAAAGTAGCTTTTAACAAAAGCTAAAGCAAATATTATTACAACAAGACAAAAGAAAAGCAATTATTCACTTTTTTACATAAGTTAAGTAAAAGCCAAGCAATCATACACACTTTTAATTATTAAAGCACACTGGATATTATTAAGCACATGATCATTCACGAGGAATCACTTTCAATTGAGTAAGTGGAGTCTTCTAGAGAATAGAGACATTTTTCATTCCAGACGAAGCAGTCATCACCATGGATGTCCTCAAAGTGGATCTTTTTTCTTTGTCCTCTGAACTTGGCTGAGTAGGTTTGGGAAAGCATGGCTCTTGGAGGGTTTGGAGGGTTAGGAACCTTTGGGGTAAGAACCAAGACTGAAGGAGCGTAGGGTTCAGGTTTCTATGAAGTAAAAGAGGTTGGTGAGTTTAGATGTTTGTTTGAGGACTTTGGGAGGTCTCTTGGAAAAGTGGGCTGTGGTAATTCTGCTATGATTTTCTAGAGTTCTAAACTCAAGCACATATACTGGGTTGTCAATGTTTGAGTTGTGATTAGGTTAATCGAAGGAGGAGGCAGATCAATAATATCATTTAAAGGAGTAAGTTCTTCCTCAGGATCTTGTGAATCTTAAAATAAAACATCAATGCAATAAGAGCATTTTTCCTTAATGATAATTCCTCTGGACTTAGGCTTGGACTCGGATGAGGGAACTGAAAATTTGATCATATCATGTTGTAGACCTAAAGATGTATGGTGATATCTAGTGATGGAGTGGGGATATGGTTAAGTTCAAAGAGAAACTATCTGAGACTTTTTTTAAGATCCATGTCATTTTTAAGGACGGCTGGATATGGTAAAGTCATTTACTCATGGGCTTGATTTTGTTTCAAGAATAGATTAGTGTCTGGATGCTAGAAATAAGGCCTATGAATAGTAAAGATGGAGGTGGACTGAATTCCTTCATATGCTGGCATATCATTAACATTGTAATACATCAATTGGGCCAACTTCTTCTTGCACCAAGGAATGACAGAGAACCATTCAAAGAATATCCATATTAGAGAAGTAGACCATTCAAGATCTATGAGAATCTTGTAAACTCGAGCAAGAAGAAAAAAGAGTTGTGTGGCATGTAGAACAGTCAGACACCACATGTACCATATCTCATCTTCAGAGAGATCTTTGGAGGGATCAATCTAAAGGCTTATAAGAAATAAGTTTTCTGGATGAAAGCTTGGGAAAAGTGTCGAATCTGGGTAAAAGAGATAGACTTAAAAAAAAAATGTAAAAGGTATTTATAAGCAAAGTCTTGAATCTAGGCTGGTGAAAAAAATTATTTGTTGAGAGGGAAAGTTCTACGAGTAAAGGCAGTTTGAGGCAAAAAGGTTGACATGGCTATGAAAGGAAAAAGAAATGAGAGATTTACAAATAAGGCTTTTAGAGGAGGTTTTCTTGAGAGCATGTCTGGGATTAGATTTTGGTCTTCTTTTATATGCTCAACATGGAAATAAGATATTTTTTTTTGTCAATCTTTTCTAAAAGGATAACACCCCATGCTATATCACTAATATCAGTTTGGAGGATTCTCTGACCATTCACAATAATTTTGAGTGGTAACAGATTTTGTAAGATCTGCTTGAGTTGCTTTATAGCGTAATATGTGCTGTATTCCACTCAGAAGGTTGCTTTTTTAAAAGGAATGACAAGGCAGAAGTATAGTCATTTACATATGGAAAAAAGTCGTGGATGTAATTGACTGTTCCAAAAAACTGTTAAACTTGATGTTTTTTTAGGTTGCTGTCTCTCTGGTCTCTTATCTAAGGTGGGTTCCTATAATCACTAGAGGTTCTACAATAAAAATGGTTAACAGCTTTTTGATACATAGGATCATTAGAAGAGGCAAGTGTAGAGCATACTTGCTTAGAGAAGAAGATGAAAAGACCACAGTTTCTAAGACTGAGGAGACGTTGTATTCCTAGATTTAGAGAAAGAGAGAGGTTTTAGAATTGAGACATTGGATTTTGAAAAGCTTATTGAATATTGAAAGCTCAGTTCTAGATTACAAGGTGATTACCATGCCTTTATATAGTAGGAAGGAAGGAATCTTAGAAAGATAAGACCTTTATCAAGAATAGTTATAGTGGGCCACTTTAATCAGTGGAAAACACAATAATTACATGACTTTGTTAAAGTAGCTTTTGACAAAAGCTAAAGCAAACATTACTACAACAAGATAAAAGAAAAGCAAGCATTTATTTTTTTACAAAAGTAAATCAAAGCAATCATATACGCTTTTAATTATTAAAGTACATTGAATTATTAAAGCACACTAGAGATTGTTGAGCACGTGATCATCATTCACGAGGAGTCACTTTTAGTAGAGTAAGTAGAGTTTTCTAAAGAGGTGAGACATTTTCTATTCCAGATGAAGTAGTCATTGTTGTGCAAATTTTATTGAACTCGCAAGTACACGAATCTATTGTAAAATAGATTAATGGTGACAAATGTCGATCCCACAAAGAGGTGAATTTTAATTATGTGTTGAATTAATTTTCTAAGTGAGTAATTAAATTATGGTAGATTTTATCCTTAATTGTGAATTAAAAATAGCAAAAATAATTAAAAATGTAATTTTTATAATAAAGCACTTGGGTATCTGGATCTGTATTAACATGCTCTAGGGCTCAATATTCCTTATTAATACCAATTAAATCATGAGTAGGAAATCCACTTCTCATGAATCACACTCTAATTAATATATTGTTAAGGGCTTATCGTGCCAAACAGTAATAACTATGTTATTAGTATCTATCAATGAAAAGTCAAAACATCCACAGAAAATAGAGGAAAAAATAAAATAAATTTACCAATTAAGCCCATGGAACATGTTCAGACTTCACCTTCAACCGAAACTTGAAAGGAAATTAGCTACTCATATTTTAACTATAGATAAAAAGGAAATTTTACTAAAATACAATGAAACTACAAGATAGAGAAGGAATTTCAGAAAATGGAGCTAAAAAATAAACTCATGGGTTGTCAAATTAGGGGGGAGTCCTTTTTTTATAGATACAATGAGTAAATCATAGTCATCGAATTCTTGGATGCACAAGATTACGCCATATTACAAGTTTTGATTGGTTTGAATATATCATTAGGACTATTATCCCGTGTATATGCATGTACCGTACACATATTTTTTCAGATCGATTAACATACTGCTACGTCATCGGTCAACAGTGCATAAACATTTTTTTCCAATAAGATTGTGACACGTCATCAGTGAAGCCACATCATCAGTCAATGTCACATCATTCCTCCAATCAAGTACTACCACGTCATTGGTCGATGCTACATCATCAGTCAATGCCACATCATCGATCAATGCTACGTCATCATATAGTACATATAAACAATGTTATAAACAGTGTCATGAGCAGTACCATATATGTGAACAGTGATATTTTTACTTTTATGATCTTTCTAAAGTTTTTGACCATTCTGAGTTTAAATTTACCATCTGTTTTATTATCCAATGTCTTGTTTATCGTGAAATGACTATGATGCCCCTAAAATACGTAAAATACTTAATTATAATGAAACGTGCATGATTAAATTCACAAGAAATTTGAATATATAAAAGTAAATAAGTTAGTAGAAATTAAAGTGAAAAATGATGATTTTCTCCTCTATAAATATACATTTTCTAATACTCAACAGTCATCACCATAGATGTCAGTAAAATGGATCTTTTTCATTTGTCTTCTGAACCTAGATGAGTAAGTTCGAGAAGGTTTGGTTCTTGGAGAGTTTGGAAGGTCAAGAACCTTTGGGGTGGAAACCAGGACTGAAGGAGTATAAGGTTCAGGTTTCCATGATGTAAAGGATATTGGTGGGTATGAATGTTTCTGAGAAGATTCTGAGCGATCATTTGGAAATGTGGGTTGTAGTAAATCAGCTATGACCTTTTCGAGTTTTAAATCTAGACATATATATCAGGTTGACACTGGTTGAGTTGTGATTGGGCTGATTAAAGAAAGAGTTAGGCCAATAATATTTTTGAAGGGAGCAAATTCTTCCTCAGGATCTTGTGAATCCTAAAATAGAACATCAGTGTAATTAGGGCATTCTTCCTTAATGATAATTCCTCTAGACTTAGGCTTGGACCTGGATGAGGGAACTGAAAATTTAATCATGTCATGTTATAGAACTAAAAAAGTATGATGAATTTTAGTGATGGAGTAGGGATATAGTTATGTTCAAAGAGGAACTGTTTGAGACATTTTTCAAGATCTATTTATTCTTAAGAACGCCTAGATGTGGTATAATCATCCACTCATGGGCTTGATTTTGTGTCTAGAATAGATTAGTGTCTGGATGTTGGAAATAGGGCATGTGAACAATAAAGATGGAGGTAAACTAGATTCCTTCATATGCTGGCATATCAATAACATTGTAATACTGCATTAATTAGGCCAACTTCTTTCTGAACCAAGGAAAGAAAGACAACCATTCAAAGAATGTCCATATTAGAGAAGTGACTATTTAGGATCCATAAGAATTTTGTGAACTTGGGTAAGAGGAATAATAAGTTGTGTGGCATATAGAACAATCAAACAATATATGTACCATATCTCATCTTCAAAGAAATCTATGAAGGCCTGTAAAGAATAGGTTTTCTAGTTGAAAGCTTGAGAAAAGTGTCGGATCTAGGTGAAGGAGATAGACTTGCATAAAGAAACGAAAAAGTCTTGAATCTGGACTGGTGAGAAAAACTGTTTGTTAAGAGGGAAAGTTTTACGGATAAGGATAGTTTAAGGCAAAGAGGTTGCCATGGCTATGAAAGGAAAAAGAAATGAGAGATTTACAATTGAGGCTTTTGGAGGAGGTTTTCTTGAAAGCATGTCTGGGATCAGGTTCTGGTTTCTTTTTATATGCTCAACATGAAAATCATATCGAGCAAACCAATCCTTTAACTTGAGTAACATCTTTTCTGGCACAGTATGATTTTTAAAATTGAGCACATTGGAAAAAATAGAGTTATCCATTCTGACAAGAAAGTGACAACCGATAAAATGAAATCATAGACTGTATGATAATGCTATTGTGACTTAGAAAATTATCCACTAGCATAGGAGATAAGATATTTTTTGTTATTAATCTTTTCTAAGAGGATAACACTTTATACTATATCACTAGCATCAGTTTAGAGGATTATCTGACCATCCGTAATAATTTTGAGTAGTGGCAGATTTTACACGATCTACTTGAGTCACTTTATAGTGGCAGTATGTGTTATGTTCCACTCAGAAGGTTGTTTTTTTAAAAGGGAGGACAAGACAGAAGTATAGTCATTTACATGTGGCTAAAAGTCACGGATGTAATTGACTATTCCAAGAAATTGTTGAACTTGACGTTTTCTTAGGTTGCTGTCTGGAAAATGGAGAAGTTTCTGTGCAATATGGTTAACTGGTTGATAATGGCCATTGTTCATAATCATTTTGAGGAATTCGATGTTGGTTGTTCTAATAGTATTTTTCTTTTCTGAGAGTATTATTCCATGTTCCTATAGAATCTCAAAAAATTAATAAGTAATGCAGGTTCTCTATCTGGGTTTCAAAGAAGAGGAGGATATCATCAATATAAATAAAAGCATGATGGAGGATAGGTTGAAAGATGGTGATCATAGATTTCTGAAAAAAGAGAGAGCTGTTTTGAGACCAAAGAGAAAGATAGTCCATTAGAAATAGGTATTCAGAATGCAGAAAACGATCTTATACCATTCTTCTGGTTTGATACTAAGTTGCTAAAAGCCAGATTTTAAATCAAACTTTGAAAAGACCTTCATACTTTTTAATTGGACAAACATTGACTATCAATTAGGCAATAGAAAATTTATATCTTGTAAAAAGATATTGAGTGGTTGATAGTCAATGACAAGTTGCTTCTTCCCGCGAAGAGTTTCTAACCTTTTCTCAACATAAAGGCTTGGCAAGCCTATTGAAAAGTTGTAGGCTTAATAAAGCCTTGGGCTAATAACTGCGAACATTCTTTTTAGGCCAAAGAGAGATTTAAGAATGTCATGCCTGAATGAGTTGCTTTGGTGGGATTGGAATCCTTATTGAGTTTAAAGGGTAAACTATTGAAGAACTTGGGGCTTTTCCATAAAGGAGATGGGTGAAAAAACTTATCATGAGATTCTGGGCAAAACTCTAGAAACTTAGCTGTGATATGTGCATAAGGTTCAGTAGAGTTTGTTAAACTGTAGAGTTTGCGAGTATCAGTATAGGCTTTGAACATAGATTTGAACTTGAGACTAGAAGGAGTCATATGGATTTGACTGACTCAGCTTAAGACATCGAAACCAACAAGGTGACCTTTATTAGGAAGATCTAAACTAATTACCTTAGTCTAGATGACACAATTTGGGAACAATTGAATACCAATAGAATGTTTGGTAATGAGACCTTTAGAAAAGAATTTTCCATCAGCGGCTCGAAAATGCTCATCATGGTTTTTCTAATAATTTGAAGGGAGAATGGCTGGATTGATCATACTTTTTTGTGCACCAGTGTCAATGAAAGCTATGACTGGGATAGGCCTGTGATATTTTAATGGAAGGATTTGAGCTGTTACGAAAGGAATGGGAATGGATCTTTGAAGGTAGAGTTGTTTTGGGCTTTTTGGGCGTTGTGATTGTGGATTAAGAGAATTAATGACAAAAATATCACCAATCTCATTTAAAGGTACGGATAGAGAATCATAATTAGTATTCTCAAGAGTGAAATTGTATCATCATTGGGCTCATCATGTTCAGAAAATAGATCTTCAATCTGATCTATCTCTGAAGAAAAAGGTGGGGTGTTTTGGAGATGTTGGATAGGGTGAACTGCTCTATTGGGCTTGGAAATATGCAGTTGTCATTTGGCAATATAACTATAAAAATAAATATTTTCAACATTGCCAATCAACCTCACAATGTAGATAATGGAATTATAGATATGGATTTAATTGATGAATTAATTGATTATACTTTTCCTTTAAGTCTTAGTGACGACCTTTACTAACATGTTTAACCGTATTTGATTTAGATTTTAGTATTGATAGATCGATTGATCAAGTTAATGTCTTATTGGATTTATTGCTATGCATGGACATTGATAAATGAAAGAACAAGATAGAGCAATTGGCACTATCAAGAGAAAATTTCATCCCATCATCAAAATCACTACCAAAGATTGAATCCAAATCTTCAGCTGACTCTTTGAATTCTACATTCCTTAGGAAAAGAAAAAACATTTTCAGAAATCATCTCATCCTCCCCCGATAATAAACAAAATAATACAGACATCATTGATCTCATCTTTAGTTCAAAAAGGAGAATATAACTAGTAAAACTAGAAGAGATTTGTAACGATAAAAATGCTAAAGATTACAAAAAGTGGATGAAAATCTTTCATGATAAGCGTAGCATGAGAAAATCTTTCACACTAGCTCAGAAAGTATTTTTATTCAATTTTCAATGGCACATTTCTCTGAGTAAGTTATGCTCTTAATGGTTTGGTCCATTTACTGATCATACTATTTTTCCATATGGAGCTATTGAATTTAAGAATTTAAGGAATGGTACAATTTTTAAAGTAAATGGTAGAAAAAGTAAAGTCATATCACGGATACCAACCATATGGAGAAAACAGCGCAATAGACATAAATGACACATTAAATCTAATATATTTTATATTTCTTTTTCATGATTTAACGTTTTGTCATTTTATCATTATTTTCAATAAAGCTCGTTTGTTTAGTAGCTGTAGTTACACTCATCACTTATGAGTACCTTAGTGAGACAAATCTGTTTCAATCACATTAAGTAACTTTTACATGTGAAG
Organism: Aegle marmelos; assembly: GCA_030449875.1. Taxonomy (NCBI): domain Eukaryota; kingdom Viridiplantae; phylum Streptophyta; class Magnoliopsida; order Sapindales; family Rutaceae; genus Aegle; species Aegle marmelos. The sequence continues at coordinate 1,704,241 of JASUUL010000046.1, read as the reverse complement.
TGTTTCCTATGGTTTAATTTTATAAATCACATCTAATTTAAGATCTGCAACCATCAGAGTTAGTATCCCATATTGAAAATCCAGAAAGACAAATTTGAGAAATAGAAGATAGAATCTACGAAACTCAACTAAAACTTAAGATAAACTTATTAAGAGGATGATAGTAAGTTAATAATTTCATATTGTATGTTATTTTTATTTGCCTTTACGTGTGTTATGTTTTTGTTAGATTGTTTTCTTTGGTATGATATCATTTTTTACCCTGGTTAAGTGGCGGATAATGGTACATTGTGATAATGAACATCGGTTAGTTTAGTTTCCCATAATAACTAATATTCTGCCTTGAAGGTATGGACAAAAATGCGATCTTACAAATCTTCACAAGCGATTTCCTTTACTCCTCAGAATGTTCCCCTCACCAACTATAAAGCTCGATCCAAATGTATGCAATTACTTATAAAGAGTAACATCCTTATTAACATTCAATGGATAATTGAAGCTAAAGCGTAATTGGCAGATGAGTTGCCTCCTAAATTTACTGCAGATATGTCTGGTTGTGGTAAAGAAAATTATTCAAGAAAACAAAGAAATCGAAAGCTTTCTAATGTTTGTCATAAGTGTGCCAGAATGAGATACAATAAAAAACTATGTTTTTTAGAAATAGTATCTGATAACAGAGAAGATAAGATTCAATTCATTAGGAATAACTTGAATAAAGAGTCATTTGATGATATTCTTTTATCTCTTGAAATTCTTCCCAGTGGATACGTACAAAATGCAATACTTCAGTTATGGCTATTATTCTAAAAAGAATATGCAAAATATAATCTCGAACATCTGATTGTAAATAAGCTGTTTGTTAATTTGTAAGAAAACTATATAGGAAGCCCATCCTTAACCCATTGAGCGCGTTCAAGCTATTTCTAGACGTAAAACCAGAAGAAGATATGAGCTACAGTTACAGCTACTTGTAAATATCCTTTTATTTCAATGTTGTTTTATTTCACTATTTTTTGATCACTTATATTTTTATCTTTAATAATTTCATGCTATCATTATTTGCCTTTTCTTTTTACTATTTTCTTTTTTACTCTTAAGTCATGTGCTTCACGAGTTATTTGACATAAACATCCTATCTTATTTATAGTTGTGAATTATTATCACCAAGATCATTAAATGTGACATTTGTTTAAGTCACTCGCAAATTACTTTTAAGAAGCATCCAATGACAGTTACTTTCAACAATCAAATTAAGAATATTTATATACTCTCTATATTTAATATGGTAAATATAAAGAATTTACTAAGGTAACCTTAGATCTTGATCGAAATATAGTAGCTAAAAAACTATACTTGGTTTATGAAAGAAGTGATCAAGGATTATCAAAACTGGTTTCAGAAGCCCCTTATATCAGAGGGAGCCAAGTGTTAGGCATCATCCAAACAACCCTAAAACCTTTTGACTGTTTGTCTGTCTCACCAACTGAAAAATTGTTAGTTGTCTCAAGTATGCAAGAGAGAATAACTGAAATGTTGAATTATGCTGATGCTTTTATTTTCTTACTAGGAGATGTTACAACTCTAAAAGTACTAATGACATTAGCATCTTGATCCTATATGAACATTTATAAAAAACCCATTGGTTTGTTAAATGTCAATAATTTTTATAATGGCTCTATCGCATTTCTTAACCATGCAATTAAAAATTATTTCATTCCTTCTATAGTGAAAAAAATCTTTATTTATGCTCACACTACTAATGAGTTACTTGATCTGTTACAAACTTATAAACCAAAACCACATCCCAAGACCTTAGAGTTGGAGTAGCCAACTAATGATGATAGTAGTAGCCACAGTAAGAAGTGCAAATTAGATTTAACTCTCTGCTTGTAAATATTTTCTTATATATTGTAGCACCTAACTGATATCTTCTAATCTCTATTGCTTTTCTTTAAAATATTGAGGACAATATTTCACTCTGGTTGGGGGGAGAGAATAGTTGATAATTATAGAATGTCTCAATTTTAGTGAAGTTTTTACTAATTTTCATTGTAGAAACTAGTTGTGGTTAACTTTTTACATTAAAGATGGCTGAATATAGAGCGTAATAACTCTAGAAACACATCTTCTTAGTTTGAAAAGTTTAAAAAATTTTCAATCAGTTTTTTATCATTAAGCTTTATTTTAAGTGTGATTTTTCTATCTTCTTCTTTCTCATTTCTCTTTTATAAATATATACTTTTAAAATTTTAGGTTCAAGATGGCTGAATGTAAATGTAGTGATTCTAAAAATACATCTTCTTAGTTTTTTAAATAAAAAAATTTTACAGTCTTTTTGACATGATGACTTTCAAATTTTAATATTTATATTATCCTTGGTCTTGAGTTTTGTTACACTATGTTTGCTACTCTACTTATTGATATCAGAGATAAAAATATGAATTGCTTAAAGGAATATACATGTCATAATAAATTCCAAATGAGTTTTTGAACTTACTATTTTTCTTGGAGAGTAATCCTTTTTTCCTATTCTTTATACAGCTTAGCAGTTTATTATTTTATACACAATTTCTAAATATCTTTTGAGTCGACCTTCTACAAAGAATTGTATGTTGCTACGTATGAAAATTTATCTAATTAGTAGATATAGAAGATTATTTAGAACACTAAAAGACGATGGAAAAGCCATCTTTGACCTGTTTGAACTTTTCTAGCTATCGCTTTTGTGAAATATCCTTAGTTAACCCTTTTGTGAAAAGCCATCTTCTTTTTTTTATTAATTTATTATCGCAACTTTGATTTCAAATATTACTCGATGTCATACAAGTTTCATCACCCATTCGTATTTAAAAAAATATAAATAATTATTTTGTTCCATAAATTGTGCCATATTAAAAAAAGAAAAGAAAAAAATTTCATATATATATATAAATGTATGTACGTATTAGTTTAAAAAAATGAGATGTACTCTGTAATATTAGTTTCCCTATCTTCCTTCTTGATTTTCATATATATATATATATATATTAGTTTTCCTATTTTTCCTTTATTATTCACCATGTCCCCAGCCTTTATTATGTCCTAATAAAAGTCCTTCTTGATTTTAGGGAACTATAGTTATATAGGCTGTAAAGATGTAGTGATGCATATATATATATGTGTGTGTGTGTGTATATATATATATATACACATACATATATACATACATACATACATACATACATATAAAAAAATAAATAAATACATTAATCTGACTCACATTTTGGCTTGAGATTGTATTAGTTTTAAGTTGTGGATATATTTATTTCATCTTGGTGAGAGTGTGTGATATTATTTTAATATTTACTCTCAATTTACCATTCATAGGAGTGGCAATTGTTATTGAGTTTAATTTCTTTGTGAAAGTACCCCTATTGGTGAGATTTTGTGGTATTGACATGTCATTCTTAAATCCAACTTGATTATCAGAGTTGTGATAAAGTCTACTGGATTAATTCATGTGAATGGTTGATTTAGGAGTAACATTTCTTAAAGATTGGAGATAATGCTTGTACTTTTATTTGATTGTTATTATAAGTTTGATTAAATAAATGCGATAGTTTAAAAAAAAAGTTTTGGGTTTGAATTTGATTTCACTTAATTTGCTAGGGACTAGTAATAAATTGGTTAAGGGGTTGTTGCATACTAGAAAATGTATATTTATAAAGAAGAAAAATGCCATTTTATACTTCAAGTTCCTCTAACTTCCTTACTTTTATGTATTCAAGTCTTTTGTGATTTTAATTATATGTGTTTTATTATAATTAAGTATTTTATGTATTTTAAGGACATCATGGTTATTTCACAATAAAGGAGATATCGGATAACAAAACGGATAGTAGATCTAAGCTCGGAATGGTCGAAAACCTTAGAAAGAGTATGAAAGTATAAATGTCATTGTTCACATATATGGTATTGTTCATATGTACGATACTATTCATAATACTATTCAAGATACTATTCATATATACTATGCAATGACATAGTATTAACTAATGACGAGACAATATTTGATTGGAAGAATGATATGGCATTGACTAATATACTTGTTCAAATTTATGTTGATAATATTATCTTTAGTTCTATTAATGAGTATTTATTCAAAGAGTTTTCAATATGTATAAGTAAAGAATTTGAGATGAGCATGATCAAAGAGTTAAAGTATTTCTTTGGACTTCAAATCAAATAAAACAATGAGGAAATCTTTATCAATTAAGCTAAAATATATCATAGATTCGCTTAAATGGTTTGATATTGATGACTCCAAAACCAAGAACATCCTAATGAGCACAACAATCAAGCTTAATAAAAATGAAAAAGGTAAAAAAGTTAACATTAAAATATATTGAGGTATGATTGATTTTTTACTTTACTTAACGATAAATAGACCTAATATCATGTTTAGTGTATGTTTGAATGTAAGATTTCAATCATGTCCTAAAGAATCTCATTTACTTGTTGTGAAAAAAATATTCTATTATCTGAGTGGAACCATAGATCTTGGCCTTTGATATCCTAAAGGAATTTATATAGATTTGACTTATTATTTAGATGCTGATTTTACTGGCTATAAGATTGATACAAAAAGTACTAGTAACACTTGTTATTTCTTAGGTCATGCACTTGTTTCATGATTTAGTGTTGAGTATTAGAAAGTGCATATTTATAAAGGAGAAAATCGTCATTTTGCACTTTAAGTCTCACTAACATTGCTACTTTTATTTATTTAACTATTTTATTATTTAATTATATGTGTTTTATTATAATTATGTATTTTATGTATTTTAAGGGCATTACGATCGTTTCACAATGAATAAGTGATCAGACAGCAAAACAGACGTCATATTTGGACTCAGGATGGTCGAAAACCTTAAGAGGAACATTAAAGGAACAAGTCACTGTTCACATATATGGCCTGTTCATACGTACGGTACTGTTTATGGTACTGTTCACGGCACTGTTCATATATACAGACCGATGATATGGCAACTACCTATGACGTGACAGTATCTGATTGGACGAATTATGTGGTATTGACTGCTAATGTGGCATTGACCGATGACGCGGCATCGACCGATGATGTGTCATAATCTTATTGGGCTAAATTTCTTATGTACTATAGATCGATGATGTGGCAGCACCTCAGTAGAGCAAAAATCGTGTGTACAGTATATGTGCATACATAGGATTATTTACCATTCAAACGGTGCTATTGTTCAAACGTTGACTGTTGACTGATGACGTGGCTCAAATCCTGAGTGTTCGAACTATTTTTAATCCGATGGTCACGATTCACTCAATGTATCTATAAAAAGGAGGCTCTCTCCCCCTAATTTGACACCCCTGAATTCATTTTTAAGCTTAGATTTTTGTAATTCCCTCTCTATCTTGTAGTTTCTTTGTATTTTAGTAAAATTTCCTTTTTATCCCTAGTTATAAAATGAGTAGTTGATTTTCTTTTAAGCTTGAGTTGAAGGTGAAGTCTCAACATGTCCTATGAGCTTAATTTGGTAAATTTATTTTCTCTTCCCCTCTAATATTTGTGGTTGTTTTGACTTTTCGTTGACAAATAATAATAGTCTTGTCTAGATATCGCCTTGGTTAAACCGGCACCCTAGTACAAGGTTATTTTTATTTGGCACGATAAGCCCTTGGCACCATATTTATTGGAGCGTGGTTCATGAGGTATGGAATCCCCCCTTATGATTTAATTAATATTAATATGGAATATTTAGCGCATAGAGCATGTTGATGTAGATCTAGATACCCAAGCACGTCATTTCAATAGATTTCAGTTTAATTTAATTCATGTCATTGTAATTTAAATTTAAGCATAGTTTATATTAATTTCACCACAAATTCATTCACCTATTAAAGAAAATTAATTCTTCACATAATTAAAATCAACCTACTCATGGGATCGACACTCGTCACCATTAATCTATTCTACAATAGATTCGTGTGCTTGTGATTCAATAAAATTTGCACAACAAGTTTAACCACCGTTGCTAGGGAGGTAAGTATTTTAATTCGTAGAATTAATTTTTTTTAGTTTTTCTGTTTTCTTGTATTTTTTCCTTATAAAATTAATTATTCTATAATTTAATTTTTGTAATTTAAATTTTTGCAATGTAATTTTATTTTGTGATTTCTTTAATTTTCTGTACTTTAACTTCTGCTTTACCTTTCTTTGTAATTTTTTTATCTTATTAATTTATTTTAATTAAATCGTAGAATTAATTCATAGAATTAATTTTTTAAGCAATTTTTTTTTGTTGTTGCTTCCTTTAAAAAATTAAAAAAATTAAAAAACAAATGAATCTGTAATTTAATTTTTGTAATTTAAATTTCTTTAAATTTCAATAATTCAATTTCTTTGTAATTTCTTTTTTTCCTATAATTTAATTTCTAAGTTATTTTTCTTTGAATTTTTATTTATTTTGTTAATTTATTAATTCATAGAATTAATTTTTATTATTTTTAGTTGTTTTCTTTTAAAATTTTTTTCCTTGAAATTTAATTTCGTTTTCTTTTTCTATTCTTTATATTTCTTTAATTTAATTTCTCATTCTTCATTGTAATTTATTTTATTATTTTAATTGTAGTTAATTTATTTCTTGTATTTTCTTTTTAGTACTTGAGTGCATGTTCATAGTAAAATTGTAATAACGTGATAAGGTTAGTATTATAGTTTCTCCTTTCTCGTTATTTTTTTTTAAATTTGTTCTCATTCTTTTGTATTTTCCATTATTTTTTTATGTATGGTCAAATGTCATAATTATCTAATCTTGAGCCTATAGACCTATAATTGGATTTTTATTTAATTCTTGCTTTTATTCAATTCTTGCTTACACCTAGTCTCAAGTAAGCTGTGCTCCCGATAGTCTGATCTTTTTATTGTTCACACTGTTTTTCCATATAGGGCAATTGAAATTAAGGATCCAATGAATGGTGTCACTTTAAAAGTTAACAATCAAAGATTAAAGCCATATCTCGAATACCAACCGCATGGAGAGGACAGCGAAATGAATTTGAGTGACCCACCTATTTAAATTGAGACTTTTCGTTTCGCTGATTTGATTATTTATTTTCTTTATTTTCTTTCTTTTTATTATTCTTTTGTTGATTAAAATTATTTTTGTTTAAGTGTGTTTATTTAACCGTTTAATTTTTTCTTATCATTTTAATCATGAGACAGTTCCTCTTAAACATTCTTAGACAGTTTCGAAGTATACAATCTTATCTCAGAGGTTAGATACGATTTTGTAAAATACATTATATCTGGCAGCTACAACCACCAGAGTTAGTAGCCCATGTTGAGAACTTAGAAAGAGATCTTACAGAAATTGAAAGAGGCATCTATAACACCCAATTGGAGCTTGAGGTAAATTCAATAAGAGAACAATTTTAATTTATTCTGTGTGTTTTAATTTGTTTTCCTGTTTGTGTGTTTTAGTTTGCTTTGTGTGTTTAAGTTTGTAACCCCGGTCAAGTGGTGGATAATGGTACTCCATGAAAATCAAGTTGGTTACTTCAATTTCCCATAATAACTGATATTTTGAGACGAAGACATGAAAAGAGATGAGATCTTAGTAAAAGTTCACAAGCGATTTCCTTCACTTCTTCAGAATGCCCTCCTTTTAATTTGTAAAACCCGGTCCGAACGCATGCGATTACTTATGAAGAATAACATCCCTGCTGACATCCGTTGTGGTAAAAGAAATTATGCAAGAAAACGACGAGCTCGACAACTTTCTGTTGCTTGTCATAAATGTGTCAGAATGATATGCAATAAAAAAATCATGTTTTTTAGGAATGGTGTCTGATAACAGAGAAGATAAGATTCAATTCATTAGGGATGGCTTGAATAAGGAGTCATTGGATGATATCCTTTTGTCTTTTGAAATGCATCCCAGTGGATACGTCTAAAATGCAATACTCCAGTTATGGCCATTATTCCAGAAAGAATGTGCAAACTATAGTCTCAGAAATTTGACTATAAAAGACCCTGTTTGCCAGTTTGAAGGAAAATTGGATGGGAAGCCTATCCTCGACCCATAAAGGGTGTTCAAGCTGTTTCTGGATGTAAAACCAGAGGAAGATGTGAGCCACAATCGCAACTACTTGTTAATATTTTCTTCTGTATTGCAATGCCCAGGTGATATCTTCTAATCTCTACTTCTTTCCTTTAAAACATTGAGGACAATATTTCGTTCTGGTTGGAGAGAAGGAATAGTTGATAATTTCTCCTTTATAAATGTATGTTTTTAAGTTTTGAAGAAAAAATGACTGAATATGGAGTGTAGTGACTCTAGAAACGTATTTTTTTAAAAAAACAAAAAAATTTTATTTTTCTTTAATTTTTCTACATGTATGTTTCCTTTTTATGTTTAGAATATGTTAAGGGGAAAGAATTTCGTAAAAAAAAAAATTCGTGTGAGTTTTTTTATATTGGATGATATGATGACTTTCGAATTTTAGTATTTGTATTATCTTTGGTCTTGAGTGATGTTACACCATGTTTGCTATTCTACATCTTGATGTTGGGGACAAATATGAGTTGCTTGAAGGAATGCATATGTCATAATAAATTTCAAGTGAGTTTTTGAGGCTATTAATTTTTCTTGGAAAGTAACCCTTTTTGCCCATTCTTCATGTAGTTTAGCAGTTTATTATTTCATATATGATCTCTAGATTTTCTTTGAGTCAACCCTTTAAAAAAAAAAATAATAATAAAATTAAATTAAAAAAAAGTATGCGTGTTATTGCATTTAAATGCCCACCTAATTAGTAGAAATGAAAAATTATTTAGAGTCCTAAAAGATTATGGAAGGCCATTTTTGACCCGTTTGAGCCTTTCTAACCATCCCTATTATGTAATATCCATAATTAGCCCTTTTGAATCCTTTATTTAAAAAAAAAACCTTTTCTTTATTAACTTATCATCGTGACCCACTCTAATTTGGAGTATTACCCGATATCATACAAGTTCCATCCACCTATTCATGTTTGAGAAAAAGGATAAATAATTATTTTATTCATCGAAGTTGTACTCTATAAAAAAATTTCAAACAATAAGAAAAAAGAAAAAAATATACAATAGCAATGAATAAGCAAAATGTGTATTGTAATTTTTAAAAAAATTCTTGAATTTTTTCTCAAACATATATATTTTGTTTCCCTATTTCCCTTTCTTTGTTAGCCTGACCCTAGCCTACGTTACGTCCTAATAAAAGTCTTTCTTGATTTTAGGGAACTATAATCTGAAATAAAAGCTAATTATATGGGTAATTAAGATGTAGTGATGTATATACATAAAAAAAAGAGAAAAAAATGAATACATTGGGTTGACTAATACTTTATTTGAGATCGTATTATTTCTAAGTTATGGGCATATTTTTCATCTTGATGAAAGTGTATGATATTTCTTTATTATTTTCTCTCAATTTACTATTCATTGTAGTGATAAAATTTTATTAGGATTAATTTCTTTGTGAGAGTGTCACTACAACCAGTGAGATTTTGGGGTTGCATATGTCATTCTTGAAAGTGGCCTGATTACTATTACTATAACAAAGTCTGCTGGACTGATGCATATGGATGGTTGATGTGGGTGTGATATTCATTTAGACTGGAAATAATGCTTGTACTTTTATTTGATAGCTATCATTAATTTGATTGAATAAACATGTGTGTGTTTAAAAAAAAAAGTTTTGAATTTTATCTTTGATTTATTTACTAGGGACTAGTAATAAACTAGTTGGGGGGTGTGTTGAGTGTTAGAAAGTGTATATTTATAAAGGAAAAAATTATCATTTTACACTTTAATTCTCACTAATATCGCTACTTTTATTTATATAAGTATTTTGTTATTTAATTAGATGTGTTTTATTATAATTATGTATTTTATGTATTTTAGGGGCATCACAATTGTTTCACAATGAACGAGTGATCAAACAGCAAAACGGACGTCATATTTGGACTCAGGATGATCGAAAACCTTAAGAGGAGCATTAAAGGAAAAAATAATGTTCACATATACGGTACTGTTCATACGTACGGTACTGTTCATTGTACTATTCACGACACTGTTCATATATACGGACCGATGATATGACAATTACCTATGACGTGGCGGTATCAGATTGGACGAATTATGTGGTATTGACTGCTTATGTGGCGTTGACCGATGACGTGGCATCGACCGATGATGTGTCACAATCTTATTGGGCTAAATTTCTTATGTACTATAGATCAATGACGTGGTAGCATCTCAGTTGACCAAAAATCGTGTGTACAGTATATGTGCATACATGAGATTATTTACCATTCAAACGGCGCTACTGTTCAAACGTTGATTGTTGACTGTTGACTGATGACGTGGCGCAATATTGAGTGTCCGAACTGTTTTTAATCCGATGGTTACGATTCACTCAATGTATCTATAAAAAGTGGGCTCTCCCCCCTAATTTGACACCTCTGAATTCATTTTTAAGCTTAGATTTTTGTAATTCCCTCTCTATCTTGTAGTTTTTTTGTATTTTAGTAAAATTTCCTTTTTATCCCTAGTTAAAAAATGAGTAGCTAATTTTCTTTTAAGCTTGGGTTGAAGGCGAAGTCTCAACATGTCCCATGGGCTTAATTTGTTAAATTTTCTTTCTCTTCCCCTCTAATATTTGTGGTTGTTTTGACTTTTCGTCGACAAATAATAATAGTCTTGTTTAGATACAGCCCTAGTTAAACCAGCACCTTAGTACAAGGTTATTATTATGTGGCACGATAAGCCCTGGTACCATATTTATTGGAGCGTGGTTCATGAGGTGTGGAATCCCCCCTTATAATTGGTATTAATATGGAATATTTAGCCCATAGACCATGTTAATGCAGATCCAGATACCCAAGCACGTCATTTCAATAGATTTCAGTTTAATTTAATTCCTACTATTGTAATTTAAATTTAAGCATAGTTTATATTAATTTTACCACAAATTCATTCACCCATCAAAGAAAATTAATTCTGCACATAATTAAAATCAACCTCCTCGTGGGATCGAAACTTGTCACCATTAATCTATTATACAATAGATTTGTGCACTTGCGAGTTCAATAAAATTTGCACAACATTTAGTAAGAAACAAAATCTGATCACACTTTTAGTCAATGAAGTTAAGTACATTGCTGTAAATAGTTGTTATGCACAAGCTCTTTGGATGAAACAAACACTTATAGATTATGGAATTAATCTTGAACAAATTCCTATTAAGTGTGACAATACTAATGCTATAAATCTATCAAAAAATCACATTCAGCTCTCCAAAACCAGGCATATAAAATTTAGAGATCATTTCTTAAAAGATTATATTCAAAAGAGTGATATTGCATTAGAATTTATTTCTATGAAAGAACAACTTGCTGATATTTTTACAAAACTTCTCTGCGAAGAATAACTTTCAAAAATTTGGCATGAACTTTGGATGATGAAATTTTCATATTAATATTTTTAATCATGTTATTAAGACTATTAAAATTATTTGGTGGATATTTGTTAATAACTATATAGTGCCTAAGCCTGATAAATGATAGATTTACTTAAATTTTCAATCCTTGAAAGCTTACTTGTTTCACGATTGTGTAAAGTTTTTGCATGATTAATGAGTTAATTATTTGAATTTTTTATCCTCTAAATGTTAATTATCATGATTCATGCATTCAAATGGCTTTTGACGTGTTTCAACATCACAAAATGGTCTCTGGATTAATGAAACAAAGCCGAAAAACATTGTACACCTGGACAGAGGCTAGGCCGCTAGTCACTTGGTCACGGGTTTTTGCCAAGTTTCCTTTGTTCTTCATTCTCTCTCTCTAAATTACAAACCCACATTTATTTTACCTCAAATCTTCATCATTTATCACTCATTTTCTTGCCAAAATCACTCACTCAGATCATTTCCCAACTATTAAACCTTCATAATTCATCTCTTGTTTCTCTAAATCAAGAAATCAAAACCCAAGCTTATCTATTTCTCTATCTATCATTTTAAGTTATTTTTAATCCATTTTACTCAAACCACAATTATATCTTATCTTAAATTTTGTTTAGAATTAATTTTCTTGGTTCAGAAACACTCATTTCACTCAAAATCTTAGAAATTCAAATTTGGGTATTTAAGCTTATTCTTAATTTCAATCATGGTGAATAATGAGAAATCCAAGGGAAAGCAAGTGGCAAAGAAAAGAAAGGAGCATCATGGAGATAATCCAAAGTTTATAATGACTCATCTCTCGACTATACCTCTTTAAAAATAGTTTCTCGATCTTTTCATTTCAGATAATTTATTACTCCACATTTTGTCAAATTTTGTAATTCGGATAATTTATATATTTGTGATAGATCTTTTAGTGCTTTACTTATTGCTATGGGGTGGCCAAATGTTTTAGTTATTAAGGAACCATATTATAAGAATTTAGTTTAAGTTTTCTATTCTAATATAGTTATCTCTTTACAATCCTCGAATAGAATTGTTGCAAATGCTAGGGGAATTCTTATTAAATTTGATGTTGCAGACTTAAATTAGATTGTTAGAACTCCTATTGAAGGTTAGAGGTGTACACTGCTAGGAGTCAACTTAATTATTTTTGGTATTCTATTGAATGTTCTTAAAAAGATTTGTAGATGTTCTGATTTGTTCTCTAATTTTTGTAAGTCAACATTAAAATCTCAAACCTTATCACTTCAAACAAGAATTCTTCATTATGTTTTTCAACTTATGATAAGTTATAGGGGTGGACATGATGATAAAGTTACCCATTAGATATTAGTTTGTTGGATTGTATTCTTAAGGGTAGGGTGTTAAATATTGAATATATCATCTTTCAACATATGTTGAGTATTTTGAATTTTTCAAAATAGAAACTTCTTTATGGTAGTATTATCACCCATATTCTGAAACACTTTCATCTTCCCTTAATTGAACAAACCTTTATGAGTCCTAAGGAATTAAGAGTTGATGCTATAGCAAATTTGGGATTTGTATATGACAATAATTAGTGGTATAAAAAAGAGAAACTCAAGAAGAAAGTTTCTAAACTTGCTCCTCCAGATCACTAATTCTTTAATAATGTTCTTAACCCAGATGAGCTATCTGATCTCAGTGCTCCATAGCGCTTACATCCTCCATCATTCGAGAGTCTTTCACACTCTAATTTAGCCTATTATAAAGATCTAGTGCAACAATTATTAACTAAAGTACATTCCCTTTTTAGCAGTACAACCAAGTTTAGTCACAGTTTAAGGCCTTTTAGATTTTGTGCATGTCTAAAACACTTGGCTACAAAAGAATTGAAACAAGTAAGAATGAGTGAAATAGCGATAGCACCATTTTGTGGAATTATTGGTTTAGTAATCTTAGAGCATTGATGAGAGATTTCAGGTGAGATAATGTAAAGATAATGACTTGAAGTTTTCAAAAATAAAAGATTTGCACCACAAACTTTTGATTACCCTAATTTTGAGTTATAAAAAGATCACGAAAAAAAAGAAAAGAAAGAAAGATTCGTCATGTTATCACTAAATGATTACGAACTGAAGCTTCCAAAAATAGAATATACACAATCAAATGCTTCTCGTTACCCTAATTTCAAGTTATATAAAGAACATGCACGAAAAAAGATGATAAAGAGCCATTATTGAAAAAAGAATAACAAAGAAGAAGAGAGATTTAAGGGTTATAATAGAGGATTCAAGGAGAACAAGAAGGAAAGATTACAACGATTCAGTGAATACTCACTTCTGAATCTTATTTTCTTGTTTTTATTTATCTATAAGAATGTATTGATGGCTAAAACTATTTTTGTTATTGTTTCATTTGCAAATCATGAACTAACTTTGTTGTGGCTGAGTGTTAAAAAAGCTTAATAGATATTTGATTTATATTTATGTGTTGTGCAACATCTTCTATAGTATTTTATCCTAATTTTATTTATTGTCATTTTTTATTTTGACTGATCACACATTTAGTGGATATTAGCTAAAAAGAAGCCTCAAGAAAGACTAATTTAGTATAATTAATCAAAATGTTACATGATTTTTTATTTGATTTCCTAAGTTGGGTTAATCTCGATTTCGATAGGGTTATGCTTAATCTAAAATTAGTGAAGAATTAGACATAAGGATTCACCTTATAGGACAATTGAAACCAATAATATATAATGCTATAGCTGATATTAGCAAAACAACTGGTCATTATTAGATTATATTTAGATATAAGATATCCAACATACGATAAATAAGGATGCATGGGGGGTTCTACCTATGCTGTGTTTACTAAAGTAGAATCGAAATGAGCTGGAATCAGAATGAAAAGGAATGGGAATGAGCTAGAATGGGAATAGGGAATAAGAATTAGAGTAAGTTTGTAACACTTAACCTTTATAGTTATAACTAAAGTGCTTAAAGTAGGTGTAACATTAAGTATTTGTAGAAACAAATTTCAAATTAAGCATTTTATAAATGTAAAACATAGAAAGCTTGTGACACAACAAAACTATACAAAAGGTTTGTTACACAAAAAACTTGGTTACAAAAGTTAACGATTCTCTCAGTAACATGTCACCAACTAATTCCATAAACAAGCTTGTTCTATTTATCCTTAGATAGAAACACTGTTGAGCCCGTTGTATAATCTAAGGTCTGTTATGTCCATATACACTTTGCCTTGGTTGGGAATTGATGTCAACTTTCCCTACTCAGTTCCTGCAATGTAAGGACTACATGAGCTAATGCCCAATAAATAAATACTTTATGCATGTATTACCTGCCATGCATATGAATGACTTTATAAAATAAGTGCTAAATCTTTTAAATGAAACTTAGAAATATAAAGAATGATGTTAGGGTCCTAGGTTTGCTGTACTACAAGGCCAACATTCCATAACATGCCTTTGGGCTTAATTAATTGATTCGTTAGGCATTACGTATCGCCGTCCCCAATGGATCTCTTTTCTTAACTTAAAGGGCTTGCCCTCTTTATGAACCCTTATCACCTAGTCGTACAACAACCTTTTTTTTTATTCATTAAAATACCTCTTTATCAATCACCCAGAAAATGCATGAGCCCAATGCAACTTATGCTATAGTATATAAATTTTCTAAATATATAATAAAGTAAAATACAAAACTAATTTAAGACAACAACATCTAACATAGGTGGTAGTGCTGTCCATTCAGAAATTAAGAAAATAAAATTATAAGATAGGCAGTAGAGCCGACTATGACATGATAAAATTCTAATGACAAAGCCAAGCCCGAGCTTTTTAATGTAATCTTGAGGCCAGGCCCAAAACCTGACCCTTAAATTGAGGGAAGGGCCAAAGCCCATGGGCTAGGCCAGCCTGGCGATTTTGTTCATCCTAATTATTTTTAAAAATTCAAAGAAAAAAGTTTGAATAATTTAAGTCTTCCTTAATTTTTTTATTTAAATCTTTTGACTATCTTTAATAATTAAAGTTATTTTGAAAAGTTCAGCTTAACTATTTTATTCTCACGACAAAAAAATAGAAATGTGTGATAATGACATAATAATTTAGTACTTATCTTATGACTAGTTATTCTACTATTTTTAAATTGGGTCATATGCAAAACGTAAAAAAAAACACCAAGTAGGCTGTTACAATTTCTATTAATGGCTATAACTTTGGCTTATATGAAGGAATCTATTGGGATTAATTGATGTTAGTTTCAGTCTCATACAAGGATGCAAACATCTCATTCCATATGTATGGTAATGGTATTTTCTTAAATTGTATTAATATCCTTAATAGTAAATTCAATTAGGGTTATCTTAATAATATAAATTCTTAAAAGTATGGTATTTTCTTAAATTGTATTAACATCCTTAGTAGTAAATTCAAAGAGTAAAAATAAACATCATATTTTCGACGGCAGTGTTGACCATGACATTATAAAATAAAAGCATCACTTATTATGTGGCATAGCTGACCATCCAATCAAATATGTACTAAACATTACACTTAGTCTGCATAGCCGGCCATATAAGGATGATATCATGATATAGGCAGTATGACCAGTCATGTGAGGATTTAATAATAATCAATCACACCATAATAATAATCATTATAAGATAAGAGATTATTTAAACTAAACCTAGTATAAGAGAATTATTATTCAAAGCTAATTTTAACATATTGTTCTTACATTACAGTCGAAGTGAAGTGTTACTTATTTATTTTCTTTTATTACCCTAAACTGTCCTTCCTAAACTTGAGAATTTCTCCACTAATGATGCTTTGGCTTAGATTAGAAAAAGATGAGATTTCTAGGGTTTATGGAAAAATGCAAGAGCTAAGGGTATTTATAGGATTTTTTAAGGCCCATAAGTGGCTAAGATTTTGCCACCATATCATTTGATTAATAATAGAGATTTATTTCTCCTTAAATATCTTAGAAATTTATAGAATACTAAAATTTTGCCACCTACCACTTAATTAATGATAGAGATTTATCTTTTTATAAATATCTTAGTAATTTCTAGAATTTATAATATCTCTACAATATTTCTTATTAAATAATTACTTATGTCATTGTTTATGTCATCATTACTTTTAATTATTAATTTATTTCTTTATAAATATCTTAGTAATTTCTAGAATTCCTACTTCTCTACAACATTTCTTGTTATATCATTACTTATGCTATTGCTTATGTCATTATTACTTTTTAAATTATTAATTTATTTCTCCATAAATATCTTAGTAATTCTTAGAATTTCTAATATCTCTACAAAATTACTTATGTCATTATATTATTATACTTTATTATTATTATTATTATAAATGATTAGACTTAGGATATGAAGGAATATTAAAACAAAAGGAAAATGATAAAGAACAAATAATACAATACGTTTCTGCACATTGGAATGAATGTCAAAAACATTATTCTACTATTAAAAAAGAAATTCTATCTATTGTGTTATACATTTCAAAATTTCAAACTGATCTATTAAATCAAAATTTTTACTTAGAATTGATTGCAAAGCTGCAAAACATGTTTTGAAAAAAGATGTTCAAAATATTACTTTAAAACAAATTTTTGCATGATGGCAAGCCATTTTAAGTGTTTTTGATTTTGATATTGAGTTTATTAAAGAAGAGACGAATTCTATCCCTGATTTTCTAACCAAGGAATTTCTCCAAAATAGATAATGCCGCCTGGATGAAAAAACAAAGGGAAAGGGATACTAAAAGACCATGTATCCCAAACTCCTTCTAAAGCATCTCAGTCTTCCCCTCCTAAAGAAAAATTGCTTTCTTCTGCAATACTAATTAAATCCTAGATTGATATGGTAGAGGAAAAAGAAGCAAAAGAAGTCTACTCTAAAGCCATTGCATCTCAAGATCAGGTATGTGAATGGGTAAAATCTATTTATAAATCCCCTGAGCTTATGCTCGCACTACAAGGTTTTTCTCAAAGTCAAATCTCACTTAAAAAAGATGTTTCAAAAGAAAAATCCATTTCCAAAGAAATTTCTAAAGCCTCTTCTCAAAATATAGTTCTTTCTAGTGAAAGCTCATCTTTACAAATTATGCTTTCCTAACCAAAACTTTTAAAGAAAACCTCGGATTGGTTTGATAAAACCCATTTCCAAACATTTTATCTATGAAAGATGGTTTTTACCATACTGACCCTTTTCAAGCAATATTAAAGATTTTTCCATAAGGCTGGTTTTTCAAACTTTGGAATTTAATAAAACCCTAGCCTTATTATCAAAGTATTTTGGAATTTACCGAGTCAGTTAAATTTAAACATTTCTTCCTTAGTGAATCCCATTCTGAGCCTGCCTATTCTACGGCAACCATTTTAAAAGTCTTGAGCCCAAAATAGTGGGGTGATCTACTCTACAAAACCAAAACTTTTCCTTTAAATTTCCAAAGACATATGAACCATTGCCCATTCTTTTCTTATTGGGATTACCAACAGGCCTGGCTCAATACCTTTTTTATTCAAAACCAAAAGAAAACCCATTCATGGTTATTTTCTTTAATTCTAAAATAATCATGCAAAGCCTACCTAATTGGTTCCAGCAATGGTGGAATTATTTTGGGCTAAGCCCATAAATCCTTACCCAAAATGCCATCTACTATTTAAACCTTTTTAAAACTCATTATGTCCCAACAAAATCTAAGAAAAGGTTTTCCCCATTTCTCTATCTCTGTATAAATTTCTTCCTTCTATGGGCATGGATGTAGAACCTTAGGTATCACACCCAAGAAGCCGAAACCATTCTATAAAGAACTTTTAAAGTCAAATAGTGGTCTAAGTTTGATGAACAGTCAAAACTGACTGAAACCACAGTCCAAAAATGGCTTTCTACAAAAGGCCTCTTTATCCCTAGTCTTTCTAATATTAAAGCCTAAAGCATATTCTTGACTCAAAAAACCAAAATCCAATCTCTTCTGGCCGAGGCCAAAACAGAAGAGGAATATTTTAAAGTCATGCAGCAACTCCTTACCTCTCGATCAGAAACATCTATCGCCAGTTTCAGCTCTTCTGATCACGAGGAAATAGAGCCCTTTATTTCTCTAGAAGATGACAACGAAGATGATTGCTTTAGAATCTTTTCTCCTGTAAAGCGTTCCTAGAGACTGTATGTAAAAAAAAAGAGTAATTTCCATTCATTATAATTCATTGTAATTATTATTCTTATTGTAATTTTTTCATTTAAATTTTTCCTCGTAAAATTTTGAATTTTGGAGAACTATCTTCCTTCACTCACTATTCCCAATCACGGGAAAAAAGCTGTGAAGATAAGTATCCATTTTTTCAAGATTAGTGTCCCTACAAAGACTTCTACTGATAAAGACAAAGGAAGGCTATGACTCACCCACTAAAGCAAGATGTCTTCTCCACTTGCTGATTTTTCAGAATTGTTGTCCCCCAACCGACACAAGGCACGGATCCTACCCACGTGAAGATTGCATTATTTTCTTTCTTATGCAAAGAAGAATGAGTATATAGTTCTTATTCACTCTCTAGAGGGGCATTTGTCACCTTTAGTATCTTTCTCTTCATTCTTCTCTCTTTCTCCTCTCCTTTGGAAAATCAGGAACGAGACTTAGAGGACATTGCTCCTGTCTTGTTAATTTTTCCAATATTCTTCAACTTGTAAAATTTCTTTTCTTCCCTTAAAGCATTCAGATTAAAGCAAGTTTACATGTAAGATTTGTAATTTGATTTTATTTCAAAGCTTGTATGTATTTATTATTCAAAGTTTTTAATTAAAGTTTAAAGTTTAAATGTATGCTTAAATTCTGCATTTTAAATTTTTTAAAGCTTTATGATTCGCAGACTGATCTTTATCAAGATCTGCCATAAAACTGTTACGTTCCTCATAAATAAAGAGACTGGATCTCTGACTTCTATTGTATCTTCTCTTCTCCCTCTATTAGTATTAGATCTGCGATCCAATTCTAATACTATCTTTGAACCCCACTTTAATAAATAAAGATAAAATTTGAAAAGACTTGATAAATTTAAACACTACACATATTCCACGATCGTATATATATATATATATATATATATATATATATGTATGTATGTGTGTATATGTGTGTGTGTGTGTGTGTGTGTGTGTGTGTGTGTGTGTGTGTGTGTGTGTGTGTGTTTGTGTGTGTATAATGTGTGTGTATATTTGTGTGTGTGTGTGTAGTACACGCACCATTATTAACAATTATTCAAATACTGATGAGAAAAATAGTAAGCAACAAATTCAAGCATTAAATTCTTCCCTATGTACTCTATTCAAAACACATATTCACCCTAACGTTTAAAGTCACAAACTATTTAAGATTAAAAAACTGTAAAACGAATGCAAAAGATGTTTTATACCTGCAGAACAAGAACTAAAGTGTGGCTCTAATACTATATGTTGACTTAATAATAATGTATATAGGAACATACTATAGATTGTGAACGTAAACACATTACATACCTCTACCTCTAACATTATTGTCCAAGTTAAATTTGAAGAATAATTAAAATCTTCTAGCTCGTTCCTCTATATAGCCTTTAAGCTAGATAGGTAATTCACAAGCAAAAGTTGTCTCTTCTTTTGGGTAAGTGTAACATTCCATCTTTAAAATTGTAACTAAAGTGGTTAAAGCCAGGTGTAACATTAAGTATTTGTAGAAACGATTTCAAAATAAGTATTTTATAAATATTGAACAAAAGGTTTGTTATATAAAACTATATAAAAGAGGTTTGTCACACCAAAAACTTTGTTACAAAAGTCCCAAACTAATTCCATAAACAAGCTTGCTGTATTTATGCCTAGGTAAGAACATAGTTGAGCTCTGTTATGCAACCCAAGGTCCGTTATATCCATATGCACCTTGCCTTGGTTAGGACTTGGCGTCTGCTTTTTCCTACTTAGTTCCTGCAATGTAAGAACTAGTGAGCTAATGCCCAGTAAGTAAACACTTGATGCATGTATTATCTATCATGCACATGAATGACTTTATGACATAAATGCTAAATCTTTTACATGAGAATTTAAAATATAAAGAACAATGTTAGGGCTTTAGGGTTGTTGTACTACAAGGCTAGCATTCTATAACATGCCCTTGGGCTTAAATTAATTGATCCATTGGGCGTTACGTATCCCATCCCCAAAGGATCTCTTTTCTTGCCCTCTTTACGAATGCTTGCCACCTAGTAGTAAGCAACCTTCAAAATTATTAAAATACCTATTTATCAATTCAGTCATAAAATGTATGAGATTAATGCAACTGATGCCACAGCATGTAAATCTTCCAAATATATAATAAAACACAACATGAAACTAATTTAAGATAACCACATCTAACATAGGCGGCAGTGCCGTCCATACAGAAATTTAATGAAATATAATTATAATATAGGTGGCAGGGCCGACTATGTAAAGAGTCATAACAACATCATATTTTAGGCAGCAATGCCGACCATGTAGAGAGTTATACCAACATTATATTTTAGGAGGTAGTGCCGACCATGGCATGATAAAATATGAGCATTACATATTAGATAGCATAGCCGACTATCAAATTAAGTAAGTATTAAGCATAACATCCTAGATGGCATAGCCGGTCATATGAGGATAATATCATGATGTATGCGGCATAGCCAGCCACGTGGGATTTAGTAATAACCAATCACACCACAAAAATAATAATTATAAAATAAGAGATTATTTAAATTGAATCTAGCGTAAGAGAATTATTACTTAAAGCTAATTTAACATATTGTCCTTACATTGTAGTTGAAGTAAAGTGTTACTTACCTGTTTTCTTTGATTCCCCTAAATCTTTCTTCCTAAACTTGAGAATTTCTTCACTAATGATACTTTGACTTAGAATGAAAAAAGATGGGATTTCTAGAGTTTATGAAAAATGCAAGGGCTAAGGGGTATTTATAAAGTTTCCTAAGGCTCATATGTGGCTAGGATTTTGTCACCATATCATTTGATTAATGGTGGAGATTTATTTCTCCATAAATATCTTGGTGATTTCTAGAATGCTAAGATTTTGCCACCTAGCACTTAATTAATGGTGAAGATTTATCTCATTATAAAAATCTTAGTAATTTCTAGAATTTCTAAATCTCTACAACACTTCTTATTACATCATCCCTTATATCATTGCTTATGTCATCATCATTAATTTATCTTCTCATAAATGTCTTAGTAATTTCTAGAATTCCTAATATCTCTACAACATTTCTTGTTGCATCATCACTTATGTCATTGCTTATGTCATCATTAGCTTTAATTATTAATTTATCCTTTTATAAATATCTTTAGAAATTTTTAGATTTTCTAATTTCTCTACAACATTATTTATGTCATTATATTATTATACATTATTATTATTATTATTATTCTTATAACAAATGCTTAAGTGGGTTTGTTAGGTTAATTATATTATATTCAAGTAATAAGATTGTACCTTACAGTAAGCAATGGACCCTTAATATACATAATGGACTTTATTCACTTCACTCTATCAATTAAGTGAGTAAATTATGATTATCTTAATCTTTTAAAAATATGGAACAATTATTCTTATCATCATCTAATCATCTAAATGTGAGTAATCTTAATTATCTGAATACATGAATGTGAGCCACATTAAGAACTTGCATAATACATATTTTGAGATCACTACTTATATTAATTTAATGAAAATGCATGTAACATATATACATGTATACCATGCTAAACGAAATGATGAAACCATTGACAAAGACATAGGAATCAGATCTAAATTTTCGTACCATGGACAAAGACACATGAATTAGATCTACATTCCATTAAATTTACTGTAAGAGAAAAGATAAGTGTATTGACATCTAATTCTAAACTAAATCTTTGACTTTGATACTAAATTACACTTTCTATGGTTTGAAATTTGTATTAAAGCTTCTAATCAAGCATTTTTTTAGGGGGTGGAGTGAAATTACATTACACAAAGCAAAATTTGATAATCTGCTCTTATCTTATGGGCAACCATCGGCTTATCAAGTCAGATATTAGCCAAATCAAACCAACTTGTTGTCTATCAACTGACTATGGTGGCTTAACTCTATAAAATTTTGCCTCGTAAAGATAATTTACACGCAACAGCACAATATAAGAACAAAAAATATAACAATATAACAATAAGAAGTACGCTAGTCTTACCTCGGTGATCTATCTCTTTGCCTTCATTGCAATGCCATTGCCTGTCAAGGGCAATGCTTCACCTAATCCAGTGTTGGACATCACTGGTATGTAGCTATGAGTTGCCACTAAGTACTACATCTTGCCCGTTACACAAGGCCGAGATGATGGGCTTACACTTATTGGCAGGAGCAACAATAATACATGTCCCCTAGATGTTGTTCATGTTGGGAAAATATGTTCTTTAAAAGCATAAGATTTATTTAATTATAATAAATATTTTTTTATTAATAAAATAATTGAGTTATTTTATTCAAATACCTTATTTGTATTAATTTTTTAATAAAGTCCATTTAATCATAATATATTTATTTATGTGATCACTTTGCAGATTTATAGAAGACATAAATACAAGTTATCTTATGATTTAATAAATTGAGTGCACAGTTGATAAATAAAGTTGAGCACTTTAGTTAGATATAAGTTGTAATAAATTTATTGAATGATTTATCTTAATCAAGTATGTATTTATTAGTGTAGTACGACTATATTGAACAGGATCACATATGAGATTTAATTAACTTTATAATGACTGTCAAACTTATTAATTCACATAAGTATTAATTTTACTGTAATCTTAGTCTTGAGTTAGTTATAATTTCATGATTATAGTTGTCATTTAATTTGAGTTACCAGTGGACACGACATATACTTGTACTCAAAATTACCCAGTATCTTGGTGGGAGTAATTATAAGTATTGAAGTTATAGATTAACATATGAAATTTGTACAATACTTCTCTTGATGGGTTTCGGTACTTGGTCGTAGAATTCTCTGGCTAGAGTGTGTTGACATATTTAATATAAAAATAATTATTAAAGAAAACCAGTAAGTATCAAAGAATAAGATGTTATTAAATTGATTGAATAGTTGAGATATCAATCTAATTAACGATGTGCTGCAAAGTATTGTGCAATAAAAAGATCAATATGGCTTAAAACGAATTATTACTCGAGTATACAATTATGAAAGT
Organism: Aegle marmelos; assembly: GCA_030449875.1. Lineage (NCBI taxonomy): Eukaryota > Viridiplantae > Streptophyta > Magnoliopsida > Sapindales > Rutaceae > Aegle > Aegle marmelos. Next base: position 1,680,454 of record JASUUL010000046.1, on the reverse strand, counting down.
CAGTTCCAATCTTATAATAAAATAAAATTAGAACTAAATAATTAAGCTAGCTTAATTACAGACTTAATTATTATAGTCACTATTATATGTTCCTAAATGATCCTTGGGTTAGCTCATTTAGTTGACTATACCACTACTAGACCCAAAAATAAGAATACTAGCATATTAGGTGATAAACCTAAATATAATATGTGTTAAGGCCCTATGTGTTATATTTATGTGTAAATAGGGCCTTTTGATATTTTACTAGGTGTGCCCTAAAGTTGTTATATATTATCTTCACTTTTACGTAAGTGAAGAAGAAATATATTAAATTCAAAATATTTAATATTTTGAATGAGAAAAGGAAAATGAAAACACATTAGGGTTTTTAACTAGGAAATATTATATAAGTGTTCTTTTCTCTAAAAAATGAGACAGATAGCTTTTAAGAAAAAGAGTTATTTGGGAGTAGTGAAACGAACACCTACACGTTTAGTGCAAATCAAACTTGAGTCATAACCTGGAAGATCATTTCACAGCAGATTTCTTACTTCCTGTTGTTTATCTTCTCAGATTATAAAGGTATAATTTTCTAGATTATGAATTTCTTATATATTATATGAGATTAGTCTTAAAAATATTTTGTATAGGAAAAATTATGATTTTTCACTAGTAATTGTTATCAGAGCCATCTCATATTTATATATTAAATATATATATATATATATTTGATTAATATATGAATAAAGTATGTTAGTGGTTTGTCTTAATTCATGTTTAGATTTTCTTTGGTATTTTTCTTTAGATCTATAACAAAGGGGTCATTTTTATCACCATATTTCCCTCTTGATTTAATTACTGCAATAGAAATTCTGTAAACTAAAATTAGCCTAAGAAATTTGTAATTATTGTGCTGCTTTTGTAAATCGTTGGAAATAAGATCGGAGAATGGAGGTTAGAAATTTCATTGAGAGCATCGACCAACACACATTGGATGTGCAACCAGTTGCATGAGCAGCCAACGTGGTCAGCAGGACATGCTGCATGAGCAGCAGCAGGCCACGCACTGCAGGTGCTGCAGCCCGCGTGCTGCAAGTGCAGCCAGCAACCTGTATAGCGAGCATCGGTTGCTGGCTGATGGCATGCATGTTGGCCGAGATTACTTGATGGAGTCCAGCATGGCGGTGACGGGTATAATGGTGTTGGTGATCGGAGAAGACAATGAACAGTGGTTGAATTTGTGTTAGTGGTGGCTGGAGAAAGAAAAACGAAGAAAAAAAAGTTAGAATTTAGGGTTTTAATTGATTTTTATCATTTGGACACTTATAGTTCCTAAGTTTTTCTTTATGGGTAGAAAAATATTAAATTTTATGCATTTATGTCTAAAAGTAATTTGAGGCTTGGTAAATCCTAGATTTAGGTCCATTTGTATTTGGGCTTAATGGATTAAAATACATAGATAAAATTTTAACATATTAAATTTATTTTTTATCTAAAAATTTTTATTTTTGTTTACAAAATAAAATATTTTTATTTTCATTCAAAATTAAAATTGGACCAATAATAAATTTAAAAGACTAATTTATCCTAATCCATCAACAAAGACAAGCTTATAGAAAATAGACATTGACAAAGAGCCTAATGAAGATTAAGGCTTAAGGTTAATCTAATTTTTTATTTTTGTTTTATTTTAGGAAAGCCATAAGTTAAGATTATTTAATTATTTTTCTATATGTTATGTTTTGGATGATAGCATGCCATGATAATATGTCATATAGAATAGGTAGTGTCATTCTATACATGATGATATATGTCATTCATTAATTATAAATATCATTATATTATTTGAAGTTTTGGAAATACTTAATAATATTAGATATCATCTAGGTAATATTATAGGAAGCATGCAATTAACAATATATAATTAATGTGTATTAAAAAAATAATTTTAAAATATTGAGTGGGAAAGGAAAAATTCAAGATAATTTTTTCCACGGGCTCCATTGTTAGTTCAATAATAAAATTATATATATACTTTAACTTCATAATACGGTGATACTCTCTTCGGAGGGTATATATATTAAATATTTTATTCGATGAACTTCTTTAAAGATAAAATTGAAATATTTTTCAATTAATTATTCATCCCAATTGTAACTGTTAATATGAGAAGTACATAAATTGAAACAATGGTTATACACTCAACTAAAATTTGTTATTAACCTTTCCAATGAAGCTCTGTTAACAAATTTAGGCCCAAAAGGATAACAATAGTTATTTGTCATGCCGCCACATGAAAGTTAATAATCGAATGAATAGTTGGGTTTAACAAGTATAGACATGACTTTCTCAATGGATAGCTTGTTAAAATGTTACTAGATTATTGTTGCAATAAAGTAAAATGCTTTTATTGTTTTTTGCATTTTTGTCAATTATTTAAAATTTTTTATCAAATTATTTATGTATGGATGTTTTATTTTTTAGAAATGTCTTCCCTGAGCCTATTTACTATTATTCTGAGTCAAAACGAACTCACTGGAGAGAACTATATAGATTGAAAAAGAAATTTATTTATTGTCCTAACTGTTGAAGATTACGAATATGTTTTAACCCAGTCACGCCCTTCAGTTCTAGCAGAAGATGCTTACAGAAATCAGAAGAAGCTTTATGAGAAATGGCAAACAGCCAATAAAATGGCAAAATGCTATATTTTGCAGACCAAACATCAAAACTTGGAAACCGCCATTGAAATAATGAATATTCTCTAAAAAATGTTTAGGCAGAGTACTTACTTTGTCAGACAAACAGCTCTGAAAGATATTATAAATAATAAAATTGGGAAGGGTACAAGAGTTCGTGATCATGTCCTTAAAATAATAGACTATTTGAATGAGGTTGAGATTTAGGGTGCACAAATCAATGATAACTCAAAGATTGACATGGTGTTAGAATCTTTACCAGAAACATTTAAGGAGTTTAAGGTCAACTATAATGAATAAATGAAACATGACCTCAACAGAATTGATAAATGAACTCATTCTACTAAAGAGATCTATCGTGCTGAGAAATCTCTAGAAAGAATAAATATTGCTGAAAAGGTTCTTCTTCTATACCTAAGTTTAAAGGGAAATGTAAGAAGAAAGTTAAGAAAAAGAAATTACCTATCAAGCAAGATGGCAAACCAAAGGGCAAATGTTTCAACTGTGGACAAAAAGGTCATTGGAAAAAGAATTACCCTAAGATAGTGAAATCAGGTATAGGAAACCGTTTTGTAATTGAGGCTTGTTTAGTTTAGAATCCTAGTGACACTTGGGTGTTGGATTTAAGAGCAACTAAACATATAATTCACTTTATTGGTTTCAGAAAACCAGGAAACTAAGCGAAGGAAGCATCAAGCTGTAGTTAGGGACACGACAGTTCGTGTTAGCAGTCAAGACTAGATCAGTTTTATTAACTTTTAATAATGAGACTTTAGTTTTGAATAATTGTCTTTATGTTTTAAACATTACGAGGAATTTGATTTCAGTAGCATGCTTGTCAAAGCAAGAGTACACTGTAAATTTTAAATCCTCTGTTTCTATTTTTTATAATGAGAAAGTTGTTTATTCTAGTACATTCAGAGATAATTTATATCATATAAGTCTTATAATCTATTCTATTCATGATACAGTAATCAATAATGATGAGCATACACATATATCTAAGAAAAGAAATATTTCTTCCAACTAATATTATCTCTAGTATTTGCATTTAGGTCACACAAACCAAAATAAGATACAGAGAATAATTAAAGATGGTCTCTTGGTTTTATATGAAAATGAATCATTGCAACTCTGTAAATCTTATTTAGAAGGCAAAATAACCAAAAGGCTATTCTCGGCCAAAAGAGTACGTGCAACGGCACTTTTTGAATTGGTATATACAGATGTATATGGATCAATCAATGTACAAACAAGAAGAGGTTATGAGTATTTCATCACTTTCACTGATGATTACTCGAGATACGATTATTTTTATCTAATGCATCATAAGTTTGAAGCTTTTGAGAAATTCAAAGAGTATAAGGCTATGACAGAAAAGTAATTAGACAAAGAGTATAAAAAAATTTTGATCTAATTGAGGTGATGAATTTCTCTCTAGAGATTTCAAAAAAGTATTTAGTTGAAAATAGGATTATTTTTTTAGTTGACTGCCCTAGGGACACTTCAACAAAATGGGTAACTGAAAGAAGAAATAAAACTCTTTTGGATATGGTGAGATTAATGCTTAGTTATTCATCATTACCAATCTCTTTTTGGGGATTAGCACTGGAAACTATTGTTTACCTCTTAAACTTAGTTTCATCTAATTAATGCCTAACACCCTAATAGAATTATAGTCAAGTTGTAAACTAAGTTTATGATATATCCGTGTTTGGGGATGACCAGCGCATGTGTTGAAACCAAAGGCAAACAAAATAGATTCACATTTTGAGGTTTGTATGTTTGTGGGGTATCCCAAAGAGACAAGGGAAAGTTTATTTTATAGTTCTCAAGATAGGAAAGTGATTATGAGCATACATTTCACTTTCCTCGAGGAAGTCTATATGAACAACTTCAAACCTAAGAGTAAGGTGATACTTGAAGAACTATCAAGTGATCAGGTTGATGCTCTACTTTCTATACCTATTATAGAACAGGAAGAATATCAACAATCAGATGATGAACACAAGATTATCCCTAAGCAATAATCCCTTTTAGACCTTCGTCGTAGTGGGAGGATAACTAGATTATCTACGAGATACATATTATTGGAAGAAACCTATAAGGTTATCTCAGATGAATATATATAAGATCCCACTAACTACAATGAAGCTCTAATAGATAGAGATATTGAATTTTAGAAAAAGGCTATGAATTAAGAAATAGAATCTATGTATTTGAATAAGGTCTGAGAACTAATAGAGGCACTAAATGGGATAAAACCTATAAGGTACAAATGGATCCACAAGAGAAAAAGAGGAGTGGATGGAATGATGGATACATTTAAAGCTAGATTAGTAGCCAAAAGATTTACTCAGAAAGAGGGAATCGATTATGAGGAGACTTTTTCTCCAGTTACTATGCTTAAATCCATCAGGCTTCTGCTCGCAATTGTTGCAGTACTATATTATGAAATTTGGCAAATAGATGATAAGACTACTTTTTTTAATAAGCATCTTAAAGAAATCATCTACATACAGCAACCAAATGGATTAACACAAAAAGGCCAAGAACACATGGTATCTATTTATGGATTAAAGCAAGCATCTCAATCATAGAATATTAGATTTGATCAAGAGATTCAATTGTTTAGATTCATTCAGAATATTGATGAACCACATGTGTATAAGAAAATTTAGGAAAAATCTGTAGCCTTTCTAATTTTTTATGTAAACAATATTTTCCTAATTGGAAATGATATAGGAGTGTTGATTACAATAAAGAGGTAGTTAGCAAAACAATTTGATATGAAAGACCTGGGGAGGCAAGTTATATTCTTGGTATTAAATTACTACGAGACCGAGAGAATAAAACTTTAGCCTTGTTTCAAGCAGTCTATATCGATAAAATATTGGCTAGATTTAGATGAAAAATTCTAAGACTGATTTATTACCATTCAGACATGGAGTTGTATTCTCTAAAGATCAATCACCCAAAACATCTGAAGAGATAAAGAAAATGAGACAAATTCTTTATGTAAAAGCTGTGGGAAGTTGCTATGCTTTGCACTAGGCAGACATCTATTTTACAGTAAGAATGGTTAATAGATATCAGTCTAATCCTGGACTTGAACACTGGACTACAGTCAAGCATATAATGAAGTATTTGAAAAGAACTAAAAATTATATGTTTGTGTATTCTAGTGATGAACTTATTCAAGTGAGTTATACTGATTATGACTTTATGTCAGATAAGGATTCCAAATAATTAATGTCCGGCTATGTATTTACATTAGGAAGTGGAGCTATTAGTTGGAGGAGTGTGAAACAATCTTGTATTGCAGACTCCACAACTAAAGCTGAATATATGGCTATATCTGAAGTTGCAAAAAAAGCTGTATGGCTCCGCAAGTTCCTACATGATCTTAAGGTGGTTCCTACTGTAACTGCATCTCTTAAACTATTTTATGATAATAGTGGTACAGTAGCTCAATCTAAAAAGCCGAGGAACTACAAGAAACAAAAACATGTTGAGAGAAAGTATTATCTTATAAGGGATTTAATACAGAGAGGTGATGTGGAGGTTATTCAGATTGCATCACAATAAAACTTGACACATGCTTTGATGAAGGCCATGCCTGAAAAATTCTTTGACTTGCACTTAGAATCCATGGGCATGCATGAGATCCCAAATATGCTTTAAGAGCTAGTAAGATATTATTGGAAAAATATGCTCTTTAAAAGCATATAGGTTTATTTAATTGTAATAAATATTTTTTCTAATTAATAAAATAATTAAGGTATTTTATTCAAATATCTCATTTGCATTAATTTTTGAGTAAAGTCCATTTAGTCATACTATATTTATCTATGTGATCACTATATGGATTCACAGAAGACATAAATATAAGTTATCTTATGATTTAATAAATTAAATTCGCAGTTTATAAATAAAGTTGGGCACTTTATTTAGGTATAAACTTTAATAAATTCATTGAATGATTTGTCTTAATCATGTATGAATTTATTAGTGTAGTATGACATATGAGATTTAATTAACTTTACAATAACTATCAAACTTATTAAATCTCATAGGCATTGATTTTACTGTAATCTTAATCTTGAGTTAATTATAATTTCATGATTATAGTTGTCATTCCATTTGAGTTATCAATGGGTACGACACATACTTGTATTTAAGATTACTTAGTATCTTGGTGGGAGCAATTATAAGTAAAGAAGTTATAAATTAACAATATGGAATTTGTACAATACATCTCTTGATGGGTTTTCGTACTTGATCATAAAATTCTCTGGCCAGAGTGTGTCGACATATTTAATATGTAGAAAATAATCATTAGAGAAAACCAGTAAGTATCAAGATATAAGATTTTATTAAATTGATTAGAAAGTTGAAATATCAATTTAATTAACGATGTGGTGCAAAGGATTATGCAATAAAGAGATCAATATGGCTTGGAATGAATTATTATTAGAGCATAATATTATTGAGGTCAGTTCTAATCTTATAGTGGAATAAAAATAGAATTAAATAATTAACCTAGTTTAATTACAGGCTTAATTATTGCAGCTACTATTGTATATTTCCAAATAATCTTTGGGTTGACTCATTTAATTGACTACACCACTACCAGACTAAAAAATAAGAATACTGACATATTATATGATAAACCTAAATATAATATTTGTTAAAGCTCTATATGATATTTTTATGTGTAAATAGGACCTTGTGATATTTTTATGTGTAAATAGGACCTTGTGATATTTTATAAGCTGAGCCTCAAAGTTGTTACACATTATCTCCATTTTTGCGTAAGTAGAGAGGAAATATATTAAATTCAAAATATTTAATATTTTGAATTAGAAAAGAAAAAGGAAAACACATGTTAGGGTTTTTAACTAAAAAATATTATATAAGTGTTCTTTTCTCTAAAAAACAGAAGCAGATGGCTTTTGAGAAAGACAGTTATTTGGAAGTAGTGAAACGAACGCCTATACATTTAGTGCAGATCAAATTTAAGTCATAGTCTGGAAGATCATTTGGCAACAAATTTATTACTTCCTATTGTTCATCTTCTCAGATTATAGAGGTATGATTTTCTAGATTATAAATTTCTTATATATTATATAAGATCTGTCCTAAAAATATTTTTTATGGGAAAAATTATGATTTTTCACCAACAGTTCAAGTGCAACACGCATTTAAAAATGGTTTGTAAATAACATTTTTACCATTAACCCTTAAAAAGCATCGTTTGAGAGTCCACAGACTTAAATATCAAATTTTCCGCTGCAACAAGTTGTGGGCAATCGACAATGTGGAAGCTTGACAATTTTGATGCGGCATTGAGGCAGTGGCTTGTGAAGATTGGGGGAGTTGAAGGCAATCTCAGCCCTAGAAGCATGTGAAATTGGTTTTAGATTGAGAATTTTTATGGTGATTCCAAGCTTGTTTTCTGTCCTTTGGTTTGTAATTTCTACAGAGGTTTGTGTAGAGATGTTGGCATTTTTATTAATGGTGGGGTGCAGCAACTGCCTTTGAGTGATGTTCCATTCAAATTTGTGTTTAGAAAGGTTTGAAGATCGAGCACTTGAGAGCTTAACAAATGCTTCGAGTTAGTTATAAAGCTTTATAATGCTTTGTTGATCACTTCAACAAATGCCGAACACCTCAACAAATGCTTCAGTATAAAATTAAAGTTCGTCTTATTTTAAAGTTATACGTATGCTTTGATAAATGAATAATGTTGTAATAATAAAAGTCACATTTATTAGATTTTTTAATTGAATGTTGTTGGATCCTTAATCTAATGTTAGACTCATATGTTAATAATTATATGTTACAAACTATCATATAAGATTAAGCATAATTAAAAGTGATCTATTAAAATTTTCGGTATTATGATTTTTAATGTATCTAATGGGATGTAAACTTTTAATGTGTAGAGACCTAATGATATTCTAATTCTATTATAGGAAAATTTAGGTATACTAAATTACAATTAGAAAATATTATCTATATAAGTGGTTATAGTCCTTAGGTTACACATGTTTTTTCTATTCTTTCTAATATCTCATCATTAGAGAGAAAGCCTAGAGAAAGTTTAAAGAATTCTTTAAGAGAACATGTAGATCTAGAAGGCTGACCTCACCACTTTAGAGAATAATTAAGTGTTATAGATTCAGGTACCCTTCCACTTATGTTATTATTGATTCTTGATGATACAACATAAATATTCTTGAGTATAGGTAGTGGTTTCCACCAAATTTTTTTTGTCCTAACAGCATTGATATGACATGTTTACGAATAATAAAACTTTTCTTCATGTTGATATTTTGGTTCATCACTTTCCTTATTAGAGCCTACAATTTTGTAATTAAACATAATGCTTAATTGGTGGCAATAATGTTCATCATAGCCTTTTCTTTAAAAAAAAAACCACTATTTTAGGAACTAAATTCTCATTTTTTGTTATTTTTAGATGTTCAAAAAATTTAAGAAACTTTTATTTATTTATACAATAACAGAACGTAGATTTCCCCTTCTGTCAATGTTATGAAACGAATCTATTGTAGAATAGATTAACGGTGACGAGTGTCGATTCCATGAGGAGGTTGATTTTAATTATGTGTGAATTAATTTTCTTTAATGGGTGAATAAATTTGCAGTGAAATTGATGTAAATTATGCTTGAATTTAAATTATAATGACAAGAACTAAATTGAACTGGAATCTATTGAAATGACGTGCTTGGATATCCGGATCTGCATCAACATGCTCCATGAGCTAAATATTCCATATTAATGCCAATTAAATCATAAAAGAAGGATTCCACACTCATGAACCACGCTTAAATATATATGACACTAAGTGCTTATCGTGCCAAATAATAATAACCTTGTATCAGGGTGCTGGATTAACCAGGGCAGTATCTAGACAATACTATTATTATTTATCGATGAAAAATCAAAAAAAACTACAAATATTAGAGAGGAAGAGAAAGTAAATTTACTAAATTAAGTCAATGTGACATGTTCAGACTTCACTTTCAACCTAAGCTTAAAAGAAAATTAACTACTCATTTTTTAACTAGAGGTAAAATGGAAATTTATTAAAATATATAGAAAATAAAAAGAAGGAGAAGGAATTACAAAAATCTATGCTTAAAAATGAATTCAGGGATATCAAATTAGGGGGGGAGAACCCCTCTTTTATAGATACATTGAGTGAATCGCGACCATCGGATTAAAAATAGTTCGGACATTAGGATTGCGCCACATCATCAATCAACAGTCAACAGTTAACGTTTAAACAGTAACACAGTTTGACCACAGTTTGTACAGTAACACGGTTTTGCACAGTAATACTATTTAAATAATAAATAATCCCATGTATGTGCATGTAACGTACACATGATTTTTGCTCCACTGAAATGCTGCCACATCATCGATCCACAGTACGTAAGAAATTTAGCCTAATAAGATCGTGACACATCATCGGTCAATGCCCCATAAGCAGTCAATGCCACATAATTCGTCCAATCAAATACTGCCACGTCATATGTAGATGCCACGTTATTGATCGATGCCACATCATCAGTCTGTATATATGAACAATATCTTGAATAGTATCATAAATAGTACTATACGTATGAATAGTACCGTATATTTGAACAGTAATATTTTTTTTTTTATACTTCTCCTAAGGTTTTAGACTATCTTGAGTCCAAATATGATGTCTGTTTTGTTGTTTGATCACTCGTTCATTGTGAAACGATCTTGATGCCCCTAAAATTCATAAAATACATAATTATAATAAAACACACATAATTGAACAACAAAAGTAGCAATGTTAGAGAGAGTTAAAGTGTAAAATAATGATTTTCTCTTTTATAAATATACAATTTCTAATACTCAATAGTCAATTCAAAGCTTAGCACTTTATTTTGAAATAAAATTATGATTCCTTCCTTCCGAAGGAATTCATATACAAAATTTATATTTGTTTAATTAAGGCTCTCCGTTAACTTTTCAATTAACTTTATAATTTTAAATTTAATGTAAAACCATCAAGTAGTTTCATTATTAACTGATGGAAAAGACAAAATCAATGAACAAATTAAACTAATCAAAATTCTATTTAGTCATTTGTTAATTTAATAATTAAACAAAGCAAATCAAAAAGTAATTTATTCAACAAATTGATTCCACATTTTAACATTGCGATCGTTTGATAAATAGGTTGAATTTAAATTCCCAAAACTTAGCAATAAGTTATTCAAGACCTAAAATAATTACAACCCAGCAACCCATTGCGCCTTCTCAAGAGACTATGTTAAAAATGCATGAGTGTTATAAATGTTGGATTGTCATATAAGATTAAGTATAATTGAAAATGATCTGTTAAAGTTTTTCACAATATAAGCTTCAATATATCTAATAGATATGAGCCTTTAATGGGTAAAGACCTAAGGGCAATTAATCTTTCTATGATGGATTGAAATAGAAATATCTGAAGATAATAAAAAAAGTTTATTTATAAGTGGTTTTGATCTTTAGATCACAAGTATCATTTTATTCTTTCTAACATTCGATCATCAGAGAGAGCGTACCAAGAAAATTAAAGGATTATCTAAGAAAATACATTGTTCTAGAAAGTCAATCACATGAATGTAGAGAGTAATTCAATATTTTGGATTCAAGTATGCTTTCTTATATTTATAAATTGGTTCTTGGATTATAACTGATGATTTTGGCTAAAAGATTGTTATTCTAACAAGTGGTATCAGATCCTCTTTATGTTGAATAATTAAGAATTAAATTTATTTTTTTTATGGATTTAAAAAAACATGTATTCAATTGAAGTTTGTGCCCTGCAGTAATGGTAGCTGTGAGCATCAATAGTAGTTGCCTGTGTTAGCCTTATTGGTTAAGTAAAGCATGGCTTGTGCACATAAGCTAGCAAAAGAAAAATAAAAATAAAAATAAGAGATGGTAGGTCAGGCAAGGCACAAAAGAAAAAAAAAGAATTAGGGTTTCAAAATTTGGGCAGGTTCAAGATCTAGTTTGGTTTAACCTAAACTAGTCTAGCATTGAAACGGTAAAAAACTTAATGGATTAATGGTTGATCATTGACCCTTGACTTTAATTTTGACCTAAATTTTTTAGGGTAATTTTGATTACAATTTTAAATTCAAATATTAGTATATTTATATATATTTTAAAATAAATTGGTTGAAGCAATATGTCACTTAAATGAACTTTCTTGTAATGACCTTTCTTGTAGAGACTACTTTGTTTTGAAATATAATGGTTGTGTATTATGTAATTTATGTGAGCATCGATTGATCCAAAAAAATGGTTTATATTTGACTATACATTTATGGTAATAAATGCGTGATTATTTAGTTTTACATGTGAACGATGAATCAGATAAAGAAAATTTATTATTTGATAGGTTTTTATTATCAGTGTTTAATTGCTACATCAAGATATTGCTTATAAGTTAATATTTTATCAAAAAATAAAATATTAATAAAGTATCTTGAATCTTGAGATGAGGTTTATTTTTATTTGAATTTATCTTTTGTTTTAAGACTTAAATAAGCTCCTTTTATTTGTTTGTTATTCTTTATTCAGTTATATCTTGCAATAATATTAATGTCAATATCAATTCTATTCATATGCTAAAAGGCTTTAAATTCAAGTCATGATAAGAAAACCTCATAATAGTTTTAGCAGTCATAGATCTCAACCTTATATTAAGTGTATATTTTCCCTCATCTTTTTTGGATGAGAGCACCCTAATGATAAAAGAGAATAGAAAAGTGGAAGAGATCAATTACATTTGTATCATGATCATAAAGAAGGCATTCCTGAAGCATTTAATGGCTCAATGTCTGAAAAGACAATTACGGCTAAAGAATTCCTTAAAAACATTAAAAAGATATTTGTAAAGAAAAAAACTATTGAAATAGGTATGTTTTTAAAAAATATAATCTTGATAAGATATAATGGCAAGGATAAGGGTGAGAAGAGAAAAACAAATAAGGAAGTTATAGGTATAACATTGTAAAAAAACAAAAAAAAAATTGAATGATTGTAAAAGTTCTAGTTGTTCCTTTTATGAAGCTAAAATGCATGGTTTCATTTGTTCTGAAGTTAACTTCAATATTAAAACACATGTGGTGTATATATATTTAGTTCAATAATTCACATTAATGCATTTATTCAAGACTACTTGAATTTTTGAATGTTCAAAGATCGTGAAAGATACATTTATATGGCAATGGCAAGAAAGTTGAAGTTAAAGTAATTGAAAAATATAGATTATTATTAAAGACCAAAATTTATTTAAAACTTGATAAAATATTTATTATTTTATCTTTTAGATAGAATTTGATTTCCATTTTACCTTTGGACAAGTCCGATTTTACTTATTCATTTGAAAATGAAAAATTTAGTTTATTTCATGATTTAAAATTGGTTGGTTTTTGTTCTTTGTCAGGCAATGATAATCACTATACACTTGATGCAATTGCTTCATTTAATGCGTCTCTTCAATTTAATACATGAAGTTTAAAAAAAGATTAATCAATGAGAATTCAAATACTTTATGATATTAGAGATTAGGTCATATCTCTAGATTGAGAATATAGAAACTTATATCAAATAAAACTTTTAAACCATTGATTTTACAAATTTTGATACTTGTCTTAACCATATCAAGGGAAAACAGACAAATAAGATGGATTTAAAGCCAACAGGACCCTGGATATCTTAAAACTCATATATATAGATATTTCTAGTCTATTTTCTATTGCTGCTTAGAATCGTTAATAATATTTTATGATGTTCATAAACTTTTTTTTTTAGATATAGCTATATATATCTCTTTATGAAACATCACAGTCTTTGGATATGTTTACGAGTTTTAAGGTGAAGGAGAGAACTAACTTGGTAAAAGGATAAAAAGAGTTAGATCTAACTATGATGACGAATACTATAATAAATAAGTCAATTTAGGTGAACAACATTTAACACCATTTGATCAATTCTTAGAGGAATGTGATATCATCCCTTAGTACACTATGTTGGTTCACCTATTATGAATGATGTTACTAAAAGATGAAATAAGATGTGTAAAAACATGGTGAGTATTTGTCATTTTAGTTTGCCATGATCACTTTATAGATAAACATTTAAGACTATAACATATATTCTTAATAATTTTTCAACTAGAGCAATAGCCAAAACCCTTCATAAACCTTAAACAGCAGTAAACTAGTCTAAAACATTGCATCTTTTAGGATATCAAGTTGATACAAGGCCTTATAGGCTTTATAAGAAAAAACTAGACTCAAACATGATAAGTTGCTATTTTATTGGATACTTTGAAAGATGCAGAAGGTACAAGTTTTATGATTCCATGATTAAGTCAATTTTTAAATAAAAAATACTCGATTCTTTGAAAATGTCAAGTTTGCAAGGTTAGTATAGTTAGAGATATTGTCTTTGAAGAGTCATATATTAATATTCTTATAGATATTATTCTCATTGATTAGATTCTCTTTCAGATCTTAATCAAGGCACAACAAATTAAGATAATGCTAAAGAACTTTCCATATAAAAAATTATTCCAAAAGAATAAACTTTACCATTTTAAGAACGTATATCGTTAAGGAGATCCATTAGAGAAAAAAAGTGCAGTGTTAAATGACTATATTATATTACTATAAGGACATGAGGTAGACATTAGAATGATGAAAGATGATCCAGTTAATTTTTGTCAAGCAATAAAAAGTTCTAACTTTAAAAATAGAGTGATGCCATGATTGAATAGATAAATTTTATGAAAGACAATGACATATAGGACCTTATCTCATTGCTAGAAAGTGTAAAACCTATTGATTGCAAGTATATATTTAAGACAAAGAGGGATTCAAAAAGTAATGTGCAAAAAGTACGAGGCATGTCTTTTTATAAACTGGTTAACATAGCAAGATAACATTGACTATAAAAAGACTTTTTCTCTAGTTTCTTCAAAAGAATCCTTTAAGATTATAATGACATTTATGGCTTATTACAATCTTAGGTTATATTAGATAGATGTGAAGATAATTTTTCTCAATGATGACATTGTCAGAAGGTCCATATAGTGTAGTTAGAAAACTTTGTGTTAGAGGACCTAATAAATCTATGAAATGAGAGTTATTATGGCATTTTTAGACTTAAATCAATATTACTTAGAGTGTAAATAATGTGTTTTTATTGCATTTTACATAATCAGCTATTTAAGTCTATTTTTAATAACTTAATTTTGTTTTGAATCATTTTATGCTCAGAATATGTGCATGGTTGTAGGTGATCAAACATTCAAGTTTTATGAATGGAATGTTACTGTAACATACTTGCAGAATAAGAACAAAAATTGGCCACAAAGGAACTAAAATAAGTCTGAAATAGTACAAATGCTATAAAAATTTTGTAATAATGACGGACTAGATTTCACGCGCCATAACTAAAGATTGTATAGGCTCAAGCAAGCATTTTGACAATTGTAGTTCAAGTTTTAACAAGTGATCATCTCATTCGATTTGAGATGAATTTGCTCAATGATTGCATATACCATAAGTTCTGTGAGAGCAAGTCTATTTTTTTGATTTCATACATCAATAAGTTTTTGCTTGCCAGCAATGATATAGGCTTATTATACAGCATATTGATTTTTAATTAATAACTTTAAGATGAAAGATCTCAGTAATATCTCTTTTATATTAGACATACAAATATACTAGGATCGCTCTTGAGGTATTCTTGAATTATCACAAAAGAGATATATCAAAATAGTTCTTGATAGATATGACATGTATGATTGCAAAGTAAGTGATATCTATATTGCTAAAGCAGATAAATTTAATCTCAATCAGTGGCCCAAGAATGATTTTAAAGAATAAAAATACAAAAAATCTATTATACATTAGCAGTAAAAGTTTGATAAATGCTCAAGTTTGTACACAATCAAATAATGAGTAAGTTATTGTAATGTTTAATAGATATTGAAGCATCCAAGAGTAGACCATTGGAAATCAGCTAAACAAATTGTACAATACTTACAAAGAACAACAGACTACATGCTCAAATAGCAGAGGTCAGATCAACTTAAGATCATCAGGTTTATTAACTCTGATTTTTCTAAGTGATAAGCTAATATGAAATACATGTGTTATCTCCTAAAAGAGTTCTAAATAGTTTTTCATAACCTCTTTTAAGATAGTAGTAGAATCTATATCATGTTATAAGGTATCCAATCACAAAATGTGACTACGAAATTTTGTCATAGGATTATAGTAAATAGAATTGATAGAATGCTCAAGTTATTTTGTGACAATAAGTTAACAGCACTGTATTCTACTAATAATAGGAGCTCGACAAAGTTGAAATATGTAAATATCAAGTTCTTGGTTATTAAAGAAAGAGTTTAGAATAGAGAGTTATCTATAGAGCATATCGACATAAACTCTATGATTGCAAATCCATATACTAATGGATTAACACCGAAGATATTTCATAAACTACTACTCATATAGATGTCGTGTCATTAAAGGACATTCAGTTTTAGTGAGGATCTGTGATTTTAGATACTTTATAATATAGACATTTTATTTATTTATTTTACTTTATGGATATTTAGGCTATTTTCTACATAAATAACTTTTCCTTCATTCACGCTCTGATTTTAGTATAGTTTAATCTCACTGAGATTATAAACCAATTGAAAATAGGTATGTTAAGATCACCATAGATGAAATTTTCATGCCACACATCTATATCATAATCCATGTCATTCAATTGTAATGGCATAGTGACCATTAATGGATCGAGTTACAATAGTTATAACGAAGGCTACTTTGATCCTATGTCAATATAATTAATACACTAAATTAGTTATAGATAGATTTTGGTAAAGCTAGTAAAGGTGATCTCATATGGTTATCTTTTGCAAAATATAATTATAAGGCTACACTTAAAACCTAAATGGGAGATTATTTGATCTTTCATCCAATAGTAGTAGATCCTTAATCCAATGTTAGGCTTATACATACATAATTATGTGTTATAGATGTCGTATAAAGTTAAGTTTAATTAAAAATAATCTATTAAGGTTTTTGGTAATATGGGCTTCAATATATTTAATAGGGTGTAAGCCTTTATTGTATAGGGACTTAAGGGTAATTTCATATTTCTATGGTAGGCTGAAATGGGAATACCTATAAATAAAAGAAAAAGTTATATATAAGCGAATATGGTTCCCTAGTCATATGTATAAAAAAATTAAAGGATTTTTCTTAGAGAATATGTAATCAGAAAGGTTAACCAAATGAATCTAAATAGTAGTTCAAAATTACTAATTTAGCTATGCTTCCACATATTTATGTATTGATTTTTAGTAATACAATATAAATGATCTTGAATTATAGATGATGATTTCTATCAAAAGATTATTGTTCAATACTAGGTGGATGGTAATGCTGTTTTTAAGTTATCAAACACACTCAGTACTTTTCTTAAGCATGTACTAAAGCCTCTTTTGGCATATGGTTAACCATGTGATCAAGCTACTTCAATCTATGGATTGCAAATATCCATTTAGGTGTAAATTTATAAATATCTATAATGGACATGTTCATACTTATATCGAATCTTTAAAATTGCACACGAATATGGTTATCCTTGGATTTTTAATTTTTATCATACGAAAAATAAAGCAAAAAATATGAAATTAAAAACAACAATATAAAGAAGATAAACCAATATCTGATTCTAAAATAAAATAAGAAATAATAAATATC
The DNA here is from genome assembly GCA_030449875.1 of Aegle marmelos. Lineage (NCBI taxonomy): Eukaryota > Viridiplantae > Streptophyta > Magnoliopsida > Sapindales > Rutaceae > Aegle > Aegle marmelos. The sequence goes on along the minus strand of JASUUL010000046.1, from coordinate 1,662,920 downwards.
CCAAAAATAAATATGAGAACTACAAATTCATAAATAAATAAATATATTCTATTAAGCCTTGTTTATAATGATTTAAAATTAAGCAATTTCGAACCTAACCATTATCATAAATCTACAAATAAAAACAACTAAAGTATTAAATAAGTAAATACTTTGCATTATTTATACCATGATCATTCCTAATTAAGCATCACAATGAGCATCAAGCATATACCTTAAAAAGATAAAGTAAACACTATTAAGAACATGGCTATGTGATGAGAACTATCAAGAGAATACCATTAAAGCTTCAAGTGATCCCTTACACATTCATAAAGGCCCAATTACAAGAGCTAGAGCCAAAAAGATACAAGCTGCTTTAAATGGATTAATTGAGAAAATATGGATTGAAACTACAATTCAAGATGCAAGACATCATGAATTGGGCTTGAAGAGATGTCAAGGCATTGTGGGCTTTATTCAAGCTTTTGGGCAGCCAAATACACAATTCAGATCAAATGCAAAAAGGTCAATTTTGGAATAAAACTGGTATTGATTGAGCTAGAATTAACTTACAAGCCATATACCATTGGAAAGATAATTAAGATAGCTTTCTAAAGATAATTAAGATAGCTTTCCAAAGAATTTTACGAAGTTAGATTTGGAGTTCTCTAGAAGGAGTTATGACCAATTCATTACAGCATATGCAGAATTGGAAATTTCAACGACTCCTTAACTAGTTAGGAGAACTAGTCCCACTTGAACTAGGATTTAATCTTTTTCGAATTTTTTAGGTCTCTATTGGCCTATTTAAACTCAGCAACCTTGCTATGTAAGACAATTGAGAGATTAATGTTATTTGAATTTGAGAGAATTATTCTTTCTTTGGTTCTTTTGAGAACTGGTGAACTTATCAAGAATTTGCATTCTTGTGGCGTTCCAAATCAAGACTTATCACTCACTTTCTCATCTAAATCTTGAATGTGGCGTTAATAACCTTCTCCATACCTTTGGTTCATGTTTGATTAAGCATTGGGTCAAGGTTTTGTGTGTCTTAAATCTGTTTAGAATTTTCTTGGGTAGTTGAAACTTCAAATTAAGTGTTCTCCTTAAAGTTTCAATGTGGGATTCGCATCAATTTGGTATTAGAGTAAGTTTCTAATCAGGTTTGAATGTCGTATTTATTTTGATTATAAAAAAAAATGAATAGCAAAAAAGAAACTTACAGCAAAAAAAAAAAAGAAACGTACAACAAAAAAAAAAAAGATTGCAAAAGGATTCAAGTATTCCTACTTTCATCAATATCAATTGTGTCCATTACTTGCTTGTTTTCCTTTCTTCAATTTCTTTTTTGTTCTTTGTGTTCTCTTAATTCTTTTTCTTTATTAGTGTACTGGAATAGCATATTTGGTGTGCCACTTGTTTTGTTTTTCTTGATTTTGTTTTTAGTTCAATAAAGAACTAAAAGAGAGAATTAAGTGTGTTAAAAGGCAATAGTTTGTGAGATCATTAGAGGGAAAAAGCCAATTTATGTGTTAAACACGAGAGTCAAGTGAATCAAATTGAGTGAAATACGTGAGGGAGTGTTGTGAGGTTTTTTTTCTAACTTTAATTTTTCAGATCACAAAATATGTCAAAAGAATAAGAAGCTATAGATCAATCGATCATGCTCAAAGCTATGCAGCAACAATTTGAGCGCATGAATCTAATGTTTGGAGAGATCCGTGACCAATTGGAAAGGCAAGACACTGCCATAGCCAATCTACAAAAGGGGCAACAACCAATAGCTCCTAATGTAAGAGATAATCAATGGTGTGCTGCCATGGGAGATCAAGATGGTGATGACCTAGATAATTTTGATGACCAGGCCACCGTTGACATGCGTGGAAGAGATGATAGAAGGGTAAGACGCATAGATCGTGATTTGGGGAGTATTAAACTGAAAATTCCTTTTTTTCAAGGTAAAAATGATCCGGAAGCTTATTTGGAGTGGGAAAAAAAGGTGGAGCTAGTATTTGATTGCCATAATTACTCCGAGGAGAAAAAGGTAAAACTTGCTGCTGTTGAATTTCCTGATTATGTTATTATTTGGTGGGATCAACTTGTTTTAAGTAGGAGAAGAAATCGTAAAAGGCCTATAAACACTTGGGAAACCGTAAAAGGCCTATAAACACTTGGGAGGAGATGAAGGCCATCATGAGGAGGATATTTGTTCCTAGTCATTATTATATGGAGCTACATCAAAGGTTTTAAAGTCTTACATAAGGCTCCAGAAGTGTGGAAGACTACCACAAGGAGATGGAAATAATCATGATTCAAGCCAACATTGAAGAACGAGAGGCCACTATGGCTAGATTTTTACATAGTTTAAATCAAGATATTGCTAATGTGGTTGGCTTGCAGCATTATGTTGAATTGAAAGACATGGTTCACACAGCCATAAAAGTGAAACGGCAACTAAAACGAAAGGGTTTCACTAGACCGAATTTAGGTTCATCTTCCTCATGAAAGTCAAAATGGAGCAAAGATAAAAAGGTTGTTTCAAAGCCTAAGATTGAGCCAATCAAGGATCATAAAGAGGGAGGCAACCAAAGCAAAGGTAAATCTGATTCCCAACACTCTAGAAATAGAGATATTAAGTGTTTTAAATATTTGGGGATAGGTCATATTGCATCTCAATGCCCAAATAAGAGAGTAATGATCTTGAAGGAAGATGGTGATATTGAAACCGAGAGTGAATCAAATGATGATCCTATGCCACCTTTAGAGAATGCTAATGATGGTGTAGAGTTTCCTGTTAATGGTAAATTGATAGTTGTTAGACGTGCTCTTAACATGCAAGTAAAAGAGGATGCGGAGGTACAACATGATAACATATTTCATACTAGATGTCACATCAAAGATAAGGTATGTAGTATGATAATTGATGGTGGAAGTTGTACTAATGTAGCTAGCACTAGTTTAGTTGAAAAATTGAATTTGAAAACTCTGAAACATCCTACGCCATATAAGTTACAATGGCTGAATGATTGTGGAGAGGTTAAAGTAAATAAACAAGTGCTGGTTTCATTCTTTATTGGGAGATATAAGGATGAGGTTGTATGTGATGTAGTACCCATGCATGCTAGACACATTCTTTTGGGACAACCTTGGCAATATGATAGGCGAGTGACACATGATGGTTGCTTAAATAGATATTCTTTTGTAATGAATAAAAGGCAAATCACTCTTGTACCCTTAACACCTAGGCAAGTGTATGCGGATCAAATGACAATACAAAAAGAGAGTGATACAAAAAAAGAAAATGAGAGCACAAAAGAAAGAGAGAATGAGAGAAAAGAAAGTGGAAAGATATAAAAAAATATTGTTGAGAGAAAAGAGAGGCAACATGTAAACTTGTTTGCAAAAGAGAGAGAGATTAAGAGGGCCTTCTTTTCAAAATAGCCTATCATTGTACTTTTGTGCAAAAAGACTTGTTTGCATACTAATGAGCTTAACTCTTTTTTGCCTAGTGTTATTGTGACTCTTTTGCAGGACTTTGATGATGTGTTTCCAAATGAAGTCTCTAATGATTTGCCACCTATTAGGGGAATTGAGCATCAAATAGACTTTCTTCCTAGAGCTACCATTCCTAATAGACCCGCTTATAGAAGTAACCCCGAAGAGACAAAGGAGCTTCAAAGGCAGGTTGAAGAACTCTTGACAAAGGGATATCTGAAGGAGAGATTCCTAGCACAAAGGCGTTCAAAGTTACTTCCAAGGGGAGATGGTCCATTTCAAGTGGTTGCACGAATCAATGACAATGCCTACAAATTGGGCCTTCCTAATGAGTATAATGTGAGTGCTACTTTTAATGTTTCTGATCTTTCTTGTTTTGATGTAGGTAAAGATTCGAGGATGAATCCTTTTGAGCAGAAGGGGAATGATGAGAACTATCAAGAGAATACCATTAAAGCTTCAAGTGATCCTTCGCACATTCATGAAGGCTCAATTACAAGAGCTAGAACCAAAAAGATACAAGCTGCTTTAAATGGATTAATTGAGAAAATATGGATTGAAACTTCAATTCAAGATGCAAGACATCATGAATTGGGCTTGAAGAGATGTCAAGGCATTGTGGGCTTTATTCAAGCTATTGGGCAGCCAAATACAAATTCGGATCAAATGCAGAAAGGTCAATTTTGGAATAAAACTGGTATTGATTGAGCTGAAATTAACTTACAAGCCATATACCATTGGAAAGATAATTAAGATAGATTTCCAAATAATTTTACGGAGTTAGATTTGGAGTTCTCTAGAAGGAGTTATGACCAATTCATTACAGCATGCGCAGAATTGGAAATTTCAACGACTCCTTAACTAGTTAGGAGAATTAGTCCGACTTGAGCTAGGATTTAATCTTTTCGGATTTTTTGGGTCTCTATTAGCCTATTTAAACTCAGCAACCTTGCTATGTAAGACAATTGAGAGATTAATGTTATTTGAATTTGAGAGAATTATTCTTTCTTTGGTTCTTTTGAGAACTAGTGAACTTATCAAGAATTTGCATTCTTGTGGCCTTCCAAATCAAGACTTATCACTCACCTTCTCATCTAAATCTTGAATGTGGTGTCAATATCCTTCTCCATACCTTTGGTTCATGTTTGATTAAGTATTGGGTCAAGATTTTGTGTGTCTTAAATATGTTTAGAACTTTCTTGGGTAATTGAAACTTCAAATTAAGTGTTCTCCTTAAAGTTTCAATGTGGGATTCGCATCACTATGTCTCTTATTCATTATCATTATCAGGAGCTTTATTAAAAAAAAAGAGCATTCTTGAAATAGAAAAACAAAAGTAATATGTGAGTTTGAAACATTTCAGTTGAGCTCATATCCAATTTTGAGCACAGCTTGAGGCCTCTAATGTATTTCAATGAAATATACTATGATATGAGCTTAAAAATTGATTGCCTTTGCTAAAATTTTGCTATGTGTTAGCATGCAACATCAAACCATGCACTCACAAATATTGACCAAAGTCTTGTGTGGGAAAATTTTCAAATCTAATATTCATCAAATTGTGCACTCACAAATAAAAGCAATTGAAATAATACCTATTTTTTCCTAAAAAGCATATAAGTTTACAAGAAATGGTTGGTGTTTGAAATGAATTTTTTAATCCATAAAATTTATTCATGTCGTAAATTTCAAAATTAATGCGTGGATTATAACTAATTATCCAAAAATTAACATGTGAACACCTAATTACCCATAAATTTCAGATCAGTTCATTAAAAAAGACAACTTCCACAATTCATTCAACATTTGGACTATCAATTGATATCAAAACATTGTCATAAAATAAAAGCTAACACACATAGTTAATGCATTGAGAGGAAGATAAAAGGAAAGGTATCTTAAATAAGAAAAAGAAGAAGCAGAAGCTATATCGCTGAAGAGGAGAAAGCAGAGTTGTGAATAAACTACTATCAATGGCCTACCAACAAGCAAAAGTCGGTGCGATCAATGGCTAGCGAGCAGTTAACTGCTGGTGCGTGAAATAAAATAAGATAATCTAGGATTTGCTAAATTGAAAATATGAAAGTGGAAATGATATTTGGATAAATGAATATTATACCAAATATAATTTTCCAGTTCATCTAAATTTTATAGAACATAATATTTAACCAAATCAGATAAATGATTTAACTAATATATATATCCAACCAAAATCTATTTGGATATTTTAAAAAAAGATCCATATTCATGTCCATAATACTTTATATGGATATTATCTAACCCAATTAGATTGGATATACGGATATCAAATTTGTATGGACCAATTCACCATCCTCATTGTAATCTCTTTTGAAGACTAATTTATTAATGTTGTAGTTTATCTTGGTCTAAAGAATGGACCAAAACAGAAATAAATAAAGGCAAATTATTAGCATGTGCCAAGTTTAATATGTTATAAAAAACACTACAAAAATTTAAATGAATTTGCTTTGTCAGCCTAAGTTTGTTAGTCGCATCATAGTTCACTAAAATGTTAATGTTATTAAAAGATTTAATAGAAACTAAGTAAAATAACCATTTTACCTTTGAATCCAAGGGCATTTTTAACTCTTCTTCATAAACAATAAAACAAAATTTAGAAAAATCATAAGCCACAAATACTAAGTTTACATGTTATAAAAAAATATTACAAAAGTTTGAATTTATTTGAATTTCTACCCTAAGTCTGTAATTTGTATCAATTAATCATACAACAGAATGTTCATACCCTTAGAATACTTAAACATATTGAAGTAAAATGTTCATTTTATCCTTGAATTCAATGGTATTTTTGACTTTGTACAGAAAAATAATAAAATAAATTTTAGCTTTCTTTAATTAAGAAAATGAACTGACTAGATTGATTGAGTGTTCATGAATTAGGATAGATTGTTTAAATTTATGAAGATAAATTGAGAAGAAAAACTATAATTTTTTATTTAAGGAAAATATTAAAGTGTGTTTAATTTACTATTAGTTATAACAAATATTTTTTACTTTCAAATTTGATCCGTTATTTTATTTTGGGAAGTTAGCGTAGAAAATTAATCGAGTTCAAAATTTTGTAGTATTTTTTTATAATAACGTAGACTTAGAGACGACTGATAAATTCACATAATATAATGCTAACAAACTTCCCCGTATGAACTTAGCCAGCACATCTGCTTGTGACATATTTTTTACATTCAAATTTGATCTGTTATTTTATTTTGGGAAGTTAGCGTAGAAAATTAATCGAGTTCAAAATTTTGTAGTATTTTTTTATAATAACGTAGACTGAGAGACGACTGATAAATTCACATAATATAATGCTAACAGACTTCCCCGTATGAACTTAGCCAGCACATCTGCTTGTGACATGTTTTGACCGTCATTGTATGTCTTTTTAAATCATTTTTTGTTTTCAAATATTTGGTGCAATTTTTATATTAAAAGATAGAGCTCAGGTTGTGCCTTCCTAAGCGTACGCTTTATCATTTCTTTGCTATTTTAATTTTTCAATAAACTCCTCGCTTGACCAGGCCAACTTCAGTTCTAAAAAAATGTTATTTTAAAAATAAAACTCTTGCATCTTTCTATATCTACTATTTTCCTAGGAATCTCTGCTGTTGGATGCTCTATTTCCAGTCCCATGGAAAAGAAAATGACTAAACCATTGACCAAGACACAGAAATCATATCTAAATTCCAGTAAATTTAGTGTAAGAGAAAAGATAAGGATATTGACTTCTAATTCTAACCCAAATATTTGACTTTCTCATTAAATTATGCTTTCTATGGGAAATTACAGTACGCAAAGCATAATCTGACAATCTGCTCGTCTTATGGGCGACCATCGGCTTTTCGAATCGAACGTCAGCCAGATTAAACCAACATGCTGTTCGTCAATTAACTGGCTAGCCTAGCTCTATAAATTTGGCCCCACAAGGGTTATTTACGAGCATACGACACAAGATAAGAACAAAAATTATAACAATATAACAATGAGAAGTACACTCGTCTTACTGTCGTTGATCCTTCTCTTTAGCTTCTTTGCAACGCCATTGCTTGTCAAGGGCAATGCTTCACCTGATCCGGTGCTGGACATCACCGGTAAGCAGCTCCGAGCGGGCACTAAGTACTACATCTTGCCCGTTACACAAGGTCGAGGCGGCGGGCTTACACTTGCTCGCTGAAGCAGCAATAAGACATGTCCCCTAGATGTTGTTCAAGAGCAATATGCATTTAGAAATGGTTTCCCAGTAACATTTTCGCCCGATAACCCCAAAAAGGGCGTTGTTCGTGAGTCCACTGACTTGAACATCAAATTTGACGCTGCCATAAGTTGTGTGCAATCCACAGTGTGGAAGCTCGACAATTTTGATGCGGCATTAAGGCAGTGGCTTGTGACGACTGGGGGAGTTGAAGGCAATCCCGGCCCAAGAACCACGAGAAATTGGTTTAAGATTGAGAAGTTTTATGGTGATTACAAGCTTGTTTTCTGTCCTTCGGTTTGTAATTTCTGTAGAGGTTTGTGCAGAGATGTTGGCATTTTTATTTATGGTGGGTTGCGGCGTCTGGCTCTGAGTGATGTTCCGCTCAAAGTGGTGTTTAAAAAGGTTTGAAGATCAAGCTGCTGAGAGCTTAAAAAATGCTTCCCTTAAAAAGTAATGCTTGTTCCGTTTCAAGTTCTACGCATGCTTTAATAAATGAATAAAGTTGTAATAATAAAAGTTACATGTTTTATGAGTAATAAAAACTTTTCTCTTCATGTTTGTTTGCTTGGTTCATCATTTTCCTGATTTATGTCAACATTTTTGTAGTTAATTTTTTTCATGTGTCCCATTTCTCTATCTTCTTAGTCTGCACTCGTTGATGGTGATTGATTATTTATTATGTTATCATACTCAAATAGTGAATGGTAAAATAAGAAATATTTACATGAAAAACTCATGTAGTCCTAGATAAAAATCACGAGCATTAAGGATGATTGGTATAGTTATAAAGTGTAACAATTAATTACTTCTTTGACATCTATTTGAAAGCAATATCACCCATAATGGATATGAAATTAGTGATATTCTTTCAATCATCTCTTTCTCCACTCCAGTCACTATCGCTATATCCGATGAGCTATATAGTCATTAAGGAATGAATATAACAAGTCAAAATCAATTTTATCTTCAATGTAGTAGAAGATTCTTTTGTGGCTTTAAAATAGGTAGTCTTTGATATTTCATTTATCTACTCACAAGTCCACTAGTATAAAGAATGTTTGGTCTCGTGCATATTAAATAGCATAAAATTGTAACCAAACTCTTAAAGAATGTTAGATCTACACCTTTGCTTTCATCATATTTGGATAGCTTGACTTTCATTCCACTGGCGTACTTATAGGCTTTGAAATTATGCATCTTGAACTTCTTGAATATTTTGTTGTTTCTTAGAAAATAAATATGTCTTCTTCCTTTTGCTTAACTTTAACACCAAGATAATATGTCATAATTCAATATTAGTCATATGATACTCTTTGGTAATCACTATCTTAAACTTTTTAAATAAGTTTGGATTACTTCAAGTGAAGATGAGATCATCCATGTATTGACAAACAATCAAAATGTCTCAATTTTTGCCTTTGACATAGACAGCATGTTTACATGGGCATTTAATGAAGCCATTCTTTTAAAAATAATTAATAATTATACTATTCCATGCCTGATTTTTTTAATCCATACAAGTCTTTCTTTAATCTTAGAATTTTGTCCTTATGTTCTTTTACCACATAGCCTAATAGTCATTTGATAAAGACTTCTTCATTGAAGAATTCATTTAAGAAAATGACTTCACAACCATTTGGAAAATTTTCTGCATCATTTGGGCTACTAATAAATTGATTAGTCTTATAGTTTCCAGTCGGGCAATAAGAGTAAATGCATCTTTATAGTCAATGTCAACTTTTTTAATCTAGTCTTTCTGCAAATAAACTATTTTTTCTTTTCAATCTTGTCTTTGGCATTTTTCTTTATCTTGTATGCCTATTGCACAAACGGCTTTATGACCTTTGAGAAGAGTGGCAAGTTCCCGAGTGTAATTCTTCATAATAGCTTTAATTTCTTCATCTATTACTTCTCTCCTCTTATAATCTTTTACAGTGAAGTTCACTTGCTCACAACTTGCAAGAAAGAAAAAGAAAGTGAGCTTATAAAGTCTTTCAATTACCTTATAAAGATATTATAGGGTTCTCATACATGTCATATCTCACTGCTCTAAAAGTGTGGTGAATCTTCATGAGTGGTTAATAGTAAAGAGATAAGTGAAGTAGTAAGTTTTCGCTATGCTTTTCCTGCTTGCTCCTTTATTATATGTTTATTTTCTTCAAAAAACGAAGTTAAAGTCATTTACATGAGAGCCAAAATCATAATTTCTTTCTCATAAAAAATTACTTCTCAACTTATTGCAATCTTTTTTATTACTTGGATTACACTATTTGTATCTTTTGGAATTGTTGTCATAGCCAACAAAGATGAACTTTTCACTTTTGCTGTCTGATTTAGTTATTTACTCATCTAATACATGTACATGAACTATGCTTTTAGAAACTCACAAACGGGAGATGTTTGGCTTTCTGCTACTCTATCTTCTTATGGCATCTTGCTTCATACATTTCTGGTTAGAGATCTGTTGGATAGGTAGACCACATATCCAATAGTTTTAGCCTATAATTCTTTAAGCAATCTCTTGCTTTTTAACATGCTTCTTGTTGTGCAAATTTTATTGAACTCACAAGCGCATGAATTTATTGTAGAATAGATTAATGGTGACGAGTGTGGATCCCACGAGGAGGTTAATTTTAATTATGTGCAGAATTAATTTTCTTTTAATGGGAACAATTAAACTATGGTAATTTTATCCTAAATTGTAAATTAAAATAGTAGAAATAATTAAAAATGAAACTGTTATAATAAAGCACTTGGGTATCCAGATCTGCATCAACATGCTCCATAGGTAAATATTCCATATTAATGCTAATTAAATCATAAGGGGGGATTCCACACCTCATGAACCACGCTCAAATAAATATGGTGCCAAGGGCTTATCGTGCCAAATAATAATAACCTTGTACTAGGGTGCCGGTTTAACTAGAGCGGTATCTAGACAAGACTATTATTATTTGTGGACGAAAAGTAAAAAAACCACAAATATTAGAGGGGAAGAGAAAGTAAATTTACTAAATTAAGCCCATAGAATATGTTGAGACTTCACCTTCAACCCAAGCTTAAAAGAAAATTAGCTACTCATATTTTAACTAAGGATAAAAAGGAAATTTTATTAAAATACAAAGAAACTACAAGAAGGAGAAGGAATTTCAGAAATCTAAGCTTAAAAATTAATTCAGGGGTATTAAATTAAGGGGAGAGCCCCCTTTTTATAGATACATTGAGTGAATCGTGACCATCGGATTAAAAATAGTTCGGACGCTCAGGATTGCGCCACGTCATCAGTTAATAGTTAACGGTCAATATTTAAATAGTAATGTCATCTGAATAGTAAATAATCCCATGTATGCGCATGTACTATACACACGATTTTTGCTCTACTGAGATGCTGTCACGTCATCATTCTACAGTACATAAGAAATTTAGCCCAACAAGATCGTGACACATCATCAGTCGATGCCACATCATCGGTCAATGCCACATAAGCAGTCAATACTACATAATTCGTCCAATCATATATTGCCACATCATAGGTAGTTGCCACATCATCGGTCCGTATATATGAACAGTGTCGTGAGCAGTACCATGAACAGTATAATAAATAGTACGTACGTATGAATAGTACCGTATATGTGAACATTGACTTTTTCCTTTAATGCTCCTCTTAAGGTTTTCGACCGTCTTGAGTCTAAATATGACGTCCGTTTTGCTGTTTGATCACTCGTTTATTGTGAAACGATCGTAATGCCCCTAAAATACATAAAATACATAATTATAATAAAACACATATAATTAAATAATAAAATACCTAAATAAATAAAAGTAGCAATGTTAATGAGACTTAAAGTGTAAAATGACGATTCTCTCCTTTATAAATATACACTTTCTAACACTCAACACACCCTTCAACCAACTTATTACTAGTCCCTAGCAAATAAAGCGAGGATAAAATTCAAAATTTTTTTTTAAAGGAAACACATGTGTTTATTCAATCAGATTAATGATAGCAATCAAATAAAAGTACAAGCATTATCTCTGGTCTAAAGGAATATCACACCCACATCAACCATCCATATGCATCAGTCCAACGGACTTTGTTGTAGCAATAGTAATCAGGCCACTTTCAAGAATGACATATCTAACCCCAAAATCTCACTGGTTGTAGTGACACTCTCACAAAGAAATTAATCCCAATAAAATTTTGTCACTACAATGAATGGTAAATTGAGAGAAAATAATAAAGAAATATCATACACTCTCACCAAGATGAAAAAATATGCCCATATCTTAGAAATAATACGATCTCAAATAAAGTATTAGTCAACCCAATGTATTCATTTTTTTTGTATATGCATCACTACATCTTAATTGCCCATATAACTAGTTTTTATTTCAGACTATCGTGCCTTAAAATTAAGAAGAACTTTTATTAGGACGTAACGTACGGTAGGGACGAAATATATATGTTTGAGAGAAAGTTCAAGAATTTTTGAAATTACAAGAAACATTTTGCTTATTTATTGCTATTGTACATTTTTTTCCTTTTTTTCCTTTTTTCTCTTTTTTTTGAATTTTTTTATGCAGCACAACTTTGCTGAACAAAATAATTATTTATTCTTTTTCTCAAGCATGAATAGGTGGATGGAACTTGTATGATATCGGGTAATACTCCAAATTGGAGTGGGTCAGGATGATAAGTTCATAAAGAAAAGGTTTTTTTTTAAATAAAAGGCTCAAAAGGGCTAACTATGGATATTACATAATAGGAATGACTAGAAAGACTCAAACGGGTCAAAAATGGCCTTCCATCATCTTTTAGGACTCTAAATAATCTTCCACATCTACTAATTAAGTGGGCATTTAGATGCAGTGACACACTTTTTTTTTTAAAGGGTTGACTTAAAGAAAATCTAGAGATCATGTATGAAATAATAAACTGCTAAGCTACATGAAGAATGGGCAAAAAGGGTTAATGTCCAAGAAAAATTAATAGGCTCAAAAACTCATTTAGAATTTATTATGACATGTACATTCTTTCAAACAACTCATATTTGTCCCGAACATCAACATGTAGAACATGGTGTAACATCACTCAAGACCAAAGATAATACAAATACTAAACTTCGAAAGTCATCATATTATCCAATATCAAGAACTCACAAATTTTTTTTAACAGAATTCTTTCCCCTAAACCTATTCTAAACATAAAAAGAAAACATACATGCAGAAAAATTAAAGAAAAATGAATTTTTTAAAAAAAAAGGATACGTTTCTAGAGTCATTATACTCCATATTCAGTTATCTTTGACTTTAAAAACTTGAAAACATATATTTATAAAGGAGAAAAATGAAAGGTTAAAAAAAACACACATAAATTTTTTTTTTTAAAGAAGATGCGTTTCTAGAGTCACTACACTCTATATTCAGCCATCTTCTACTTAAAATGTTAATCATGGTTAGTTCAACATTCCACAATTGTCAATTATTCCCTCCCTCCAACTAGAATAAAACATTGTCCTCAATGTTTGAAAGGATAGAAGTAGAGTTTAGAAGACATCACCTGGGTGCTGCAACACAGAAGAAAATATTTACAAGCGGTGAGTTAAATCTAATTTGTACTTCTTACTACCGCTACTGTTACCATCATTATTTGAATACTCCAACACAATAGCCTTAGGATCTGGCTCTGGTTGATAAGCTTGTAATAGATCAAGTAGCGCATTAGCAGTGTGTGCACAAATAAAGATTTTTTTCACTGAGGAAGGAATGAAATAATTTTTTATTGCATGGTTAAGAAATGCGAGAAAGCCATCATAAAAGTTATTGACATTTAACAAACCAATGGGTTTCTGATGAATGTTCAGATGAGATCAAGATGCTAATGTCATTAGTGCCTCAAGAGTTGTAAGATCGCCTGAAAGGAAAATAAAAGCATCAGCATGATTGAGCATTTCAGTCATTCGTTCTTGCATACCTGAGACGACTAACTCTTCTCCAGTTGGTGAATGAGACAAAGAACCCAAAGGTTTTAGGATTGGAGGGATGATGTCTAACACTTGGCTCCCTCTGACAAAAGCAGCTTCTGATACCATTTTGGATAACCCTTGGTCACCTCCTCCATACACCAAGTGCAATTTTCTCTCTGCTATTCTTAGACCAAGATCTATGGCTGCCTCCATGAACTCTTTATGTTTGCCATAATGAAACCCAGAAAGAATATAAATGTTCTTGAATTGTTTACTGGAAGTAGCTGCCATTGAGATATTGCTCAAAAATAACTTGTGAGTGCTTAGTAAAAAAAAATTCGTATTCAAAGACCTTAGTGACAGTTGGTTACAGCTGTGTATGGGACATTATGTCAATTATCGTGTAAGGTTCATGGCTCAAAAGTCAAAAAGAAAATACTAGAAAGAAAAAAAGTAAATGAATTATTAAAAACAATAATGCAAATAGTAAAATAACAGTGAAATAAAAGAATAGAGAGGTAAAAGGATATTTACAGATATTTCCAGAAACGGCTTGAGCGCCTTCTATGGGTCGAGGATAGGCTTCCCATTTAGTTTTCTTACAAACTAGAAAACAGAGTCTTTTATAGTCAAATTTCTGAGACTATAGTTTGCACATTCTTTCTGGAATAATGGCCATAACTAGAGCATTGCATGTTGGACGTATCCACTGGGATGCGTTTCAAGAGACAAAAGGATATCATCCAATGACTCCTTATTTAATCCATCCCTAATGAATTGAATCTTATCTTCTCTTTTATCAGACAACATTCCTAAAGAACATGATTTTTTATTGCATATCATTCTGGCACATTTATGACAAGCAACAGAAAGTCTTCGAACTTGTCATTTTCTCGCATAATTTCCTTTACCACAACTAGGCATGTATGCAATAAAGTTAAGAGGTAACTCACCTACTAAGTAAACTTTTACCTTGATTAACCAACGAATGTTAGAAGGGATGTTATTCTTCATTAGCAATCGCATGCATTCGGACTGAGCTTTATAAATGGTGAGGAGAGCATTCTGAGGAAGTGAAGGAAATCGCTTGTGAAGTTTTGCTAAAATCTCATCTCTTTCCATGCCTTTATCTCAAAATATAAGTTATTAGAGGAAACTGAAGTGACCGACTTGATTATCATGGAGTACCGTTATCCGCCACTTGACCGGGGTTATAAACTTTAAACACACAAAGCAAACTAAAACACACAAATAAGAAAATAAATTAAAACACACAAAACAAACTAAAATTGTCCTCTTATTAAATTTACCTCAAGCTCCAATTGAATGTTATAGATGCCTCTCTCAATTTCTCAAAGTTAGCTTTCCAAATCCTCAATATGGGCTACTAACTCTGGTGGTTATAGCTACCAGATACGATATATTTTATAAAATCGTATCTGACCTCTGAGATGAGATGGAATACGTTGAAACTGTCTAAGAATACTGAAGAGATACTTTTTAGTTGACATATTCGTAAGGAAAATGATAAAAAAAATAAAAGCTTAAAAGTTAAACAGACACTTTCACAAACATAATTAAAAATAAAAAAGAAAACTTTAAATCACCAAAAGGAAACGAAAGGAAAAAAATATCTGGTCATTTCAGTGTTTTGTGCTGTTTTCTCCACATGGTTGGTATTCGTGATATGACTTTACTTTTCTGACCATTAACTTTAAAAATTACACCATTCCTTGGATTCTTAAATTTAATGGCTCCATATGGAAAAATAGTATGATCAGTAGATGGATCAGACCATTGAGAGCGTAACTTACTTGGAGAAATGTGCCCTTGAAAATTAAACAAAAATACTTTCTGACCTGGTATGAAAGATTTTCTAATGCTCCGCTTGTCACGGAGGATTTTCATTCGCTTTCCGTAGTCCTTAGTATTTTTATCGTTACGAATCTCCTCTGGTTTTACTCGTTGTATCCTCCTTTTTGAACCAAAAATAGGGTCAATGATGTATGTGTTCTTTTGTTTGTAATCAGGAGAGGATGAGATAATTTATGACAATATTTTTTCTTCTTCCAAGAATGTAGAATTCAAAGGGTCGAGTGAAAGTTTGAGCTCAATTCCTGGTGGTGATTCTGATGATGAGATGAGATGAGATTTTCTTTCAATGGTGCCAATTGCTCTATCCTTGTCTTCCACTTATCAATGTCCATGCATGGCGATGAATCCAATAAGGCATTAACCTCATCAATCGACTTGTCAATATTAAAATCCAAATCAAAGTGAGTTAAACATGTCAGTAAAGGGTCATCACTAAGGTTTAAAGGACATATATTATCAACCAATTCATCAATTAAATCCACATCTACAATTTCATTATCTGTACTGTGAGGTTATTTGGCAATGTTGAAAATATTTAGTTCCATAGTTATATTGCCAAATGACAACTGTATATTTCCAGCCCTGCATTGAATGTGAGCATCAGCAGTTGCCAAAAATGGACGCCCTAAGATAATGGGGATATGCTTCTTTGAATCCTGCACTGGTTGAGTGTCAATTACAATGAAATCAACAGGAAAATAAAACTTATCTACCTGGATAAACACGTCCTCCATAATACTACGTGGTATTTTTGTGGACCGATCTGCAAGCTAGAACACCACTGGAGTTGGATGTAATTCGCCCAGTCCAAGTTTCATAAATATAGAGTAAGGCAACAGATTTACACTAACTCTTAAATCCAACAAAGCATTCTCAATTGTGTGGTTCCTTATACTACATGAGATAGTGGGGGAGCCTGGATCTTTACATTTTAGAGGTATTTTATATTGGAGTATAGAACTAATATTTTCTGTTAGAAAAGCCTTTTTCTGAACATGAATATTTCTCTTTTTAGTACAAAGGTCTTTAAGAAACTTGGCATATGATGGCACTTGTTTTATAGCTTCAAGTAAAGGGATGTTAACATTTACCTGTTTGAAGATTTCAAAAATCTTACCTGTGGATTTTCCTTTCTTACCTTTAGCTAACCTCTGAGGAAATGGAGCTTTAGGAACATATTCTCGTGAGTTGGTTTCCTCTTTCTCCTCTGAGGATGATTCCTCAGTGTTCACAGGTACAATCTGAATTGATTTTGGCATCTCCACTTTGTTGTCGACTTCTTTTTCTTTTCCAAGGTCATCACTGTTTTGACTTCTCTATGCTGCTGTAGTGAACTAGAACTTATCTCATGCACTCCTCTAGGGTTTGGCACCAGTTGACTTGGGAATTTACCTTTTTCAACAGTCATGGCCAAAGTTTGAACTGAAGAGGCAAGTTGTCCCACCATTTTCTCAAGGTTAAAAATTGATTGAGCTTGTGAGTTGAAACCCGCTCTCATCTCATTTCGTAATTCATCAATGGTGTGATTCTACTGCTCGATCTTGGAGTTAGTAAGATTTCTGACATTTTGGAATGTCTCCTCCCATGGTTTGGGTTAAGAATGGTTTAGATTCTGATTGTATGGTTTAAATGGTGGTTGAGAGGCTTGAGACATTTGAGGAACTGGTTGCATCGGTGGAGGTGGAACTGATGGTCCATTTTGTTAGAATCCTTGAGACCATGAAAAATTGGGGTGATCTATCTATCCAGGGCTATATGTGTTGGAGTAAGGGTTGTAATTTGGTGGTTTTCTCATGATACCTATGGCATTGGCTTGATCTGAATATGAGTCATGGTCATGTGGCTCTATTGATTTAGTAGTAGTCAAAGATGCTATTTGTCTAGCAAGGCCTTCGACCATTTCTTTGACTTCTTTAATTCCTGAGCTTAACTCGCCAATGTTAACCTCATTCACTCTCTTAATTCTCTTGGTATTTCTGAGTGATCGACTTCTTTGTTGGGAATTATCCGATTGCTGCTGGAAGAATTCCCAAATCTCTGATGCGCTTTTGGACATTAACTCTCCTCTACTGGTTGCCATTAGTCATTCTTGCATATGTGGCAATAATCCCTCCAAAAAGTATTGGCATTGGTGCCATTTCTCGTACCCGTAATGTAGACACTTCAAGAGTAGCCCATTAAATCGCTCCCATGCTTCAAAAAACTGCTCGTCGTCTCTTTGGGTAAACTTTGAAATTTCCCTACAAATAGCATTGGTTTTATGAACTGGGAAATATTTATTTAAAAATTTAGTTACCATTTGTTCCCATGATGTAATGCTATTAGCAGGCAATGTATTAAACCATGAACGAGCTCTATCTTTTAATGAAAATGGGAATAATCTAAGTTTAACATCATCATCTGAAAAATTCTTGTATTTAAAAGTTTGACAAATAGTATGAAAATCATTCAGATGATTATATGGGTCCTCATTTTCAAGGCCATAGAATGTGGGGAGACAATTTAGCACACTAGGTTTTAATTCAAAACTCCTAGCAGCTACATTTGGGTATCTTATGGATGATGTGCTCAAATTAGCTAAAGGACTAAAATAATCCTTAAATGGCCTTTTTTGTGGTTCTGGTTGTTGATTTTGCAAATCCATTTCAAATTTCTTTTTAAAAACAGTGTCTTTGTGTGTGCAAAGTGTTTTTTCTCATTCAAGGTCTAAAGGTTCAAGATTAGGTAATAATGACCTTCGACCATGCATGCAAAGAATCAAATAAATGAAAATAAAACAAGTAAAAATAAAGCGGAGACAGAAATTATGATACTAACCTTGTGACGTTGTTATAACCTTACTATGAACATACACTCAAGTGCTAAAAAGAAAATACAAGAAATAGATTAACTAAAAATAAAATAAGAAGATAAATTTCAACGAAAAATGAAAAATTAAATTACAAAAATATAAAGAAGAGAAAAAGAAACAAAATTAAATTATAGGAAAAAGATTTAAAAGAAAACAACAAAAAAATTACTAAAAAATATTAATTCTATGGATTAATAAATTAACAAAATAAACCAAAATTACAAAAAAAATAACTCTGAAATTAAATTATAGAAATTTAAAGAAATTACAAAGAAATTAAATTATTGAAATTTAAAGAAATTTAAATTACCAAAATTAAATTACAGATTCATTTTTTTAATTTTTTTATAATTTTTAAAGAAAGCAATAACAAAAAAAATTTACTTAAAAAATTAATTTTATGAATTAATTTTATGAATAAATTAAAATAAATTACGAGATAAACAAAAAAATTACAAAGAAAAGTAAATCAAAAATTAAAGTACAGAAATTGAAAGAAATCACAGAATAAAATTAAATTACAAAAATTAAATTATAGAATTATTTTTTATAAGGAAAAAATACAAGAAAACAAAAAAAAATTAATTCAACAAATTAAAATAACTTACCTCCCCGGCAACGGCGCCAAAAACTTGTGCAAATTTTATTGAACTTGCAAGCCCACGAATCTATTGTAGAATAGATTAATGGTGACGAGTGTCGATTCCACGAGGAGGTTGATTTTAATTATGTGCAGAATTCATTTTTTTTAATGGAAACAATTAAATTATGTTAATTTTATCCTAAATTGTGAATTAAAATAGCGGGAATAATTAAAAATAAAACTGCTATAATAAAACACTTGAGAATCCGGATCTACATCAACATGCTCCATGGGCTAAATATTCCATATTAATGTCAATTAAATCATAAGGGGGGATTCCACACCTCATGAACCACGCTCAAATAAATATGGTGCCAAGGGCTTATCGTGCCAAATAATAATAACCTTGTACTAGGGTGCCGGTTTAACCAGGGTGGTATCTAGACAAGACTATTATTATTTGTGGACGAAAAGTCAAAACAACCACAAATATTAGAGGGGAAGAGAAAGTAAATTTACCAAATTAAGCCCATGGAACATGTTGAGACTTCACCTTCAACCCAAGCTTAAAAGAAAATTAGTTACTCATATTTTAACTAAGGATAAAAAGGAAATTTTATTAAAATACAAAGAAACTACAAGAAGGAGAAAGAATTTCAGAAATCTAAGCTTAAAAATGAATTCAGGAGTATCAAATTAGGGGGGAGAGCCCCCTTTTTATAGATACATTGAGTGAATCGTGACCATCGGATTAAAAACAGTTCGGACGCTCAGGATTGCACCACATCATCAGTCAACAGTCAACTGTCAACTGTCAATATTTGAATAGTAAGTCTGAATAGTATATAATCTCATGTATGTGCATGTACTGTACACACGATTTTTGCTCCACTAAGATGCTGCCACGTCATCAATCTACAGTACATAAGAAATTTAGTCCAATAAGATCGTGACACATCATCGGTCGATGCCACGTCATCGGTCAACGCCACATAAGCAGTCAATACTATATAATTCGTCCAATCAGATACTGCCACGTCATAGGTAGTTGCCACATCATCGGTCCGTATATATGAACAGTGTCGTGAACAGTACCGTGAATAGTACCATATATGTGAACAACGACTTTTTCCTTTAATGCTCCTCTTAAGGTTTTCGACCGTCCTGAGTCTAAATATGATGTCCGTTTTGCTGTCTGATCACTCGTTCATTGTGAAACGATCGTAATGCCCCTAAAATACATAAAATAATAATTATAATAAAATACATATAATTAAATAACAAAATACTTAAATAAATAAAAGTAGCAATGTAAGTGAGATTTAAAGTGTAAAATGATGATTTTCTCCTTTATAAATATACACTCTCTAACACTCAACACTTTTTACTATGTCAACAATATTTTTATTCTTCCTCTTTGTTATGTTATTTAGTTAGAGGGATTGTATTACAGTCAACGGATGTCAAATTTTATTTGCTTAACAAAACCTTAGAATTGTTGGAAGTGAATTCTCCTCTATCAAATCTTATGGCTTTTACCCAGTGTCCACTTTCTTTCTCTATTGCAGTTTTGAACTTTTTGAAAGTTTTAAAATCTTCTAACTTTCACTTCAAAAAATACACCAAAGTTTTTCTTGAAAAATTATCTATGAATTAAACAGGCAGTTATTTTTGCCAAGGGGGCTTGGCTTGATTAGACAACAAACACCTATATAAATAAACTCTAACGACTTTATTGCTTTTAAGTTTGACTCTTTTGGAAATTTTTTTTTTCTGAATTACATCTTTAATAAGCATCTTTTGCAAAGTTATTAAGGTTACTGGTGTATGGTAAGCTTTTCATCATATTCTTCTTAGATTATAACTCAAATCCTTTAAAGTAAAATGCATAATCGAAAATACCAAAACTATGATGCATTTTTGTAACAATCTTTAATTACTTTGCAACATCATTTTGAATATTCAAAGATAACATTCTATTTTTTGATATTTTCATCAAAGTGATTAGGTTTCCTTTGCCATATTTTATAAAAGGACTACAAACTTTCATGTGAATATCATAGCCTTTTTCTAATAGTTTACCTGAACTTAAAATGTTGCTTGTCATATTGGGCACACAGTGAACATTTGAAAAAAATTGACGTCTTCCATCTTTTAAATGGATAAGGATTTTACTGCTCTCTTTTACTAGTACTTTAGAATCATTTCTAAATAGACCCATTTAGCTCCAAGAACTTATTTTTTTCTTCCACACATATGATTGCCCAAAACACTATCAAGATCTTCTGTACTTTCTAAACCTCCATAATTATCTAGTTTACTAGCAGTAGTGTTCTATTCTCCTCGATTTTTTCTTTCATGTAATTGGTCTTCTCCTGAAATTTATTATTATGATATTATTTTTAGAAGCATAGTGGTCAAAATTTTAACAAGTATAGCATTGTACTTAGAATTTATCACACTTGAATCTTGGGTTGCCTTTTTTTCATACTCTAGTTGAGTTTTCTCTTTTTTCATAACTAGAATTGTTGGTGTTGAAATTCCAACCTCACTTTTGACCATAACTCTTACCTTGTTCTTACCCTCTAACTTAAACATATGGTATTTTTCTCTCTTCTTTAGATTAATTTCCATCTTTAAAGTTATTTTTCAATTTCATGCTTCTTCTTTTATTTTTCTTTCTCTTTTATGTTGCACTAGTAATCTTTCTAAGGGTATCTTTATCTAATGACTTAAAAATGAGATTTTTTCTTTGTTCTTTTTCATTTTCAAGTCTTTCAAATTCTCCTTTTACACTATAATTAAAGTAGTTTTATTTTATAGTATCGTAAAACCTTTCATTACCACTTCCTATACATCATGTGCACCTAATATATCCTTTATTTTAATACTCTAGTTTGAAGTTCTAGCTATGCAATCTAAGAGGGGGTGAATTATATATCTAAAAAATTAATCAATACTTAACAAAATTAATGCAAATGTAAAATAAATTAAAAAATAATAACTAATAAATAAAGTAATTAAAATATAAAGAAAGAAGATAAGAGAAAATCAAACACAGAGATTTTCACGTGGTTCACCCCATCTTGCCTATATCTAAGCTTTCAAGCTTGCTGGGCTTAAGGATTCTACTAATTAATCCTCCAAGACTTTAACAACTTTTATAATTGACTTTATAAGTCTTAATCAACCTTTAAAATAAGAGATTATCTCAAATCTCCTAACATAAGTGTTTCCTATAATTACAACTACTAAAAGATAACAAGGAAAATTTTCCTCACACAATATATATGGTTATAAATGCAAGCTCAAAGTGTGAATCAATAAAAAAAATGTTTAAAGCTCAATAATAATTATATGCTCATTAGTAATCTTAATGATAACTATTGGTCTTTTTAAATTTGAATTTGATTGAGTTGTTTTATAGTTGGAGCTAAAAACTAGTCGTTGATTTTTGCACATAATCAGATCATTATTAGTCTCTATTAGATCATTATTTTGACTGGACCAAGTGATCGTTATGCAGTAATTTCAAATTGTCAGATCATTATTATCATTCTAGAATCTTGCCTAAATTTATCGGTTATCCATTTGATGTAATCAATTCACTATTAATAAGATGATTGGTCTTTAAATTGTTATTGGTTTATCATCAATTATAAATGGCTAACCATTAGTAATTAACTTGCTCTCTAGAACGCTATAGATTTACCATTATCCATAAATGATTCTCCATTAGCAAATGACTTCTCTCAGGAATGCAATCAGTTTACCGTTATCCATAAACGGTTCACCAATTTCATTCAAAACCAGTTTTCAATTTATCCTTATATAATTGATGTACCATTTGGCTATTAACAGTTATCTATTTTCAGAAAGCTATTCTATGCTTATAATATTAAATGGCTTAAATATTTTGATTTGATTAAAATATGTTTATTATTATCAAAATCAACATTATGAAAAAAATATATATGTTAACATAGTTGTCGAACTTATTTCCCTTCGATTGTGGAACTAAGAATGACATCAAGTCAATATTTGCCATAACTCATAAATTGAGTAAGAATTTTGAGTTTTGAATGTACAAATGAATCTAAAACATCGAAAAAATTAAGAGAGAGGTTCAAACCAAAAAATTAAATTTTCTGGTCAAAGTCAATCTCAAAGTCAATAGTCAACTATTGATTACTCAATGGCTAACTATTGACTACAGGCCAATGGCTTGACATGGGCAATGACTCAACGAAATGCAGATTATGTCGCTCTATTAACAAGCTGTAGCTCAACTTAGCTCAAGTTGGTTTAACTCAGATTAACTTAGTTAAACTTTGTCAACTATGTAAGTCAACTTAATTTCAAGACAGTAAATTCCCAATAGCGAGTGCGGGTACATTTAACCTTTGATCACACTAATTTTTATAGCATTGCATTTCTCTCATCAAACTCTTCTATTTGATTTGCTACATGCTAAGTGAAGCGCCAATTACTACTTTTGATATCACTTTACTGGAGAATTTAAAAAAAAAATCAAAGACTTTATTTCATTAAACCTTAACACTCATATAACTCACAAAGCTCAACATTCACTCTTTATACAACTTAGAGTTTCTTCTTATTATAGTCTTCTTCTTAGACTTGATCTCTTTTTATTTTTTAAAGATACCAACAACACAAAGAACAAGGATATTTATAGTACCTAAAGCTCAATGCAGACCACACACACAAACTAAACAAGTTTAATCCCAGCTATTACTTTATTCACGACCACTTCTTTATTCGCAACAACCACACTAATTATCAACCAAACTCATTCCACTTGACTTACAACACTAATGGTGTGTTTGGCATCTGAAGCTCCTTAATGAACTTCCCATTCATCTAAACACTTGGGTTATGGACTTAGGACTCAGCTTGGACATTTCTTTAAAATAAGTCCATAATGTGTCCTTTAGATCCAAGGGCAACTGTCTCTAATCATTGTATGTGAGCATAATTCTTTCTCGTATAATCAAACCAACGTAACTCTTTAGATCATTTCTTTTCTTTCCCACTGAAACTCCATAAGCATTGCATGTCATCTCATTTTGAGCACTGACTCTTTCTTTTTGCAAGCCTTTCTTCTTTATAATTTTACTTTTTAGGTCTTTCTTTAAGATTTGGAAATCATTTTCTATCATATCTTCCAAAAATCTATAAACATGTAAACAAATAAGTGCATCAGCTTTCAAAATAATTTACTAACTTAGTAAAAAATTAAATATGAAACAAGCATAAAAATATTGATGGGGTAAAAGAATTTAAATATGAGACAAACACACTTCTTATTAATAGGAAATAGTACAATAACAGTAACTCACTCTATATTTAGTTATTAATTTTCTGGCTCGATATCTACCGAAATAGCCTTATAATCTGATCTTACATAAATTCCTTTATCATCCATCATACATTTAGGAACATTAGTAGATAATAATGCATACACTTCCATATCATCACACCCAACCCTATTTGAATAATTAAACTTTTCATTCACTGCACAAGTAATTGACTTACTATTTTCTAGCTGGTCTTTTATTTAAAACACTGCTTTCCATGACTAGTGAGAATAAAGTAATCAAATTTATAACTTTTCCTATATAAATTAACCATGATGAATCTAAGTCATTAATGTTAACTCCCTATCATCTACCCAATCAAACTTGAAAATAATTTTCTATTCCTTCATATAATAAAGCTGTCAAATTTTATCAATAACTCCATAAAATGACATATCACCAGAATGGTGGTTTTTATCTTTAGAGCTTGAAATCTGTAAAGTTTGTGCAACAATACGAATACCACTATTTAGGGCTACATGACTATTATCCCGGTCTCTTGTAATAAAATTATAACTATTAATATAGTAGCCTTTATATGTGACCATAGTGGAGTGTGGTTTACTTGCCAGCTAGCATACTATTTCTGACACCGATATATTATTTTTCTTATCAATTTTTACCTAATTTTTTCAATCATGAAAAGATCATAATTAGTTATATAAAAGCAATTTTTCTTATGTTTTGTTGGATACTTTATTAGATTAGTGAAACTATTATAATCATTTCTTTTAACTAATCATCAAATGTACGAGTATGTTCAGTTGTCAACCATAAAGGCTTTCTTAACTAACAAAGGTGTTTCCTTTGCAAATAAGTCAAATGCTCCCTAAAATCATTTTAATTTAAGTAAAAAAAGTGAACAAAATGAATTCAATAAAAATTGAAAGAAGTTTGAGGTCATCTAACTATATGTATAGTTGAATCTTAAGGGTATCCATCAAAACAAAGTGGTGTGCTTGTGCCAATAAGCATTCATTAGCCATCTTAATGTTTACACTTCTAAGTGGCTTTTCGAGTGTAAAATCAATTAAAGAACCCAAAGGAAATTTAAATGATTTATAACTTGAAAGGTGTTTAGCACAAAATTCAAGTGCTTCCTCAACAATATAACACTCTGCAACGCAACCTTCAGAACGGTTTTGATTGCGAATATAACCTTTAACTTTTTTCATTTCTCTTTCAAATGGATACATCCATTGAAGATAAATTGGCCCACATAACCTAGTTTCCTTAACTAGATGGACTGTCAAATGGACCATTACATCAAAAAAGGCAAGTATGAGACATCGTTCTAGGTTGCATAGAGTGGTATCAATTTTCTTTTGCAATTGGCTAAGAGAATCAGGTTCTATTACCTTAAAATACAATGAATTGAAAAAGAAGCATAATCTAATGTTGACAAATCTGACATTTTCTGGCAAACAATTTTGTATTACTAATGGTAGTAATTATTGCATCAAAGTATGACAGTCATAAGATTTAAGCCTTAAAAGATAGTATTCATCCATTAAAACAAGATTTATGAAGTTAGAACAATAATTGTTAAGAATTTTGACACCTTCCAAGGTTTCATAAGATCTTTTTTTTCATTCTTACTCAAAGTATATGGGGCAGGGGTAGGACTTTGGCCTGTTCATCAGTAACTAGCACCATAGATGTTGTGTTTAAGTTTTCTATAAGATTTGAATATGTAGAATCTTTTCTAGCATAATCCCAACTTTTGTCTTCTCCGGTTGATGAAGTAATATGCCATAGATGCTTTCACACGTATTTTTTTCAATGTGCATCACATCTAGTTAATGATGAACTAATAATTGTTTCCAATATTCTTAAAAAAAAATATTGATTTTTTTATACAACAATCGAGCCTTATCCCCATCTCTCTCATCCTCACCTTACCCTCACTCTCACTATGTTTTCACTTTTGTTGGACTTTTTTTCCCAAATTCGATGTTAATTTTAGTCACTAAGTTTAAGACTTCTTTACTAGACAAACAGAGCTTTTAAGAAATTGATTGTAGCCTATATAAGACATTTTTTGATTATGTGCCAGCCAACATGCACATGTGTTTATCCCATATAATGGGCAAGCATAATATCCTTTAATAGTATACCCAAACAAATTTCCATTTACTGAAAAGTCACTGATTATCCACACTAACACAGCTTGCAAATTAAAAGTATCTTTCATATATGCATCAAACACTTTAAAACCTACCTCCCATAAGGTTTATAATTCCTTAATTAAAGATGCTAGGTATACATCTATATTATTTCCAAGCTGTTATGGTCCAGAGATTAGTACAGACAATATCATAAACTTCCTTTTCATACATAACCATAGAGGAAGAATATATATTATCACTGTAACAGGCTAACAACTATAACTAGTGCTAAGTGTGCTATGTTGGTTAATCTTATTAGTTGATAGAGCTAGCCAAAGATTTCTTGGCTCTTAGGCAAACTTAGGCTATTTATTGTCTATTAGGTGCTAAGTTGGTGAATCTGTGAGGTGGCGAGGTTTTTCATCTCTAATTATTTCATTTTCATGCCACATTAACTTTTAATTTCCCGTGATTGAAACATTCTTTTTAACCTAGGAATTAGAGGAAAATATAATAACACTTTTTTAGGTACCATTTTTTCTAAATTTTATAGACTCATCTTTTCTTCTTTGCCACCTAGATACTCCATAACTTGTGCATTCACTAAGACTTGGAAACTCATTCCTATAGAGAATATAATCATTTGGACATGCATGCATTCTCTCATATTCTAAGCCTAAAACCTTTTTTACTTTTTTGGCTTTATACATTGACTTAGGGAAAATGTTATCATTTGGCAATATTTCATTAAGGACTTCTAACAAAGCTGAAAACCTATTGTAAGACCACTTATAATGTCCTTTCACATTGGATAGCTTCATTAAACTAGATAGCTTTGAATGTTTTGAACTTAAATATAAAGGTTTTTCAGCATTTTCAAGCATATCTTTAAAAGAACTAATATCTTTATCACAATGCTCGAAAGCATCATGAACCATGTCACCTAAGTTAGTATAATCTTGACATCTAAATCACTGACTTTATGGCTGGTCACACTTGTAGAACCATAGTTCACCTCACAATGCCAATTCTATTTTGTATATTTTTTTAAGAAAACCTTTTCTAAATAAATGTAGCATCATAACTTAATAGTAAAAAATTCCATATTGCAACAATAGTTATAGGGGCATTTTATTGACATTTTATCACAATTATCAGTAACAGAAATTCACAAAACCCACAAAAATTAAGTTTTTATTAATAACAAGAAGACAAATTTCTTAGCATGCATGTGAAGTAAACAAGAAGAATAAATCTAGAAAGTTAGAAATGATAGAAAAATCATTTACATGAAAATAAAAAAGCCCAGGTCTAGCTTTTGTCAATGCTATGTTGTAACTGTGGCGGCATGCTCAATCGGTGGCTCTTTCGCTTGATCAATGGTAGTTGCAGAGACAAAGGGTTAGGTTTCAGAGGGAAAAAAGATAGGTTTGAAAGAGAAGAGGATGAGTAACACTTAGAAAAATAATAGAGATTTATTTGATTAGGTTAAGATACATTAAAATGGTGCATTTGGTGGTTTTATTTTTCTTTTCTAAAATAATAACTAATACGACAACATTTCTTATAGAAGCTACTAAAATAAATAGATATATTATAGTCAAACGCACTAAAACTTTCAGTCAAACGCACTAAAAATTTCAATCAACGCCACTAAATTATTTTTAAAAAATTTCTTTTTGTTTACTAACACCTTAGTGTTACCACTTAAGGTTTCATGGTTTCAAATTTAAACTTTAAAACTTGACTTCTGGAGATCCCAGCTCAGATTCTAACTGCAAAAAGATTGCAGTTCTTTTTTTTTTTTATTGATACCTATGTGTAAGTGATCTCTAATGTTAACTTCACGGACACTATAGTATCAATACTTAGTGATACTTTTCTGTTAAACATGGAAAATAGCCCATATGCTGGCACTTACTGTTAATTTTTACCAGAGTGTCAGGAGACAAGTATCATTGAAGGCTATTTTTCTTGTAGTGGAGGAATATCAATAACTAGCTTGAATTGATCATAATTGTTTGCATATGTAATTTTTTATAATAGAAAACTGAGTTACATTAAATATATACATGTGTCCAGGTTAGTAACTAAAATCATTAAGAAGAGGATTCATGTTCACAGGAAGCATATTCAACCATCAAGATATACAAAGGAGTTCAAGCCGAGGAAGAAGAAAAACAACGAATTAAAGGCTGAAGCTAAAGCAAGAGGCGAAGTCATCGACACAAAGAGGTAGACATCTAGTTTTGTGGTGGAAGATGCAACATTGGAAACTATCACCCTTATTCATTCAGATGTCGTCAACGATCTTATTTTTTAAGGGTGCTTACTATTATGTTATAGCTATTGTAATCTTTTTTAGGTGACTTTGTTGTAGTATATTCAAACCTTGAATGAATTCTACTTTTTTTAACTATTTATTTATATAATGAATTTTTAGTTTTTTATTTAATTATTTGCTTTAATGTTTAATTTATAGGTTATATATTTAGGAACTATTGAAAAATAAATGTTATGCTATCATAAATTTTAAAATTTATTAAGTTTACATATGTTTTATGAAAAATTATGATTTTTTTCATTAAACAAAAATTGATGTAAAATTTTAATATTTCTATTTTTAATATTTTTGTTAGTATAAATAAATATTATTACTAAAAATATAATTTAAATTAATTAAAAAATTAATATAGTATAGTACAGTCCAAACATAGCATAATAAAAATTAATACATTATTAAGTAGCATAAAACATTGTATAATATTATTATAATGCAGTGCTAATGCAATACAATATAATATAATACACTTATATTAAAATAATATAATATAGCATAATATAATACAATGTGCCAAACACACTGTTAACACATTCCTTTAACAATTCACACGCTCAACGTACTAAAACAAGTTTACTTTCATAGCAGTAATAACCACCAAGCACCATTATTTTATATTATTACCTTATTTTGTATTTTAATACACTTTTTTTCATATTTATTATAAATTAAATAAATCTTATAAATTGAAATTACGTAAATTACATAAGTTGCATTAAAAGTTTGTTTTATTTTAAAGTCATAATAAAAGTTGCATTGATGTTGCCTATTTTCTTCGCATTGATACTTTGGTTCATCATTTTCCTGATTAGAGCACACGCTTTTGCTCCTAATGTATTTCATGTGTTCTATTCCTGTATCTTCTTCATCTGCCATTGATGGAGAGTGATTATTTATTTATATATCGTACTCAGAGAGTAAATAAGGGTAACATAAGAAATATTTATGTGAAAAACTCATCTAGTCCTAGAGAAAAAAATTATTGACACCAAAGATAATTGTTATAGGAGAGAGGATTAGTTTAGAGTTTAGCATTTTGTTTTGAAATAAAATTCTGATTCCCTGCTTCCTAAGGAATTCATGTTCAAAAATTTATATTTGTTTACTTAAGATTCTTAGTTAACTTTTTAATTTTAAATTTAATACAAAAATCGTCAATCGGTAACACTAGTTTCGTAATTAACTAAGGAAAAAAGACAAAAATAAAAGTAGGATTATAGATGAACAAAATAAACTAATCAAAATTCAATTCAATTCACTTATTAATTAAAGAACTAAAGGAATCAAATAAAAAAATGATTTATTCAATAAATTGAGTACAATTAATGATATTATGATTTGTTTAACAAATAAAATGAATTTAAATCCTCAAACTTAACAAATTATTTAGGATTTGACACATATTCATAATTATCTATGATAGATATATCTATATTCATATCTAGTTATTGAAATTGAATATGGATATGGATATCCATGGATATTTAATTTTTATCATATGAAAAATAAAGAAAAAAAATGAAATAAAAATAATAATACAAATTAGTTAAAACAATATCATATATAATATTAATTTACAAATAATAAATATCCTAATATAGAACTACCAATTCACCCAAACAAAATGTAATTTCAAATTTCAAACTAATTTCAAACTAAAACAAAAAAAAAAACTTCTAATAGGCCTTGGTTCAATCTCTAATCAGGCCGTCTCCATAAATATGCAAATTAATACAATTAAAGCATTAACTAAGTAAATAATTTATATTATGTATGACCATAATCATTTGTAATTAAAAACCATAATGACCATAAAGCACATATGGCTATATATCTTATTCGTCATCATTACTAGTCACTTTATTAATTTCTCTAATGAGAACCTTGTTGCCAACAAAGAGGTAATTAAATTGTCATGTGTTACATATTATGTCATTTGTTTCATCATTTGTGTGGTGAGTCTTAATTGACTGGGGGGGAAAAAGAAGACAAACTACTGACTAATGCTTATAATATTGCCCAGCTAAGAAAAAAATTCGGTAATTCATACAAGAGCCTACCGCCAAAAGGAAAGTCTAAGTACACAAAGTCATTAAATGTCTTTGACTATGAAGTGCCAACTGACGCTGATGAGCAATTGCATTCAAAGATGGATAAACATCTACTTGACACCCGATGTGCACCAGATCAATTTTCTGACCTTGTTCAAACTTTCAATGTGGATAAACAATGAGCTGTATGAGAAATTGGATTTGACAATCTTTTACATTTGTGAACTGGTAGGCTAAAAAGACAACTGTGTGCATGGTTAGTTGAATAATTTGTTCCTGATCAACATCTGCTTGTTTTGAACAATCAATGCATAAAATTGAATGCAACAACATTTTCTGATATAATGGGAGTGCATGATGGAGGTTTATCTATTTCTCTATTTGGTCAACCTGAAAATATTGCGACATTCAGAAAGACTTTCTAGTGCATGGATCGGGGAATAGCTATCAAAACATTAGAAGATTTCATTAACCAATCAGATGGTTCTCGCGATGACTTTAAGGTAATGTTGATATTGTTTATATATATATATATATATATGTATATATATTTTTGGTAGTAGTTACTGGTTACTACTTGGGAAAGTATTTATTCATTCGCCTATTATATTATATCTCATATTATATGTCAACCTTTAAATTGCAGGTTGCATTTATGTTGTTTGCATTGGCCACTATATTATGCCCATCAAGTGCAACGCACATTTCAACTTCATTCTTACATCCATTAGTTGACACTAATGCCATAAAACAACACAATTGGGCATCATTTTGTTACAGTAGACTTGTTATGGCCATCTCTAAGTTTAAGTTAAATGAATTTGCTCATCTAGTAGGCTGTCTGTTATTTCTTCATGTTGGTAATTTGTATTGTGTCATTAGAGTTAGTTGATTATTATGTATAGGATGACACATTATTAATTGTCATATCCATGTGTGTGCATTTGATGAACTAATGCTGTGATTATGCAAAAAATGTTTAGGTTTTCTACTTTCATAATGTTAAAAACTATTACAAGAACCAATGGGTTTCTTCTTAACCTCCAGTATTAGCTTGGAATGACAACGAGATAAAAAAAATCATGCAATGGCTGAAAAAACATGGTGGTGATAATTATGAAAAGGTAATAAGTGTTTAAACAGTCTATTACTTGGCAAATTATTTTCTTCGTTCTGCTTATATTACTTAGTTTTATTTGCTTGATAATTATAATTTTATAGTCATGTACTCATGCAGTAAATCGATGTTAATTGGGTATGATTTTGCATAATACACACAATTTTGGTTTTTATCCTATCTTAATAGAGTGTTGGTGTACTTCACTATCATAATTTACCATTTTTATTATGTTTTAAGTTTCTTACAGGACATAGAAAAGAGATATTCATGTCAATGTCGCATTAATTAATAAGTTTACACGTTGATGATTATAGGTACGAGCGTGTGCTTTTGAGGGTGTTGGATCATCTACTCAAGTACCTATTGACATAGCAGGGCTGGTTACGCTCTCTACAGAGCAATCAAAATCTATACAATTATTGACAACGGGTTTCAACAGATTAAACAGTCTTGTTTCAGATTTGGTAACAGCGGTGAATCAATCTCTTACCTAAAGTCAGAAAGCAGCCCCTGATTCGAATCCAACCCATCATGCACCCTTAAAAGAAAATATTGTTCCGTCACCAATAGTATTCCCTGGAATTAGTGATGACAATCCAACAATGGATTATTTCTTCAAAGACACTATGGATTATTTCTTCTTTGAGAGATCATCTCTCGAAAAAAAAGATGTTGTTGACACTTTTTTGAATGATGATGGTGGCTTATCGAATGTTGCACCAAGGCTAATGAAATATGGAAGCATCAAACAGCTGATAAATCTATGCGTGCACCATCAATTTAGTTAAGTGATTTACTTCACTTTTTTTTATTTTAGTATTTTATATAACAACAAAATTGATGTTTTTTGTTGACATTATGACTTTTTTGAATGATGATTAGTGAAAAGCTTATCAATTCCAATGCTGCACCACAAATTTTAATGAACTCATAAGGCTAATCTATTGTAGAATAGATTAATGGTGACGAGTGTCGATCCCACGAGGAGGTTGATTTTAATTATATGCAAATTTTCTTTGTAAGCATTAAATTATGATAATTTTGTCCTAAATTATGAATAAAATCTAATTAAGAATGAAACTCTTATAATAAAGCACTATCCTGATCCGCATCAACATGCTCCATGGGCTAAATATTCCATTAATTTAGTTAAGTGATTTAAGTATGGTGCCAAGGGCTTATCGTGTAATAACCTTGTACTAGTGGTGTTTTAACACTTTTTTTATTTTAGTAAAACAACCACAAATTTTATATAATTTACCAAATTAAGCCCATGGGGAACATTTGAGACTTTTCAACCCAAGCTGACAACTAATATTGTAATGTGTTTTTAAAATACAAAGAAACTAGGAGGATGACATTATGAATCACATACCAAAAAAAACCCGTGTTTTCTTTATGCAACTAATCCCATGTCATTGTCCTTTCTACTCCAACGAGATTTCGATTAGTGAAAAGATCATGCCACATCAGTCGATTCCAATGCTCAATCCACATAATTCGTTTGATATAGTAGTAGGTAGTTGCCACATCATCGGTCCGTCTGAACATTAGGCCTTCTTATCGGGCTAGTCCATATGTGGTAATAACTTTTTCCTTTAATGCTCTTCTTAAGGTTTTCGAATCACAAATTATAAGTGGTCAGTTATATATTTGATTGGCGATTTGATGAGAAATAAGTAAAATAAATTATAATAAAACACATATAGTTCAATGCTAAATGTTTTTAAATAAAAGTAGCTCATTATTTAAACCGAAAATGATGATTTTTTTTATAAATATGTTTTTATTGTTTTTTGTTTTATCCCACATGATGTAAATGAAAATGCGTACATAATGTTGGCTATATAAAATAAGTATTAAATTTTTAAGTATTATGTTAAATATTATTCAATTTAAACTGACTAATTTTTTTGTGTTTTTATTGTTTTTTGTTTTATCTGAAAATTGTTTGTGGCTATATAAACGTTAAAAATATTATTCAATGGACTAATGAGGCTGAATTGTTTGTGATATACGTTAAAAGTGAACTCCTTGTAAGTATGGAGCACAACACTGTGACTCGTAATGGCATATGCTCGTTGAAGCCAACCAAATGGATTCACAGCAATGTTAGTTTTATTATATGTAAAACTTATTTCTGATTTAAAAACCTATTAGTATATGGTAGTTTCCAACTGGTTGTTTTTGTTGCTAACTATATATTTAACGCCAGGTTATCAGCTTCTATGCTGAGTACAGTAAAATTGAAGAGTTGCAAAATAGCCCAATTGGACCACGGGCTTGGTTTTTACCTGTTTACTTCTCGGTAATCTGTTTATTCATAGCTTTCATTATCAGCATGGATCTACTGTTTAAAATAAAATTTAATGTAGTTAGATATCCCAAAAAATTGTTGTTATAGTGAATTTCATAAGATGTGGATTATTACAAGAAAGCCATGTTTGGTTTAGCACTGGTGATGTCTTTTGCAAAACTCTGTATTACACTCAAAATATGTCAACCTTACTCCCTTTAAGAGGAAAGTAGCTCGGCCATTCGATTCATGCCAAATTTGGAGACATGCGAGAAGGTTTGTAATATGGTGTTGATGGTTAAATTTTGCGTGGCCTTGAAAATGGAGTTGAATTTTTATTTAAATAATTTATAAAAAAATTTTAGATTTTCATACCAATGCATGATGGTTCATCACACTGGTTTGTGCTCGTTATTAACATCCATTCCAGCGCTGCTCAAATATGGGATTCGCATCATACCAGCCAACGTAAGCATAAGATTACACAAAGTTGTTTGGCAGTGGTAAGTGTTGTGACCTTAGAAATATTCAGTTTCAGTTATAAATATTCAAGCTCTGATAAATAATGAGTACTAATTGGACTCAAACTGAGTTGTTATGTTTTTCTATAGGAAGGACAGCGAAATTATGGCCTAAATTTTAGGTTTGTCCAGTTCCAGCTTGATCGAAATTCTAAGTTGCCACAACAAGCCAACGATAATGACTGCGGTGTGTATGTCATGAGGTATATGGATGAATCACCTGCTGTTCTGGACCATAAGTACAAGGTAATTCATTAATGACATGTTATGAAAATTATTTTATCTTAGAATCTGGAAAGGAAAAAGATAATTCACTCCTTGAACTCTAAGTTGGTGTGTTGATAGTTGATATTGTTATACATTTTGTATGATAGCATCACTCTGATAAAGAGCGTCTCGCAATAGCATTGCATTTGGCTTTATCAGAGATGAATCCTAATCGCAATATGATTCAAGAGCTAGCTAACAACTATTATTCTCGACAGATGGCCGAAATCTCGAATAAGCCTCTGGCAACTGGGAATATTAAATCCAATAGAGGTGCAACGAAGTTAAAAATCAACAGCCAGAAGAAAAATCCAAAACCCAAACTAAAAGGTCATGGAAAAAGGAGGTAGTATACAAGTAAGTGTTATTTCTCTTTTATTTTAACTCAGGGAAAGTGTTATTTGTTTTTTATGTTAAGTAATTATCTGTAAAGTTTGAAAATGAACTATTAATGTAAATTGATGTTATTATTTCATAGCTGAAAATTTTCCTTTATTATTTGTTGGAAGGAAATTTGGATGGTATGGTACAAAAATATATTTGTTGAAAAGTGTACATGTGATCGAGTTGTGTGAATATTCATTCAACATTTATCATGCTGTTAAAAACAATGGGAAATGAATACTTATACTTTTAGTTTCGATGTAATTTTTGTATATTATTACCTTGTTGAGAACATTACATTTTATTTTGTAAGTTCATATATTAAATGTATTGTCATTTTTATTAACAGGTTGCAAGCACGGCCTTACTGGAATGTGAATTGAATATATATATATATATATATATATATTTGGTTTATCTTTTGATGTAAAAGATGGGTGTTGTTGTATTGTACAATTATGTACAAATTCTGGGTAGATGTCAAGTGGGTGACTACTACATGATTTGCGGAACCTTTTTGAGGTGCGCTAAAGTAAAATGTTACTCTACCACAT
The DNA here is from genome assembly GCA_030449875.1 of Aegle marmelos. NCBI lineage: Eukaryota > Viridiplantae > Streptophyta > Magnoliopsida > Sapindales > Rutaceae > Aegle > Aegle marmelos. The sequence continues at coordinate 1,626,914 of JASUUL010000046.1, read as the reverse complement.
GTAAATATACATATTAAATATACATATTACATGGGTATAAATATAATTTTCAAAAGTGAATGTACTCATGCAGATTATAAGTTATTAAAGAATTTATTTGCATTATACAGTTAAAAAAGGAAGAATGTAATTAAAATAAGGAACGAAAACAACCATTTTTTTAAGCATTTAACCACACATGGAAGCAGTGTTGCAAATTCAAAATAACCCAAAGCTTGCATTGGATACGTAAAGTTAAAAATGCTAATCAAGTTGATTGTGGGTGATAGATAAGTAGCATATGCCTATGGTTTGAGCCACAAGCCTAGACATATCCCCTAAGCCACGATGCACACCCAAATCTATGATTTTAGGTGAAATGAAAGAAATAATTATTTTTCAATTCCTATCGTAAAGTGGTTGCAATATAGTGGTTTGAATAATTTTAACTTAAAAAAAGCAATCCTGAGTAAAATAATTTTATGCAGCCTTTTGTTAAGCAGCTGGGTGCACTATATGTTTACAATATTTTTTAACAGCTGGTACTTCCAGATGCACCTTACAAACCCCAGTATCCTTAACAACTGAAAACATACTTTGCTGGAGATAAAATATCAAAACAACTCCCACAATAATTTAATCACAATGCCAACACAACACAACAATCAAAATTCAATAAACAAAAATGTATTAAAATGAGATTAGAAATCCTCTTTAAAGATCATTTTCTCAATTATTCTTGCTTGACCTAAAAGGCACCTTTTGTTTATTAGAGAGCTTGATGCAAATATGATAACAAAAAAAGAAATATTAATATAGCAATTGATATTATTGTATATAACATATGGTGGAATAAAAAAGTGCAATAACATTAATAAAAGTTACTTGACATTCTAATGCCAGCACCTATGCCACTGGGTTGGTATGGTGCCACATTTATCATTTAGAGATAAGTCTTGTGAGGGAAAAGTAAATCCACTAGAGCTTTGTCCATTAAACCTATTCAAAACAGGTAATATAAAGCTTTCATTATGGTCTACCTTTTTGCTGGAAGTGCTCATGAATATGTCATCACCCCATGTTGAAATGTCTAGCGATACAATTGTTGTCGCAGTTGTGGTATTAAAGGAATTGTCAGAAACAAAGTCAGTACAGAAACTTGAATTCTCAATGTCAGGATTACTCTTCACTTCACCATTTTGATTACAAGTTCGCTTGGTATGGCCAGGCTGTTGACAAATACTGCAGAGATGTTTTTTAACAGAATCCTTGGTTGTTTTCTAGGAACCCTTGGTCTTAATCGTTAATGGATCCTTGATAATATCGACAGAAGGTCTATCTTTGTTAAAAGCTCTTGGAATAACCCCAGGGTCTAATACATTTATAGCTCGCAAGATCAGCCCACAAATAACCTGAATGGCATCATTGTAACCATACACTGTCTTGGCTGCAAAATGGATTAAGTTTCGACAAGCAATGGTTAAAGATCCAATGCGAGCAGCCTCACCGATGCTTGGTTTACTTGAAAATTGTTACAAATAAAACTGAGATATTTTGGCATCTTTTGTCCAATAGGGCAAAATCATACACTTGAGTATCTGAGATAAGTTTTCTGCCTTCATAACAGCAAAAAATGACTACACAGTATACCAAGTGACTGCATAAGATTATATGTCCACACAAGCTTCAAATCTGCTTCATAAAAAGTAACCCTCCAAGAGCGATCCTCGAACTTGAATTTTTTTATCACATATACTCGACGACCAACATCTGACACACAATTAGAGATGTATAACAATCTATCTTCGTGAAGTTCTTTAAGCACACGGTTAGAATACTGTGCGAGTATATATTGTTGCAGCTTACTTCTCGCAATGGTTTTGTAAATGAGTGATTAAAATAGGCATTGTCTGACATGAACGGTGGTCATCTTCAGCCTCCTTATAATGTAGACGTGAAATCAAAAGTTCCATTTGCATCACAAACTCAAATAGCATAAGTTTGCCACTGACATATTGATTTATGTATGCATTCATACTCTCGCACCGCTGATTACTTCGTAGCCCACCAAAAAATGTATGCCTTAAGAAAGTTTTAGCCCACATATGCCGATCAGTATACAAATTTTTTATCCACTTATTATTAGCTAGCCGAAATTTTCCAATCATTTGATCCCAGGCATATTCATGCTCATCTTCTGCCATGTAATTCAATGTAATATCTTTAAAGGCACTCATGAAATTTGGGTCAGCAATATTTACCGTGGTATTATGCTCCAAGTGCCAACAGCACAATCTGTGACATGCCTTAGGAAACACCATTCGTATAGCATTTCGCATTGCTCTATCTCCATCGGTGACAACAGATATAGGCATTTTATTATCCATTGCTGCTAAGAAAGTACGAAGAAGCCATATATATTTGTCTTTGGTCTCACTTGAAAGCAATGTAAAGCCAAACACAATACTTCTCATATGATGATTTAAACCAACAAACAAGACAAGAGGTTTGTTATATGCATTTGTTCGATATGTTGAATCAAATGATAAAACATTAATAAAGTAATGAAAATCTACTCGTATTTTGGAGTCACACCAAAATATCTCAGATAACCTGCCTTTAGAATCAATGGTATATTGGTAATAAAATCCAGAGTCCATTCTTGTTTTCCACGTAAAAGAGAAATGAATGTTTCAGAGTCAGTGTGTGCTATTTGCTCTCAACGGCCATCATATAAACGATTCGATAAGTCATTTCTTGTGAATCCAACATTCTCATACCCACTTGAACATTTAGCCATTAACTCATGGATTCGAGATGGTTTCATACCAAAGAGGTACATAGTTAAAGCAGTAGCATAATCGACATCTGACACTTGACGTATTGACCGCAGAAATTGTGCCTGAACAGCGGGAACCAATACATGTGTATGGGTGTCAACCCATTCACAAGCAACCCAAACACTTTTATGATGGTCAAAACAAATACGAAAAGCAACTCGACATAACTCCTGTGTTAAAGGTTTTGCTGTCTTTTTTTATCAATTAATTTGAGATACTTCTTTGATTGCTTACCTTCTTTTGAACAAACCCATCTTCTAACTGTCACTGGTCCTTGTGCATTGATTCTCATAATATTTTTTTGAGCACTAAAGTCAATACTCTTTGCATAGCTGAAGTAGAATGTTTCAGCTTCTTCTATAGATGAAAACGCTCTGCCAATTACTTCAGATTCAGCTAACCTATCCCTAGAAGCATAAGACAAAAGGGTTTGATCATTATTTGAAGGTTGGGTATTAGCCTCCGAATTGGGTAATAATGATTCAAATTGGTTTGAAGATGTTGAATTAAACAATGACAAATAATTATCACTAATGGCACCGTCCACAGAAGCCGTACCATTATTGCGTACGTTAAAAGCAACAGCAGGATCTTGCCTCATAATGCAATGTCACTGTACAAATATAGACACATAGGAATTAGATAATTAATTATCTAAGCAAATGGTGTCAATTTAACAACGACAACATAGTTTTGTAAAGAATCTTAATATAAAAGTAATTAGATTTTGTGTTACAAATAACTTACTTAATAAACACCTCTCGAAACATATCGAATGCCAATATAGTGGAAAAAGGCACAAGCGTAGATGGTGTAAATGCATGCTTTCTTTATGACAATAGAAATAAAATGTGCTGTTGTGGGTTCCATGTTGAGACTCAATGTTGAAGGGAAAAGTCTTAAGTTGTAGTGGGCAAGGATGACATTCTAGGACAAGAGTAAAAGGAAAGCAAAAGCAAAGGAGTTGTAAGAGTTGATAAAGTATAACGTGCAGTAGGGATATATTAACAGTAAGTAGATAAAGCAAATGCAAAGTAGATAAATATGAATAAAATTTTAGGAGTTGAATATAATAGTTTTAAGCTATTAAAAGAACTAGAATATGCAAGAAATTAATTGTTGAAACAAAAGTTAACTAGCATAACCCAGTTATAGGAATAACTTACCATAAATTACATGATGATTAACTTAAAGATGATTGTGAGAATTTAACTTGGAATACGTATGCATTATGTCATGGTTTAAATTGAAATATGTACTTATAATGCCAAAATTATGTAATTATACAAGAAATATCATACAAAAAAATTCAGACCCATTAGTAGAGGAAATAAACGAATAAATTGAAATATATTAAGCAGAAATAGATAACTATAACGGTATAGTTGGTACAATTGATGAAACTCAAAGTTCCACATGAGAAGTAGAGGGGTAAAGCTGAAAATTGAACTTTATGAAGAAGAAATCGATAAATGAAAGGGTAAAGTTGGTAATTATAAATAAAACTAGAAAATTCATATAAAACTTGAAATTCCTAAAATGTAGTTGGAATAACGAACCCATCAATTATTGAGGAAATTATTAAGTAGATGAAATCTTGATTTGGAATAATTGACTATAAATTAGATATGTAAAATCTTGGAAATTATCATAATAGTTGGAATATAAAAAACCGGCGGAAAAAAGAATAAAAGAACTTAACCTATAAGTTTAAGGAATTTAGCAAGAACATGATAAAGTTAAACAACAAGCAAAGGATTGGAATGAACTTCAGACATCTACAGAAAAATTTGGAATTCATCGACAATAGTAGAAACATCGAACCAAAATTTAGTAGGTAAACAATAGAACAACTTAACCAATAAGTTGGAAAACAGTACCAAGTACCTGATAAAGTTAAACAATAAACAGAGATTTCGAATGAACTACAAATATATACGTAAAAATATCGAAATTCGTTGGAAATAATAGAAATATATAACATACAAATAGTGAAAAAAGAGTAAAAGAACTTAACACACATGCTGGAATCTCCTTACAAGAACATGATAAGGTTTAACCAAAACTAGAGATATCGAAAATAAACTTGAAATATTAACAAAGAGTTTTGAAATTCCTTTAAAAGTATAGGAATATAAGACGAAAATGTTCAAAGAAAATGAGTTGCAGAGGTTAACGCAGAAGTTAGAACGATCTACGAATAAAAAGATAAACTCCAATTACAAGTAGTGATCCTAAACAAACTTGGAATATAAAGTAAAACGTCAGAATTTAACAAAAGAATATGAATATGAACAAAAACGTGGTTAAGTAAGATGTAGTAGGCTATAACCCAACATTTGAAAAAGATGAGCGAGCAAGAATTTGATAAATCTTACGATAACAAGGGATCTAAATACTAAACTTGAAATATCTATACCAAATATTAGAAATTCAATAAAAAAGTAGAAATATATTAAAAAAGTCGTCGAAACCAAATTTAAAAATTAAACCTAGAAGTGGGAATAGCATACTGCAAATGCCATATATTTTATCAATAATTAGGAATCTATTCAATTCCTTGAAACATATATGTAACATGTTAGAATTCAACGGTATGAGTAGAAATATAAAGTAAATAAGTAATGGGCTAACAGTTAATGATTTTAACCAACAACTTGGAATTTCTTACCAAGAAAACGATAAAGCACAATGAAAATTTGAAATTTAAAAATTAAACTTAATGAATCGACCAAATGTTGGAATATAACACAAAGAGGTGGATTATTGAATAAAAATTAACTTTTCAAGAATTTGATAAATTCAAATGGAAAATATGGATCTAAAAAATAGTTTGACATATCTATTAAAATGTTAGAATTCAATAAAAAAAGCAACAATATTAAACGAAAAGCAATAATAAAAAAAAGCAACAATAAAAAAAGCAATAATAAAAAAGTGGTGGGAAAATAAGTTGGAACAACTTAGTAATAATTAGATAAAATCCAACAGAATATAGAAATATAAAAAGTAAAATTGAAACATCAACATAAAAACATGAAATTTAATGAAAATAGCTTAAATATGAAATTAATAACCGATCATAAAATAAGTTGGAACAACTTAGCAATAACTAGATAAAATCCAACAGAATATAGAAATATAAAAAGTAAAGTTGAAACATCAACATAAAAATATGGAATTTAATGAAAATAGTTGAAATATGAAATTAATAACCGATCAAAAAATAAGTTGGAACAACTTAGTAATAACTAGATAAAATACAACTGAATATAAAAATATAAAAAGTAAAGTTGAAGCACGAACATAAAAATATGGAATTTCATGAAAATAGTTGAAATATGAAATTAATAACCGATCATAAAATAAGTTGGAACAACTTAGTAATAACTAGATAAAATCCAACAGAATATAGAAATATAAAAAGTAAAGTTGAAACACCAACATAAAAATATTGAATTTAATGAAAATAGTTGAAATATGAAATTAATAACCGATCAAAAAAAGAGTTGGAATAAAAGGTAAATCAGAAGTAGGGATATAAAAATTGAATTTAAATCCAAGCAAAATATTGGAATTCAATAAAAAGATTTGAAATATAAAAGCAAAAAGTGATGGAAAAATAAATTAGAAGAATTTACCAAAAATTAGATAAAGCTTAACACATTGTAGAGACATAAAAGTAAACTTAAAATATCCACTGACAAGTTGAAATTTAAGGAAGAGAGTGGAAATATAAGAGTAAAAGGTCGTGGGAAAAGAAATTGAAACAACTTACCAAAATTTAACTAAATCATCATGCATAATAAGAATTTGATAAGTAAACTTGAAACATACACTTTAAATATTAGAATATGTCAAAATAAATAACAATATAATACTTTTGTGATATATTATAATTTTTATATATTTTTTATATTATTTGTGAAGTTAAAATTGTTACCATCTTTTTCCTATTTATTATAATTTTATCTTTTTTCCCCAATTTTTTTCAGATTTTTTTAACGTTAAAAACAAATAAAAATATAATTTTTTTCATATTAACCGGTTAAAACCGGCTGTACCGACTGCATGCAGGCGCTGTATCAGATACAGCGCTGCATGGCAGGATGACTCATATTGAAGAAGAGATGGCTGAGTTGTTAATAAACTAATTTCAATGGCGCAAGTACAAGCGACAACCAGTGTGGTCAATGGCTCGCGAGCGGCTATTAGCTGACGTGTGAAGTAAAAAGACATAATTTGGGATTTGCTGAATTAAGAATATGAAAAGGGATCCGACATTCAAGTAAATGAATATTATGCCAAATACAATTTTCACTTCCTTTTAATTTTGTAAAATATTATTTTTTAATTAAATTGGATAAATGAATCTAATATTGCATATTCATCTAATATCCATGTTCATCCAATATTTACTAGGATATTTAATATATATATATATATATAGATAGATATTATCCAATTCAATTGGATCCGATATATGATATCCGACTTGGATGGACTAATTCGTCATTCCTACTACGATCCCTTTTGAAGACAAATTCATTAATAGTGTAGTCAATCTTAGGCTAAAAAATTGGCATAAACATAAATAAATAAAGGGAAATTATTACCTATATGCTAAGTTTACCATGTTATAAAAACATTTACCTTGTTATAGAAAATACTACTAAGGTTTGAATCTATTTGATTTTTCATCCTAAGTTTGTAAATTGTATTATTGCCCACTAAAGTGATAACATTGATCATTTTAACCTTGAATTGAAGGGTATTTTTTGTGTTCCATCATAAATAATAAAATAAAACATAGAAAAATTATAAGCCATATACCCAAAATTTACCATGTTATAATAAGTATGATAAAGGTTTGAATTTATTTTTCGCCCCTTGATTTTATATACAGCTTATAATAACAAACTCAAGGTGAAAAATGAAACAAATTTAAAGTTGTGTAGTATTTTTTATATTAGAGCAAACTTAGGGAATAGACTGATAATTTTACATAATATTATAATACCAAACATTCCCATTGAACTTAGCCAACAGATCTGCTAGTAGCATGATTTGATCGTCCTTTGTATGTCCTTTTACATCATTTACTGTTTTCAAATTCTTGGTACAATTTTATATTCAAGGATGGCTCATGTTTTGCCTCCCTAAACATACACTTTATCATTTCTTTGCTACTTTAATTTTTGAATAAACTTCTCGGTTGACAAGGCTAACTTCAACTGAAAAAAAAAGGTTCTTTAAAATAAACATAAATACCATGCAATTTAGACAAAATGACAAAACCATTGACAAAGACAGAGGAATCAGATCTAAATTCCATAAAATTTAGTGTAAGAGAAAAGACAATTGTATTGACTTCTAACTCTAAGCTAAATCTTTGACTTTCATATTAAATTACGCTTTCTATTGTTGAAATTTATATTAAATCCTCTTATCGGGCTGTTTAGGTGGGGAAGAAAAAAAATTACAGTACACAAAACAAAATCCGATAATCCGCACTTATCCTATGGGTGACCGTCGGCTTCTTGAATTCGACATTCGCAAACCAAAACCAACGTGCTGTCCATCGATTAATTATACTGGCCGAGCTCTATAAATTTGGCGTCACGAGGGTTATGTACACTCAACGACAGAAGATAAGACCAAAAATTATAACAATATAACAATGAAAAGTACACTAGTCTTGCTCTCGTTGATCCTTCTCTTTGACTTCATTGCAACGCCATTGCTTGTCAAGGGCAATGCTTCACCTGATCCGGTGCTGGACATCACCGGTAAGCAGCTCCGAGCGGGCACTAAGTACTACATCTTGCCCGTTACACAAGGCCGAGGCGGCGGGCTTACACTTGCTGGCAGAAGCAGCAATAAGACATGTCCGCTAGATGTTGTTCAAGAGCAATACGCATTTAGAAATGGTTTGCCAGTGATATTTTCGCCCGTTAACCCTAAAAAGGGCGTTGTTCGGGAGTCCACTGACTTGAACATCAAGTTTCACGCTGCAACAAGTTGTGTGCAATCCACAGTGTGGAAGCTCGACAATTTTGATGCGGCATTAGGGCAGTGGCTTGTGACGAGTGGGGGAGTTGAAGGCAATCCCGGCCCCAGAACCACTAGAAATTGGTTTAAGATTGAGAAGTTTTATGATGATTACAAGCTTGTTTTCTGTCCTTCTGTTTGTAATTTCTGCAGAGGTTTGTGCAGAGATGTTGGCATTTTTATTAATGGTGGGGTACGGCGTCTGGCTCTGAGTGATGTTCCACTCAAAGTTGTGCTTAAAAAGGTTTGAAGTCGAGCTGCTGAGAGCTTAACAAATGCTTCCAGTTAAAAGTAATGCTTGTTTTGTTTTCAAGTTGTACGCACGATTTAATAAATGAATAAAGTTGTGATAATAAAAGTTGCATTAATGTTCCATGTTTTATGAGCAATAAAAACATTTTTCTTCATGCTTGTTTCTTTTGGTTCGTCATTTTCCTGATAGCTATCAACATGTTTGCACTTAATGTGTTTCATGTGTCCCATTTCTCTATCTTCTTAGTCTGCACTCATCGATGGTGATTGATTATTTATTATTATATCATACTCAGATAATGAATAGTAAAATAAGAAATATTTACGTGAAAAACTCATCTAGTCCTAGAAAAAATCACGGGCACTAAGGATGATTGGCTGTAGACAGCAGATTACGTTAATCGGGCACCTAGTGGAGTCAAATTCTGGAGCATAATGGCTTTTCTAGAAGATTTCAACAGTGAATTAAACATAATTCCTAATTGGTGGCAAAGATGTTCATCCTTTCATCATACCTTCTCTTTTTTTTTAAGTGTCACTATCTTGTGGGATTAAATTTTTATTTTATGTTATTTTTAAATGTTCAGAATGATTAGATAAATAAAATTTTTGGTAAAATCTATCATCTATAACCCAAGAAAATCATGTTATATCACTAAGAATCAATAACAAAATTATGCAGAAATATACTTGAATGCATAATGCTGAATTAATCTTTAAAATTGTGTGGTTGGCCTCTAGATTTACACGTTCTCCTAGAGAGTCTCTTAATTCCCTCGACGCTCTCTTTTTAATAATGCGATATCAGAAAAGATGGAAAGAATACGTGTAACTTAGGGACCAAAATCACTCATATAGACAACTTTTTCCTGTTGTCATTAGGTTCCTAATTCTGCCCTTCATAGAATTTGAATACTATTGGGTTTCTACACATTAAAGGCTCATACCCTATTAGACACATTGAGCCTATAATATTGAAAATCTTAATTGATCACTTTAATTAGGCTTAACCTTATATAACAGTCTACAACACATAATTATTCACATACAAACTCAACGTTGGATTAAGGATCCAATAATATTGGATTAAAAATCTAACAATCTCTCACTTAGGCTAAATGTGTAACCTTATAATTATATTTCGCAAAATAACCATATGAGCTTAATCTTTATTATCATTACCAAAATATATCTATAACCAATTCGGTTTATTAATCATATCAACATAAGATCAAAGCGGTCTTTGTTACATTTATCATAACTCAACCTATCAATGATCACTGTGTCAGTACAAGTCAATGACATTGATCATGATATGAATGTGTAGTATGAAAATTTCATATAGTGTGATCATAACATGCCTATTTCAAACTAATCCATTTTAAATCTTAATGAGATTAAAACATTTCAAAATCAGAGTGTGAATAGACCAAAACTTTATTTCTGCAGAAAATAACTCGAAATATCCAGAAATCAAAATAACTAAAAATGTCTATACTATAAAAGTATCTAAAATCACAAACTCCTACTAAAATTGAATATCTATAAATGACATGACACCCATACGAATGATGTGCTCATGAAATGTTTTAGGTGGTAATTCTTTAGTAAGTGGATCCATAATCATGGAGTCTGTACCAATATACTCAATAGATAACTGCCCACTCTGAACTCTTTTTTTAACAATTAAGAACTTGATATCCATATACTTCGACTTCGTCGAACTCTTATTATTTTTGAAATACAGCACCACTGACTTATTATCACAAAATAACTTTAGTGATTTGTCAACACTATCTATTATACATAGCCTCGTTGTAAAATTTTGTAACCATATTCTATTATTGGATGCCTTATAATATACTATAAATTCTGCTGCCATCATCGATGAGACTATAAGAGACTATTTAGCACTCTTCCAAGAGACAACACCCTGAGGTAGTAGATAGATATATCTCGAAGTCGATTTTATATTATCTTGACATCCAACAAAATCAGAGTCAGTATACCGAACAATCTCAAGTTTATCTGACTTTAATATGTGAGTATATAGCCTTTTATTCTCTGTAAGTACCCCAAGACTCATTTAATTACTTTCCAATGGTTTAATCCTGGATTGCTTAAGTATCTACCCAATATCCCATTAATGTACACCATATCTGACCGTATACAAACTTGAGCATACATTAGCCTTCTTACTACTGAGTATAAGGAATCTTCTGTAATTTTTTCCTCAAAATCATTCTTAGGGCACTGATTGAGACTAAACTTATCTCCTTTAGCCACAGAGGTATCACCTGATTTACAATCTTGCATGCCATATCTCTTGAGAATTATTTCGATTTAATTCTTTTGTGATAATCTTATAATATCTCGGGAGCATTCTCAGTATATTTGTATACCTAATACAAAAGAGGCATCACCAAGATCTTTCATCTCAAAGTTCTTAGCTAAAAATCTCTTGATTTCGTGCAATGAGTCTATATCACTATTGGTAAGCAAAATGTCATCGACATATAAAATCTTTAAAATATGTTTGCTCCCACAAAACTTATAGTATATGCAATCATTTACCAAGTTCATCTTAAAACTAAATGAGACGATTACTTGATGGAACTTGAAATGTCATTGTCGAAATACTTACTTGAACGCATAAATATATTTCTTAAGTTCTTATAGTATACGCAATCATTTACCAAGTTCATCTCAAAACTAAATGAGACGATTACTTGATGAAACTTGAAATGTCATTGTCGAAATACTTACTTGAACGCATAAATGGATTTCTTAAGTTCACAAACCATATTCTTCAGGTCATTAGACATAAAGTTTTCTAACTACACCACATGGATCGTTTTATCAATGTTGCCATTGAAGAATATCGTCTTCACATTAATCTGAGATAACTCAAGATCAAAATGTGTCATTAATGTCATTATAATTCTAAAAGAGTCTTTCCAAGAAACTAGAAAGAAAGTCTTTTTATAGTTGATGCTTTCTTTCCGTATAAAGCATTTTGCAACAAGACGTGGCTTGTACTTCTCCACATTGCCTTTTAAATCCATCTTGATCTTAAATATCCATTTGTAATTAATAGGTTTTGTAGCTACCAGCAACTGGACAAGATCCCATACGTCATTATCCTTCATAAACTTTATCTCTTCATTCATGCCATCAATCCACCTTTGAGAATTTAAATTTGTCATGGCTTAATGGAAATTAATTCCATCATTATAATGCTTGCCTCATGTTCTTAGAGAAATACAATGTAATCATCTAACAATACACTTCTCCTTTCTCTAATAGATCTCTTTAATGGCATAGGTTCTTGAGGTGATAGAGTTTATTCTTCTAGAATAATTTTTTGTGTTAGAGTTCTCTAATATTGTCTTAAATTGTTATGTCTTGTATAGAGTCAGGAATGAGACTCCGATTAATGCCAAGAACACCCATGGGAATATCAATAGATTTCTCTTTGAAAATAAAGTCTCTAACCATATTTTTCCCCATAAACTCAGCGTCCTCAAAGAATCGAACATTTACTAACTCGAAAATCCATTTAGTTGTAGGATTATAAAACTTATACCTCCTGGATAATTTTAAATATCTAATAAAATAGTAACTCATCGTCCTTGAGCCTAGTTTCTTCTTATTAGGCTTATATAATCTTATCCCAACTAGCCATGTCCAACCACATAAGTGCTTTAGACTAGACTTCTTACTCGTTCAAAACCCATAAGTGATTTTGGTAGTTGTTTTGTTTGGAAATCTAGTAAGGATATATCTACAGTCATTAGTTCTTCTCCCCAAAGTAATTCTGGTAAGGTAAAATAACAAATCATACTTCTCACCACGTCCTTAAGTGTCATGTTTCGTCTTTTAGCAATACCATTCCTAGTTGGCGAACCTAGAATAGTGTACTAAGGGATGATACCGTATTCCCTTAGGAATTTAGCAAATGGCTTTAAACCCTATTCACTTAAACTATAATATCTACCATAATGTTCGCCACCATGGTCAAATCTGATGCTTTTAATTCTTTTGTTAAGTTGATTCTCAACTTTAACCTTGAAATTTCTTGAACATGTCTAGAGATTATGCCTTTAAATAGAAGAGATATATACAGTTATATTTAGAAAAAGCATCTATGAATGTCATAAAATATTATTAATCATTCTAAGTAGATGTAGAAAAGGGCCACAAAAAATATTTGCTTTTAAGACATCTAAAGTCCTGTTGGCTTCAAATATCTTTTTATTAGTTTGTTTTCCCTTGACAAAATTTGTGAAGTTTAAAGGGTCAATAATTTCATCTGACACAAGTCTCTCCTTTCTTTATTTAAAGATATAACCTAATTTCCGATGCCATAATACATCTGAATTTTCATTGGTTAATTTTATCTTTAGAATCATGTACTTGATTAATCTAACAAATAATGATTATCATTGCCTGATAAAGATTCGAAATCTACTAATCTTGAATCATGAAACAAACTAAATTTTCTGTTTCTAAATGAATAGGAATAACCATTGAAATTCTAGTTATGCAACCCAAGAGGGAGGTGAATTAGGTTTTTAAGAATTCAACTAATCAAATCACACAATAAATCAATTTAATACCTTAGTGAAATCAAATACAATAAATTTAACAATGCTCAAAATAAAAGAGTTGAGTAAGAGATACCAAACATAGATATTTTTACGTCGTTCGATAAATCTTGCCTACATCCACGCCTCTAAGCACACCGAGCTTAAAAATTCCACTATCCAAGTCTCTTAGGCTTCAAGAACTTACACTTGACTTCTAAGGTGTCAATAAACCTTTACAATTTGAGATTATACCCAATCTCTTACCCCAAGTGTATTCTAATAATTACAATCACTCAAAAATAAAGTTTACAAAGGTATACTTTTTCTCATAATATGGATGGCTACAAATTTAGTCTTAAAGTATGAATGAATGAAATATGAAATGATTTGAAACTCAATATAGATTAGTTTTTTAGTAGCCAGCTCAATACTCAATATTTTTTTATTAATACTTATTTGAATTTAAAAGAGCCTATTTATAGTTAGAGTTGAAAAAATAGTTATTATTAACTTTTTGCTCATAACTGACTTAACTTTTATTAGTAATTGATTTGCTGCTTTGTGTTACCATTATAGATAAAGATTCAAATTTTTGAATAACTAGTTTACTATTTATAAGGTTCGGTAAGTCATTTCCATCTAGATAGTCTCTTTTCCATAATGATTTACCATTTCGGTGGATTCGGTGTGCCACTTGTTTTAAAGCCACTTGTACTTTGAAGGTCTATATCTCTTCCTTAATTAGTCTGCCGTTTGTACAAATTTGGTATACTTTTTCTTTCTAGATTTCTTTTTCTTCATAACTGATGTGTTGCTTAAACTTAAACGGTATGTTGCTTTAATTTTATAAGCCTTCTTCTTAGCCGATTTGCCGCTTAAATAAATTCAATATGCCAATTTGATCAAATATGTTTAAGTCAATTTATAAAGCTATTTTCATGCTTTAAAAACATAATATTTATAATGCTTTAAAATATGAGGTTTATTATCATCAAAATCAATAATTCAAACTAATTAGTTCATAATCTCCTCTTTTTTTATGATGATAAAACACATTTTATATATAAAAAATCTAAGAGATGATTTTGAAAAAAGGCTAATAAATTATTATTATTATTATTATTATTATGCTCCCTCTGAATAAGTGCATATGTGACAAGTTTTTATAAACAATGTTAACAACAATTTTATCCTTCTCCCCTTTCATTATAAAACTGATGACAATAAATAAATAATAGATAAAAGTCACAATAGAACACGTGGTCAAAACATAGATAAATTATCATAACTCAACATAGAAAAGAATGAACATCCAGAAATGTCATCAAAATCCAAAAAGAAACCAACATAATGTATGAAATATAGATGTGTTCAATACATCTAAAGAAAAAAATCTAATGAGATGGAGGTGATGGTGGCTTAGAAGTAGTAAATGGATATAGAATCCAGAAATGCTCAAAGAGAAGACACTGGCCATGGATAATTTGCTGAGTCTGCTAAAAGAGACGCTAATGCTCCGTAATAACATACTGCTGGAAAGAGATCTGCTACACAAAAAGTGTTCGCATCTCTTCAATAAACTACTGAAGAGTAACCATGTCAGAAGTAAGATCCGCTGGGAGTAGTATACTAGACGCCGAAGTAGGGGTAGAATTAGGAATAGGTGCAGGAAGGTACTGACGTCTACCAGAAGCACGGAAAGGAAGTGAAAAAGTAGAAAGTTGGTCAGTTTGAATCATATCATTCAAAGGGCGATCATCACTTGGGGTAGTGAAAGTATACTTATTATCAGTGATTTTAACCTAAACTCTATTTCACCACTCAAAGCCTAAGGCACTATTTAGGTCATCATGAAGACTCTCACTAAGGTATGAGTAAGTTTATTTATAGATACCCCAAAGTGTTTAAGGATGCGAGTAATGAAGTGGCCATACTGAAGTGAACCAGTGACATAATTAAGTATGGAAAGCATAGTATGCATAATGATATACCCGAGATTAATAGGGCAATGTTTAATAATACAATGAATTAAAGCAACATCCATGTGTGATATCTCATTTTGATGATCGGATCTAGAAAGAACAATAGATTAAATGAAACAAAGTAAAATCCTAGATTGGAGACACAGACATTGGGTATGTAAATGGATGTTACAGACACCATCGGACAAGTCAAGGCACCTACATATGTTTCTAATGACATCAACATGGATAAAATCATCAATTTTAGGAGTTTTTCTAGATGAATAAAATTCTAGACCATTATCTGAAGAACTTAAAATGTGGCTAAGGTCAACATCATCAAATACAATTATAACACCTCTGACATTGGTGATTACTCACTTTTCTTTCTCCGCAGAAGTGTCTATATTCGAGTAAAAAATTTTCACCAAGTCGAGATACACAATTTCATCAATTTCAAGCACATTTAACCAACTAATTTCTTCTAATACTCAAAATACAAGGCCAATTGGTATTAATAAAAAAGGTAGGAAGTACCACTCGAATCATGAATTATTGTTGGAATCATTTCAGCAGCCTCTTGTCCAGAAAGTATTTGGACTCAAAATTCATGTGGAGAGAGTTTCTCCAGTCCTAACGTTGTCATTTTAAAGGATGAATTGTTTCTTTACCTTTTTGTCGAGTTGGGTGACAACTGGATACAGTAAAGAGTTAAAAAGGAGAGAAAAGATGTAAATGGGAGTGAAAATTAAGAATTTTAGAGAGATAAACACCAAATTAAAAGACCTAGGTTAAGAATAGAAATTTTTAATTTTTGAGATGAAAAGGTGCTTAAGAGATGTTTTTGGATATAAAAAGTAATGGAGAATTGAGGAATAGTCGAAATAGGGAAGAAGATGATGAACAACCTTTTGTTGCGCGAGTTTGACTTACCAATTGTTCTTATCCAATTAGTCGGATATGTCCAGTAAAGAAGCATGAAGAATTCAATGTACACGTCGGCTTAATCGACTTACCAATTATGTTTAAGATGAGAGAATTATAAAAATGGCTTTCTATTATTCATAATTGGTGCTTCAGTTGCAAGTAGTGTGTATGAGGTATTTAAAATGGCTTATCGGTGTTATTAAACAATTATCCATTTAAAGATAGCAAAAGAGAGTAAGTCAATTAGTGTATTGGTTATCGAGTTGCTTCTAGAATAAAGAATTCATCAAAATCACTTACCGGTTGGCTATAACCGATATGCCTATTATATTCAGTAAAATTTTTTCATATTTTTAAATAAAGAGTGAGTATAAGAATAAATATATCAAATGTACCAATCAATAATTTTATTTAAAGATAAAAAAACACATATTATGATGCAACAATCATCATTCCAAGTTCATGTCTTATCTTTATAAATTATTTTTCACTTAGAGATTTTGTGAAGATATCAGTAATTTGATTTTCTGTAAATACAAATTCAATTACAACATTCCCTTTTTGTACATGATCTCTTAAGAAGTAATGTCTAATTTCTATATATTTAGTTCTAAAATACTGAATGAGATTCATTGATATGTTTATAGCACTAATATCATCACACTTAATAGGAATTTGTTCAAGATTAACACCATAATCATTAAGTATTTGTTTCATCCAAGGAGCTTGTGCACAACAACTACCTACAAAAAGTGCAGCTAAGTTTTGTTTCTTACTAAATTATGAAACAAATGCAAAACTTAGAAAATGATAAGTGCAACTAGTACTTTTCTTATCAACCTTATGACTAATAAAATGAGTATCTGAATAATAAGTTAAATCCATATGAGTTCCTCTAAGAGACCAAAAGCCAAGATTTATGGTTCTAATCAAATAATGAAAAATTCTTTTCACAACAAGCAAATGAGATTCCTTGGGACATGATTAAAATCTTACACAAAAATATACACTAAACATGATATTAAGTCTACTTATAGTTAAATAGAGTAAAGAACCGATCATGCCTCGATATATTTGACATCAAATTCTTTACTTTTTCATTTTTGTCAAGCTTGATTGTTGTGCTTATTGGAATATTTTTAGTTTTTAAGTCATCAATCCCAACCGTTTAAGAAAATTTCTAATATACTTAGCTTAATTGATAAATATTCTTTCATTATTTTGTTTTAATTTGCAATCCAAGAAAATATTTTAATTCTCTCATCATGCTCATCTCAAATTCCTTACTCATACATGTTGAAAACTCTTTACACAAACACTCATTAGTAGAACCAAAGATAATATCATTCATATAAATTTGAATCACAAGAATATCTTGGCTTTTTTACTTAACAAAAAGAGTAGTATCCACTTTTTTCATTGAAAAATCATTTTCCAACAAAATATTTTTAAGCCTATCATACCATACTCTAAGTGCTTGTTTTAAACCATATAAAGCTTTTGATAACTTGAAAACATGATATGAAAATTTTTCACTTTTAAAACCAGGGAATTATTTTACATAAACTTTCTCTATAATATAACCATTCAAAAAAGTACTTTTGACATCCATTTAAAATAAAATAAAATTTTATGACACATATACACTAACAACATTCGAATGTATTTTAATCTAACTACTAGCATAAATATTTCATCAAAATCAATTTCTGCTTCTTG
Source organism: Aegle marmelos (assembly GCA_030449875.1). Classification (NCBI taxonomy): domain Eukaryota; kingdom Viridiplantae; phylum Streptophyta; class Magnoliopsida; order Sapindales; family Rutaceae; genus Aegle; species Aegle marmelos. The sequence continues at coordinate 1,608,596 of JASUUL010000046.1, read as the reverse complement.
ATTATATCCTTGAGCTATTAATTTAGCTTTATTCCTAACAACAACACCAAATTCATTCATTTTATTTTAAAATACCCATTTTCTACTTATGATTGATTGGTGTTCCAGTTTAGAAACTAATTTCCACACATTATTTCTCTCAAATTAATTCAACTCTTTTTGCATTGCAATAATTCAAGATTGATCATTTTCCGTATCAGCAAAAGATTTTGATTCAATTTGAGAAATAAATACAATAAGCTCACATGTATTGTTAAGTGATGATCTACTAGTTACATCTCATATAGAGTCTCTTAAAATTAAACCCTTAGAAAGAGAATAAACATACCTCTACTCCTTGGGGAATATTTGTAAAGTACCTTTTGCTGTTCTATGCTTATTTTTTCTTTTTGTTTATCTTCTTGATTTTCAGATAACGTATCTTTTTGTTTAACTTGTGTGGATCCTTATAGTAAATCTCTAACTGCATCATCGTCAAAAACTACTTTCTTCATAAAAGAAGAGTTAGACTCACGAAATACAACATGCATAGACTACTCCATAATTAAGTTCTTTTATTATAAACTCTATAAGATTTGCTTGTACTAGAATAACTAAGAAAGATGCCAATATCAAATTTAGATCAAATTTACCAAGATTTTCTTTTATATAAAATATTTACATCCAAAAACCTTAAAATAACCAATATTGAGTTTTTTATCTTTCTAAAACTCATGAGGATTTTTATTAAGATAAGGACAATCAACACACGATTTAAAACATAACACGTAATATTGACGACTTTGGTCCAAAAATATTTTAGTAAATTATTTTCATTCAATATGATCCTAGTAATCTCTTGAATAGACCTATTCTTTCTCTCAATAATCCCAATTTGTTATAGAGTCCTAGGCGATAAAAATTAATGCCAATGCCCAAATCATTACAGAGATTCTTAAATACATGATTTTTAAATTTTTGACCACAATTACTTCTAATGTAATTAATAAAGTAACCTTTTTTCATTTTGAAACTTTTTACAAAAAATTCTAAATGCCTTAAAAGCATCATCTTTATTAGCTAAGAATAATACTAAAGTGAATATAGAATATTATTTACAATTACAAATGCGTAATATTTTTTGTTTAGACAAGCATACCTAAAGAGTCTAAACAAATCCATGTGAAGTAATTGAAGAGATTTTGAAGTAAAAATGTGATTCTTGTTTTTTAATGAAGTTTTGATTTGTTTACCAAATTGAAAAACTTTACACATTTTGTCCTATTAAAAGTCAGTTTTCGGAAGGCTTTTAACTAAATTATTTTTTGAGATTTTTTAAATCAAATCCATACTTATATGACCTAGTCTTTCATATCATAACCAATATCATCATGTAATACAGAAAAATATTTTTCATGAGTAATGCACAATCTATATTAATTGTATACACATTTATACACCTATTACCAAAAAACACAATCTTGTCATCACATACATCCTCAATAACACATTTTAATTTATTAAAGATAACCCTATAATCGCCTCTTCATTCTCTTTTTGATTTTTGAGGAATCTTTACCTACATTACCAATACATATAATCTTCCCTTTCAAGTTATCTTCAAAGGATACATCTCTACCATTTTCAATCTTAGTAAAGCTTAAAAATGAAAAATAATTCCCTGTCATGTATCTTGAACAGCCACTATCCAAGTACCATTTGTTCTTTTTTTTTCTTCTTCAATCCTTACAAAAGAAATTTCAAGTCTTAGGTACTCAAATCTTTTTAAGTCCCTAAATGTTAGTAATGATTCTTTTTAGAACCTAAACACATTTAACTCTATGGTATCTATTTACTTTAACTTGGCATCTATAACTTATGTGACCACTTCCATTACAATAATAATAGACATTCTTAGAGTCACTTATAGAGATAGCTCTAATAAAATATTTCTTATAATATTTTTGTTTCAAGTTAGGCCTATACCCAAGTCCACCTTTATCAAACACAATTTTTTAGTGCTCAGTAATTTTTCTAAGTTCTTTTGAGTATTTGTAAACTTTAACACGATTTCATTGAGCTCATTGTTCTTTTTTTTAAGCACTTAATTATTTCTCAATAATTCATCAATATGTAATTTTTTATGCTCATGTGAAGTACTTTGTTTATCTTTAATAGATGCAATTCTATCATGCAATTCTTTACTATCTAATTCTAATCCCTTAATCTTTCTATTCAATAAATCATTCTACTTTTGTAATGTATTTTTTTCATTTGAAAATTCTAACATTTTCTCTTTAAGGCTTGTATTTTTTTACAAATTCTTTTTACCTTAAAAGAATCATACAACTCATCCTAATTAAGATCACTGACCTTATCATGTTTATCATTCGACTCATCTCTAATTGTCATAAGTACTAAATTTGACACTTTATAATATTCCTCTTTATCACTTGATTCTTCTTCGTTATAATCCCAAGTAATTACCATGGCTTTCTTCTTGAGTTTGCTGAGAAGTGGGCACTCCTATCTTATATGGCCAGTCTTTTTACATTTAAAACATATAATTGCCTTTTTGTTCTCTTTTTGGTTTTTGAGGTTTTTGAATTTTCGTCACTCAATAACTTTCTTGAAGAATTTTCTGAACTTCCTCACTAGCATAGCCATCTCTTTATTATCCAGCTCGCTATTCTCATGACTTTCATGTTTTGAGACTTTGAGAGCAATGCTTTTCTTTTTCTCCTCATTTCTTCTTTTAGCTACTAAATCTTCCTCATAATAAATAAGAGAACTGATAAAATCATCACTAGGTAAGGTATTTAAATCTTTAGCTTTCTCAATAACAGTCTTCTTAGGTCTCTCTTCCTTTGGTAGTGATCTGATAATTTTCTTAACTTTCTCGTTATTAGAAAAGATCTTTCCTAGGGCTCTTAGAGTGTTCATTATGTCTGTAAATCTAGTATATATACAGTACACACTCTCATTTTGTTCTATTTAGAACAATTCATATTGCTGAGTGTATCTACTAATTTTGACTCTTTCACTTGATTAGTATCTTTATAAACAACTTCACATTTATACCAACTTTCACAGAGACTCTATGAAATTCTTTCTTATCAAGAGTATAAACAATACATTCATAGTTTTGAAATTTAAAGAAGCTTTTCTCTTTTCTAATTTATTATATTCCTGTAAATATTTTGGAATATCATCTCTTAATTCATTTTTAGTCATTGGCATAAATGGACCGTCAAAAAAAACTTTCCAAATTTCATAATCTAAAGCTTGTAAATAAATTCTCATCCTAGTTTTTCAATATGGGTAGTCATTGCCATAAAAAAACAGTGGTCTAGTTGTAGATTGTCTTTCCCTAAATGTGAAATCATTTTACGTTACCATGGATCTTTTTTTCTAAACGGTTAAGTCCTAATAAGAAAATCTAGTTCTGATATCAAATGAAATTCTAGTTATGCAACCTAAGAGGGGGGTGAATGAAGTTTTTAAGAATCAAGCTAATCAAATCACATAATAAATCAATCTAATACTTTAGTGAAATCAAACACAATAAATTTAACAATATTCAAAGTAAAAGAGTTGAATAAGAGATAACAAACACAGATATTTTTATATGTTTTGGTAAATCCTGCCTACATCTACGCCGCTAAGCACATCGGGCTTGAGAATTCCACTATTCAAGCCTCTTAGACTTTAAAAACTTACACTAGATTTCTAAGATATCAATAGACCTTTGTGATTCGAGATTATACCTAATATCTTATCTAAATATATCACAATACTTACAATCACTTAAAAATAAAGTTTACAAAAATATTTTCTTTCACACAATATGAATTACTACAAATTCAATCTCAAAGTATGAATGAATGAAATATGAAATGATTTGAAGCTCAATATAGATTAGTTTCTTAGTAGCAAGCTCAATTCTCAATGTTTTTTTAATCAACACCTGTTTGAATTTGAATGAGCTAATTTATAGTTGGACCTGAAAAACTAGCCGTTGTTAATTTTTTGCTAATATTCGGCTTACCATTTATTAGTGACCAGTTTGCCACATCATATTACCATTATGGATAAAGATTCAAATTTTTAAATAGCTAGTTTACCATTTATGAGGTCTGATCAATCGTTTCCATCTTGATAGTCTCTTTTCCATAATTGGTTTATCGTTTCAATAGATCTAACATGCCGCTTGTTTTTAAAGCCACTTGTACTTTGAAGGTCTATACCTCTTTCTTAATCGGTCTGTCATTTTATAACACCCCAAATCTAACACATGTAGAGCACGTGAGAGAAGGAGGTTACTCGCAAAACATAATCTCTACTCATAAATACCAAACTGGTATACCTCAAATTCTTATAAGAATAATCCACAAGTCACAAGTCACATAAAATAACAAAGTCTCAAAACCCAAATTACAAGTTCATGATCGAAATAAACTAAAAGAAAACATAAGTTTATTCTTCTTCTTCTTATTCAAATAGGGAACAAAAACGAAAATCTCTAACTTCATGGCTAGGCATAACTCTCAAATGAACTTATTCTGCAAAAACAATAATGACAAGGGGTGAGCCATCAACTCGGTAAGTAAAACCATTCCTAACACACTAGGCCTATCGATACCTAAAAAATATATTGTAAGCCTTCTTAGAGCAAAATATATTTTATAAATCCATAAGTTTCATGCTATCTAGAATCATCCTATATTATGTCAAGGGTTGATTAACCAAACTCCTAATTAATCAAAACCCTAAATAAAACCTAAACACATCATACGTCATACATCAAGATCTATAAAAACAAATCTAAAATCATGCCAAACATAAACCCTAAATAGAATGATTTACAAGAAATTCTTGAAGGGAATAAGGAGGGTATACATACTGTTTGCTTTGATTGAATCTTAGGATTTGAGTGAAGAAAAATTATGAACAATTGATAACAGAGGAAACAAGAATATCATAAGTTTTTAGGGTTATGAAAAAAAGAGATAAAAGATGAATTTATAGGGAATGGAATCTTGAAAAAATAACATTTTATTCCAAAACTATCTTCTAAATAACCCTTATTAATAACTTAATACTCTTTTCTACCCTTTTCTAATAAAAAGGCCTCCATCAATCCTAGTGAAAGCCCAAATTCCATAAGGAATTTTTTTTTTTTGGCGTTATACATTTTTACACATTTGGTATATTATTTATTTTCAGATTCCTTTTTCTTCCTAACCAATTTGCCGCTTAAACTTAAATGGTATGATGTTTTAATTCCACAAGCCTTCTTCCTAACCGGTTTACCACTTAACCAAATTCGGTATGCTGGTTTGTTTTAGAACCCTTGTATTTCTTAGTTGTTTATCATTTAGACAAATCTGGTATGCCGGTTTGATCCAAATATATTTAAGTCAATTTATAAAGCTATTTTCATGCTTCAAAAACATAGTATTTATAGTGCTTAAAAATATGAAGTTTATTATCATCAAAATCAATAATTTAAACTAATTAGTTAACAACCATATTTGTCCAAAGCGAAGTCAGAAATCAAGTTCTGTCTAAAAGATAGAACAACAAATATTTTATTAAGATCTAAATAAAAAAATATTTAATAATAATCTATATTTTGCAATTGCTTCAACTTCAGCCTTTAGTTCCATTGCCCACATAGATGTATCTTCAATTATTATTAGATTTTCGATAATTTAAACAATCGTGCATAGACACATTGATATGAGCTGTTGCACCAAAATCTATCCACCACGTGCATCTAGGTGCCACAATTAAATTAATTTCCAAATAAACTAAACCATGTCCTTTAGCTCTACTAAAGAAACAACAAGTTAAATAATCTAATATCTTTTGTTTTTTTTTAGGTGCTGTTTTTATAGCTTCTTTATCCTTATTCCCTTTCTTGCCTTTATACCTTATTGAAATTAGGCTTGTCAAGAGTGTACCAATTTCAACCTTTTCGTTCTCGATAAATCTTTGTTCAATTTGTGCAAGAAACTCTTTAACCGTAGTTGTTTTTTTAGTCGTTGAGCCCTTGCAGGCTTCTGAAATAGCCTTCTTCATAATCATGATATACATATGATTTGATCTCTCCCACCTTCTCATTCCCATTTTATCATCAGGACTATTTTTATCTGTAAGAGGTAAGGGAGAATTAACTCTTGACGTAAGGTCAAGATCCATGACCACGAAAAATATGGAAAGCTTCTCATGTCATAATTTGAAGTTAGAGCCATTTAGCATGAAAATTCAATTAATGTTGGTAGTAATATTAGTAGCAGACATAACTGAATAGATAATAATAAATAATAAAAAAAGTTCATATTAGTCCTTAAACAAAAATAGATTCAAATAAAGGTAAACCCCATCTCAAAATACCGAGCACTCTATTAATATTGTATCTTTTGACAAAATATTAACTTGTAAGTGATATCTTGGTATAATACTCAAACACTGATAATAGGAACATGTCAAATAATTGGTTTTCTTTTAGGTCGATTTATTGCTCACATGTAAAACTAAAAAATCATCACATATTTATTACCACAAGTGCACATGTAATATTATTAAATATGGAACTTTCTTTGAGCTGATCGATATTTATAGAAATTACATGCACCAAACCTTTTATGTTCTAAAATAAATTAATTTCTACGTGTAAAACTAAAAAATAATCACATGTTTATTACCACAAGTGCACATGTAATATTATTAAATATGGACCTTTCTTTGAACTGATCGATATTTATAGAAATTATATGCACCAAACCTTTTATGTTCTAAAATAAATTAATTTCTACAAAAGAGGTTACTTTGGTGACATGTTGCTTATATTAATTTATCTCAAAATATATATAAACTAACTAATATTTGAATTTAAAATTATATAAAAAAACTGTCCAAATTAAAAAAAAATTTCGATCAAAGCCAACCTTTGATCAGTCAATGGTTGATCGATCAAACGTTGACCGGTCTAGACCGCTGACCGTTCCTAGAACAAACCTTTTATATTTCAAAATAAATTAATTTCCAGAAGAGAGATCACTTTTATGACATGCACCAAACCTTTTATATTCTAAAATAAATTAATTTTTGCAAGAGAGGTCACTTTGGTGACATGTTACTTATATTAATTCATCTCAAAATATACATAAACCAATCAATATTTAAATTTAAAATTATACAAAAAATTATTCAAAATAAAAAATAACAAAAATTAGGTCAAAGTCAGTCTTTGATCGGTCAATAATTGATCGGTCAAATGTTAATTGGTTCAGACCACTGCTTAGTTCTGGAACAGACCTATTCAACTCAGACCAAACAGCTCAAAGAAACCAATTCCCTTTTTTTTTTAAATGAACCAAACCTTATTTCAATGAGTTAATATTAAATGCTAAATTAACCCCTTAATTCCTTTACATTAAGCTCAAATTTAGGCCTAATACTTAATTTCATTAAGCCCATATAAATTTAGGGTTTAAATGCAAAATATCTTTATTATTCAATCAAAAAGAAATTATATAATTGCTTAAGGATCATTTCTTCCTCATCTCCATCTTGTAGCCATACTGCTGCTTTTCTTTTTTAACTTGATGGCAATCGCTCAATTGTCGCTACCTCTCCTTTTCATGGCTAGAAGCAGCAGCACTGGCAGCTGCAATTGTCGTCGGCCAAAAGCTTTAATAAAAATCCTTTTTTATTTCCTTTTTTTGTTGTCTTTATGGGCCGCCGCTTCCCAAATTTCCAAATTTAAAAAAAAATCAAATTCTAGATTTCTATTATTTACAATACCAAAGAAACAACCATAGATCTATTCTTAAATTTAATAATCCTAGATTTAAAATGTCAAAATATTAATCCTTAGTCAAAATAAATTTGATTCTCAATTATTCAATATGAACTGACTCTAATACTACTTAATTGGATGAATAAAACCTTTGATGAAATAATATCACCTATAACCCATTAATTTCATGTTATATCACTAAGAATCAATAACAAAATTATGCGGAAGCGTACCTGAATCCATAATGCTGAATTAATCTCTATGATTGTGGTTCGCCTTCGAGATCTATACGTTCTCCTAGAGAGTCCTTTAATTTTCTCTATGGTCTCTCTTTGATGATCAAATATCAGAAAAGATTAAAAAATATGTGTGACTTGGGTACCATAGCCACTTATATAGACAACCTTTTCTTTTTGTCACTAGATATTTTCAATTCTACCCATCATAAAATTAGAATGCTATTGAGTTTCTACACTATAACACTCCAAATCAAACACGTGTAGAGTATGTGAGAGAAGGAGGTTACTCACAAAGCATAATCTCTACTCATAAAATTTCAAACTGAAATACCTCAAATTCTTATAAGAATAATTCCCCAGTTCATGCATCTAACGCTAAATGATCTCTCTAGGGACATAAAAATAACAAGTCTCAAAATCCAAATTACAAGTTTATGGTCGAGATAAACTAAAAAGAAACATGAGTTTATTCTTCTTCTTACTTAAATAGCGATCAGAAATAAAAATCTCTAACTCTAAGGCTAAGCATACCTCTCAATGGAACTTAATCTGCAAAAAAAAATAATGACGAGGGGTGAGCTGTCAACTCGGTAAGTAAAGCCATTCCTAACATACTAGGCCGATCAATACCAACAAAAATATTGCAAGCCTTCTTTGAGTAAAATATATTTATTAAATCCATAAATTTCATAAAAACTATATATCATGATGAAATGACGTATTTTAATTAGTTAACGTAAATCTATAAGAATTCAGAACTTTAAAAACATAATTTGTTATGAAGACAAATCATATTCACTTGTACAGAAAATGAAAAGTTAGCTCATGTCACATAGTATCACCTATAGTCCCAGTGACCAGGCGCAGACAAAATCAGAATCATAATATTGTGTGCTCATTAAGAACATATACCTAGTATTGGACCAAACAAATATATCATATATTATGTTTAAAATCAGAATCAAAATGACTATGGACAATGAGCCAAAACATTAAGAATCTTATAATCATCAATAACTGATGTCACACATTAGTACCAAACATTCGTATCAGATTCAGAATAGTCCATAAAAATAATTTAGGCTTGCAAACTGATTTACAAATAAAATCATAATAAGAAGTCATGTCACCAAAATAATTTACATATTAAAAGACATTTATAAAATATTTTATTAAAAGAATTTATATTTAGAAATATTTTCATAAACTGATTTTTGCTATGAAAATCCTTTAATTTCTAAATAATATAAAAATTTTTATAATAATATCAAAATACTTAAACATATCTAGTATACTAAGAATGAAGTTGTTTACCTTGATAAAAGAATTCCAATTAACAATCTCTAAACCTTTAAGAGTCTCAAACACCTCCAACACCTTAAACAAATACCAAGTGTGACTATCAATAACTTATTTTAGGAATCTGACTTTCCACTTCATACCCGTATAGGTCTAATTCCCAGATTTTAAGTCTTAATCTAAAACTTGGAATGACATAATATTCTACAACGATATTCTGGACATCCATAGGTACCTCATATAAAATTTTCAAAAGAATCCATAATCGAAAACATTTTCAAAACTATTTATTTCTCAGCAAGTTCGATAGTGTCTTTGCATAACCTTAATCGAACAGAGCAGGTTCCAATAATTTGATAAAATAAAATACTAATCAGAAACTTATGAAATTAAAACTGGAGATACTAGACACGTGTGCTAACCTCTGTATAACATTTCATAATTTTCTGAGTTCATTTGATGGTAAAAATAATTTCTTGAATCCAATCGCAGTTTTTTTTTTCCAGTGCAGTGGTTCTCTTTGAAAATTCATATAAAATTGAAAACGAACTCAAATTTAATGAAATAAAATTTATTCCAGAAACCCGACATGTCTAGTTTCCAGATATATAAATTTCTAAGAAAATGTCGTTTAGAAAATATAAGATTAAAAATCGAGTTATCATGCTATTCAGAATCATCCCATATGCTTATTATGCCAAGGGTTGGTTAACCAAACTCTTAATCAATTAAAACCCTAAACACATCCTATATCATGCATCAAGATCTATATATAAAATAATCTAAAATTATGCCAAAAATAAACCCTAGATAGGATAATTTAAAACTCTTAAAGAGAATAAGGAGAGTATACCTACCGTTTGCTTTGATTCTCTCTTATACGAAGATTGAATCCTAGGGTTTGAGTGAAGATATTATGAATAGTAGAGAGGAAAAGAAATATGAATATCGTAGGTTTTTAGGATTATGAAAAAGGAAATAAAAGATGAATTTATAGGGAATGAGATTTTGGAGAAATAACCCTTTTTGTAAAAACTAGCTTATAATTAACCCTTAATAATAACTTAATATTCCTTTCTAATAAGGATTAAAAGGCTTCCTTAAAATCTAGTAAAAGCTCAAATTTTATAATGGATTTTTTTTTTTTGGCGTTACATACATATTAAAGGCTTATATCCTATTAGATATATTAAAACCCACAATATAAAAAACCTTAATTGATTACTTTAATTGGGCTTAACCTTATATAATAGTGTGTAACATGTAATTATTTACATATAAGTCTAATGTCAGATTAAGGATCCAATAATATTGGATTAAAAATCCAACACAAAAAACTTAAGAAATGTTTATCTATTTGCATAATAGTGGAACCTAGATTTCCCCTTTTGTCAATTCAGCGTTTGCCATTTTATTTTGAAATAAAATTTTGATTCCTTGCTTTCCAAGGAATTGGTATATAGTCAATTTTATAATTTTAAATTTAGAACCAAAACCACCAAGTGGTAACACTAATTTTGTTATTAACAGACGTAAAAAGCAAAAGTATAAGTATGATTATTGATGATGAACAATTTAAACCGAAGGCGGGGTGCGGCGTCTGGCTCTGAGTGATTTTCCGCTCAAAGTTGTATTTAAAACGGTTTGAAGATCGAGCAGCTGAGAGCTCAACAAATGCTTCCAGTTAAAAATAAAGTTTGTTTCGTTTCAAAGTTATGGGCATGCTTTCCAAAGTGAATAATGTTATAACAATAAAAGTTGCATTATTGTTCCAAGTTTACGAATAATAAAAACTTTTCTTCAGGTTGGTATTTTAGTTCATCATTTTTCTGATTAGTGCCCAAGGCGGGGTACGAAAGAGATCAAATCATTGTGACCGTTCAACTCAATTCAGAAATATATAATATGCGAGCTGCTATTTTATATTTAATGTAAGGTATAACTCTCTTTATTAATTTAATGTAAGGTATAACTCTCTTTATTAAGTGTGAATTTAAATGAAACTCACAACTCTATTTGTAAAAAAATGTATCTTACATTAAATGTAAGGTAAAGAAATACTATAATATGAACTTTTGACTTAACTCTAGCATAAAATATATAAAATTGAGGAAACCAACAATGGGACTAGTTATAATGGATAAAATATTAATAAAATTTTCTTGTATTTTTATTTTTTAAATATGCTTTTATAATAGGTAATTTTATATTTCCAATATCAAATAGTGATTTATTTATCACTTTTTTTAATTTCTATATTCAAATATATAATCATTTCAGTAGAGTAGAAATTCAGAATCTCCCTTTGGAAAATAAGGTGGCTAAAAGTAAAATTTACAAAATGGGTAAATTTTCAATTCTTTTAATAACTTGGGGTAGCCAATGCCAATCTATGAGAGCGAACATACAATCACTCAAATATGAGTTTGCCCACTCGTGTGATCTAAATAAATGTAGACGTTTTTATTTTTTATTAGCAGCCGTGCTACTTTTATCAAAAATAGAGTTTCAGAAATTAATTTGACACTAACTTATAAAAACTCATTTACTTTATCACAAATTATTTAAGTCTGCCGTAAGACATTGGCAAATAAATATTGAATAAATTAATGTGATAAAATAAAAAATTAGTAAATTAAAAACTTATGAAAAGACTAAAAATTATTAATAATTTTTATTAAATAATAAAATCTTCTGATCTTGACTTAGGTCAATGTACTAAATTAATTATCTCGCTAGGTGCATAAAATAATAATTCCTTTTCAAAATGTTGTACAATCCAATGAAAATATGAATTCATAATTAGTTAATTACAAGAATATCAATAATAAATAATCTATCAAATTCATTATATTTAATTAGGATTTTTTTCCATTAAAACTTTAATTTTCTTAATTCAGTTCTTTTCCAAAATATGCATCTAATAATTTGATACTAAAAGTAAAGGTAATGTCCAAGTACAAATAGACTTTTATTCTATGGACTCTATCGGAAACACTTTATCTTCAAAGGGTATTAAATTTGAACTATGGACAATGTACTTGCATTATTTTTTGTACTTCTATGTATATGTTCATAACATTTATTAATACTTTTTTGTATATACCTGATAATTTTTTAAATTCATACATGAATATTGGTGAAAACAATAGTACACAAACCCAAATGACACTAGTAATTAAAAAGTAATCTCTTCTAAAATTAATAAATATCTATTGATTTACCAATAAATTAACAAAGTTTCATTAATTAATAAATAAGAAACCTAGTTAGGATCAATTTCTTTCTTAGTTCCAACAATGTTATTTTATAGAGATTTTACTGTATTTGAATATTTTAGTATTTCCACAAGTTTTGTAAAAATTTTGTAACTTTGCTATATCAAAGTAGCATTGTAACTTTTTGTAGTTGTCATCAATTTCAAATTATAAAATCTTTTTTATTAAAACAAGAGATTTAGGGTTCGAACCCTATTCACATGGGTAGGAAGAACTTTGGTTCATTTTGAGCTAAACAATAATAAATAAAAAAATAATAAGTAGCATAATAATTAGAATTGATGCACTGAATTTTTTTTTTCTTTTTTTGGAGAGCAAATATTGCTTTCATTCATTCAACTCTGTGAATACATACAAAAAATTGGCTGGTATATTATCAACCCAAAAAATAAAATCCTTGAGTTCTAAAGCTAGCTTTGCCAGCGAGTGAGCCACACTATTACAACTTCTTAGGGTGTGTTGTATCTTCACTTAGACTTTGACTCGGTCCTGAACTTCATTTACAACCCAGAAAATTTCAGCCGTGTACTTGTTTTAAAAGAGATTAAGTCCACAACTTCCTGCAAATCAGATTCCACAACCAGTGGAATGCAACCTGCATGCTCAGCCATTTCTAGCCCGAACTTTACTGCCTCAGCCTCTGCATACCCAAATTTTATCTAGAACTTTTGTAGTCCTCATAGCCGCTGCTACAAATTTGCCCTCTGAAGTCCTAATTACAATTGCCAGACCAGTTTGTTGCTGCCCTATCTTCACTGCTGCATCCACGTTAACCTTAAACCAGCCTGCAGGTGGCAGTTTCCAGCCTTTTTGAGCAGTAGTATTTTGAGTTGAGACTTCTTGCATTTGAGGCATTTGAATTCTTCTGTGTGACTGTGCAATTGCTTCTGCTTTAGCAACTGATGATTGAGAATCTTCTCTTTTATTTTTGAAAATGAGGAGATTCCTTGAATGCCAAATACTCCAGCATAAAGCAACCATCAGCTCCATCTCAGTCTTAATCCTTTTTCCAGCCATTGTTTGAAATAAACAAAATACATCTCTATTCTTGCAGTTTTTGATCTCTTCTTCGAACTCTGTCAGCTGCCAAATTTTCTTTGATAGTTTACATTCAAAGAGAGTGTGGAAAATGGACTCGTTTGTTTGTTTACACCTTTGACACCAAGGAAATGGCACAACTTTCCTTGTCCACAGATTCTCTGCTGTTGGCAACAAATTGTTAGCTGCCCTCCGCATGAAAACCATAACGTTTTCTGGAATTTGAAGATACCAGATAGAATTCTATGAGTTTTGCTTCTCTTCTGAACAACTAGGCTTGTTTGGAAATTTCATCTTTAAAGCTAATTGATAGCCATTCTTCAATGAGTACTCCTTTCTCTTGTCATAATGCCACAGCACCTGATCTAGTTCTGACTGCCTTGGTAGAGGAATCTTTGTAATTTGTTCTGCATCATCTCTCAAAAAACTTTGTTGAATAATTTCTTCTTTTCATTCATGCTCGTCATTATAAGTTCTGAAACAGTTGTCTCTATGTGAAGGCTAGAAAGGGACATCAGTTTGAATGTGTCCGGTCTTGGAATCCACCTACTCTGGTACACTTGCACTTTGTCAAGATTTCCCATTCTCCATCTCACTCCCTTCTCGACGACTTCTCCTCCCCAAAGAATGCTTATCCACATGAATGATGGGTAAAAGCCTAGTTGTGCATTCATAGAAGAAGAGTGTTTAAAATATCTCGCCTTCATCACTCTTGCTACCAAAGAATCAGGTTCCTGGATTATTCTCCAACTCCGTTTTGCTACAAGAGCTTGATTAAAGCTAGACAAGTCTCGGAAACCTAGCCTACCTCTACCTTTGGCTTGGCACATTCTTTCCCATCTCGACCAGTGGATTGGCCTACAGTCTCGGCTATTGTCCCGCTAGAATCAAGGCATGTCTTCACATAACCCAAAAGGGAGCTTGAAAACACTCATAGCATAAGCTGGCACCGCTTGGGCAACTGCTTTAATCAAAATTTCCTTCCCACCACATGAAAACAGCTTTGCTTGCCAGCTGGATATCTTGCTGAACATTTTGAGCTTGATGTAATTGAAGAAGTTAGTGTTGTTTCTTCCTACCATAGATGGCAATCTGAGATATTTCTCATGTATTGAAACCACTTGCAGCTGAAAATATTTTTAATTCTAGCAATCTGCTCCTGATTTGTGTTTTGACTGAAGAACATGGATGACTTTTGTAATTGAACATTCGCCCTGATGCTGCACTATAGCAATCATTAATCTGCTTCAAGCTTGTACAGTTCTTTTGTAGCTCTTGTGAATATTAAACTACCATCTACAAATAATAAGTGAGTAATAGATAGCTCTTTGCAGAATTTTAGTCCATGTATATGCTCTCGTGCCTCAGCTTGTCTTAGAAGGTTAGTGAAAACCTCTGCACAAAGGATAAATAGATACGGTGACAAAGGGCATCCTCGTCTCAACCCTCTTTGAGCCTTAATCAAACCCTAAACTACCCCATTTATTAACACAGAAAAGGATGAAGTAGTTATAATCTCATAATCAGCCCTACAAATTTTTCGGAGAACCCTATTTTTTCTATGATACCTTTTAAAAAATTCCATTCGACCCTATCATAAGCTTTACTGATATCCAATTTTAAGGCTATTAACCCCTACTTCTTCCCTTCACTAAGTCTTATTTTATGAAGTCATTCATAACCAACAATTATATTATCGGTTATAAGTCTATTAGGAACAAAAGTGCTTTGTGTTAGAGAGATTACATGATTCAAAATCAGCTTCATGTGTGTTGGAGAGATTACAGATTACAATAGTTTGAGCAATAATTCTATAAATTATATTGCATAGGCTGATAGGCCTGAAATCTACTACTTTTGTAGGTTAAAGGTCTGCAATCCTTTAACCCTACAATTTTTACTTCTCTATTTAACATAATCTTTCCAACCAGACATCCCTCTACAATTAATTTTTCTCTCTACCATCTTTATTTGCTTTTAAGAGATACTTTTCCTCTTCTTTCTCCACTCAGCGAGATTTCTTAACATTTACGGATTAGCTCTTTAGTATCTATTTTTATTGTCTACTTTTTACTCTTGAAATTAAGGATAAAATCAAGCCAAAATGGCTTGGAAGGAAGAAAGATTAAAACTGAATTGGCAAAACACCGAACTTATGCACGTGATAATACTAGGCCTGAAGGCTCACTTTTTACCTCCCATTATGTTTCAAGAGAAAAGAAGAAAGAGTTTCTCATCGAAACCACCTAAGCTAAGAAAAAGAATGGTTATAAGATCAATGGTATAGAAGCATTTCACTAGATTGGCAGAAAATCAGGATCAGTGCAAGTGCAACTATTGTGGTCAAGAATATGTATGTAAAAGCTTGTTGGATGGGATTAGCATTTTGAGAAACCACAATAAAAAGTGTGAACAATATAAGAATTATTAAGACAACTAAGCAGTTTTGACTCAAGAACCTATTAGTGGGAATGAAGATAGTAGTCAGCTTATGGTTATGGGGTTTAGTCAAGATGTTGCTAAAAGGGCAATGGTTAAAATGATTATTCTTGATGAGCTACCATTTTCACATATAGAGAACGTCAGATTTAGGCATTTTTATAGTGCTACACTCCCGAGGTATGTTGTCTCATCATGTAGAACCGTTACTAAGGACATTCTTGACTTATTTTTAGCTAAAAAGGCCTTTTTAAAGAGTTTATTAAGTTATGGTAATTAAAAAGTCTGTCTCATTATTGATATTTGGACTTCAATTATGACAGCTAGGTATATGGTGATAACACCTCACTTTATTGACAACAATTAACAGTTGCATAGAAAAAATATTAGTTTCAACATGGTTCTTTATCATAAAAGGAAGACAATTGGTAAGCAGGTTAAAAAATGTTTGCTTGGTTGAGGTATTGAAAGGGTGTTCACAATCACCATGGATAATACAAGTGGAAATAATAATGTTATTAGGCATTTGATGAACAAATTGAAAACTTGGAGACATGATATCTTAATATTGGATAGTAAATTTTTACATGTGCATTGTTGTGTATACATTCTAAATTGTATTGCCAATGAAGGATTAGACAAAGTTGACAAGAGCATTGTTAGTATCTATAATGCTGTAAAGTATGTGAGGTCATTCACTATAAGGTTACAAGTGTTTAAAATCTGTCTTGAGCAAGAGAAGATTTTGGTGTCGAATGGTCAAATTTCTTGAAGAAGTGTGATTTTAGATTGCCCACTTAGGTGGAATTCCACCTACATCATGTTAATGACTGCTTTGAAGTTTAAGTTGGCTTTTGATTGAATGGCAAATAGAGATAAGCTTTATAATGCTTATTTTTATAAAGAAGAAGGTGTGACTGGAAGTGGTAGTAGAAGGATGGGACCTCCAAGAAGTGATGATGAGGAAAATGCTCGGTGAGTGGTTAGGTTTTTATAGACTTTTTACGATGCCACATTAGCATTTTTCATTTCTTTGAGGGTGACATTAAGTAATTACTACAACAAGATATGTAAAGTTGAAAAGGCATTGAATTCAATGTCTAAAAATATTAATCCATATTTGAAAGGAATGGCATTGAGCATGAAGGAGAAATTTGACAAGTATTGGGACAGTATGTTGAAAATAAACAAATTGTTGATTGTTGCCATTGTGCTAGATCCACAGAGCAAAATGAATTTCTTAATAGTTTGTTTTAAGATTTTATATGCAAGGATAGTGTGAAATGTGTGAGATGAAAAGCTTAGTGAAAAACACTTTACATTGGCTTCATGAACCATATAGTACAAAACATCCAAGTGCAACTACTAATGCTAGTGAAAGTAGAAGTGGTGGGTTTAGTAGCGCGTTGACTTTTCTTGATTTTGGTGATGCTGATGATGACTATGAGGATCTTTTCTTTAAATAAATTAAGATGGTTGTTCAAATAAGAGAGAACATAGAATTCTCAAATGAGTTAAACCTTTACTTCATGGAAACAGTTGAATTTCAAGTTCCTAATTTGTTGGGTTCTCAATTTGACATTTTGTTATGGTGGAAAGTTAACAATTCAAAGTATTTAATTTTATTGCAAATAGCAAGAGATATCCTTGCCATTCCTGTATCTACTGTTGCATCTGAGTCCGCCTTTAGTACCGAAGGTCGAACACTAGAGGAGTATATGAGTTCTATGACTCCTCACATGGTGGAAGCACTTATATTGACAAAAAGTTGGTTACGATCTTCACTTTCCATGGATGCGACAATAAACCTTCAAATGTTGGTTAAGGAAAATGATTTTATGGATGCACTTGGAGAAGGTATAATATATAATTATTTTATGATTTTCTTATTAAGACATTTTGGTTAGTTATTTTATGAGTTATTTTCTTTTAAGTTTTTTTTTATTTCATATAGAGCTTCATAAATCAACACAACTGAACAATCCAAGTGTTTCGACATGAAGACTTTTTAGCTAAGGAGTTGCTTACTTCATTTAAAAGCCAAGCAATTAGGTAACTTTTTATTTTTACAAGGGTTAGGATTAGGTTTTTTTATTAATGCTCATGTGTATCTTTATAAATATGAGTTATTTGCGTTTGAGGCTTATTGTTGCAATAATAACTGGTAGAGAAAGCATAAATTTTATGATTTGGTGATGCTATAATGTTTTAGAAACTAACAATTAGGTAAAGAATAAAGGATTAGCATATATAATGGTTGTTGATGCTTATTTGGTGGAGATTAATTTTTTATAATGGATTGATTTGCTTTTTTTCTTTTTCTTTTTTTTTGGTTTGTTTGTGCAGAATTGACTGATTTGCTTGGAGAAATAAAGATGGTTTTACTTTAATTTAATAATCTTATGGTTGTTTTTATTTATTTGGATTAACTCCATGACTTGAAAATTGGAATTGGAATTAGGAAGCTACTTCTTTATTGGTTTCTTTTATTGTAATTTGTAGCGGAATATGTTCAATTTGACGTCTTGATAACCTGAAAATTTCATCATTTGCTTACTTTGTTATTTAATTTACTTCTTTTGCATTTTAATTTATTTATTTCTTGCTAATATTGGTTTGACCTAAATCATTAACCCGACCCAAATTATTAACCTGAACTGAATTAATAACCCAAACTGCTTTACAACCCAAACCATTTTGCAACTGAAATTCATAACTCGAAATTGAATCAAATTGCGAATCTGAACAAAATGGAACCAAATTTCAAACCAAACTATACTAAGCCGAAATAATTTTTCAACCCATTTAGGTTAAATTCTCAAACCCAAATGACTAACCAAAAATTGGAAAAATTGAACCATAAACTGATAATCCCACCCTTAGTTTCCAGTGCTAGTCCCCAAAAAGAGATTAATAATAATAAATAACTAAGCGTAGAACTTTACCATATCTAAAAGAGTTCTATTTCTCCTTTTAACTATCTTATTTTGTTATGATGTTCTCGATACAGTCAACTGAGATATAATCTCATTTTGAACCAAACATTCATTGAAATATCCTAAGATAAATTCACCACCTCAACTAGATCAAAGTTTCTTTATGTTCTTATCTAATTAGTTTTATGTCTCAACCCTATACTCTTTGAATTTCTCTAAAATTTCAGGATTATGACACACCAAATGAATATAATCATATCTAAAGCAATCATCAATGAAAATGATGAAATACTCATAACCTCGTCAAGCTTGTACATTGATTGGTTCATATATATTTGTATGTAATAATTCAAATGGTACTGTTGCACACACTCTTTTGGCTGAGAATGGCCTTTTAGTCATTTTTTTCTTATAAACAGGATTCACAGACTGACAATAATTATTTTCTAATAGACCTAAGAGTTCATCTTTGATTATCTTCTATATTCTATTTTGGTTTATATGACATAAGTATAAATGCCATATTTCTTTTCTTGGATAAATATGTATGCTCATCATTATTGATCATTTTTCATGCATAGAATGGATTATAAGACTTAAATTATATAAATTATCTTTCAATATACTATAACAAATAAGTCTCTTATTATAAAAAAATGAAACAAAGAATCCAAAATTTACAATATACTGTTGCTTTAATAAATAAACTACTGAAATTAAATTTCTCTTAATGTGTGGAATATAAAAACAATTATTCAAAATTAAAGTCTCATTATTAAAAGATAATAAAACAAATTCAGTCTTCATTGCTGACACAAACTATCCTGTCCCTAACTGCAGCTTAACGCTTCTTCACTTAGTTTCTTAGTTTCCTGAAACTAATAAAGTGAATTATAAATAGTTGCTCATGAATCTAACACCTAAGTGTCATTAAGATTTTGAACAAATAGGGCTCAATTGCAAAATAATTTTCCATACTTGATTTCACAATCTTTTTTCTAGTGACCTTTCTGTCCACAGTTGAAATATTTGCTCTTTGGCTTGCCATCTTTCCTGATAGATAGTTTCTTTTTCTCAATTTTTTTCTTACCTTTGCCTTTTGACTTAGGTTTAGAAGAAAAACCTTTTTCAGTAATATTTATGCTTCCCAGAGATTTCTCAACATAATAAATCTCTTCAGTAGAATGCAATTTATTCATCAATTTAGTTAAGGTCATGTTTCTTTTTTATATTATAGTTGACCTTAAACTCTTTGAATGTTTTTGTCAAAGATTCTAACACCATGTCAATTTTTGAGTTATCATCATTTGTACTCTTTAAATCTTAACCTTATTTAAATAGTCCATAATTTTGAGGATATGATCATGAACTTTTATGTCCTTCTATATTTTATTGTTCATAATTCCTTTCAGCGCTATTTGTC
Organism: Aegle marmelos; assembly: GCA_030449875.1. Taxonomy (NCBI): domain Eukaryota; kingdom Viridiplantae; phylum Streptophyta; class Magnoliopsida; order Sapindales; family Rutaceae; genus Aegle; species Aegle marmelos. The sequence continues at coordinate 1,588,158 of JASUUL010000046.1, read as the reverse complement.
TCACGAAATGAGTAATCTACCCAAATATCTCTTGAAGACTATCTATTATTTTAGTAGTAATCTCCAAATTCTAATATTTTGTTTGTAAAATATTAAAAATTGAAGCTAAAATGTAGCATTTTGCCACTTCATTGGCCTTTTGTCATTCCTCATAAAGTCTCCTCTGACTTCTATGAGCATTTTTCATTGGAACTGAAGGGCATGATTAGGCTAAAACACATTTATAATTTTCAGTAATCAAGACAATTAATTGATTTCTTTTTCAATCTATATAGTTCTCTCTAATGAGTTTGTTTTAATTCAGAATAATAGTAAGTAGACTTAGGGGAGACATTTTCTGTCATTAGATTATTTATTTTTATGTACAGATATGATAAATAATTATCGTTATCTTTTTAGGCCTAAATTTGTTAACAAAGTTTTGTTAGGAATGTTAATAACAAATTTTACAAATTTTAGTTAAGTGTGTAACCATTGTTTCAATCTACATACTTTTTATATCAAGAGTCACCTTTACAGTGAACAACAGATTGAAAAATATTTCAATTTTATCTTTGAAGAAGTTCATTAAATAAAATATCTAATATATATACCATCCAAAGAAAGTATCACTGTATCATGAAGTCAAGGTATATATATAATTTTATTATTGAACCAACAATGAAGCATGTAAAAAAAAAAATTATCTTGAATTTTTCCTCTTCCACTCAATATTTTAAAATTGGTTTTTCCTTTTTAAAACATATATTAATTACATATTGTTAATTGCATACTTTCTATAATATTATTTAGATGATATCCAACATTATTAAGTATTTGCAGATTGCAAACAATATAATGAGATCTATAATTTATAAATAATATATATCATTATGCATAGAATGACATTACCTATTCTATATAACATGTTATCATTCAAAATATAACATATAGAAAAATAATTAAATAATCTCAATTCATGATTTTCCTAAATTAAAAAATACATTAATCTTAAGTCTAATTTTCATTAGACTTTTTGTCAATGTTCATCTTCTGTAGGTTTGTTTTATTAATAGACTAGGCCAAATTAGACTTTTAAATTTATTATTTGTCCAATTTTGATTTTGAATGAAAATAAATAATCTTTTTTAAAAAATAAAAAATAAAAATTTTTGACCAAAAATAAATCTAATATGTTAAAATTTTATCTATGCATTTAATTGATTAAACTCAATTTTAATTGGACCTAAAACTAGGATCATTACACCCAAAACTATTTTTGGACATAAGTGCAAAAAATTAAAATTTATTTACTCAAAGATAAAACTTTGGAACCATACGAACTTGAATGATAAAAACCATTGTTACCTTAACATCCATCTTTTTCTTCTCCGACCGCCACCACCACAAAGACGAGCCACTGTTCACCCATCTTCGATGCTGATTTAACCATCACTGCCATACTGAAAAGCTACCAAAAGACATCCTCTGCTAGCGCGCACGCAAGCAACCCTTGCCCGTGCTGCTAACGGCGTTGCTCACAACATGTGCTGATGATGCTTGTAGCAATTTACGGGTTGGTAGTTGCTGCTGAAATTTCCAGCCTTCGTTCCTTTAATCTCGTCATCCCTTGATTATTCTCTAGTGATTTACAAATTTTCTAAGCCAATTTTAGTTTATAGAATTTTTATTACAGTAAATTAAATTAAAAAAAAACATGGTGGTAAAAAATACTCCTGTTATTGTAGATCTAAAAGAAAAATATAGTAAATAATCTAATTAGGAATTGAGATCATCCAAAAGTGTACTTTATTCATATATTAAACCAATATTTAAATAAATTATGCTACTTTAATACATAAATATTAAGATTGATTTCATACGATATTCTTATGTACTAATATAAGATAGCTCTGATACCAATTGATGGTGAAAAATTAATTGTTCTCATAAAAACTTTTAGGATCAATCTCATACAATATATAAGAATTCGTAATATAAAAAACTATACCTTGAAAAAATGAGAAAACGAATGATTAGAAGAAATAAATTTGCTATCAAATAATTTTCTAAGTTATGACTCAAGATTAATTAACACTAAATGTGTCAGCGTTCGTTTCACTACTCTTAAAGATAACTACCATCTTTTTTAGAGTGTTTTTCCAAATATCGTCTCTATGTTTTTCCTTGAGAAAAATACATTTATATATTATCTCATGTAAAACCTTAAATATGTGTTATCTTTTTTATATATAATTCAAAATAATAATATTTTGAATATTATCTATCCACTTACGTGAAAATAAAGATTATCTATAATCACTTTGAGACTCACCTTATAAAATGACATAAAACTCTATTTGCAGATGAATATAACACATTAGATCTTAACAGATATTATAATTAGGTTTCTTAACTAATAAGCTAGTTTTCTTATTTTTAAGTCTAATAGTGGCGTACTCAAATAAATGAGTTAACCCAAAGATCATTTGGGAATATACAATAATGATTACAATAATTAAGCCAATAAGGTTAATCATTTAATTCTAACTCTACTCTACTGTAAGATTAGAACCTACCTTCATAATTGTATATTTGAATAATAATTCGATCCAAGCTACATTAATCATTTTACTATACAATCCTTTGTACCACATCATTAATTAAATTAATATTTTAACTGTTTAATCAATTTAATTACATTTTATTCCTTCCTACTTATTAATTTTCTCTAATGATCAATTTCAATATATTAAATATGTTGGCACACTCTACCTAGAGAATTCTATAATTAAGTGTCGAAAACTCATCAACAGATGCATTGTACAAATGTTAAATAGTTAATCTATAATTTGAATAGTTATAATTACTCCCACCAAGATACCAAGTAATCTTGACTATAAGTATGTATCGTGTCCATTGGTAACTCAAATAGAATAACAATTACAATCATCAAATTATAACTAACTCAAGATTAAGATTACAATAAAATTGATGTCTATGAGATTTAATAAGTCTAACAGTTATTATAAGTTAATTAAATCTCATATATAATCTTATTCAATATAATCGTACTACAATAATAAATTCATATATGATTAAGACAAATCATTTAATAAATTTACCACAGTGTATATTTAAATAAAGTAACTAACTTTATTTATCAACTGCGAACTTAATTTATTAAATCATAAGATAACTCGTATTTATATCTTTTTTGAATCCACATAATAATCACATAAATACATATAATATAATTAAACAGACTTGACTCAAAATATTAATGCCACTAAAATATTTAAATAAAATACTTCAATTATTTTATTAATAAAAAATTATTACAATTAAATAAATATATATGCTTTTACAGAGCATATTTTCCCAATAATTCAATCACCAAAATCTCTTCAAAAATTACTCAATTTTAGCCTTGAGGTATAGTTGTACATAGCTATGATCTTGGGACTATTATATGTAAATATTTAGTTTCCTTTTTATTATTTATTCTTTGTGTATAAATGTAAATTTCTTTTAAGAATAATATGTGAAAAATAGTTTTTGATTGTTCTGTCTTTTTCTATATTGATCATGAGTAAGTTTTTGAGTGAAGAAGTTTACTTGGATCTCAGATAATATGACTAGTTGTTGCACGATCTAAGTACCAAGATGGGTTTTCAACTGCTTTTAGAGTGGGAACGATTAAAGTTGAAGAAATTTGATTGACTTTTAGACGATCATTGAATCAACTCTAGCAATTAAAAGCAGTAGCAGCATTTTTCTAAGCAGGATGCTGTGAGCCAAAATTCACTAGTAAGGAAAGAATAACACCAGCAGTAGGATCCTAATAAGCTATATGACTTTGTTGTTAGCCATATCCCCTGTCAAATTGACCACCATTGCCTCTACCAAAATTGATCACTATTACAATTACTAACAAGTCAATTGTTGATTCCACTGGCTTCTGTAATCATTTTGTTAGTCTCAGTGAGTTACCATATAAATAGATTTGCAAACATTTTGTATGTATGTATAAGAAATAGAAAGTTTGAAGTTGTTTTCAGACCATTTCTTTAAACTTTCTTTCTTATTTTACATCACTTTCTTCCTTAAAACTTGCATATCATTTTCTATTACTTTCTCAATAATTTAATGTAATTAGACTTTGTTTGGTATAACTTTTTAAGTGGAGCTTTTACTAATAGATCTTAGTTAAGGACAACTATACCTCAATTTTATCAAATCAGGCACTTGAGAGCTAAAATTTTTCTAGAAGAGTTATCACAACCCATCAGGGGTTTATTGTATCATCTCTAAAATCAATTACTATGTTTGTTATTCAACTAATTAACAAACATAATTAGAAAAAGAAAATAGGAATAAAATTTAAAAAAAAAAGAAAAAAAGAGAGAGAAAATTAAAGAGAGCTCACAAGAGTTAAAGAACAGAGAGGCATCTCAAAAGCTCGAAGCTTTTTAAGAAATTGAAAAGGCTTGAGGCTTTTTAAGTCCTATTATCAAAATAAAATATTTTCAATAAGTTATTTTTTTATGATAAAATCTCTTTATAGTTCCATAGTCTTAGCCTCTTGGATTTTTATGATTAATATTAAACAGAATTGGAATCTTTTATAAGGTCCTTCTTGTACCACTCATCTATTCAAGTCCTTCGATCAAGTTAAATGAACTTTTTTGAGAAAAGTTCAACGAGCTTAAATTTAGTAGAACAAATATATTCAATTTTACCTTTTTTTAAGTTATTACCCAACTGCTAAATATTGAACCTTTTTTTTTTTAAGTTATTAGCTGACTACTAAGTATTGAGTAGGGATAGTGAATGGGTTGTTCTCATCCCGTCAGAAGTAGGCCTATGAGGACATATGACCTAGCACTTACTGTATCACATAATCTACACTAATTCTATATATTTTATCACACAAACATTTAATGTATCAATAAAAAATTATGATAGAAACTTAATAGTTTCTTAAGTAAAAAGATACTAAAAAACCATTAAGATTACCTTGTATGTTGTTGATATCATTTCATCAGTGGGCCAAGAGAGAATAATTAATCTTTCATTAGGATAAATGTTTGTTTAATTATTATATTTTAAGTTAAGTTCCTGTTTAATTTCTATATTTCAAAAAAATCTCAAAGCATCTCTACTATTAACCATGTTATACTTCTATCCTTACTTTTTCTTTTCTTTTACAATAATACCTTTATAAAAATATTCTTAAGGATACTAATGAAAAAATAATAATTTATCAAATTAATCTTAGAAGTAACATAAAAATTTACATAATTTTTATATTATTTTTTCTTTTAGGATTAATTTGATGAATTAATTTTTATATAAATAATCATTAGTAAGATTGTTAGAAGGATATTAAACATTGTTTTAAGTATGGATGCAAAAAATACTAGTTCTTTCATACTGATATTTATTGGTGAGGTTACTAATTAACTTTTCTTCTAGATAAATTAATCAATTTCAAGAATATTGTTAATAGAGTATAATTACAAAAGGAAAGAAAAGGGAGATAATAAATTAAAAATGTAATATATTTAATTGTATGGGTATTTTAAATTATTTTTAAAATATAAGAATTAAATAGATATTTAAGTCAAAATATAGAGATTAAATGAGTATCACACTATTTCAATTTTAAAAAGTATTTTTTTCAGTAGAAATTAAAAGAAGTCCAGCAATTGGGCCACATGTTGTTGGTAATGATAAGTATGTAAGCATCATTGTGAAGCCCTCAAAAATTTTCCGTCGTCTGTTGTTAACCAAAAATCTACTTGAAGTATACTTCGCCTCTCAACCTTTTGAATATTTTTTGTCCGAGATCAAATTATCATTCACTCTTTCAGAGTAGTTTGGCCCCATTTTCACTGCAAATTAATTTATCTCTCCAAAATTCGAATTAAGCTAGCCAGATAAAATTATTTAAAAATTATTCTATCTATAATTTTTTTTGCCAATGGTCATCCATCTAGATACCAAAAAAATTTGAACTGATTTCAATTCCAAATCCGGAGAGATCTCTTATTGCACTTTACTTATATGGATTGAATACATTCTCGTTTGGTTTCAGTGGATAAACCTCTCTTTGATCTTTCCATCTGATTGGATAGAAGGACTATAATAATCACCCTATGATAAATCTACCACAAGAAATCAGATTCAAGTATAAGTAAAGATCAAGAAAGTAAAATCTGAAAAACTGGCGTGGTTCAGTTGATGATTTTACATAAAAAGTGGTAAAGCAAGTTCCAATTGAGTGACTCCTGTTGTGCAAATTTTAATGAACTCGCAAGCGCACGAATCTATTGTAGAATAGATTAATGGTGACGAGTGTCGATCCCACGAGGAGGTTGATTTTAATTATATGCCGAATTAATTTTCTTTTTATTGGGAACAATTAAATTATAGTAACTTTATTCTAAATCTTGAATTAAAATGACGGGAATAATTGAGAATAAAACTTGTTATAATAAAGCACTTGGGTATCTGGATCCGCATCTAAATATTCCATATTAATATCAATTAAATCATAAGGGGGGATTCCACACCTCATGAACCACTCTCCAATAAATATGGTGCCAAGGACTTATCGTGCCAAATAATAATAACCTTGTACTAGGGGTTTAACTGGTTTAACAGTCAGAACTAGACAAGACTATTATTATTTGTCGACGAAAAGTCAAAACAACCACAAATATTAGAGGGGAAGAGAAAGTAAATTTACCAAATTAAGCCCATGGAACATGTTGAGACTTCACCTTCAACCCAAGCTCAAAAAGAAATTAGCTACTCATATTTTAACTAGGGATAAAAAGGAAATTTTATTAAAATACAAAGAAACTACAAGAAGGAGAAGGAATTTCAGAAATCTAAGCTTAGAAATGAATTCAGGGGTGCCAAATTAGGGGGGGAGAGCCCCCTTTTTATAGATACATTGAGTGAATCGTGACCATCGGATTAAAAACAATTCGGATGCTCAGGATTGCACCACGTCATCAGGCAACAATCAATCAGCGAAACAACCAATAATAATATTTGTACAGTAATGCCGCCTGAATAGTAAATAATCCCATGTAAGCGCATGTACTGTACACCCGATTTCTACTCCAATGAGATGCTGCCACGTCATCGATCTATAGTACATAAGAAATTTAGTCCAATAAGATCGTGACACATCATCGGTCAACGCCACGTCATCGTTCAATGCCACATAAGCAGTCAATCCACATAATTCGTCCAATCAGATACTGCCACGTCGTAGGTAGTTGCCACATCATCGGTCCGTATATATGAACAGTGTCGTGAACAGTTGTGTGAACAGTAACTTTTTCCTTTGATGCTCTTCTTAAGGTTTTCGACCGTCCTGAGTCCAAATATGACATCCGTTTTGCTGTCTGATCACTCGTTTATTGTGAAACGATTATGATACCCCTAAAATACATAAAATACACAATTATAATAAAATACATATAATTAAATAACAAAATACTTAAATAAATAAAAGTAACAATGTTAGTGCGATTTAAAGTGTAAAATGACGATTTTCTCCTTTATAAATATACACTTTCTAACACTCAACACACCCCCAACCAGCTTATTGCTAGTCCCTAGCGAATAAAGCGAAGATAAAATTCAAAATCTTTTTTTTTTTAACACACGTGTTTATTCAATTAGATTAATGATAACAATCAAATAAAAGTTTAAGCATTATCTCTAGTCTAAAGGAATATCACACCCACATCAACCATCCATATGTATCAGTCCAGCAGATTTTGTTGTAACAATAGTAATCAAGCCACTTTCAAAAATGACATATCCAACCCCAAAATCTCACCGGTTGTAGTGACACTCTCACAAAGAAATTAATCCCGATAAAATTTTGTCACTACAATGAATGGTAAATTGAGAGAAAATAATAAAGAAATATCACACACTCTCACCAAGATGAAAAATATGCCCATAGCTTAAAAATAATACGATCTCAAATATAGTATTAGTCAACCCAATGTATTCATCATTTTTTTTATTTTTTATTTTTATTTTATATGCATCACTACATCTTAATTACCCATATAACTAGCTTTTATGTTAGACTATAGTTCCCTAAAATCAGGAACGACTTTTATTAGGACGTAACGTAGGCTAGGGACATGACTAACAAAGAAAGGAAAATAGGGAAACAAAATATATATGTTTGAGAAAAAAAATTCAAGAACTTTTTACAGGATACATTTTACTTATTTATTACTATTGTACATCTTTCTTTTTTTTCTTTTTTTTCTTTTTTTTTCTTTTTTTTCTTTTTTTCTTTTTTTTATATGGCATAACTTCACTGAATAAAATAATTATTTATATTTTTTTTCTCAAACATAAATAGGTGGATGGAACTTGTATGATATCGGGTAATACTCCAAATTGGAGTGGGTCGGGATGATAGGTTAATAAAGAAAAGGTTGTTTTCAAGTTTTTAAAGTCGAAGATGGCTGAATATGGAGTGTAGTAACTCTAGAAACGCATCTTCTTTTGTAAAAAAAAAAAAAATTTTTTTTTAAATAAAAGGCTCAAAAGGGCTAACTATAGATATTAAATAATAGGGATGGCTAGAAAGGCTCAAACGGGTCAAAAATGGCCTTCCATTATCTTTTAGGACTCTTAAATAATCTTCCATATCTACTAATTAAGTGGACATTTAGATGCAGTAACACACACTTTTTTTTTTAAAAGGGTTGACTCAAAGAAAATCTAGAGATCATGTATGAAATAATAAACTGGTAAGCTACATGAAGAATGGGCAAAAAAGGTTACTCTCCAAGAAAAATTAATAGGCTCAAAAACTCACTTGGAATTTATTATGACATGTGCATTCTTTCAAGCAACTCATATTTGTCCCTAACATCAACATGTAGAATAGTAAATATGGTGTAACATCACTCAAGACCAAAGATAATACAACTACTAAAATTCAAAAGTCATCATATCATCCAATATCAAGAACTCACAAATTTTTTTTTTTAAATAGAATTATTTCCCCCCAACCTATTCTAAACATAAAAAGAAAACATACATGCAGAAAAATTAAAGAAAAATGAATATTTTTTTAATTTAAATTTTTTTTTTACAAAAGAAGATGCGTTTCTAGAGTTACTACACTCCATATTCAGCCATCTTCGACTTTAAAAACTTGAAAACATATATTTATAAAGGAGAAAAATGAAAGGTTAGAAACACACACAAATATATATATATATTTTTTTTTTTTTTTTGTTTTATTTTTTTTTTAACTAAGAAGATGCGTTTCTAGAGTCAGTATACTCCATATTCAGCCATCTTCTATTCAAAAAGTTAATCATGGTTAGTTCAACATTCCACAATTGTCCACTATTCTCTCCCCCCAACCAGAACGAAACATTGTCCTCAATGTTTGAAAGGAAAGAAGTAGAGTTTAGAAGACATCACCTGGGTGCTGCAATACAGAAGAAAATATTTACAAGCGGAGAGTTAAATCTAATTTGTACTTCTTACTGTCGCTACTGTTACCATCATTATTTGAACACTCCAACACAATAGCCTTGGGATCTGGCTCTGGTTGATAAGCTTGTAACAGATCAAGTAGCGCATTAGCAGTGTGTGCACAAATAAAGATATTTTTCACTGAGGAAGGAATAAAATAATTCTTTATTGCATGGTTAAGAAATGCGAGAAAGCCATCATAAAAGTTATTGACATTTAACAAACCAATGGGTTTCTGATGAATGTTCAGATAGGACCAAGATGCTAATGTCATTAGTGCCTCAAGAGTTGTAAGATCGCCTGGAAGGAAAATAAAAGCATCAGCATGATTTAACATTGCAGTTATTCGTTCTTGCATACCTGAGACGACTAACTCTTCTCCAGTTGGTGAATGAGATAAACAACCCAAAGGTTTTAGGATTTGAGGGATGATGCCTAACACTTGGCTCCCTCTGACAAAAGCAGCTTCTGATACCATTTTGGATAACCCTCGGTCACCTCCTCCATACACCAAGTACAATTTTCTCTCTGCTATTCTTAGACCAAGATCTATGGCTGCCTCCATGAACTCTTTATGTTTGCCATAATGGAACCCAGAAAGCACACAAATGTTCTTGAATTGTTTACTAGAAGAAGCTGCCATTAAGATATTGCTCAAAAACAACTTGTGAGTGCTCAGTAAAAATAATTCACATTTAAAGACCTTGGTGACAGTTGGTTACAGCTGTGTATGGGACATTATGTCAATTAACGTGTAAGGCACATGGCTCAAAAGTCAAAAAGAAAATAGTAAAAAGAAAAAGTAAATGAAATTATTAAACAACAATAATGTAAATAGTAAAATAACAGTGAAATAAAAGAACAGAGAGGTAAAAGGATATTTACAGATAGTTGTGATTATGGCTCACATCTTTCTCTGGTTTTATGTCCAGAAACGGCTTGAACGCCCTCTATGGGTCGAGGATAGGCTTCCCATCCAGTTTTCTTACAAACTGGCAAATAGGGTCTTTTATAATCAAATTCCCGAGACTATAGTTTGCACATTCTTTCTAGAATAATGGCCATAACTGAAGTATTGCATGTTAGACGTATCCACTGGGATGCGTTTCAAGAGACAAAAGGATATCATCCAATGACTCCTTATTCAAGTCATCCCTAATGAATTGAATCTTATCTTCTCTGTTATCAGACACCATTCCTAAAGAACATGATTTTTTATTGCATATCATTCTGGCACACTTATTCAAAAAAAAATTAGTAATAATAGTTAAACATAAATAAAAAAATTAAATCATCGAAAGGAAACAAAAAGAAAAAAAATTCAGGTCACTACATTATTTTGTGCTGTTTTCTCCACATGGTTGGTATTCGTGATATGACTTTATTTTTCTGACCATTAACTTTAAAAATTACACTGTTCCTTAGATTCTTAAATTTAATGGCTCCATGTGGAAAAACAGTATGATCAATAGATGGACTAGACCTTCGAGAGTGCAACTTACTTGGAGAAACGTGCCATTGAGAATTGAACAAAAATATTTTTTGACCTGGTGTGAAAGATTTTCCAATGCTCCGCTTGTCACGGAGGATTTTCATTCGCTTTCTGTAGTCCTTAGCATTTTTGTTGTTACGAATCTCCACTGGTTTTGCCAGTTGTATCCTCCTTTTTGAACCAAAAATGGGGTCAATGATGTATGTGTTCTTTTGTTTGTAATCAGGAGAGGATGGGATGATTTCTGACAATATTTCTTCCTCCAAGAATGTAGAATTCAAAGGGTTGAGTGAAGGTTTGAGCTCAATTTCTAGTAGTGATTCTGATGATGGGATGAGATTTTCTTTTAATGGTGCCAATTGCTCTATCCTTGTCTTCCACTTATCAATGTCCATGCATGGCGATGAATCTAATAAAGCATTAACCTCATCAATTGATCTGTCAATATTAAAATCTAAAGTAAAGTGAGTTAAACATGTCAGTAAAGGGTCATCACTAAGGTTTAAAGGAAATGTGTGATCAATTAATTCATCAATTAAATCCACATCTACAATTTCATCATCAGTACTGTGAGGTTGTTTGGCAATGTTAAAAATATTTAGTTCCATGGTCATATTGCCAAATGACAACTGCATATTTCCAGTCCTGCATTGAATGTGAGCATCGGCAGTTGCCAAAAATGGACGACCCGAGATAATGGGGATATGCTTCCTTGAATCCTACACTGGTTGAGTGTCAATTACAATGAAATCAACAGGAAAATAAAACTTATCTACCTGGATAAGCACGTCCTCCACAATACCACGTGGTATTTTCATAGATCGATCTGCAAGCTGTAACACCACTGGAGTTGGGTGTAATTCGCCCAGTCCAAGTTTCACAAAAACAGAGTAAGGTAACAGATTTACACTAGCTCCTAAATCCAACAAAGCATTCTCAATTGTGTGGTTCCCTATACTACATGAGATAGTAGGAGAGCCTGGATCTTTGCATTTTAGAAGCATTTTATGTTGGAGTATAGAACTAATATTTTCTATTAGAAAGGCCTTTTTCTAAACATGAATATTTCTCTTTTTAGTACAAAGGTCTTTAAGAAACTTGGCATATGATGGCACTTGTTTTATAGCTTCAAGTAAAGGGATGTTAACACTTACTTGTTTGAAGATTTCAAGAATCTCACCTGTGGATTTTCCTTTCTTCCCTTTAGCTAACCTTTGAGGAAATGGAGCTTTAGGAACATATTCTCGTGGGTTGGTTTCCTCTTTCTCCTCTGATGATGATTCCTCAGTATTCACAGGTACAATCTGAGTTGATTTTGGCATCTTCACTTTGTTGTCAACTTCTTTTCCTTTTCGCAAGGTCATCACTGCTTTGACCTCTCTATGCTGCTGCTGTGGTGAACTAGAACTTGCTTCATTTACTGCTTTAGGATTGGGCACTGGTTGACTTGGGAATTTGCCTTTTTCAACGGTCATGGCCAATGTTTGAATTGAAGAGGCAAGTTGTCCTACCATTTTCTCAAGGCTTGAAATAGATTGAGCTTGTGAGTTGAAGCTTGCTCTCATCTCATTTCGTAATTCATCAATGGTGCGGTTCTGCTGCTCGATCTTGGAGTTAGTAAGATTTCTGAAATTTTGGGATGTCTCCTCCCATGGTTTAGGTTGAGAATGGTTTGGGTTCTGATTGTATGGTCTAAACGGTGGTTGAGAGGGTTAAGACATTTGAGGAACTGGTTGCATTGGTGGAGGTGGAACTGATGGTCCGTTTTGTTGGAATCCTTGAGACCATGAAAAATTGAGGCGGTCTCTCCATCCAGGGTTATATGTGTTGGAGTAAGGGTTGTAGTTTGATGGTTTTCTCATGATACCTATGACATTGGCTTGATCTGAATATGAGTCATGGTCATGTGGCTCTGTTGATTTAGCAGTTGTCAAAGATGCTATTTGTCGAGCAAGGCCTTCGACCATCTCTTTGACTTCTTTAATTCCTGAACTTGATTCGCCAATGTTAACCTCATTCACTCCCTTAATTCTTCTGGTATTTCTGAGTGATCGACTCCGTTGTTGGGAATTATCCGATTGCCGTTGGAAAAATTCCCAAATCTCTGATGCGCTTTTGGACATTAATTCTCCTCCACTGGTTGTCATTAGCCATTCTTGCATATGTGGCAATAATCCCTCCAAAAAATATTGGCATTGGTGCCATTTCTCGTACCCATGATGTGGACACTTCAAGAGTAGCCCATTAAATCGCTCCCATGCTTAGAAAAACTGCTCGTCGTCTCTTTGAGTAAACTCTGAAATTTCCCTGCGAATAGCATTGGTTTTATGAACTGGGAAATATTTATTTAAAAATTTAGTTACCATTTGTTCCCATGATGTAATCTTTATTAGCGGGCGTTGTATTAAACCATGAACGAGCTCTATCTTTTAATGAAAATGGGAATAATCTAAGTTTAACATCATCATCCTAAAAATTCTCGTATTTAAAAGTTTGACAAATAGCATGAAAATCATTCAGGATGATTATATGGATCCTCATTTTCTAGACCATAGAATGTGGGGAGACAGTTTAAGACACTGGTTTTAATTCAAAACTCCTAGCAGCCTACATTTGGGTCGCTTATGCGTGATGTCTTTCAAATTAATAAAAAAAATTAAAATAATCCTTAAATGGCCTCTCTTGTGGTTCCGGTTCTTTGATTTTGCAATTCCATTTCAAGTTTCTTTTGAAAAAAATATTTTCAGTTTGTTTGTGTGTGCGAAGTGTTTTTTTCCAAATCGAGTCTAAGGTTCAAGATTAGGTGATAATGACCTTCGACCGTGCATGCAAAGAATAAAATAAATGAAAATAAAACAAATAAAAATAAAGAGGAGAGAGAAATTACAATACTAACCTTGTGACGTTGTTATAACCGTACTATAAACATACACTCAAGTGCTAAAAAGAAAATACAAGAAATAGATTAACTAAAAATAAAATAAGAAGATAAATTATAACGAAAAATGAAAAATTAAATTACAGAAATATAAAGAAAAGAAAAAGAAACAAAATTAAATTACAGGAAAAAAAATTTAATTCTATAATAAATTAACAGAATAAATAAAAATTACAAAGAAAAATAACTCAGAAATTAAATTATAGAAATTTAAAGAAATTACAAAGAAATTAAATTATTGAAATTTAAAGAAATTTAAATTACCAAAATTAAATTACATATTCACTTTTTTTTTAATTTTTTTTAATTTTTTTATAATTTTTAAGGAAAGCAAAAAAAATTACTTAAAAAAAACTAATTTTATGAATTAATTCTACGAATAAATTAAAATAAATTACAAGATAAACAAAATAAATTACAAAGAAAAGTAAAGCAAAAATTAAAGTACAGAAAGTTAAAGAAATCACACAATAAAATTAAATTGCAAAAATTTAAATTACAGAAATTAAATTACAAAAATTTAAATTATAAAAATTAAATTATAGAATTATTTTTTTTATAAGAAAAAAAATACAAGAAAACAAAAAAAATTAATTCAACAAATTAAAATAACTTACCTCCCCGGCAACGGCGCCAAAAACTTGTTGTGCAAATTTTAATGAACTCGCAAGCGCACGAATCTATTGTAGAATAGATTAATGGTGACGAGTGTCGATCCCACGAGGAGGTTGATTTTAATTATGTGCCGAATTAATTTTCTTTTTATTGGGAACAATTAAATTATGATAACTTTATTCTAAATCGTGAATTAAAATGACGAGAATAATTGAGAATAAAACTTGTTATAATAAAGTACTTGGGTATCCGGATCCGCATCAACATGCTCCATAGGCTAAATATTCTATATTAATATCAATTAAATCATAAGGGGGGATTCCACACCTCATGAACCACTCTCCAATAAGTATGGTTCAGAGAACTTATCGTCTTGAAAATAATAATAACTCAGCAGTCTTGGGTCTTAGGTTTAACTGGTCAAAGAATTAGATAAGACTATTATTATTTGTCGACGAAAAGTCAAAACAACCACAAATATTAGAGGAGAAGAGAAAGTAAATTTACCAAATTAAGCCCATGGAACATGTTGAGACTTCACCTTCAACCCAAGCTCAGAAAGAAATTAGCTACTCATATTTTAACTAGGGATAAAAAGGAAATTTTATTAAAATACAAAGAAAACTATAAGAAGGAGAAGGAATTTGAAATCTAAGCAGAAATGAATTCAGAGTCTTGCCAAATTAGGGGGGAGAGCCCCTTTTTATAGATACATTGAGTGAATCGTGACCACCTGATTAAAAATAATTCGGATCTTTCGAGGATTACGCCACGTCATCGATCAGCGATCAACGATCAACCGTCAATCGAATATTTGTATAAGAATGCCGTCTGAATAGTAAATAATCCCATGTAAGCGCATGTATCGCATACACCCGATTTCTACTCCAATGAGATCTCACGTCGTCATCGATCTATAGACATAAGAAATTTAGTCCATAAGATCGTGACATCATCATCGGTCAACGCCACGTCATCGTTCATACCACATAAGCGGTCAATCCACATAATTCGTCCAATCGATCATCGCCACGTCGTAGGTAGTTGCCACATCATCGGTCCGTATATATGAACAAAGATGACGTGAAACGATGCTCGTGAAACGAATGATCGTGCGTATGAACAAGATCTGTATGTGTGAACGAACTTTTTCCTTTGATCTTTCTTCTTAGGTTTTTTACCGTCACCGAGTCCAAATATGACGTCCGTTTTGCTGTCTGATCACTCGTTTATTGTGAAACGATTATGATACCCCTAAAATATATAAAATACACAATTATAACAAAATATATATAATTAAATAACAAAATATTTAAATAAATAAAAGTAACAATGTTAGTGCGATTTAAAGTGTAAAATGACGATTTTCTCCTTTATAAATATACACTTTCTAACACTCAATAACTCCACAGCGGCTTAGCTTGTATCCTTAATAACAACTATAATTTCCCATGGCCTTTTTCGTTCTAAATGACAGGAGATGATCGAGAACATGTGGTTTCGTTGTTCCCACGTTTATAGAGAAGATATACATTGACAATAATCTCATGTTTGAGGACTTGCCTATATAGGTATATAGGTTTAAATTCTTAAAATTAAAAGTGGAAGACTAAACTAATCCTCCTTTTATCAGTGACACACGCCTTTTCAATGAGGATGCGTGAAGATTAGCCTGTTAACATGTCCCTTGACTTTTATTCTTTCGATTTTTGTACTCTTCTCCAGTTTTTCTTCGATAATGCTTTGTTGGGGGAAAAAAGGTTCCAATTGCACCCGAGAACGCTAAAGCCGGCGGAGCGCTCCACTTTGAAATTCCCGTGATACCCTTCGTAACATTGCTAATGTATACAAATTAAAGTAAATGATATAAGATAGTTAGTGTCTATTTAGTATAATTTATTTAATTATTATAAATATTTATTAAATAAATTTTTTATTGTTGTTTGGTTATTTTTTTAATAGAATTTTTTAATCTTAAATAAGTTATTTTGTCTATATTAGTAAAGTTTCAAATTTTAGACTTTTTAAGAGTAGAACTTGAAAAGTTTTTTTAAATATTAAAATATTTAAAATATCTTTTATTTATTTAATAATTTTATTTTACTCTTTCCATAACATTACTTTAAAAAATTTATCTATTAATATAATATCATAAATTTTTAATAAAAAATCTCATGGACAACCAAACAATTAAAATTTTTTTAATAAAAATTTTATTTATAAAAATTCTACTAATAAAATCTCAATTTAAATAATTACTATTTAAAAAACTGTATCAAACACAGAGTCTTACTTTACACAAAATTGATAGTCAAAGCTTCCTAACAGAGCTTGTTAACTTCAAAATATGTCCTAATCATTTACATTTCGTTGGCCATAGAAACGGCCTTTCGAAGATTTCTGTAAGCTTTTTCATACCGCAAAAATCCCATGAACCAAAATTCAAAATCGTCCACGGACACTATTTCAATGTACTTTTGCTCTGGCTTCTTCACATTCTCATTTTCGTTGATACTTTTGATCTTTCTTATTGGTATCAACACCTGTAAATGTCAATTATGTCAATAAAATTTGCATTATATGACATGATTTAGTTCCAGCTAATAAAAAAATTAACCAATGCCTATTGGAAGGTGAGATCTCTACCCCATTACAAAGGGATAGGATTATAGTAAAAAATTAGCCGTGGAATTTGAATGAAAGCTCACCACTTGACCATATATATTATGTGAGACGAAGGTACGACGTCTATACACTAATTTTATAAATTTTTATCACATTAACATTGACTGTATCAACCACAAACTATGATAGCAACTTCATATTTTCTTAAGGAAAAAAATTTTAGAAAATCATTAAAATTACCTTGTAGGGTGTTCTTATTACTTCTCCAGTGGACGAAGAATAAGTGATTGATCTTTCGCTGCAAAAAGCAATTTTCTCGTTAGAAATAAAAAGAAGCCCCGCAATTGGACCACGTGTCGTTGATAAGTAGCATTGTGATGCCTTCAAGAATTGTTCCCCTTCTGTCAAACCAAAAATCTCCTTGAATACATTTTCCCTTCCGCCTTTTTGAATAATTTTTGCTCCCCAGCTCAACTTACTTTTCACTGTTTCAGAAAATTTTGGGCCCATTTTCACTGCAATTAATTTGTTCAAAAACTTCATTCAGTTTTTTCCCCCCATATGATGTGATTATAACATACAAAAAAAAAAAAAAAAAAAAATTAGTGAAGAAACTGATTACCGTGATCTCGAATTCTGCAAGCGATGTTACCACCTTTGCTCTCAATACATTTCCTCTGACCCATTTCTGTATCTCCTTCATCTGCATTGACAGTGAGACCAGTCATTGTTTATCTTGGTGTAACGGTCTTTATTGTATAGCCAACGCTGCAAAAGGATAAGTCCGCACTATACAAAGATTGAATATCTGCGCTTTAAGAGGATTGTATGTAGAGTGTAGCAATATATACATCGATAAAAGTCATGACTTCAATTTTCATGATGTGAGCGTGATTTTGAATATCTAGTTGTACATCTTGTATCATCCTAAAAGATTTTTCAATAAGTTCAATCGACTATTACTTAAATTTTCATTCATATAAAGCGTGTGTTATGTATAAATGTTCAAATTAGTTGGAATTTCAAGATCTTCTCAAGCAAAAAATATTAAATAAGCATAAAAAATTTTAATAATACACAAAATTACTTGTAATTAAATTTATTTATTATTAAGAATAATTTAATAAAATTATACTAAGAGAAATAAAGCAAAAAACTTATTACGAGCACATTTTCAATAGTTTTCTTTTGCAAGCAAACAATCAAAATAAATACCTACATTGAATAGGTTTTCTCTTATGTAATTTATACCCTATCTTTTATCTATTAATATAAATATCAATAATCTAAATAGAAAATTTATTTTAAATATAGCCGAGATCTAATATATTTAAAATTTATTTTAAATATAGAAGTTCAAATAAATAAGAGTTATGCCACACGTATCCACCATTGGAATATATACATAGTTTATATTTAAAGTAATAGAATACATAAAGCGTCGTGATATATTAAGCAGTGAAAGATTACAAACGATGGATTCAACCAATCCATTACACCTATCAAGTAATGACTGATGACATAAAATTGTTTACGAACATGAGCAATAGCCCCGATGACTAGTTATACCCTAGATTGAATAATGTAAATTCTCAAAGATTCTACCAATTAAAAATGGTCTAACTTTTTCTTGGAAAATGCCTAAAATTCCCACCGACTTTCTACTTATTTATTCATTAAATCTGTTAAAATTAGGAGTTGCAAAGTGTAAATGAGATCTGCTGCCTACTGCTCACGGAAACATCCAACCTCTACTATAGTCAAGTCGTCTGCGTATCTGTCAGATCTCCTTTCCTCATCAGATTTTTGGCTTTGACCAATTCAAGGTAAAAAATGGCGTTGGCTCAAAAAGGGGGGAGGGAGGAGAGCTTTGGGATACGCTCACTTCTGCATTTTTGTTTAGTTAGTCCTCTACTTTCTTGATATTCAGTCTCAAGTGATTAATTAAAACAACGAAACTGAAAGTCCCTCCACCATGATCCTAGCTATGGACAACAACTCACAACTTATTATTAGTAATTATGGATCTTAATTTTAGAATCTCATTTATTTAAAAAAAAAAATTGGTGGCTATGTCAATGAAAATTTTTCACATAAGCTAAATATTTGAAATTAAATAAGTGATACGATTTAATAGTGCAATACTATTAAACATATGTATTAATAATTTTCTCAAATTTTTAACAAAATCTGGAATCCTAAATTGAATGTTTCTAATAGATATTAGCGACTTACCCGCTCTTTCTTTCTCAAAAGATTAATGCCACTAAGAGTTAAAATTTTTCTTAAAATCTAAGTTAGCACCAGTCACCGGGCGTTCAATTCGTATCACCTCTAAAAACATGTACTAATAATTATTAAAGTATCTGACGATCACAATCAGAAAAAGAAAATACGGATAAAATTGAAAAAAAAAGAAAATAAAAAGAAAGAGAGAAAATTAAGAGAGTGCTACGCACAAGGGTTGAAGCTGGGAGAGGCATCCGAAGAAGATGGACTTTGAAACGAACAGAATGGTTGTGATTGAGGAGAACATCTTTCTGGGGTTGTATCGTACGCCGCCGCCAGCTCAAAATCATCTGCTTCTTTTTCTTTCTTCATTAATTAATTTCTGAAACACTAACAATTTAAAAATAAAAATAAAAAATTCCTGAGAGACGTTTTTTTCCTTTTGCCTTGTTACATAATGGAAGAACTAAAAAGGCTCGAGGCTTTTTAAGCTTTGCTGTCGGAATAAAATATTGTTAATAACTCACACATTCTTATTATGACTTTTTATGATACAATTTCCCAGCAGTTTCCATAGGCTTGGAAGTCTAATTTTTCTGGCTTCACTAGAATTTCCTCAGGTCAACGAAAGTGGCTAAATTTGAGATTCTAGAATACATAATATTAAATTGGAATCTTTCTTGAGATCCTTGTTGTCAGCAAAAATATCACATAAACCAGAAATTTTGAGAATTAAATAAGCAAAATATGTAGTGCACTCACTCCAGTCCTTCGATCAAGTTCAACAAGCATAAATTTAGTGGCACGGTGTTTATTTTTTTTTTTTTTACCCCTCCTTTTGCCAAATTCCAATTATGTGTTGAAAATCCCAAGTATGTGTTAAGTATCCGGTCATTTAAGTATATAATGATTTACTTCAAAACTAATTTAAAATAAAAGATATATTTGAATTAATTTAATTTTAAAACATATTTTTTTTATACTTAAAGGTACTGTTAAGGGGAAAACTATTTTTTAATTCAAGTACTAGACATATATATATTTTTTAATAGTTAGGAAGGGCCAAATTATAATCTGAGCCATGAGATTCAAATCAAATAAATTCATTGTTTTTTTTATTTAAAAACTTGTACATGGTAGAGCTCACTATGCACAGATTTTATAGGGCTTATGAGCCTCATTGGTTTGTTGTTGATGATAAATGTTTGCAGAATTTATGAAATCAAAATACATTGAAAAAATATAAATTAAAGCCAAATATAAGACGCCTGCCTGCCAAATTAATTTTCATTACCTTAACAATTTTTTTTTTCAAACGGAAAATTATAATGATTGCAATATTCATTTTTTGTTGTGCTTCCATAATATTCTACCTTTTGAAATCAAGTTCTCATCAACAATAACCAATAATAACTACTAATTGTGATTTTTCTTCTTTTCCACATTCAATGGTGATACCATGAATTCAATCTAACAAGGTTTAAATTCAAGAAATAATATAATTTAAAGAAATGGTCAATACATAACAGATATCAAAATAAAAGTTTATTAAAATATTCAATTCAATACATTTAGAAAAAAGAACATTTACACCCCCAAAATTTAAATAAATGATCACCAACACCCCTAAATTTTTAAAGAGGGACATCAAAATCCTCTTTTAACATTATATTCTTTACCTCTATTATTCTAGAAAATTAACTTTAAATTTTTTTTATAAATACAAATATCATTAAAATAATATAATCTATGCAGTAACTAATAATATTTTAATATTTTAGTATTTTAATAAATTTTAATATATAAATAGTTTTTTGTATGTGTAATTTTTGTGAATATCAATCAGCCCAAAGAAATGTCCATATTCAATAAAATTATATGTGCACGTGTAGTAATAAACACGTAATGATTATTTAGTTTTACATGTGAGTAATAAATCGACCCAAAGGAAGATTAATCATTTGACATTTTTTATTATCAGTGTTTGATTACTACACCAAGATATCATTTATAAGTTAATATTTTGTCTAAAGATGAAATGTTAATAGAGTGTCCGATATCTTGAGATGAAGTTTACCTTTATCTAAATTTATTTTTGTTTAAAGACTAATATGAGTTTGTTTTGTTTATTTGTTGTTCTCGATTTAGTTATGTCTATTGCTAATATTACTGCCAAAATCAATTCAATTCCTATACTAAATAGCTCTAACTTCAAATCATGGATTTTGACCCTGCGTTAAGGTTTGATTCTTCACCACCTTTTACATATTAGAGTATTTCTAATAATAAAAGGAAAATGGAAATATGGGAGAGATCAAATTACATTGTATTATAATTATGAAGAAGACCATTCTAGAAGCATTTAGGGGCTCAATAATTGAAAAAATAACTATGGGTAAAGAGTTTCTTGCACAAATTGAACAAAAGTTTGTCAAGAATGAAAAAGCTGAAATTGGTACGCTCTTGACAAGTCTAATTTCAATGAGGTATACAGGTAAAGACAATATTAGGGAGTACGTTATGAAGATGTCTCATCTTGATTCTAAGTTAAGAGCACTTAAGCTTGAACTCTCTGAGTACTTACTAGTGCATTTGATTTTGATATCCTTGTCAATATAGTTTAACTAATTTAAGGTGGGTTATAATTGTCAGAAAGAGGCATGGTCTCTGATGAGCTCATATCACGCTGTGTTTAATAAGAAAGTAGGCTGAAGAAAGATAAGACAAAAAGCACTCAACTAGCCTTTACTCCTAAAAGCAAGAACAAGGGAAAGAAAAAGAAGAAGGATAAAGAAACTACAGATATAGTATCTCAAAAGAAACAGCAAAAGAAACTGGTAATATAGAAGATACTGGTTGTTTCTTCGGTGGGATTGAAGGATATAAAAAGAAGCATTGCACTAATTACCATGCATGGTGTGCTAAAAAAGTTATGCTTCTCAGTTTAGTTTGTTCTGAGGTTAATTTAATTTTAGTACTTAGACACATATAGTGGATAGATTCTAGAGCAATCACTCACATCAGTTTGTCTATGTAGGGTTACCTTAGTTACTGAAAACTCAGTGATGGTAATAACACATCTATGTGGTCGATGACAAGATAGTTGAAGTTAAAGCAATTAGAAAGTTAAGATTATTATTAAATAGTGAATTTTACTTGGATCTTAACAAAACATTTGTTATTCTATCTTTTAAACAAAATTTGATTTCTATTTCTGCTATAAACAAATTTAGTTTTTCTTATTCATTTGGGAATGAAAATTTTAGTTTATTTCATTATTTAAGACAAGTTGGTTCTGGTTCTTTATCATGTAAGGATAATCTTTATATGCTTGATACAATTACTTTATTTAATGAATCTCTACAATTAAGTACATGAGATCTAAAGAGAAAATTAACCAATGAGGATTCAGCTGTGTTATGACACAGGAGATTGGGTCATATCTCCAAATGGAGAACAGAAAGACTTATGTCAGATAAAATTTTTGACCTTTTAGATTTCACAGATTTTGATATCTGTGTTAATCATATTAAGAAAAAACAAACCAATAAAAGAATATTTAAAACTAATAGAACTTCGAATGTCTTAAAACTCATACATATAAATATTTATAGGCCATTTGCTAAATCTACTTGGAATAGTTAACAATATTTTATGACATTAATAGATGATTTTTTTAGATATAGCGTAGATATAGCTACATATATCTTCTCCATAAAAAGGCAAAATCTCTTGACTTATTTAAAAAATTTAATACTGAAGTTGAGAATTAAGTTGACAAAAGAATTAAAAGCGTCAGATCTGACTGTGGTAGTAAATACTATAGTAAATATGATGGTTTAGGTGAACAACATCAAGGGCCATTTCCTAAATTCCTAACGGAATACAGTATCGTTCCACAGTACACTATGTTAGGTTCTCCCACTATGAATAGTGTTGCTGAAAGACAAAATAGGACTCTTAAGGATATAGTGAGGAATATAATTTGTCATTCGACCTTACCAGAATCACTTTAGGGAGAAGCACTAAAGAATACAGCATACACCCTTAATAGGATTCTAACTAAAGCAACTACCAAAACTTTTTTATGAGCTTTAGACAGAACAAATACCTAATTTAAAGCACTTACATATTTGGGGATATCTAGCTGAGATAAGACCATATAAGCCTAATGAGAAGAAACTAGACTTAAGGATGATGAGTTGTTATTTTATTGGATATTCAGAATGATTAAGTGGGTATAAGTTTTAAGATCCCATGACTATGTCAATTTTGTAGTCATGAAATTCTCGGTTACGATGAGAGATATGGTTTAGAGACTTTGTCCTTGAAGAAGAATATATTGATATTTTCATAAGTGTTATTAGCATTAATCAAAGTCTCATTCCTTACTTTTTACAAGACACAACAAATCAAAACAATGTTAGAGAACCCGACATATAAGAAGTTGTTACAGAAAAACAAACTTTAACACCTCAAGAACCTATGCTATTAAGGAGATTCACTAGAGAAAGAAGAAGTGCACTGCAAGAGAATTACATTATATTTCTCTAAGAACATAAAATAGACATTGGAATGATGAAAGATGATTCAATCAATTTTCATCAAGCCATAAAAAGTTCAAACTCTCAAAAGTGAATTGATACCATAAATGCGGAGATGAAGTTTATAAAAGACAATAACATATAGGATCTTATTTCATTGGTAAGAGGTGCAAAATCTATTGGTTGCAAATGGATATTTAAGATCAAGAGGGATTTGAAAGGTAATGTGAAAAAGTACAAGGCACATCTTGTTACAAAAGGTTTTACATAGAAAGAACACATTGACTATAAAGAGATTTTTTCTCTAATTTCTTTGAAAGATTCTGTCAAGATTATAATGATATTAGTAGCACATTTTGATCTTGATTTATATCAGATGGATGTGAAGACAATATTTTTCAATAGCGATATTGATGAGACGATCTATATGGTACAACTAGTAAACTTTGTGTCTGGAGACCCAAAGAATATGATTTGTTAACTTCAGAAATCCATCTATAAGCTCAAGCAAACATCTCGATAATGGTATTTTAAGTTTCATTAAGTGATCATCTCATTCGGTTTCGAGATAAATTTAGTTGAAAATTGTATATACCATAAGTTCTAAGAGAGTAAATATATTTTTCTAATTTTATATATTTTGCTTGCCAGTAGCGATATAGGCTTATTGAACGAAACCAAGAGATTTCTAACTAAGAAATTTGAGGAAAAAGATCTTAGTGATGCCTCTTTTGTATTAGGTATATAAATATACCAAGATCGTTCTCGAGGTATTCTGAGATATAACAAAAGAGTTATATCGAAATAATTCTCAAGAGATATGACATGTAAGATTACAAACCAAGTGATACCTCTATAGTTAAGAAAGACAAGTTTAGTCTCAATTAGTGTCTTAAAAGTGATTTTGAAAAAAAAATACAAAAGATTCCTTATGTGTCAGCAATAAGAAGTCTGATGTATGCTCAAATTTATACACGACTAGATATTGCGTACGTTACTAGAATGTTAGGTAGATACTTAAACAATCCGAAATTATACCATTGAAAAGCAGCCAAACGAGTTTTGCAGTACTTACAGAGAATAAAAGACTACATACTCACATTTCAGAGATAAGATAAGCTTGAGATCATTAGGTATACTGACTCTGATTTTATTGGATACCAAGATAATATAAAATTCACTTCGAGTTACATCTATCTATTAGTTGGGGGTGCTATCTCTTGGAAAAGTGTTAAATAGTCTCTTATAACTTATTTTACGATGGTAGAAGAATTTATAGCATGTTATGAAGTATTCAGTCATGGAATATGGCTACAAAATTTTGTAACAGGACTACAGATAATAAATGGTATTGATAAACCATTAAAGTTATTTTGTGACAATAGGTTAACAGTGCTATATTCCAATAATAACAAGAGCTCGACGAAGTCAAAGTATATAGATATCAAGTTCTTAATTGTTAAAGAAAGAGTTTAGAGTCGACAATTGTCTATTGAGTATATTGGCACAAACTCCATGATTGCGGATCCGCTTATTAAAGGATTACCACCCAAGATGTTTTATGAGCACATTGCTTGTATAGTGTCTTGTTATTTAAAGTATTTAGTTTTAGTAGGAGTTAGTGATTTTTATATGCTCTTATAATATAGACATTTTTAGTTATTTTTATTTTTGGATATTTCGAATTATTTTCTGCAGAAATAAAGTTTTGGTTTATTTACACTCTAATCTTTTAGTATGGTTTGATCTCACTAAAATTTAAGGCAGATCACTTGGAAATAGGCATGTTAAAATCATATTGTATGAAATTTTCATACTGCACATCCACATCATGATCCATATCATTCACTTGTATTAACATAATGACTATTGATGGGTTGAGTTATGATAAATATAACAAAGGCCGCTTTGATCCTATATTGATGTAATTAATAGACTTGATTGGTTATAAATATATTTTGGTAATGACAGTAAAGATTAAGCTCATATGGTTATTTTTTGCGAAACATAATTATAAGGTTACACATATAGCCCAAGTGGGAGATTACTGAATTTTTTAATCTAATAATATTGGATTCTTAATCCAACATTAGACTTATATGTAAATAATAATGTGTTACAAATTGTCATATAAGGTTAATCCCAATTAAAGTGATCAATTAAGGTTTTTGGTATTATGGACTTTAATGAACCTAATAGGGTATAGGCCTTTAATGTATAGAAACCTAATAATCTTCTAATTCTATGATGGACAGAATTAGGAATACCCAATGAAAACAAGAAAAAGTTGTCTATATAAATGGTTAGAATCTCCAGGTCACATGTAGTATTCTTTTCACTTTTTTTGATATCTCATCATTAAAGAGAAAAAATAGAGAGAATTAAAGGACTCTCTAGGAGAATATGTAGATTTAGAAGGTCAATCACACAATCCTAAAGATTAATTCAGCGTTATGTATTCAAGTACGTTGCATATTATGTTATTAATTTTTGGTGATATAATATGATATTCTTAGGTTACAGGTGATAGTTTTCACTAAAGGTTTTATCCCAACATTTGCTTCTAGACTTTGGTAGCCAGATAGAGTGAGGAAGCGTAATGGGAAACTAGAGAAAGTACGGCCAAAGAGAGTGAGGAAGCATGATGGCGAGTCAAAGAGAGTGAAAAAGCATGATGGAGCTCGAAAGTGAGGCAAGAGAGAGAAAGGAAGCATGATGGGGAGCTGGAGAGAGGATGAAAGTCGAGAGAGGGAAAAAGAGTGATGAAGTGATAGGGATTGTGTGCATATGGGCTATCTTTTGTCATTTTCTCATTTTTATAAATATTTTTAACAATAAAAAATAATTGGAATGGTGAGAGAGAGATATTTGCTGCCGTTTCTTTTAGCTTTATTTTGCCATTCTTGACATTTAGCACGATTCTTTACCTTGATCTTGATTAAAGATAAAAGATCTAAAGATTTCACTTGTCAAGACTCTGAAATTCAACAATTATGAAATATATCTCTTTCTATGGATATAAAAATATCATTATTTAATTATTGATGTCTTATCTAATATCACATAAGTTTTTTTAATAAAATTTATAACTAAAAATGTCCTTTTTACTATAGTAATCGCAATTGCGAAATCAATGTCAATGTCACTATTAAATAAAATAGTTATTACAATTCATTCTTCTTGGTCTCAACCATTTTTCTTGTTAGTTCACCAATCTTTAAAATCTAATGTTAGAATTCACGTCCAAACCATAAACATGAAGTTAAAATTAAAGTGCCATACAATCAATCGAGGATAGAAAAATCATTTAGATAAAACTTGATAAGGCAAAATAGTTGTTCATCAAAAGCTGCAAAAGAGTAGTTAGGTATTAACATACCAAACAAAGAAGCAACTATATATTCATTTTATTGAGATGATTGCTTAATTTTTAAAGTTCTATGTCCTAAATTGTATAAAATAATTCAACACAAAAGCAATGAGAGTTAGGGGTTTTGACTTTTTATTATGGATTTCAAAATAATGTGTAAAAACAAATATGTGATATTTGATTATTTTTAAAATTTAATAAGGACATTTATGGCAAATCAAATTAAAATTTTAATAAATGTCAAAATGAATTTTAAGATTTTAAAAAATTAAGCAGGACTTTTTAGCACCTACTAATCTCAATATGGCACCACCATTGACCCCAAGAATACATTAACTAGTTAATACTAGGAAAAAAAAAGTTTACAAAATCTGCACGAATAGTTCTCTTTTAAAACCTTGGCTTCTCTTCTTCCTCTTTAAAGAAAGCCAAGAGTGAAACGCGAGAGACCTTTACAACCTATAACTTAGACGCCAGGAATGTCACCATCAACGTGTCCCTTAAGACCTAATTCACCAGTTAAGATGAGACAATAGTTATTAGAAATTACAACGGAAGTTCACCATCGTCTTTGATCACAACTTTGCTTGTAGGAGCGTCATCCTACCATCTTTCAGCTTCAACCTTAATTAAACTATCATACAAGCCCAGTGACTTCGAATGCAAGACATAAAGACCCCAGGGTAAGAATTCAATAAGATAAAGAGGGATTTTGAATGACAATAACTTTTCTTTTTTATTTTTTTTAAGTTTTACATTTTTTTACACGATTAAGAAATAGATTACAACATTTTTAAATAATTTTAGTTTTTCATTAATACAAAAATTTTACATCGTTAATTAAATCTAGTGGTGTGTGTGTGTGTGTATATATATATATTGCATTATTGATGCCTCAAAGAAAGAAAAAAAAATGGAATCAACCTTAAATATTATGGAAAAACTTAGATTCTTCCTTAAATATGGATAAGAAACTCTTATACCCAACTTTAATGGTTTACAACACTTAGTAGTGTTTGTGTTAGTTTTTTTTTTTTTTTTATAGTATGAAATTTGAATGGGTCTGAATTTAGTTAAAATCTAAATACGTCTATATATATATATATATATATATATATATATAATTTTTATTTTTATTTTTTAATATTTGAATATAAGAGTTAAATTATTTATTTTTCAAAAAGAAAATGTCTGAAATATTATGTTTTGACATATATAACTTCATAAATATTAACAACACTTCTATTATATTGGTTAAACTCATTAAACACATGAGAAGTTCTGAATAAATTATTTGATTAGTGAAAAAATTTGTTAATATTTAGCTTAATAAAGCATGAGAAATAAAAATATATATTTAACACATGTATTTTTTTACAATAATGTATGAAATTATAATGTTATCTTTAGTTTATTATATTCATATATTTTTCTTGTAAATTGCATAAATCAATCAAAAATTAAAATTAATATATTAATAAAATTAAAAATTGATTATAAAAATAATAAATATAAATACATAGAAATAGACCTATTATAAAACACGTTTACCTAAAGTTCTATTATATTTGAAATTCTTGTTGACAAAAAAATAATTATTATTATAGTAGTTGAATACACTAATATGACAAAAAAAAGAGAATAAGTAAAAATATAATAAAAGAATAATTTATATAATAGAAAATAAATACATTTAATGCCAATATTAACGTGAGAAAATATTAAAGTTTTATTAAAATATTTTATTATTTAGATAAAAGTTAGAAAATTTAACTTTTTTTTATTCAAATCTAAATATCTTATAACAAAGACTATGAATGTTTGAAATTGATTAAAATTCAAAAAAGAAAGTTACTCCCTTTAAATTTCAAAATACAAGACTTAACCCTCTTACATAAATAGAAGTTGATGTGTTTTGTTAAATTATAATAAAAATATGAGTTGGACTATTTACACCCCTTCATTAGTCATATAAAACCCTTGTTATATTACAATTACATTAAGGACAATATAAATAGAATTAAGCCATTTATATTTTTTTTCTCTCTTCAATTTTATTTTCCTTACACAATATAAATTTTTTTATTATCATCAAAACAATTTGAATGAAAAAAGTAATCCTCTAAGCCAAAAAAAATTCTTGTAATAAATGTACCAACTTAATTAAGATACAACACAGCAAAAAAAATTAAATAAAATTTTATCCCATTACAAATAACTTTTTAAGGTTCCTTAAACTAATTGATAAATCCAAAATTTATAGGTAGGATAGAAGTGTATTATACCCATAAAATATTCATTTTTTTTAAATATAATGTTCGTCTTACTTTTTCTTTTAGATTTTTTTAGAAATTAAATAATAAAGAAAGTTTGTAAAGAGGGATACAAATATTAAGAATTAAAGAGTCAGAACTTTATTAGAAACTAAAAAATTTGTAACTGAAAAGAGTGTTCATTTTAAAAAAATAAGAAGTTATTTTTGGCATTAAATGAGACATAATTGAAAAAGGGATTTCAATAGGATCCTTGAAGGGTGTTAATACTCCGTCTCTAAAAGTTACCCCTTGATAATTTAACTTATTTTACAAATTAAAAAAAAAAGTTCAAGAAAATAAAATATTTTGTATGCTTTATGACAATATTATCCTTAATAAGTTGAGTTAACTGCCTAATTTATATATTTTTTATTTTTTTATTTTCATATTTTCTTGACTTCAAAAATGAAAAATATAAATAAATTAAGAATATGGTATTTGAAGGTCTAGGGAAATTATTTTATATATTATCAATGAGAGACTATATTGTACTACATAAGGAGTAAAATTAATATATAATCCTTGATGTGGTGAAAACGGAATAAAATGAAATTTTTATAAGAAAATCTAATATACAATAGCTTATGTTTATGTCCAAATTTTAAATTAAAATAATTAGTTAATAGCTTAATTTATCAACTACAATATTTTCATATCGCGCACACAAAGAATATTTTAATTTAACAGGTTTCTGCCACTTGTAAAATAAGCTAAATTGATTAGAGTAAATATAGATTTTTTTAATTAAAATTTGGTATATTATTAGTTTAAGCGGTTATGTGTGGCATATGATTTAATAAAAAAAAAGTAATAAGAGTATTATTTTCAAATTTAAAAAGTATAAGTATTATTGTTAAATTGAATTTGAATGTAAATATTTCATGAGAGAATCTGTAATTTTCTTCAATACTATAAACAAAATATATTGTTTCCAATTGGCAATTAAAAGCTGGAGCTCAAAGATCAGGAGGTGTCTACGCTGCAGATTCTGCAACGAACAGTTGTGAGCTGACAAGATGATGAGCCGATGCGTGGCACGTGGACGGTGATGAAACTGCAACGTGTATTGTAAACCTAAAATTCCGGTTGTTCGAATACATTACAAAACTTTAACAACTGGTTCCTTCGCTCTCCCCATTAGCGTTGTTTTGGAGCTCAGATGCACCAGCTTCATCTTCTTCAATAGTAGAAGGAAACTCCTTCGGATCCGATGCAACCATAAATGTCATCAACAGCCTTTAAATCACAGATAAACCTCTCACATTTCTCCCTCGTATCTTTCCACCTACAAGTCTACAACCCATCTCCATATTTTCAAGTCTGTAAATTTGCCTCAACAGTTACTTTTACAAGTTCGCCTCTACTACATCCCCTTAGCTGGTCTCTTCATATTACCTAATTTTTTGTTTTTTCAATTTTTCATTTTCCTAATATCCTTCAAACTGATCTTGGTGCAACTCCGACCAATTTTCACCGATATTAGAGTGTAAGTGACATTTTCTTTTCACCGCTTTCAATGTTTTTTTTTCCCCCCAAAACAATGGAATGATCTGAACTTGTTCTTTTCCTACCTTCACCAACCTCACTGACAAGATTAAATACGTTGCTCACATGACAACGCCCTCACCACGTGACCTTTTGTTACTGTTCACATCCGGTTGCACAATAACTCATAAAGCCGGTTTCCCACAAATAAGCATTTTCTTTAACTTTTTTTTCCACCGTTAAATTTATCCATCTTTCTCAGGCAGCATCCAACGGCTGATGTTACGTATCTGTTACAAACAGACACTGTAAATTAGCCTTCCGCCAAAGAGAGATCAAATCATTAGATCTACAGATTCTTGACAGCTTTGGGCCCTATCTGACGGCTGAGAGGATCGTCCACGCCAGACATCAGCCATTCAAATTAGATAAGGCGAAGATCAGATGACTGTAAACGGATGGAACACTGATAGCTTACACCTGTATCTCGATACCATATATGTCCGCCACGTGTCGTCGATTCAATGATTACAATATGATGACGTCATCTCACGTGGACCCTACGTACAACACTACCCAATATGTTGCTCATTTTCACTGCTGCGTTAGTTCGATGTCATTCAAACGTGTGTACCACGCGCTTTGCTTCCGAACCTTTCGTTATCGTAAGAGTTACCGAGCCGACCGTCTTTTTCACGGTCCTCAAATCCTGAACTTCGCCGGCTCAAAACACTTGAGAATCAAAACTAGCCAATGATTTTATACAATAGTAACAGTCCACATCAGCAATCATACTGCCTCAGCCCCATCTTAATCAGAGATTTGATATCCACCGTTGGATATCTTCCTTTAGTTTTTATTGCCGCCACTCTGTGGGACTACCAGGATAAAATTAATGCATTTGATTGTTTTAAATGAAAAAAATGTTGGAAACCCCTCAAAAATAAAAATAAAAATGTTTTAAAATTATTATTATTAATATATTTTTAATGAATATGTTTTATAATAAAATAAAAAATTTTTACATTTTTAAATTTTTAAATTTTAGATAATAATTTATATAGGTTATTAATTTTATGATATATTATGTGTCAAAAATTATTATTTTCATATGATAATTGTCTCTCATAATATTATCTGTCCATAAATAATATGTATTATATAAAACTGAATATTTGACTATAATTAATGTAAAATAATTTAAAGTGATAGATTTTTAATTTGGTAAGAATTTATGAAATTATTTTAGTTAGAATTTAAATTGATGTGGAAATTATTAGATAGGCAAGTGGAATAGAAAATTTTTTTCAATAAAAGTCCAATTTTTCAATAAGCAGTACTCCATAATAAAGTATTACTTACTATCATATAAGTATAAAAATAAATATTAAATATATACTTACTATTATAATTTGATAAATATCATTAGTGTTTCATAGCTGAGCAGCTCCACCATATCTACTATCTTTTAATCATTAAAGCTTTTCTTCTTAGAGGTTTTAGTTACTCTACAACCATCCTTTTTCATTCACCATGACATGATATTGAGCACAAGTTTTTTAATTATGCTCAATAAACTTTGGATTATATTATAATTATATAATTTTTCAGATTCTTAATAAAATCATTATGGCCAATATTCCTTCGTTTTTATTTCTATTTCTATTTTTATTTTTTAATTTTTCATCAACTCCTAAAAGTATTTTTTTAACCCTTTAATTGGTTTTTTTAGATTTTCAAATCTTGTTTATTCAAGATTCAAGGAGTTATTGTAGAATAACCAGGGTCGCATTTTCGCTTTTGCTAATCCAAGAGCAAATTAGAAAAATAAAAAATAAAAAAATTCATTTCTTTATTTAGAATTTAAGATTGAAGTAAAATTGTGATAAGGAAAATAATAATTAAGGGAATTATAAAAATAAAATGTAAATGAAATATGAAATATGAAATATAATGATTAGACAATTTGTATGTAGAAAAAATTCAATAAATGAATAATACTCTATAATTTGATAATCTTGATCAAACAATATTTTTGTTAGATTTTACTTAGAGCAATGTGCTAAATTAATAATTCACAAATTAATATAAAAAATCCTTTTTATTTAACATGGGACACTTACTACATAAATTAATTAATAAATTACTAATATGTGCTTAGGCTTATCCCACACAACAGTTTACTATTTATGAAATATGTATAATATATACATTCGTACAAGTAAGAAAATTTCTAATTTAAAATTAATATATTCTAGCAATAATAGAAAGTTGATCAGTATTTACATGCCAATAATAGGAAGATTTATATACTATATTTTAAGGTTGGCCAAATCCTCTGATTATAGCACAAAAGGCTACATAATTCACTGAATCACTTGTTATTTCATAGAATATTATCATAAATTAATAATTTATTAGTTTAGGGACTGATTAATATTCACTCAAATAATATATATTTTTTGTCACTGTATTTTCTAATCAAAAGTAAAAATGAAAAAAGAAATAAAAAACAGAGAGAAAAGTGGAGAAAAAGGGTTGAGACGAATGATAAACAAGTCAATTTCAAGAACTTTAAATTTTAAATAGTGACAATGATATTATTTTATATCGTTATACTTATAGAAATTTTGATAAGAATATTCCTTTAATGGAGAACCTTTGATTAAGGTCAACATGTCATGTTCCAATTTTTTTTTCTTTTTTAACGTTTATTCTAAACATTTCATTCGACTACAATGAATGTTTTTATTTTATCTCTTTCAAATATTAGAATATCTTTTGCTTTCACTCACAATAAAAATTATTTTATAACAATACATTTAAGTTAATCGAATTTAAGTATATATTTTTTAAATTTTTTGAGGGCAAATTAAAACAGACCATTTTAACGTTTCACTTCTTGGAAAAAATTCAGACAATATTCCCTGAATAAATTATCATTATTATATACTTATAGGTCGAAACTAGAGGTAGAATCTACATCGCTCAATTTGAAATTAGGTTTAATTGAATATATCACAGTTGAGGCCTGAGGGGTAATATGAGTGATTTTTCTTAAAAATAATAAAATAAAATAATGCCAATAAATAATGACGATCTAAAAGAAAAAAAACACATAAGATTGTCGAGCTCATGCTTACAGCAAAATACAACAACATAGGATCAAACCCAAAGCCCAGCTGATTATTTTATACTAATATTTATTTATTTATTTAATCTAATATTAATATTTATTATTAAAACTGAAGTGCCCTTGACTCATACCCAATAGTCAATAATAGTTATCTTCTTCTTTCTCGGCACAGTCTTAACCCGTTGCTTGAATGCATGCTTTCCAATCTCCATTTGTTGCCAAAATTTTGAAAAAAATATTTTTATTTCTTGTTTCCTCAGCAACTTAAAACTCTCCACTTAAGCAAATCAAAATCAAATCAATCTCATTCCATTCACTAGATATTTTATTCAGATAAAATTTCAGACCAAGACCGACTGCTTTACTTGACCAGTTGACTACCGGCCACACTGAAGAACCTAGCTATGGTGTGTTTCTTTTTCTAATTTTTAATTTATTTGAGCTTTTTCTTTGCTGGGTTGCTACTGCTTTTTTAGTAGTGAATTACTACTACTACTATTATTGTTATTATTTTGTTTTCTCTATTCCCGACTTTCTGTAATCTTTTTCTCTTTTTACTATATTTACATTCATATTTTGGAGCATGATTTTTTACTTTATTCATTTTTGCGGCTGATATCTAAAAAAAGGGAAATTCACAGGTAAATTTAGCTGCGGGTTAGTTGTGATTGTTATCTTTGAACCTCACGCCTAAATTTGGGGAACCCCTTTTGTATTTGACTGATGTTGATGACTATTTGTGGGCTTTACTAAAATTAAGTATTCACTTCCAAACCAATCAACGCTGTAAAATGAAAAGAGAGGGACTTGTTTAGTTCTTTTCATTTATTGCAAAGATGCAAATACAGCACTGAGTTTTTTTTTTCCCCTTTTTTATTTTATTATTATTATTATTGAATGGATTTCTTTTAACAGGTTGTAATTTTCCTGGTGAGTTTGTTGATTTTTTTACTCTTTTTTAATTTGGTGGAAATATAATTTATTGTGGTATGTTTTCTGGATATTGTTCATTTATTGCTAATGTCCTTGTTTCTGCATTTGATTTCAATTTTTTATTGTATCCTTTAGTGGTCTATACTGCTTGGTTCAAATGAGTGGAAAACATAAACATGTTATTCGAAATTGATTTTAGGTAGTGTTATTATTCTTGCCATTAATTCATTATTATTTGTCAATTTGAATTGATGTAGTTGAAGAAGTCGTCGAGAATATTTGTGTCATCTGATGACTTATAACTTAGTTTGAGTACAGCTGATATTATGTTGACATTCTATCAGGGGTCTCATGCCGTGCTTTGAATTGTTTGGTTTCAGTGAGTGGTTGAATTTTTTTCCCCCTATTATTGTGATAATTTATTTTTTGTTGTGGAGATTTTTCTTTACTTGTTTGATAACATCGTGTTTCCTTATCATTTTGTCATTTTCTACCTGATCGGAAGTTTTCTTTCTTTCTTGTACTCCTGGTGATCGTTTTTGGAATTATTTTTTAATGCAATCAGTCTTCTTTCTTTTGGGTTGATTTGTGTCATACGTTTTGTCACGTATTTATCATTTCCAGTGTAAAGTAATTGTGTAATGTGAACGTTAGTTTGTCATGTAATCTGAATTTTTCTGTAAAATTTGTCGTTTATATGTAATCAGTTGATGTCATTTGGACATAGTTATAATTGTCTTCATTTTTGTACTTTTTCTTGTGAATTACTCATTTAACTGGTAAAACCTCTTCAGTGGCACAAGAGGTCTAGAGTTTGAACCCTGCTAACATCAGTGGGAGGGGGATTTAGTTTCTAGTCTATATGTGTATATATATATATATATTTTGGTACAATCAATCGACTTTCTAGTTTTCACAGTATATGGGAATGTCAAATGTATCTTCAGTATTGTTTGTGACCAACAGTGATATGTGCACAAAAAATAGCACAAATGTAGTTCACTATCCCTGGAATACGAAAATGTTTAACCATGGGGGGAAAATATTCACTGCAAGACAATAATTTTTCTTGTCTTTTGTGCCTTTAAAATTAAATTTTGGCCCATAAAGCATTATTCGTTCATGATATCTCCATGACTTCGAATTAATTCGCTTGCAAAAGCTTTAAGCGTTAACATGCCTTTGTTAAATCTCTAGATTTGGCTAATTGGTTGTGCTACACTGGTTTTGTGACAGTGCCAGTGTTCTGTATTCGATGAAAATATCCATAGGGATTTAATTTGGCCCAACAGATAGAAGTTTCTTATAAATCTTTATGCAGCTTAGCAGAAGTTTTCTTTTGACTCTTACATGAAAGAATTTTCTGGCTGGTTATATTTAATTGGTTTGATTAATTTTACACACTATCATCTATGAGTATGATATTTCAAGAACTGTCGCCGTCACAGTTCCATGCTTTTTTTTAAATATACACATTTCATATTTTTTGTTAATCACTTGCTAAAATATTGGTAAACATATTGGAGAGTTGTCCTTTTTATTCTCATTTTTATATTATTTTTTACATTCTGTTTTGATATGTTGCCACTGATATGTAGGCACAGCAAAAGATGCACTGTGCTGTCGGAAGTACCTATACTAATAACCAAAAATTTTTTGAGGAAGGAAAGTTTTACTCACTGAATAAATCTATCAAGAAAGATAATTTCAGAGCTTCATTGGAGGTAATGGATTTTCGTTACAATGACCAATTTGCCATACCTTTACCTTTTTTTCCTCATTTGGGTTGAAAAATAGTTTTGAATTTATTTTTGTTTGACCTCTTTTTCTTCAGGACTCTGAAATTGCTTCTCTCAACTCAAGGAACTCTGATAACAGGTAAAACCGTTTTGGTTAGTAATATACTTATTTCCTTGTAAGATGGATAAATTTTCCAACTGTGTTGTGTGTTCTAGAGACAGTTTGTGACTGTTGTTATGGATTCATTCATTTCCTCCCTTTAGTATTCCTTCTAAATGTATCTCACTTATTGTTACTCTTGGCAATGAACTTTCTAATTTTACCCATTAGCTGCTTCTCTTAAGATTTTGATCATGTCATAATAATAAAAATACTAGGAGAGTGATTGATTTTTTGCAAATACCGAAATTCTATTACACATGGACACACACTTATCCATGCTATCTTTTTCTTTCGGTTCTATATTATTTCCTGTTTTGTTGTAGAAATCTAAGATGTTTTAAGGGGGGTACTCCTTTGTCTAATCCTCTTGGCTTTATGACTGAAACATCTGATAGGGTTTCAACTGCCGACTCCTGAACTGATGTAAAAGTTAGCTTGTGGTAGATATTTTCAATGTCTCACTTTAATGTTCAGGAACTCCCAGCTGTCATTTTGCCCATGCCTCAGTCTAGTCTCCAACCTTGGGGAAATTTTTTTGGCACTGTGGTCGAGTTTTGTCAGCTTCATTTTTATTACAAGAAATTCTATGGTTGAACCTTTTGAGTCATGTGGTTTGAAGATTGGTAGGTCGTTGCCTTTTGCCTTTTTTACTTGAGCTTAGAGTTAAACTACTAGGAAAGAAGAAATGTGTGTTTGTGTAAAATGAGTTTATGGGGATATTTCTTGCCTTATCAGTAGCCCATCACTGACATTACTTATGTTTTGACAATATATTGGTGTGCTAAAACAATTATCCTCTGCTATTTGTTAGGTGGGCTGTCATGACAGTCGGCACACCTGAATCAGTTGGACTGTGGAGAATTGTTGCAGTACCACCGCCATGTCTTGATCAAACTAATCAGTTGGGATCTGAAGCTCAAGCGAATATGGATGGTCTGCATCTAGTTTCTCCATCTTCTATTAATTCATTTAAAGTTGATTGGCCGGAGGCCCAGAAAGGACCTGTGCATGATGTTACTTATCCTGTCAAGGCATCTGCACTGAG
Organism: Aegle marmelos; assembly: GCA_030449875.1. Taxonomy (NCBI): domain Eukaryota; kingdom Viridiplantae; phylum Streptophyta; class Magnoliopsida; order Sapindales; family Rutaceae; genus Aegle; species Aegle marmelos. The sequence continues at coordinate 1,550,010 of JASUUL010000046.1, read as the reverse complement.
AAGGTTTCCTGGATCAGATGTGCAGCAGCAATCTCGAAACAGGACCTTGGCTAATAAAGTGACCAAATCAAATGAATTCTCAAGTAACTCTTCCTCTCAAAGCTCTAGCACATGCAGCAATTCCTCTTCTGTAATTCAAGGAAGATCTGAGTCTTTTAAATCGTCCTACATATTGGTTGAAAATCCCAAAGTAGACAGTTTCGTGAAGAGAAATTCTAGAAATAATACAAGGAAGAAGGGGAAACAGAACAGGAAATATTCATTTGATTCTGCCTCCAATGGTTCTGAAGTTCTGTCTGCGGATAATGCCCGTGGTATTTTGACCTCAGGACCCTCTGATAACGTTGACATAGATCATGGGGATGGGTTGATATCATGTGTAGCTTCACTAGGAGATTCATTTTTGGATGGTAGAAACAATATAAACCACGTAGAAGAAGACAACAATGGAATAAGTAATAGTTCTGAATCGCCAAAGACATGCGCGTCCTATATTGATGAAGTAAATTTATCAGAAGCTGAAGTATCTACCAGTGCTCCAAGTTTTCCTGGGGAACATCCCTTAACTGATTCAAAAATGATGGTTCAAATGGAAGACCAAGGGTCTGTGACTGATGGAGGGGTTGAGGAGCAACATCCTTTACAGATCAGTTATTATGATGCAACACACAATGGATTCTCTGATATGAATGACTGCAGAGTTCGGGATTCTGTTTCTATTGGTTCCAACAGTGATAATAGTACTAGTGCTAGCTATGACACTAAACCATGTGATAGAGAAAGTAACAAAAGTAGTTTTTCAGAATCAGTAGATTCTAGGTCCAGAAAGGGGTCTCTCTCTCCTCTGAACTTGCTAAGTAGTGTTGTAGATTTCTGTGATTACTCTGAGGGAAAGAGATATGTTAATCAGGCTCCGAACCACGGTGATATGCAAGTGGGTGTTCCAGGGAAGTGGAATAAGAAAGCTAAATTGGTGCCAGGGATTTCAAATGGCCTTAAACCTCGAGGTGCCAGAAATTCTCGTATTTGTACAGGGAAAGAGAATAGTCATTGTATCTGGCAAAAGGTCCAGAAGAGCGATGCAAATAAGTGCAATCCTGAGACTAGGAAAGCAAATGCTGTTTGCTCGCAGTTTCTAGGTACTGTAAAAGAGTCTTCCTCACTGAAAAGAAACTCTGATATGACTGATGTAAGTATACCATCAAAATCTGAAGATAAAAAACAGTTAAGAGATAAGGCTCCGAGGAAGTTAAAAAGAAAAATTAGGCCTGGTTCAAAGCATGAGTACAATTCTTGTTCCTGGAGGGCTATGTATTCCAGTAAGGCCAGTTCCAATGCTTGTAGTAAAATTGGTAGTCAACAGAATGAAATTCTGGATGTCTCTGCACAGCTAAATAACCAAAGGAGATTGAGCAGTGCTCCTAGTTCTTGTTCCGAGATTGGTTCTCTGGAATATGAACTTCAGAGTAGCAAAGTTGAATCCTTGAATTCTGAATCATCTCACAGTTCACAAGATTGTCCAAAAAATTTGGAGGCGACTGAAAGAGTCTCTGGTGCGGTTTCTGCTTTGAAAGAACATCAGGATAGCCAATTGGCAAAATCATGCTATTCTTTGGACAAAATGAATATGCTTGAGGTGCCATCTCTGATTTGCCTTCCTCATCTGATACTTAATGAAGTTGCTCAAACTGAGAAGGACGAATATCTTGAAGAACAGGGTAAGCAAGACCATATTTCTGGTTTTCCTTTGCAGAAATGGATCCCTATTGGGACCAAGGATTCTCAGAGTACAATCTCAGCAAGTTGTGGCAGTTTACAGTTGGCACATGCCAATGGAAAAGGCACTGAATATTGGACCTTGAGGAAAAACAATGATAAGAAATTTGCTTCCAATTCCCAAAACCTAATTTCTTCATTGAATGTTGGAATGATGAGTATGGGCCTTGACTCTGAAAGTAAATGTTTGCAGGATTATAAGGATACTCGGGGATTGAGGGGTATGAATGCTTATGCATTCAAAGGGAACAATAATGTTGCAGCTGATTGCTTGATTAGTGAATCTAAAGATCAAAACTTTTCCACATTTGAAATTGGTATAAACAAGATTGAGCAGGCAGTGGATAATGCCCGTAGGATGCAAGCGGCATCTGAAGCTGTTCAGATGGCCAGTGGTGGCCGGATTGCCGAGTTTGAACGATTTCTCCACTTCTCATCTCCAGTTATCAGTTGTAAGCGCAGTTTAAGCAGCTGTAAGAACTGCTTAGAGGACCAGGTTGTTGGTGCATCTTTGTGTAGACATGAGACACCTAATGCTTCATTGGAATGCCTGTGGCAGTGGTATGAAAAACAGGGGAGCTACGGGTTAGAAATCAGGGCAGATGATTATGTACAGTCAAACAGACTGGGAGTTGATCGATTCTCATTTCGTGCCTATTTTGTTCCATTTTTGTCAGCAGTTCAGCTCTTCAGGAACTGTAAAAGTCATTCCTCAGGTAATGGCCATGGCTTTCCTACTTCTGAGGTTTTTTGGACTTATGAGACTGGTCAAAACTTTCAAAGCTCTGCTAACATTGTCCATTTACCAATATTTTCAGTGCTATTTCCTCAGCCTCATACTTCAGGTGGAAGCCCTTTGCCACCTGTGAAAGAGTTGGGTACATCAGAATGGTCTTCAGTTTCTGATAAAGAGGTCCTGTCTGTTCCCTTGGTTGGAAATTCCAGTGATCTAGAGCTACTTTTTGAATATTTTGAATCTGAACAACCTCGACAAAGACGACCGTTATATGAGAAGTAAGTACAATTTCTTTTATTTCAAAAATAAAAAAGCTAAACTTTTATTTTAGCCAAATTGTTATCCCATAAGATGAACTGGTGACCAACCAATCACCAATTGTAAAAACACTTGATGCCATCAATCTTTAGGTACTGGTTTTGCCCAGCTCTTCCATGGGCCCAACTCTAAATCAGGAGATCTTGAGTTTGTTTTGCATCCTCTTGATTTATTATACTGTGCTTATAGTTTTTAAATATCTGACAACTGTTAGTTTTATGAATTTAGTCATGCTGTGCACCTTTCCTGATTGTGTGTTTTGTTGAACATGAAGCTAAAACCACAAGTTATTTTCACTTCTATTTCATATTTGATCAGTCACTTATTTGACAATTTAATCAATAATTTGCATACTGTTGCTTTTGCATAAATGGTAAAAACTGCAGGAGCTCTTTCGGACATTTTTTTTTGTTTTGGGCCCCGCCCCGGGGGGGGGGGGGGTTGACTGGGTCTATGCTTCCTTTCTCTGTTGTTTCAATGAAAACTTTAGGCATCCGAAAGGGTAATGCTTCTGCTTTTAATTGTTGCTATCTATCTATAATTACGTATAGGATGGGACATTGCAACAAATAGGTTTGATTTAGAATTGGGAAGATGTTCCTGTCTATTTATCTATCTTGATTCAATAGTTCATAAAATTTGTTAATTGAAGTCAAAAGCTATGATTTAATATTGCCAACTTGCTCTCTGAACTGTGGAATTATAAATGACAGGTAGTTTTGAGTTTGTGACCCACTGAATTAAACTTTTTAACTTAATCCTTTTCAAAATGATAGCAAGAACACAGCCGTAAATCAATTGATTATAAATTTCTTAGGTCAACAGATCAATGCCATTAGATTGACCATGTCCTCTTTAGTTTATTGTACTTGGGGAGGGTCGTAAAATAGTTGGTCATTCCTTACTACTTGATGGTTTTTAGCTCATTTGGTTCTTTGGTGATTCTTACGAAGAATTGATAAATTATCAGCTGAGTGATTTGACATCTTTCTTAATAATTTAATCCCTCATTGTGTTTTTCCTCATAGCAGAATTCAGGAGTTGGTTACAGGTGAGGGGCCTTCAAATTGCAGTGTGTATGGAGATCGAACTATTTTAAACACCATGAATCTACGTGATTTACATCCTGCTTCCTGGTTAGTATTAAAAAGATAAATTACTTAAAAGAATCCTTTGTCTTTCATTTGAGAACATATTTGCAAATTGCAATGATCTAATTCACCTTATGGGACAATGGTATTCTCATCATCTTGAAGGATATTTGAGCAGAACAAATTTCATTGCATCAACTGATCCCAAAAAATGTAGTGACTTTGATACCACTTGATTTTCAGGTACTCAGTAGCATGGTATCCCATTTATAGGATTCCAGATGGCAACTTTCGTGCAGCATTTTTGACTTACCATTCACTTGGTCATATGGTTCATAGAAGTGCAAATGTTGATTCTGCTAATGGGGAGGCGTGTATAGTGTCTCCTGCTGTGGGTCTCCAAAGTTACAATGCCCAGGTAGCATAATTGTTTTAACTGAGCACATTTTACATTTGACTTATGTACCTAGATTCTTTGAGTCAATGCTTACGTATCTTTTGTACTTCTGTTTCTGTGGGAAAAGCTTTTCCCGATTGCATTTTAACAATATGTATAGCTCTTTTCATGTTCTTTCAATGAATTAAATATCACTGTTGTCCTGCTGTGATGTTGAATATGTGACCCGTTTATTATATTTTGATTAGAGTTTTTTGGAATGTATAAATTGTCTAGTGATTTTATAGGATTTAGAGCAATCATCCATGCTTAGTAACAAAAACATTCTACTCAATCATGCAAGTTATTCAAATTCTTATGAAAGGCTGACGATTTATTAAAGGAAAGTTTGATTGTCATTTGAAAGCAGCTGAAATTTGTTCGGATTTAAAGGTATGAAATAAATGGGCCAGAGGTAATGAGAGTCAGTAGCCAAACCACTGTGTGGTAATTGGACTACTTTCAGAACTTGATGTTGTGGGATGTTTATATGTTCAAGTTTGTGGAGCGAAGTGAGTCAAATGGTTGTCATTTCCAAAATTGCACATCCAAGATTTTGAATTTATTCGTGTAGGATAATGCATGACATATTATGGAACCCATTTCAGGCCATTTGCATTTGTTATAAGCACATCTGCATACAGCATAAATATTGTTGGTTTTGTCTATTAAAAATGCTTTATGCTTACCACATGCGTGTGAACAGGGTGAATGCTGGTTCCAGCTAAAGCACTCAACATCAGGCAGGACAGCAGAAAGCCCAAACTTGAGCCCTTATGTAATTCTGAAGGAACGGTTGAGGATACTGGAGGAGACGGCGTCTGTCATGTCAAGAGCAGTTGTTAATAAGGGAAATCAAGTATCTGTAAATAGACATTCTGATTACGAGTTCTTCCTCTCTAGACGACGTAGTGGCCTTCCTTGAATCTCCATGTTTATTATCAACAGAGCAGTATCTTGTATGTAAATATTTATTAATAATTTTGACGTGTTCAGATAGAAACTAACCTCAAGTAGGAAGTCGAAGTGGCTGACCTTTGTCACTTCCATGTTTTTCTTCTGTGTCGATATGTGAATAGGTGTATGTATGGTTTGGTCTACAAACTTGTAAAGAGTATATGTAGTTAGCATTCTTGTGATGCTGTAGATATTGGTGTTCATTACTTAAATTTAGTGGAGGCTTTTCAGTTTAGAATATGAACTTTTTACCTCTATTAACAAATACAGAGATAAATTTCAGTTCTTTTTATCATGTAATCTCTTGCATTCTTACTGCCTGTTTAATTCTTAGTTTTTCACATTTCTTTAATTCTTAGTTTTTCACATTTCATGTTTTATATAAATGACAGTGGAAAGCTGTTAGGTCCCAGATATTAGATACTAGACAAGTAAAATTAGATGTTCTTTTTAAGGGTGAGAACTACCATGAGTTTTTATTTTTATTTTTTTTGGGGAAAAGAAAATTTGAGATGATTTTTTTTAATTCTCAAGGAGCTATTTATCAGCTTACAAAATCAAAATTAATTCAAAATTAAATGCTCAATATCTCCAGCTATGAAAATAACTAAGACATGCTATTATCATTAACAAAAACTGAAACACATTTCGTATTCAAATGTCAACTATACAGTAGTAGATTAACAAGCCAAGTTGAGTAAGTTTTTTCTATAAATAATCAAATCAATCAATGCGATGAATGTACATTGTGCTTCCTCCATAATTAACAAGATTTATGTTTTTAATGTGGCTGGCCTGCACATAGAATATTCCAAGAAGCTAGTCTACATGGCATCTTCAATTTTTTTATTTTCTGGGTCTATGTTTGATGTAATGGATTGAATCCTAGGTCATGTTCACACAGATTATAACTTATAAATGTCAGAGAGATCTTAATTATTTCACTGATATTTGAGTGAGCAAAAACCCTTATAAGATAGAGATTTATGATGAATGTCAACAGTTTTTTAGAGTGCTTTCGATAAAAGTAGCATAATTTGATACCTTAACCCACGTAAATAAATGAGTTTGATGAAAAAACTTAATATAATTATTAAATAAATTGTGTTTATATAAATTTAATTAGTAATCATGTTAATGAAGGTTTTAGGTCTTAACCTGCCAATATATTTGTGACACAATTATTAAATAAGTAATCGTATTATGTTGACCCATTGACCACTCAACTCATATAAAAATAAATATTTTTGACATTTATGGAAAATGTAAGGATTTATGTAGAGACATCTCATAATTTAACTTTTATTATATATATTTTGATGTAATTATTATTTAATTAAGTATTATTTTTTTTATTATTTGTGGGCTTTTTTTTATTTTTTTATAAATATATAAGTGGGGTAGTTTGGGTTAAATGAATTAATGGATAAGTGATATTCATATAATTAAATTGAATTAGACAAGTATTAGACGGGTTAGTTGGCCGAGATATGTTGGTCAACATAATTACTTGATTGTCATATTACTTGTTTATCTTTCATGTTAGCCTTTAATTTTAATTTTTTTACATATTTATTAAACAAGTGAGATTATTAGTACCCCTCTCTACTTTTTATAAAATCCATCCCTACCACTATTATATTAAAGGATAAAATAAGTATAATTAATCCCTTTTATATATATATATATATTTATTTATTTATTTATTTATTTTCTCTCTCTATAAGTTTATGTCTCTAACTCTGTACATCCACATAACCATGCCAATGATTTTTATATCTTTCTCATTTGCACACAATCACAAATACTTTGCATTCTTATCATTTTCTTACATACTGAGGTTTTTTTTAGTGTGAAAAAGAAATATTCTTCGAATTAAAATAGGTCTTGATAAAAAAGAAGTTTTAAAATGAATTATATTAATATCTCACTCTAAAGCCTTGTTTAAGTAAGCCTAAATTTAATATGATCCGAGTTCAAATCGTTGACTCATTCTGCCATTTGTACTTTTCATGAATGACGTAAAGCTGAGGTGATATTATATCCAGACAACCTCGCACCATGTACTTCAAAAATAAATAACACAAAATAGCAACCTCCAAGCATGTTGTACCAAATATTTTACAACCTATCCAAAATAAAGAAGAAAAAGAAGAAAAGCAGCTTTATAGAAAAAGAAGAAAAGCAAATTTATCTTTTTCATTATTATGATACATTAAATTATTTAAATTACCGACTTTTCAAGTGCCAAGAACAGTATCTGAAAGCAATTAGTTGATGCAAATTGAACAACTGAAAGTGACACACATTAATGAACCACAAAGAGTCATCACCCGAAATTTAGTGGACAAGATATTAAAGCATATATATGTCTATAGTAATATCTACTGGAAACGCCAGTGGCTCCACGCGTTTGGCATTTGATAATTAAAAAAACCAACGACTACCAACCAAGCTACATTCGCACTTCTTCATTAATGGTGTATTTATTTGAGAGATCAGGGCAACAAAATTTAAAATGTTAATAATTGGGGATATTTACTTATTAAAATAAGAGTGACAATGAGAAAGTTTTTTACTCTTCTACTTCTTCTTCTTTCTCTGGTTATTATTAATATTTCTGATCGTTATGTTATTGTAACTGTAATAGTAATTGCTATAGTTATTATTAATAATAATTATTTTGAATAATAATAATAATTACAATTATTATAATAAATAATAAAAATAATTAATTAAGGTCATTTTAATAACTTGCAACAATTTATTCTAATATCAAGACAAAGTAAATATATCAATGACAATATATTTTATTCTGATTCTAATTTATATAATTAAAGTAAATAATTTTTTCTAACATTTTATTATTATTTCTACTGTTGAAACATGATCATTTTTAACATTAAATTACAATGATAATTGACATCATTATGGTCAAAGAGAATTATTTAATTTAAAAGAATTATTGTTCTTGATAAAAAATAACAAAAATAATTACAAAATTTAGTATCTAATCTTTTGAAAGAAAAATTTTTGAAATGAGTGTCAATTTCTTGATTTTCTTCATCTTGGTGTCATTGATCTTCAAAATTTCCTAAAAAAACAAAATCAAAATTAATCCACTCTAAACATAATAATAATAATATAAGTTATAATAAATAAGATAAATAAAAACACAAAAATTATGCCATGTTAAAAATAAAAGAGCAAAGAAGTAAAGATTAAATTAGAGAATGGGAGTTAAATATTACGTTGGTGGTATGTTTTTGTAGGGAATAAAAATATAGAGAAATACAACAATAATGATGAAACTTTGTTGTGTAAAGTAATATATTTACAACTTTGTATAAAGGAAGGAAATAATAGTAATAAGTAAACGGTAAAAAATTTGTGTACTTCAGAGCATGTTATAAATATTGCTTTCCTTAAGACGTTATTTATCCCACCAATTGAGTAATGCACATGGGTTAAGCAACTACACCTCCGGGATATAATAAAGCATTTGTTTGTTTGTTTGCATTGTACATCAACGAAAATAAACTAGAATACTCTTGAACATTGCAAGCCTGCCAAGAAATAATATATTGTTCTTGCAGAAAATAATATATTAGATTTTATTGCATAAAAGAAATGAGTGTTTTGTGATGAAACTCATTTTATAAAAGAAGGCTAAGAAAAGACTAGTGTGGGATCATTATTTTCACATCTAAATAATTTAAACATGACCTCTATTTATAGATATACTTGTGCCTCTTTATTTGGATTGTTATCTTTCATGATACCCCTTCATTCATGACCATTAGATCAAGATTTAATTCAAATCAATAGTTCAAACTGAACCATTATCATTTTAAATGAAATATCATCATGAAAAGTTATACTTTTCATTGAAAAGATATCTTTTCCATAAGACACAATTAATTGGACATGTCTTTACAATAACATATTATTTATTAGACATATCTTCTCAACAAACATCATTTATTTTGAAAATTTTTCAAACAATCCCCCACCATTTTCAAAATAAATGAATTTTGAAAAATTATCTTGCATAGGATTGAAAAACTTATGAATAAATAAAAGTATCTTTTGGACTTGAACCTTCACTTAGTGACAATATGTCAAGGTTAATCAAGGTGGCATGGTAGGCAAGCTTTAATCCAACAACCTTATTTGACTAACTGGATATATCTCATGCATAAGTTTTTAAATTCTCAAGTATTCACCGACACGTGGATTTACCCTATATCTATATCCTATCTTCATGAGTGCTTTAGTAACCATCCAAGTTACATAGGAAGCGGCACCACTTCCTACACTCATATAGGTAAACTTATCTAAAATATCCCTGTAACTAAAATATTTATAAGTCTATTAAAAGCTAAGTAACTTAATCTTTTCATATGTTACAAGTATCAAGCACTGACCTTTAGAATGCATATTAAAATATTATAGTGCTTGCTATCATAATATATGATGTACTTTTGTTTATTGAACCCACGATCTTGATATTTCAAGTGTTGGGTTGAGTTTCTATCGTTGGTGATAAGATGATGCTGGCTTCAATCTTGTCCCTTTAGAAGATTTTAGTACAATATCCCCTATAAGGCCTTTAGTTAAAGAGTCCACCAAATTTTCACATGATTTCACAAAGTCATTTGTGATTACTCAATTTCTAAGTAATTGTCTTACATAACTATGTCTTAAACCAATATGCTTAGACTTTCTATTATAAATTTGACTATATGCCTTTGACAAAATGACCTCACTATTATAATAAATGGATACATGAGGCATTGGTTTAGGTGAATTAGGTATTTTTATAAGCAAATTCTTTAGTCATTTGGCTTCTTTATAAAATGAAGCCAAAGCTACAAATTCTGTAGCCATAGTGGAGTCTGTTATACAAGTTTATTTTTTTGAGCCCCATGAAATAGCTCCTCTACTAAGATTAAAAATCCAACCATTTGTAGATGTGTGATTATCTCGATTAGTAATCCAACTAGCATCTAAAAAGCCTTCCAAAATGGAAGGATATCCAGTATAGTATATAACATAATCCATTGTATGCTTAAAATATTTTAAAATTCTATACACTGCTTGCTAGTGTGCTTGGCTTGAATTACTAGAATATTTATTCAGCTTTCCAATAGTGAAAGCAATGTCAGGCCTAATAAAAGTCATTGCATATATAAGACACGCAATAACACACGCATATTCTAATTGAGATACTGCTCTACTAGTGCTTATGGTACAATGTTTATGGCACAATCTTATATTTGAATCAAAATGTGTTAACACAGGCTTACGATCATAATAATCAAACTTCTTTAAGATTTTCTCAACATAATGTGATTGGGTCAATACTAAGCTATGCTTAGTTTTGATAATTTTAATTCCCAAAATCACATCTGCAAGCCCCATGTCCTTCAAATCAAAGTTAGATGACAATAACAATTTAGTGAGTTTAATACTCTGACTATCAGTATAAAAAATTAACACGTAATCTGCATATAGACAAATAATCACATCTTTATTACAATTGAATTTGCTATATATACATTTATTAAATTCATGAATATTAAATCTATTTGAAATAATAATTTTGTCAAATTTTTCATACTAATACTTTGGAGCTTATTTAAGGCCATATAACAACTTGACTAGTTTACAAACTTTATGTTCTTATCCTGACATAACAAACCCTTATGATTGTTTCATGTAAATGTTTTACATTCATTTAATGTATTATAAAATGATAAATTGAAGCTAAAGAAATTAAGACTCTAATAGTAGCAATTCTTGTAATAGGTGCATAAGTATTAAAATAATCAATACCTTCTTTTTGTATAAAGTCTTTTACTACTGATCTTACTTTAAATATTTCAATTGTTCCATCAACTTTCTTTTTCTTTTTGAAAATCTATTTACAACCTATAGAATTAGAGCCAGGTGGTAAATCAACTAATTTCCAAGTTTTATTACCTATAATAAAGTCCATTTCATCATTAATGACCTCTTTTCAGAAGGCAGCATCTTGAGACTTCATTGTCTCTTTATAGGTAAAGGGATCAGACTCCATAGTAGGTGTAATAATAGTTAGTTTATATTGTGAGTCTCTTGTTCCTTCCAAATAAACTATAAAATCTAGTCCAAAGGATTTTATAGTCTAGATTTTATAGTTCTTATTCTTTTACTTCTCCTAAATTGATTTTGACCATTATTAGCATTATGCTTTTGACCAATTTCTATTAGTTTGTCATTCTTTTGAGAATCAATACTTTTTTGGTATAGTGAAAAATCTATTTCCATAGAATATTGCATCTCTAGATTCCACTATAATATTAATCTTAATAAAGCTATTAAGTTCTATTACAAGAAACCTATAGGCTTTACTATGCTCAGCATATTCAAAGAATATATAGTTAATACCTCTTTCTCATAATTTCTTTATTTTAGGTTTAGGTAGTCTTACAATAGCTTGACAACCCCAAACTCTTAGATAAGAAAGATTAGACTTTCTTTTTTTTCATAATTAATAAAAGTTCACTTTTGTTTTCTTATTAAGCACTCTATTTATGATATGACATGCAGTTAAAAAAGCTTCACCCTAAAAATTTTTATTAAGACTAGCATTACAGAGCATAGCATTAACTATTTATATTAATGTTCCTTTTTCCTTTTTGTTACGTCATTTTGTTGTGGTATATATGTAGTGCTAGTTTCATGCACAATGCCAACAATAAATGTAATAAATTTAACACTTGATCTTTAGAATGTAATAAATATATATAGCAATATTTTGAAAAATCATCAATAAATGTCACAAAGTACTTTTTACCACCTCTTGTAGGATTGCTATGCATATCATATACATCACTACGAATTAAATGCAATAAAGAAGATGTTCTTTCAATTTTTGGAAATGGAATTCTTGTGATTTTAGTCTGTGCATATGCTTTACATTTTTCATGCATATCATTTTCATGCTTAGGAATTAATTCTAAATTAGTCATATCATTCAATCTTCTAACATTCACATGTCCTGAACAATTATGCCATAATGATAATGAGTCAACCATATAAACAAAAGAAATATTTATATTATTGATATTGAGTTTAAATATTCCCTCATAATTGTATCTTTTCCCAACAAAGGTACCACCCTTAGATAATATAAATTCATTTGACTCAAAAATTAGTTTGAAGCCAAACTAATTAAGAAGGCTACCAGATACAAAATTTTTTCTAAATTTATTAACATAACAAACATCAATAAGGGTTAAGGTTTTTGCATAAGCAAACTTTAGTTGCACGTTGCCTTTTCCTTTAACTATTGCAGTGAAGAAATTTCCTATATAAAGAACACTTCCATCATCTACTACTTTATAAGATTTGAAAAGGCTATGGTCTATGTATACATGCTTGGTTCCACCAAAATCTATCCACCTTACAATATCACCTTTAAGAGTATTAATCTCTGATATCATGACCACAAAATTTGTGTTTGGAACTCTTTTTTGTTTATTAAGAAGTCAGCAATCTCTTTTAAAAGTGGGTAAATTTTCCACAGTAGTGGCATGCCTTTTCTTTTTCTTCTTCTTGTTTTGATTTTCATTGGAATCAAACTTTCTCTTTTGGCTATTCTTAGGGTGACCAAGCTAATTTCCTCTTTGCTATGTTTAAGACTTTTCTTGTAGTCTTTCCAAGAAGGAGGAAATTTATCAATAATTGAAGAAACAATTATAGACTCATTCATTTTCATGTTTTGTTGGTTGAATTGATTAAGAATATGCAAAATCTCATTATATTGTTCAACCACAAGTCTATTATCTACCATTTTATAATTAAAAAATTTAGAAGCCAAGAATTTCTTACTTGTGGCATCTTCCATCATGTATTTAGCCTCTAACGAGTCTTATATTTCTTTTGCTGTAGGTTTGTTATAGTATTGATCAAATAAGGCATCAGATATGGCATTGTAAATGTGTCCATGGCACACCTAGTCATCTTGTTCCCACTTTTGCAGTACTCTAGTTTTAGCTAATGTCTCATTCTCATGTTCTTAAGGTTTTCATATTGTGAGAATATAGACCACATTGAGGCTTGTCAACAAGAAATGTAACTTTTTCTGCCAATGAGTAAAGTTGCCACCATCAAATCTTAATTTGACAAAATCTACTGTGAACTGTCAACAAGATGAACTTGGTGCCATTATTGCACAAATAACGTTTTAAGATTGTTTATGGTATGTTTTTGTGGGAAATAGAAGTATAGAGAAATACAACAATAATGGTGAAACTTTATTACATAAAGTAATGTGTTTATAACTTTATAGAAAGGAAAAAATAATAGTAATAAGTAAACTATAAAAAAAATTGAGTACTTCAAGGCACATTATAAATGTTACATTCCTAAGACATTATTTGTCCCCGCTAATTGAGAGATGCACATGGGTTAAGCAAATATGTCTCCGGGATATAATGAAGCAGTTATTATTATTATTTTTTATTTACATTGTGCATTGACGAAAACAAACTATAATACACTTGAATATTGCAAGCCTACCAAGAAACAACATATTATTCCTGTAGAAAATAATATATTGGATTTTAATGCACAAAAGAAAAAAGTATTTTGTGATGAAACTCATTTTAGAAAAAAAGGCTAAGAAAAGAGTGGTGTGTGATCATTATTTTCATATCAAATGGCTTAAACATGACCCCTATTTATAGATATACTTGTGCTACATATTTAGACTATCATCTTTCATGATACTCCTTCATTCATGGTCATTGGATTAAGATTTTATTTAAATCAATGGTTCAAATTGAACCATTATCATTTCAAATGAAATGTTACTATAAAATAATATATTTTTAAGTGAAATGTCACCATAAAAAGTTATATCTTTAATTGAAAAGATATTTTTTCTATAAGTTATAATTAATTAGACGTGTCTTTACAATAAGATATTATTTATTAGACATATCTTCTCAACAAGACACCATTTATTTTGAAATTTTTTTTCAATATATTAGAGATGAGAGAATTAAAGAATAGAAGTAAGAGAATGAGAGAATGAAATAATGAAAAAAAAGAAATAAATAATATATAAATAGAGAATTAGAGTTTTTAACCAAAATGAAGTAAAATGGTATACAAATTTAAAGTTTGTCACCAAAACTTAATTTTATCAAAAAAAAAATAATCCAGCAGAATTTTTTTAAATCTTCACGTTGTTTAGTTAAGAACACTAAATTTTGTTGCTATGCTAAATATCTTTGCTAAAAGTCTGAAATTTTGACGGAAAACTAACCACTTTAAATCTTTAAATGAATATTTTTCAATGACAAAATCTAAATTTTACCCCTAAATATACAAATTTAGCAATGAAAATTTAAACTTTGTTGCTAAAGGTCTAAAACAATTGAAAATGCATTTTATATTCACAAACCCGTAATTTCGCCGCCAAAAAGGAGCATTAACGATGAAATGATTGGCATTAAATAATCTTTTCAGCATTTTAATATAAGGTGCCATTGTATTTGCTCTAGCTAAATCAATTAGCGACAAATTAGTTCGTCACTGTTGATAACAATTAATATGTGAAACAATTTCAGCGATGAAATCAACTGTTTTTTTGCCACGAAACTGATTTCATCGAAAAAAATATGTTTTAGCAATCAAATCAATTTCATCGCTAAAACATATTTTTAATGACATAATTATTTTATTGTCAAATTTTTTTTTTTGACAATGAATACTAAAATATTTCATTTCAAAACTCCTTTTGCAACGAAATATTTTTATTATAAAAATAGTTTTGGTGATGAAATTTATTTTGTCACCATAGTGTGCTTCTGGAATGACTCAAATTTCATCGTGATAAAATTAAATTTCAATCTATAATCCAATGACGAAACATTCGTCGCTATAATAACCTACCGTGACAACTGTTATTTCATTGCTACTAATTACTTTAAAGATGAAAATGTCATTGCTATAGAGCGCAATATCATCGCTAAATGTATACTTTTCATGACAAAATTATTTGTCATGATATGTCAATCTTGATTGCTAAAGGTTTGGGCACTAACATTTTTTTCCACTGCTTTTTTTTTTTTGTAAAATTTTTTTTTATTGCAATATGTCCTCTTTTTTTACTCTGGATTTGGTAATAAATTTTTTTCTCATTAAAAAGCTATAATTAAAAAGTACTTATAGTGATGAAATTATTTTTGTTGCTAAAAGTTTCATCCCTAAATATCAATATTCTTACGGAAGTATAAATATTACTTTGTCCCTTCTTGAAAGTTCAGCCGGTGAAATTTAGTTCATTATTGCAATTATTCTGTTCGTAAATTGTTTATTTCTCTTTGCAAAGCTTCTACATTTATAACAAAAATAATAGAATACTTTATTTAGAAAAACATTTATCATGGGCAAATACTTGCACTTGTTTATTTCTTATATTTTGAAAAATGCCTCAAGACATTTTTTTTCCTTATATGATAGAATATTTTTGGAGACATGCATTAAAAAAATGTTAATTTATCAAATTAACGCTAAAACTAAATTAAAAATTCAAATAATTTATTCTTCTTCTTCTTCTTCTTCTTCTTCTACTTTAAGGGTTAATTTGGTAACTCAGATTTTTTAAATATAATTATTAGCAAGACAACATGATACTAAATGTAGCTTTAAGTGGACTAGAATTAATTTATTTATAAATAATTAGTAGAAAGATTTTTGCATAAGTTATGAAAAATACTAATTTTTTTAATTGACAATTATTAGTCAATATGCTAATTAATCATTTTATGGATAAATTGGTTAATAATCTCAAGATAGTAATAAGGACATTATTATTGAAATAGAAAAGAAAAATTAAGGGTAAAAGTATCATATATTTAATAGTAGGGTGTGGTGAAACATTTTTCAAAAATATATATCGACTATATAGGCACTTAATGCAAAATATAAAAAATAAACAAACATTTATTCTTTATATCACCATGTGAAGAATTTTACTTCATTCCTGTCATATCATAATCTTAAAAAACTTGTCAATTTATTTACTTAAATTTGATGACGATCAAACAACCCCCAATAAAAAAAAAAAACATTTAATATATTATCTGTTTTTGTAAAAGTTATGCCTGGGTTCAACATCTCAACGAAATTTTAATCAAATAGAGTGGATGTAACCATAGTCTCTTTCAATCTTTATTTATTTATTTATTTATTGTTCTTAGAAAGAGACATTAAGCTTTATATACATAAACGTTGATGCCATGATAACTTAATTATTATAATAGTTGTTCCATTTATAGCAAGATTGTTCAACAACCGGAGATGTTAGCAGTCTTCTCCATCTATAGTTTGATCCATTCACATATTTTATTTGATTAATTTAGATGATATCCTCAACCCTAATAATAAATATTGGAGTAAAGTATCCGGAGAAAGAAACTTTTTGGGCATATGGAAGCTTAATGGCGAGAACATTTGTATTCTTTTTTAAAAGAATTAATAAAGCGGGATTATGCAATGTTCAAAGCCAAAGAAACTTCTTTCGCAACTTTCTAAACCTGCTCGTGACTTTGTTATGGTTTAGCATAATGATAGCATATTGGGTGGCATACTTGATTCTTTCAGAGTAGATAAAGAATAATATTATTACATGTGTATACTCCCTTTAAAATTAATTAAATCATGATAGTTATGTTTTTCATTTCCAATAGAAACACCTCTTCAACGATGAAATAAATGGAGGCCGAACCAAAAAATTAGTTCATACAAAGAAACTTACACTAAAAAAAAATTAAAATTGTTAATAAAATTATGAAAATAAATATTATGAAAAAGGATACTTACACTCTCAAATTTCAGAAAAATGGTCATATAAACCCTATGTTTTTAATAAAAGACACCAATAATTTTTTAACTAAAATATCCTTTGGTTCTATTAGTTAAAAAAAATTGAGTCCAATGTTTTATAATGAATAGAAATATAACATTTAAATAAATGTAACAATATATACATTCTCATGTAATTTCAATATTTAAAAAATATTTTAATACTGCACAATCTAATATTATATTAAAATAATTTTTATAATAAATAGAAACAGAATATTAAAACAAGTATGTAAAAATTTAAATCATTTTCAATGTTTTATAAAATAATTTTGATATTATTTATACATGAGATATATTTTATTTATTGTAAAATCAATATAATCCAAAGGTTTATTAAAGTTTTTATTGTAAATACAAAATATATTATTAAAATAAATATAATAATTTACTTTTTAAAATTTATTATATATATATATTCTAATATTATTAGTCTAGTAGAGAAATTGAACTATTTAAATTATATTTATATTTATTAAAAAATTTTAAATTTAATTTTTTTGAGTTAATAGAGACAAATGACATTATTGTGAAAAAGGGGTTGGTTTCCTTTATTAAGGACTTAAGATCTATATGATAATCTTTTCAAACTTTAGAATTATAAGTATCTTTTTCCCTAAACATTAACTATGTGCTCATTGAGGACAATCACGTAATTCATACAATATTTTAAATATATATATATATATACTTTCTAAAGCATAAATGGATCCGCTCCCTAGACATAATCATATGATAACCTCAAACTTCTGGTATTATGTTAAGGGAGTTTATCATTTGAGTCTACATAAAATTTGATAAAATAAAAGTATTAATCATAGATTGAGTATTAATCATCGTCATGTGTGAAAGCAAAATTTTAGGAAACTCAGAAGGCAGACAAAAAAAACGTTTAATTAAAAAGACAAATCTGTTATCATTGTTGCAAGATACCGACTTCCAGACCAAACAGAACGGACAAGAAGTCAATTTGCCGTTTGGATCACTCTTTCTTCGGGTGTGGATATTTCCACCCCATTATTTTTATAAATCCATCCCACTTTCATAAAATAATTATAATAAATTTATTTTATTTTATAAAATTACAAATTAATAACAAATTTGAATAATTAATTAATTAATTAAATCATTCTTATAATATTTGTTTTCTTTTTTTGTCTTTTAACAATATTTAATAATCTAAATTTTTTTAAGATTAATTTTGTTAAGATTAAATTTAGTTTAATTCAACTAATTTATCCTTATAATATAAAATAACTAAATTATTGTAGAAAATATATATTATTGTAACTAATTGTTTAGGCATTTAGTTTTATATTTTATAATCTAATATGTTTTATATAAAATTTAATAATTTTCAATACTCCAAATGTCCTAATTACATTTCATTAGTTCTGTGGAATATTAATAATCATACTAAAAAGGTACTATTTATACATCATTAAAATATAAAAATTATTTGTATAAAAAATTTATTAGAGTTAAAGTAAATTTTTAGATATTTTTTATACTTTTACCTTATAAGGTTAGAATAATTATATTAATTTATGTTGGAACAACCTTATTGATCAAATATAATAAAAAATAGTCACATAAAAAATAATGAATGAATATATTTAATTGATTAAATTTTTAAAATGTTTCATAATTTAAATTTTTTTAAAAATAATATATACTTCTTGTAATAATTTTTTAAAATTGGGATGGGCTAATAAAATTTATCGGGTGGAAATATCACCTCCTTTTTTCTTCTTACAATAATATAATTTCTTAGAAAACATTTCATCAAGACACTTTATGTTTGTCAAAATACAGTTCTCAAGCAAAAAAAAAAAAAAATGAAACTCTGACTTACTAAATAGTTTCTTTAATAATAAAAAATTTGGTTATTTAAGTTTTTTCTCTTGGTATGATTTGATTGTATTTTACCTTCGCTTGATTCAGCAAGAACGCACAACTCAAGACTTTTCAAGGTTGACCATGTAAAATTTTGGTAATATTAAATTGTTTAAAATATTTTTACTTGACTTTAATAATTTATTTTATTTCTCTCAAGGTATAATTTAAAATTTTATGTTTTCACTAAAGACATGATTGAAAGGACTTTTTTAATTAAAATTATCTATTAAAATAATTATTTTTAACTATTAACATAAATGTAGTAAAATATATGATTTTATAAAAAAAAACAGTTAAGTGTTACCTTTTAATACTTTTGTCACTTTTTTGTTATTTTGTAATTCTTAAAGTAGTTAAAGAGATAATGATCCTGTTTAATACTATCATTATAAGAAATATAATTTTTAAAATAGTATAAGAACTGCAGAGAAATTTGAAGTGCACTCTAGTATTTAATAAATTTTACATCCATGTATTTAAATTAAAGTATAACTTAAAGATTTATAATTAAAGAATTAATAAATATTCTTTCACAATGGACACCCACGAGTAGAATTCTTAAACTCAAAGATAATGTAGGAGTTGCCCCCAATTTAATTAAGGAGTTATTGTCTAATAAATAAAATCTATATGAAAAGTAATTGATTATAAATAGTTACAATTTTTTTTCCCAGTTCGCTGGGACTTAAAATTGTAATAAACCTGAGGGGCTTTAGGAAAATTTTCTCCCTTTGTTTTCAAATTTATGCTGCACACCCTTGATGCGATAAAAAGTTGATAACAACGCACCCTTGCATCAATGCATCTCCAATTTACTATATTCCAACCAACTCCTTTTTCCTCCTACAAAATCAAAATTCTTCACGATCTTTAAAGATTCCAAATCCCACATATATTTTCTCATCAAGAACAAATAAACAAGCCAATCCGGGCTCAAAAAACCAAGATCAATCATTAATGGCTCAAGATCATGATGAAGTTGAGAACGGTTTCAACTCATCACAGAATGATACTGGGCATCATCATTATGACAAGAAAGATAAAAATGAAGAAGGAGGAAAAGAAGCAGAAGTGTTTTCTGTAGAGAGAGCTTTTGATGGCAAAGAGGTACCGTCATGGAGGAAGCAGCTGACAATAAGGGCTTTTGTTGTGAGCTTTGTATTGAGTGTGCTCTTCACATTCATAGTCATGAAGCTGAATCTCACCACTGGAATTATCCCTTCACTCAATGTTTCAGCCGGCCTGCTGGGTTTCTTCTTTGTGAAAACATGGACAAAGTTTCTTGAAAAATCAAGAATTTTGAGACAGCCCTTTACAAGGCAAGAAAATACAGTCATTCAAACTTGCGTTGTTGCTTCCTCTGGCATCGCCTTCAGCGGTATGCATCTCTTTCTCTCTCTTCATTTATGCCCTTTTTTTTTGTAATTGCTTTTATTTTTATACCTCAAGGTCTTATTAATTAATAGCTAATAATTAACTTAGTTTTAATTGCCTGAAAAATATAGGTTTTCCTTTTTTTTCGTAATTCTTATGAAAGCAGGATTTGAACCTATGCCTCAATCAATTACTTAACGTGATGATTTTAGAATATTTTTCTGTGGATCAGCTAATTTTAGAAAATTTCTTGCCAGAAGTTGGGAGTCTGAACCGAGTTCGTATAAGTACCACGAATAATTTACTTACCAATTACGTTATACATGAAGTAAAAAGAAATTCAGTAAATTTTATTATAAATGAGTCGATTCAGTGTTTAAATTGAGCTCATATGAGTGAAAAAAATGACTTACTTACTAAATATGTTATACATAATTTAAAAATTTTTTTAAAAAGAAATAATTAAATTTATTATAAATGAAGGTAAAACATATGTATGCTTATCATGCTACAATAATCAATGAAACTCACATATTACTGTAGTGTGAGACGCACGTCTCCCAATCAATTTTAAGTGTCACTTTTTTCCAAAATTTTGGGCCGAGAAGCGTAATTTTTCAAATCTAGAACGAGGGTATTTCACGTTTGGCAAAGTTTTCCAAGTCAATGCTTTCAGTTTAAAAAGCTTAATAGTTATATCTTTCACTATTCTCAATAGTTTCCTTTTGTCTGTTTTGAAGTTGAGTGTTTTAAGGTCATTGAGCCAAAATAAGGTTACTTGTGCTTGCGCATGCTTTCGTTGTCTCGTTAGGCTCCACTGGCAATAGTGGGGTGCTTCCAGTCAATGGAAAAATAATGGACCCAAGAAAGGCCCACAGTTTAAGGCATGATTGAAGGCATGACATTGGAGGCCAACGATAGTTTGACAAATTGGATCTTATCGGACAGAAGGATAAAAAGGACTTATTAAAAAAATTATTTCTGGGAGATTTTTGACTTTTTATTTCTGGGGCTTTTCGCTGTTTTTCTTATGTCTACAGTCCACCCAAACAAGCTTCTGGCAATTTATGAATTTAAGAGAATCTGAGGGGTAAGAGAGTTGCTGAAGCTGCGCCAGCATTGCTTGAAAGCGTGGCATGGTCTTTACATATATGCTCCTCCATGTGAGCTGGGCACACGTTCCTAGGATACCTAAAATCTAATATTTATTGTCAAATAAATGAATTAATACAGAATGAGAAATAGAGATATTAGCTGCCGAGTTGCAGAAACAACTCGAGCAAAGCACAGCTGCTTAATTGAAACTATAAAACAGTAGTAATGGAATTTGTTATCCGCAATAAAATTTGATCTTTTATTTGTGGAGTTATGACCATCTATGCAACAGACACTTTCTTATTTTCAGTCGGCTTCAAGAAGAAACCAACAAGGTTTTAACTTTTAATCACTTTAAAAAGTAATTGCAGTTAAAAAAAAAAAATTGTAGAACTTACTGAGTTTAGATTAAGGTTGATGCCTGGAAGAAAATCCATTTGCTTCATGCAAGTTCAAATCTTTTAAAACTCCCTGCATTATTATGAACTTATTATTAATCATTTAAATATGGATCTGTGAATAAGTTTCATTCACAAATATTGGCCATATGTAGAAATATTGAACTGGGATATGACAAGCTTTATATCACAAATGGTATGTATTAGTTTGATTAAAATTTTGTGTTTTGGTTACTTCTGAACTAACACAGGAGGTTTTGGGAGTTACCTGTTTGGAATGAGTGACCGCATTGCTAAACAATCTGGAGACACCAATCTTGGCTACAAAAATCTGTCATTAACTTGGATTATTGGCTTTCTCTTTGTTGTTAGCTTTCTCGGCCTCTTCTCAGTGGTGCCTCTTCGAAAGGTACACTCTGCATATACAATTGAGAATACAGAGCTATAAAAGAGAAATCAAATTTCTTGCTTGATTTTGTGAATATTTTCATTCATCGTGACTGGTGCCAAGCATTGTTTGTTTGTTTCAGATAATGATCATAGACTTTAAGTTGACATATCCAAGTGGTACGGCGACTGCTTATCTAATCAATAGCTTCCACACTACTGAAGGAGCGAAGCTAGCAAAGTAGGTCACTTTTTTCAGTTAGTGCGATTCGATCATGTAAAAATTCAGACTTTCTAATTCTCTATTGTGATAGGAAGCAAGTGAGAACACTCGGCAAGTTCTTCTCCTTCAGCTTCTTGTGGGGTTTCTTCCAATGGTTCTTCACTGCTGGAGACAATTGTGGATTTGCTAGCTTCCCTACTTTTGGGCTCAAGGCATATGAAAACAAGTATGCATGCTTCAGAATTTTGAATAAATACATTTTCATTACGTGTTTCTAGCCCAATGTTATTCATCAATGTTTCTGCTGATTCCCTGCACGCGATGTGTGCATTGTGCAGGTTTTATTTTGACTTCTCAGCAATATATGTTGGGGTGGGGATGATTTGCCCCTACATCATAAACATTTCGGTGTTACTTGGAGGAATTCTTTCTTGGGGTCTAATGTGGCCTCTCATAGAAAAAAGAAAGGGTGATTGGTACTCTGCAGATCTAAGCCCAAGCAGCTTACGTGGCCTTCAAGGTTACAAGGTATTTACATTGCCCTTTCAGAGATAAATGCCATCGTCTTATGCTTCATGAAGAATGATCCTCTGAATTGATTCTTTCCTTATGCCCTGATATCAGGTATTTATCTCCATTGCCATGATCCTAGGTGATGGTTCGTACAACTTCTGCAAGGTGCTTAGTCGAACCCTTGTAGGTTTATTTTATCAAGTCCGAACTAGAAATGCCAGCAGCGATCTCCCAGTAGCAGAGAATTCCTCTCCTGATGTTGCTAAACTCTCCTATGATGACCAGCGCCGGACAAGGCTCTTCCTTAAAGATCAAATTCCAACATGGTTCGCAATTTCAGGCTATGTAGGAATCGCTATTGTTTCCATCATCGTTCTTCCACACATCTTCCATCAACTTAAATGGTACTATGTGTTGGTCATCTACCTCTTTGCACCACCTTTGGCTTTCTGTAATGCATATGGATGCGGACTCACTGATTGGTCACTTGCATCCACCTACGGAAAGCTTGCAATCTTTACAATTGGAGCATGGGCTGGTTCTCATGGCGGAGTTATTGCTGGCCTTGCGGCATGCGGAGTCATGATGAATATTGTTTCAACTGCCTCTGACCTCACACAGGATTTCAAGACAGGTTACCTTACCCTGGCTTCTCCTCGATCCATGTTTGTTAGCCAAGTGATTGGGACTGCCATAGGCTGCATAGTTTCCCCATGTGTCTTTTGGCTTTTCTACAAGGCCTTCGATGACCTTGGGGCTCCTGGAAGTGAATATCCTGCTCCGTTTGCCACAGTTTATCGTAGCATGGCTAAGTTGGGGGTAGATGGTTTCTCAGCTTTGCCAAAGGATTGTCTCTTGCTTTGCTATGGGCTTTTTGGAGCAGCCATTGTGATAAATATGATTAGGGATTCAATACGCAAGGAGTGGGCAAGGCTCATTCCTCTCCCGATGGCAATGGCAATTCCTTTTTACATAGGGCCGTACTTTGCAATTGATATGTGCGTTGGAAGTCTTCTTTTGTTCATCTGGGAAAAGATAGACAAGGCGGAAGCAGATGCTTTTGGTCCAGCAGTTGCTTCCGGTTTGATTTGCGGCGATGGAATATGGACTTTGCCCAATTCCATACTTGCTCTAGCAAAGGTCCAGCCGCCCATTTGCATGAAGTTTTTGTCAAGAAGAACCAATGCCAGGGTTGATAAATTCTTAGGATCTTAAATTTCAGCTGTCAACGAATCCAGTTGAAGTTTCACCATGTGCTTATCATTGTTGAAGCATCCTGAACTTGTAAAATACCACTGTTTTTACTTCTTTTCCTTTCTTCCCTCGTGTGAAGTAGGATAGCTTGGTTGTGCTGAAGTATATTATTGTGCTGAAAAATCAGATATAAATTCATGCTGTGGTTTGAATCCTGTACTGTTATGGAAAGTGATCTTGGAAATACAAGTTGGTATTGCCTTGTTTGTTGATACTATTCATTCGGTACTGTTTATAGTATTATTCATTTGATATTGTTATAAGTTCGTGAAGACGTGCTAATGCACTATCTTTTAGACTAATTTCTGCTCCTATAGGAAGATTTTCTCAATGTGATAAGAATACAAATAATGTGGATTAATTCTCAGGATTCAATGATATTATTGTTATGAAGTTATATTCTAAATAATAGTATAGAAAAACAAAAGAAAAATTATAGAGGAAAACATGGGATAGGAGGAGAGGTAAATATAAATTTTTCCTTGAAATTGTTTTATGTTTCCTTTATAAAGAAAAACTTTTTACAATTCTTTTCTTAATTCAAATTGAATTAGTCACATACTTTCATTATTTAATTTGAATTACTCATCCATGGGACTCACAATTTAATTCAATTTGAATAATTTAAATCACATTTAGATTTGATTAATTTCAAATCAAATATAAAAATAATTATTCTCACTCTCCTCTAAGGTGGAAAATTAGTATTTTGAAATACTAATAAAATTCCAACAACCTCCCAACCTATTTCAAAATACTTCAATTTGTATCATTATAGAGTTTAATGCATATGTACTGGTGCCTTTTGAGTTATGAACCAACCATTAAACAACTAATCATGTTGCACAGAAACTTGGTGAAATTTATAATTTCTATTAACCAATATTCCTTTTGTGTAAGGCGGAGGACTAAAAGCTCACATTAAATTTCCATAGTCTTTTGTTGTTTTGTGGTTTGACACTTTAATAGATCTATACCTTTGGATTCACGATTGTTTAAGAGAAGCCTATCTAACTCTTATAGGAATCATTCTAATTGCAAATTCTCATAAGTGAATCTCCATCAAATGCGTCATGCAGTTTTGACACACCACCGTACATAAAACTGTAGACTATTGAGTTTATTAAGAGATTATTTGCTCAATCTAAATCATTGCAATAGGCAATGATCTCGCCATAGGGAAGACTTAAATAAATAGATTGATAGAGCCATAAGCTAACAAGTGATTTATTTTTATCTTTATAAACCTACTTTATGGGATCTCCAATCACATAAGTAAGGTTACCATTGCTCTTGTCCTTTGTTATATATAGAAGTCTCATCCCTTAGACGCAATTAGCACAAACCTCATGTAGTAGTTTATTAAAAAATTAGTCAAATTTAACTGTTGCATCACAATCTAGGTTCATAAACTCATATCTTAGTAGCTGCTTAGAAAATTATATCTCAGATGAATTTATTTGTTTTTCCTATTATGTATCATATCCTTTTGCCTTGACTATAGGGAACTAGCAATCACAGTATAATCATAAAATAAAAGGATAAATGATAATGGAAAGATCTACTAAGAAGTCTCTTAACTACTCAATCTAAGTACATGCTTTCTTTAAAGCAACAAGCTCGGACTTCATAGTAGAATGAGCTAAACACATTGATTTGGAACAATCCCAAGACACAATTCTTCTATCAAGGATAAATATATAACTACTAGTAGATTATATTTCATTGTATTATAAAATTAGATTGAGAGGCATCATTGATCCTAGATTTAACTATAGTAACTCTCCATCTTCGTTAAAATTGTATAACTATGCAATACAAGTCTGTCTATAACAGTTAAATGATACTTACTTGGATTTTAAGTATAATTATTCAATCTGAATCTAATGTTAGGCTTGTACTATTCATCAAGTATATCAAGCTATCAATGATTTTAGCATAACTCTATTTATTAACACTATGTTCTATATTTTTTCTAAGGTGGATTTTTGCATCATATGCTACAATGACCGATTTCTCTTCGTAATATCCAAACCTTCTCAATATAATACTCTTGAGATAACATAATATTATCACTAGTCTTAATAATTTTAATGTTTAATATAATATCTGCCTCTTTAATATTCTTTAAATCAAAGTTAGAGCAAGCATTCCTTTAGTCTTATTTGCATATCCATTTAATATTAATACTTTATCAAGCTTTGATTGACTTAATCAATTTACATACATTTTTGCTCAATATTTGGAATTGCACAACATCTCTAGTTATATAGATTTTGCATCTAAGTTTATTTGTAAACAAGCAGTTTTGACATCCATCTAATAAATATGTTAAATATAAATTACATCTATGTAATTAAAACTCTAATAGATACAATTTAGATCATAGGAGCGTAGGTATCAAAATAATCTATGTCTTTCTTTATAAGAATCATTTGAAAACTAATCTTGCCTTATAATAAACCATTGGTTCATCTACTCTCAATTCTCTTTAAAATTTCATTTGCGCCAAACAAGTTTTGCATTTAAGACAAAACAACAAATTCTAATGTATGATTGCTCATGACAAAAGTTAATTTTCTGTTGATTGTTTCTCTCCATGGAGATGCATCTTAGGAAATCATAACTTCCTTGATAGTTTAAGGATCATTCTTATATATATATAGAAAGAGAGAGAGAGAGAGAGAGAAGAGAGAAGTCTTCACCAAAACTAATGGGCATTCTCATTCTTTTACTTCTCCTACATTCAACTTTAAAGGATTATTTAATTGACTCTTTATGAGGTAAGTAACTAATGTTAGTATGCTTAAGAAGATAGAATCAAAGAATTCAATATTCTTGACTTACTTTAGGTATTCATCTTAACGAAAGTCCTTCATTTTTTAAGTATCAAAAATCTATAAGTAGCACTGCTCTAAATATACTCTATAAATAAACAATTGATAATTTAAGATTTCAATCTAATCCTTTTAAGATCAGACATAAAAATCTTCACAAGGTATCCTTAAACTTTGAGGTATGATAAATTAGGCCTCCATAACTTATAGGCGTCTTTCTTATTGTTTTAATAGGATATTCTATTATGAATGTGACTAGCTAATAATATAACTTTCCCCTATAAGTTTAGCAGTGCCCTAAAAATTATTACTCTGGCATTTATTATGTTCTTTAATATTATATTTTTCTTCTAATTACATTAAATGATTAAGGTGAATAGGGAAGTGTCACTTTATGGATATTACCATGATTCTCTCAATAAATATTGAATATACTTAAATCATATTCACCTCCTCAATTCATGACTTATTTTAAATTACCAAAGTCATTATAAATTAAACTAAAAAATTCATTTTCACTTGTTAAGAAATGGTTTATATGTCTTCTTTGCGGATTTTCATTCCGCACATACATCACATTTGAAATTTGACAAGCTCAAATTAGCCACTATGCCAAGTTCTCTCATCTTCTTAATATAAGAAATTTTCACATAACCTTGTCTCTTGTGCCATAGAGCCAATAACACAAGTTTAGATAACTCACATTTCATCTTTAATAATATTAAATCTTGAAGAATTCAAGAGAATAATGTATGTTCCTCAACAAATATATCATTATTTGACATTATAATCTTGTCGCTCTCGTGAGGATTCTTATATTCATGTCTTGCTCAGTATAAAGATATAATTTAGAAAATATCGTATTCTAGAAACATGGCATATTTTACTCAATGAGAGGATTTTCTCTTAAGTAAGTCTAAGAAGAATTTTTCCTTACTCAAGGCTGATGTAGACCACAAGTTATTATGAAAAATAAACTCTTCTCCTTCCCTCACTAGAGTATGAATAACCTCGCTTATCTCAAAAATAACCATAATAATAAAGTCATCTTCTTTAGCCAAATTGACTTATGGAGGATTTTGTTGCCTCTATTCATTTGAACTTAATTGCTATGTTGGCTAATATAGTATTCATGTTTTTCTTAATACAATACAATTTTCTTTCCTTTGTCAATGAGATTGAAATAATTAGTAGGATTTTTATTCTGCTTTTTGTTATAAGGAGCATAACTGTTAACTAAATTTACCTTGGAATTTAATTCCTTGGTTCTTCTATTATATTAAATTAGATCTTCAAGACTCAAATAATATCACTGTCTATTCCTCAATAGAACAAATTTTAGTCTTTGAATTTTAATAATTTATTCCTTCATCAAAAAAGTCTCCAATCTTACATAGAGTATGCTGACATATAGGGTTCTCAATAGTAAAATTTTCATAGCTTGATTCCATCTAAAACAATTTTCGTTTTAGACCTCAAGAAATCTGTCACACGATTTTCTGTTATGGCCTCACTGAATTAAAAATTCAAAACAATTTATTCTTTAATCATAAAATCATCAAATTTCCCAGAAATATACTAGACATATATAGGAAACGATTCCCCAAATTTCATGATTTTTGAACAAGTCTAGGTTTGGTAAAATAGTATCATAACTCATGGATTGTGCTAAAACCAGAAATTTCCAGAATAACAGACTTGAGTTCAAAAAATCATTATAAATTGAATTCTTATTCAATTTTGTTGAAACCAGTTTCAAAAGATTCCTTTGGATGTCTAGTATATCATATTAAAATCAAACCCAATCTGTATTAATTATTACAAGTTTCAAAATAATCCTTTATTAGCATAAATTTCTGTAAAAACTTAGATAGCTAATGTTTATTATGGAATCATACTCAAGATATTAACGTCACGTTATGAAATACTTCTAAAATTTAGGATCCACTACCATATATATATTTTAAAAAATCCCAAATCTTAGATGTATTATTTTATTAAATATTATAAGTAATAGATTTGGCGTATATTTTTAAAGCAATAATCAAATCTCATAAGATTAGGCTTAAGATTGTTGGAAATATGAGTTGATATTGCTTTGTTTGTTGATACTGTTTATTAGGCATTATTCATCTGGCACTGTCATAAGTTTGTTAATGCATGCGCAGTCCACTGTCCTTAAGACTAATTTTGACTCCTGTTGGAAGATTTTTTGATGCAATAAGAAAACAAATAATATAAATTGATTCCCAAAATTCAGTGACGCTATTGTATGAGGTTGCACTTTAAATAATAATGTAGAATAACAAAAGAAAAATTATAAAGGAAAACATAAAATAGAAGGAGAGATAAATAGAGATTATTCATTGAAAGTGTTTCACATCTCTTCTATATAGAGAAACCTTCTATAATCATTTTTCTAATTTAAATTGAATTATTCATTCATGAATCTCACAATTTAATTCAATTTGAATAAACTAAATAACTTATTCAATTCTAAGTTATAATTGAATCAAATACATGACCAATTTCAAATTAAATATAGAAGTAATTATTCTCACTTTCGACTAATGTGGGAAATTAGTATTTTGAAATACTAATAAAATTCCAACAAGTGAAAGGAAATGTCGCAAGCCATAATCAAATTTCTGAATTCAACACACTTGCATTGAGGTTACGGTCACTGCGCGCGTTATGCCATTGTTTGAAACAAGGAATCCAGTAATCGACAAATAAACTTCATTTGACCATTTCTACCAACCTCTTCGAAATCTTATCTTTCTGGAAAGTTAAAATCCTGCAATACTGGGGTGCTGTTCCGGCTACATCGCTTTTCCAAAAATTCGTTATAATTTTTTCAAGTCCAATCTTGTCATGGATTTAGAAAAACACGGATGGAATATATTAAAGCCTTTATTGTTTATTCACTTCAAGTGAGAGCTTTGTGTCTGACAGATTTTCGTCGCTGCAACAATTTATGCTCAAGCTTCTGTAAGAAGACGTCCAGATATTTGCAACGCTTTCGGGACTTCCCGAACATCTTCTTGCTTCTGCCATAATCTATTTCATCAGCCTGTTGTGGGATGACTAAGGTTTTGGATGATTTTGATTAGCTGATTATCTTCTGAGGCAGGATTATTGCCTCTACCACACAAATCTAACTAATATTCCAGGTTATACTAATGCCTGTAGTTTGCGGATTTTGATCGATGCAGTTATGCTAAAGATCTGCCGAACCAGCCGAAGAGTTACAGGGCTTATTTATAGTTTCGCATTTGTACTTTAATCTGAGGCTGTAAAGCACAGGCATATGTCAAATTCACAATTAAATAAACTTGAAAAATGACAGAACAGAATTCCCAAGTAGTGCAAATATAGGTCAAATAGCAATCAACCTGCCTGAACTTAGTCTGTTTCTTCCTTGTGAAAGCATATTTATATCAGCAAAATGATTAAGAATTAACTTTATTCTCCTGGCAGTAAAAGAGTTTAAAAGCCTTTAAAAAAAAAAGAGTTTAAAAGCAAAAATGTGACAGGAAAAGACTCGACATAAACTTTTAGCAACTGAATGATTAAACCAAAATCCTCAAAATGCCCCATAAGAACAAAACTCCAAACTGTGTAATCCTAACTTTGGGGCTTTTTTGGTTTTTGTTTTGGGGGCCGAGTACATGGGAACCAGAGGCTAAAAAACCCTAAAATAAAAATAAAATAAAATAAAATAGAATAAGAGTAGCTGAATACAAAACAAGATCTAAATATGAAATTGGATGGGAAAGCCATCTCTTCTATCAAGGACAATATGGAGCATTTCGGTACAGTACAATATTGATGTAGGTGCATTTTTAAGCTTCATCCTTCTTTCCTTCCTATTTTACAACAAGGGAAAAAATGCTGCAAGAAAGCCAATTTGTGACAATTGTTGAATTCAGCTGCAACTCATTACCTTCTCCAATTGTTGTAAGAGACTGTAAGCCTATGTTCTTTCACCAATTCTATCTACGGTACTTCAACATATGCAGTAATATTCAAGCCTCAAATTTGCTTTGGCATTTCTGTAGCAGTGCAGTGTTTCATGATCTCAACAGTTCAGTCTTCATCAGAGACAGTCCAGTCTTCATCAGTGTCCTGAATAAGTCAAATTATGATAAGCTTAGCCAAATCAGCCCATGAAGTATGTTACCTAATGGGTTCCATATCGTAGTTATATAAGAAATCAGCAGCAACATCACTATGCACAATTGTCAATTGTCATTTTTTTTTTTTTAAATAGCAAACTTCAGAGGAGCAAGGAATTGTCAATTCAAGTTCAGCAGCAACAATCTCACGTCAAATAGCAAGGACTTCAAGTCCCAAAACTAAGGTAGCAGTGAAATTTATCGTGCAAGTTCAATTATCATCATATTGGCATGCAAGACAGTCTAAAAATAACATAAAATTTCAATGGGAAGTTGAACCTGTGATGAGCTTGAGAATTCTTCAATGTCGTCATCTTCAATCTGCAAAATTGCACACAAGTTTGAACACACATTAACTAACACCAAAGAATGTCATAGTCAAAAAAGTCAAAATGCATATCCAAATCACATAAATTTAAACCAGATTCCAGCAGAGAGTTGAGTGACAACTGTCAACCAACCACCAGACTGAATATGAATTTAGTTTTAAATTCAACAAAGGAAGACCCAAACACTATGATCATTCTCAATTTGAAGTGCCATTTCTAATTGGAGACAAATTAGAACCTATCATTTCCTTAACAAAATCAATGTATGTACAACATTTGTATCTCAACTTTCAATGTGTACATTATTCATTTGTATGCGTAGCATTATTCATATATAGTAAATCGAAGATATCTGAATGATGAAACATTTAGCATATAGAAAAATGAGTTCTAGCAGCTGCATAATCTAGGACTTTCATAGTGGTACAGAATTTCAAACGACTACGCATTCTTCGTATTTACAGGAATTTGCACCTAAAAGGCATAATTATCTCAATTGTTGGCATCAAAATCTCAGGTGTTTTAATGGCAACAATACGACTATGTATCCTTCATTTTTATAGTAATTTGCACTTGAAAGGCATAATTATCTCAAGTGTGTTAACGGCAGCAATCCTAAAGGTATAATTATCTCTATGCACGCTTCCTATTTCGGTAACTTTCGAAAATTTTTGAATATGTCTGGAGATTCTTTAACAAATTAACAACTAGCAACTAATGACTGGTGACAAACTCATCTTTGTTGGGAATGTGAAATCTAAAGCTAGAAATAGAGATGGCCCGTAGGCCAGGTGGCACGCGGCACAACAGAGGCATGGAACGTGTGCAAAAAACACAGCATGGCACAAGCATGTTTTCCAAGGACACACAGCGCGGCGCGGCGCGGCGCGGCATGGCACACATATGGGCTGGGCTAGGCTAAGCCGAGAAATTTATGCAAGTGGGCCTTAAAAGCACAACATGTAAAGAAGACCGCAATAAGCACGTTTCACTTTTTAATGAAACTAAACTTAGAATTTTATGATTTTACAAATAATTTGAAATTGAATCTTTTAGTATATTTTATTGATGTAAGTTCTTTAAATTCATTTAATTCTTAGTCTCAAATAAAAAAAAATCTAATTGATTTATGTTTATAATTTATTAAATGAATAATTGATATCATGATTTTAATAAATAAAATTATAAATATCATGATTCTATGAAATGTATGTATTAATGTTATTATGGAATACAATCTATGACCAAGTCCAAGTTAACAATTAAGTTAACCCCTAAAGAAAATTTATTATTGTTGTTGTTATGGTTGCTATTAAATATTAAAAAAACTCTAATATCGCAGGATCTAAGTAATTAATATTAAATTTTCTTACTATTATTAGTTTATTATTATTGACTTTAGACTTAAGTTTTTAATTTTTTAATCTATCGAATTTGACTAAATATACATGGACACAAAAAAGTACATAGGCTTGAAAAATAACCAACAGCTTGGCAGGCCCTCTTAAAAAGGAAAAAGAAAAAAGCTTGTTGTGCATTTTTCGTAGGCATGGATAGGCACAATCTACAACATGACATGCATGGGCACAGCACGAGTGGGTATAGCAGTGTCTCGGGCGGGGTCTAAGCAAAAAAAAATTAGGCACGGCATAGCACGAAACACATGGTGGGCATGGCATGGCACAAGCACGAGCCAGCATGGGCCTTCCTTCCATGGCTGGTCTGACCCTTTGGCTATCTCTAGACAGAAGTTCATTGTCTTAAACTTCCTTACTGAGTCCAATTGTGAATTGTTATTTTCTTAACTTTTATCCGCATGCATTCCCTGCTCTTTCCTACGCAAAGTTACAATGTACAGCAAAATCATGTAACAATGCTGACAACATTGACATAGAAGACAGTCTTACTGTCAAGGAGACTCACAATGTTGCAGTTCTTGTACATTATTACTAGCATAAATTCTAAAAATTTAAAATGGATGCTCAGCATAAAAGAACACCATAATTATAAATCATAGACAGTACCTCAGATAATCTCTTCTTTGCTTTCTTTCTTGTCCCTAAAACTTGACAGATACGGACAATAAGTCACATATATTATTAAGCAGAAACATAACAGTGGAAAAGCTTTAAGCAGTTCTGAAAATAGCTCAATGCCAGTCAGTCAAGAAAACAAAAGGACGTTTATAATCAACTTTGCTAATGTTGAAGTCCAAGAGTGGCATAACTATCATACAGAAAAATTTCAGCTTCATCAGTTGGTACTCTTTGAACTTCACAGTACTGCACCATACAAGCCAAAAGGTTTTGTAAGTTAGAGTTGCCAAAACTGCACAGCCATACGACCATTATAATTTATTCCTTGTGTCTTATCCGAAAAAATATGTAATATGGCTCAAACTAATTGCTCAACCTATAACATGTGGCACATACCAGACTTGCATATTTTTTCCTTGGGTCAAGGCCAACATCTATCATCGGTTCCTTTCCTGTTGCATCCAATTTGTAAAATAGGCATACACATCTAAAAAGTTTTAAGTCTTTAACCATTAACTGTAACTCCTTATGTGAACTGGACCTAGGATTAAGAATAAGTGCATTTTAAGTTCTTCACATTTTGTGAGTTCTAAAGGCTCCACTCTATAAATTTCCTTATCACAGGAATTACTTTTCTCATTTCATGAGTCCTCATAAACACTGATCAGTATACTGAACTTCTGAAGACAAAACTAAGGAAGCCAAGCTTACATAATGGAAACTATTGCCTAATCAGCGGTCATTATTTCTTGGTTTATCCTCCAACACATTCCAACTCCAACTAATAATTAAGCAAGGTGACTAAAAACAGCATTGAAATTTAGCATAGACCATTAGTTGAAAAGATTCCCAGTACTTCACTAGCTAATAGTTCAAATGCGAATCATTCGGTCTTCAATAGTAGTACTTCTTGCGTGCAAGAAACAATCTGTCCTCTGTTTCATTCATTTCTAAATTTACAACTCTAAATATATAACCATTATGGAAACTATGCACATACAAAAACTCATACCATTCATATGCCCCACCAATATCATATTGTATGAGAGAGATAGAAAAGGAAGGGTGGGAGTGGGGTGTGGAAACTAACCAATACTCTCTTCTTTGATTATTTTTCCTTTTCCCTTGGAGACTTTACCCTGCAACAACAGCAGAAACCATTCATTCTGCGCCCTTCACCACCAGTGACTAGTTGTCATGAAAAGGCAAAGACAAACCATACTTGAGACTAGAACTCGTGGAAAGCAAAAGGGGCAAAAGTAAGAAAACATAAATACAAAGCTCAGTCTAACCTGGTCATCAGTATTACTTTTTAAACCACTCTGCTGCAACTTCTGGGCAGAAGCTGGAAGAAATTAACGGCAGTTATTTTACTGAATTTTCTAATGCAAAGATCTTATGTCTTATGATAATTTAAGGATCTGGATGATCAGCCACCTTTTGATGCTGAAGATTTTTTTGAACTGCTTGGGGAATTCTGGAATCAGGATAGCTCTATTAGCAAAATGTGCCACAAGATATAGTATGGTATTCTACATAACAATGACCAGCAACCAAGGACAAACGAACATGCATGGATATGACCCAATCAAGAAAAACCTGCAGAAAGCCTGGGAAGGCAGGTGATCTGCAGTGTTTTACCACGTAAAGTTTAACCCACACTAATATCGTTGATATTGTAGCATTAGGAAATTTCTTTGAGGCATATGATGTAGAGCCAGCTAACCCTTATCAATGCTTTTACGGACTTCATTCTAGGAACAACGTAATGTAATTAAAATGACATTTCAAACGTTATTAACAACACTCATATAGGAACCTTTTATCATAAGTAATCTCAGGAAAGTATTTCCTAGCAACATTGAACAGTTTCAATATCTCTAATAGATTCTGCTGAGCCTTACCTTTTTCCGAACCTTCTTAAACAGTGTAGATATGGTTGCTTGAACAAGTGAGCTGTGATTACTGCCTGAGTCATCCTTTGACTTGGCAGCTGACTTAGATAATTTTTTATTCTTAGCCACAGGCTCCATAGATAATTGAATTTTCTTAGAGGAACCATTCTTTTCAAAAGCATCCTCACTGTTGTTGTCAAGGACTACAGAACCAGGATTACCCATCTGTATTAACCAATTGAGGCAACCGGCAAGTAGTTGACATTCAGTAAGCAATTACATACAGAAACTACGAAGTCCCAAAATTTAATTTAGCAAGAAGAACACAATGTTGAACAAGTAACTAATCAAGGTTTATTAAATTACGATTTAGCCAATAGTATGTTCACTAGTTAAAATATCAAGCTTCATGTCAACCTTCTTTTCTTCTTCCTCAGATATGTCAGCAACTTTTTCACCAGGATTGTCCTCTGAAACCACTTCTGAAAATCTGAATCAACAAAAGACGTCAGAAATAATTTGAACTTGCAATCTTCCAAAAACAACAAATTGAAGCTTCTGAAAACGCATGGTTAACAAAGCTAAATAGAAAATCTGAACTTGCATAGTAGACGAGAAAATTCGCGGAATCAAAAACCAACAGAAATTTGATAGGAAGGATGATAGACTAACAAAGATTAACTAAACATTCCTGTTGGTTGTGAACCTCGTAATTAAAAATTAGTTAAACAGCTTTCTCGTACATCCAACCTTTTCAAACACCACCACATACTTCAAATTATGGATAAACTGGCCACAGTCAACAAACCCTATTCAGAATCAATGAATATAAGTCATAGATGCCATGAAGCACTTCTCATAAACATTCCTGAAGGAGCTAACTATCAGTAAATTGTAAGAAAAACATATCGTAAGCCCTTAGTGATTAACTAACTACAAAGACACAAACAATCACAGCTAAAGGGGACTGGATGATGCTTTAATATTTCAGGCAAGATGAGGATGCTTGCAGCTGCTGCCAACATCAGTAAAGCATGTCAAGTGAAATAAAATGGTTAGAATAGTACTTGAACTTTTTCCCAGCAGTTCTACACAAGTGTTGAACAGGTGTCGTTTCCATCGTTTCTTTTAATTTTTTCTCAGCATCTGAAAATTCATCTTCACACTCAGCTTCAGTGGAGATTTCTTCTATTTCTTTCATTCTGGTCCTGTGAAGTGCTTGTTTAGATGCTTCACCAGCACCACCTTTAAAGTCATATTCCACGTTTTGTCCCTGAACCGCAAAAACCATTGTATCTTCCAATAAGCTGAAAGCAACAAGCAATATACACATTCAACAATCTAACAAACTGTTAATAAAGATCCAACCTCACTCAGCTCTTTGGGAAAATCAAGTCGGTCTTCGTCCGGATTCTCATCTCTTTTTCCAATCCACCAGGCATCAGAAAATACAATCTGGACATTCGGACATTATTGATAAAAAGTACTTGAAACTGCCCAAAAATTTGGTTGAAAGCACAGTAAAAAAAATAATGAAGCATGCATACAATTGTTTAGAATTTATAAAAATATGAGGGCCAGTGAGGAAGAAGGAATTTAACATGTTTTCAAGCTTGTTAAGATGCAAGGTTAGCATACCGAGGTCCTAAAGTATAGAATAACATGAACGCAAATATTATGGAAACCTATCTTCAAAACATGGTGTACTCGCAACATGAAAGTCATACTAGAAGAGGAGAAAAATGAAAAATGTCAAGAAAGAATAAGAAAACAAAAATGCATGCTGCTTAGATGTTTAATCAAACCATATAACTAAAGAATCCAACTTGACGACAGTGTAGTAGGTTACAATCTTGGTAGCTGTGAAACTTGAGGATGTAATATCCCAAGTTAGTGACCCCAAGGTACAAGAAATTGGAAATCAAAGGCTTTAGCCAGTCAATCAAACCCATTGGGTTACTGCAGAAAGTACCGGGCATGATCTGAAATCATACTCCCAACAGGTGCTGTCAACCAGCCACCACCCAGCCCAACCAGTTTATTTGATTCAAGAAGAACAAATTCTATTTTTTTAGGCACTGTCCTGACAGCAAGCTGCGTGTACAAGAAATTATCTCCTGATATTCTTAGACATCTGATCACTTAAAAGAATAAGCTACTAAAGTTATCTGGTTACTCAGCATAAATGGGGAAAAAACACATATTTTTTTATCAAAGCAAAATGAAAGTTAAATCATAGAAAACTTTTCTAGATTGCTCAATTTTTGATTGAGCAATCAAAACTTTGTTTTTTTTCTATATTGTAATGCTTACATATGATGTTTTTCAATGATGTAAGTTTTTCACGCCATTGACAATTCTATCAGCATAAAGAACCACACACTTCCCCTTTTTACCCTATTAATTTAACAATTACAAAACCTTTCAAAAACAAAAATAATAAAGCAGTAAAAGTTTCACAAAGTTATCACGCATCCAAGTCAAAAGGAACCCAGAAGAGAAAACAAAGCAAACAAAACCACATACCATGTTGTCAAAATAATCCTCACACATTACGTTCTTCCCACCTCTAGAGAACTGCAGAGTCAAGTACCTGTTTTCTGGATATAAAATAGTCCCAAACAACTTCATCCGACCCTAAAAATAACATTCACAAAGTAAATGATGTCAAGTTATTACACAAACACTTATAGAACTAAACCCCTGCACAAGCAACAGTGCCATTGAAATTAGCCACCAAGCAAAAACAAACAGTTATGCACATAACCATGGAAGATTTCAAAGTGCATTTGTAAACCTACCTATATCCCTAACATTCTTCCTAACACCTCCATAAAATGCACCAAATACCTCCCTTGAGCCCATTTTGGATATTTACTACAAGCTTTAATTCATACTTGTGTGATGAAATCAATAAACGTTTAAGCGGTTGCTGGAATTTATCAAACAGTTTAGCTACATTCCCAAATTGTGTTCCTAATCATGAAAAAAAGTAGCAAAAATAATAATAATAACATAAAAAAATAACCTGAGGAAAATCAAGATAAAGAATTGGGTTCTGGGTGCCCAAATTCTTTAATTCACCGATCCTGCCACCGCCCGTCGGAGCCAAAAGACCAGGAAAGGAGAACAAGAAGCGATTCTTTCGCTGAGATGATTTTCTCAGAATGTCTTTGCCGTGGTGCTTGACGACTTGGTTCGTGGGGCCTAGAGGCGCAAAACCCTTGGCTGGATTCTCTGCCACTATCTTCCTTCTGATTGCAAGATTCTTCAGCCTCGTGCGCTCCACGTTCTTGTCTTCTTCATTCTTCTTTGATTTTGACGTCGAAGGATTCACCATTTTTTTTGTCTTTCTGGTCAAAATCTAAGTGGGGTTTGTCGGTGCATGCTGCGAGCATTTATTTTTGGCTATTATTGCTTCAAGGAATCAAGGCGGGAAGCTGCAATTATTTTTCTGCGTTATGTCGAATGTGAAAAGAGGAGAAAGGAAATTAAGCCCATAAAAGGCAATTCTAATTTAAAAAAAAAAAAAGGGAAAGGCAATTCTAATTTTCCATTACCATTTAAATTTTCATTTTGAAAATACACACACTGACACTGAACCGAGTTTCTAACACCCATTTAAAACTCTTAAGAAATCCTATTTTTCTTTTTTTTTTTTATATCTCTTTCTTTTTTGAAATTTAAAAGAAGATATAAAACTACAAAAGAATTTTCATTAGGTTTTACCATCGCTTAGAATAAATTAATTAAATTATAAATATACTTTTGTCAAAATAAAATTACTATACTATTGAGTAGTTTATCCCTTCATTGCTTCAAAATTATTTTAAATTTATCTACAAAATTAATTGTATCATAAATGAAGAATGAAAAATAGTTAGGGGTCCATGATTTGTAAAAACATTTTAGTTTAATTAAATTTATATTTGTCCTTTTATGTAATTTTTAGTAGTAAATAAAACTATGATTCAAAAAAAAAAGTGTTATAAGAGTA
The DNA here is from genome assembly GCA_030449875.1 of Aegle marmelos. Taxonomy (NCBI): domain Eukaryota; kingdom Viridiplantae; phylum Streptophyta; class Magnoliopsida; order Sapindales; family Rutaceae; genus Aegle; species Aegle marmelos. Next base: position 1,510,359 of record JASUUL010000046.1, on the reverse strand, counting down.
TTAAGGGGGTGGGAAAAGAATTAGTTTTTAATATTTCAAATATATTACCTATTTAAGCTACATTGAAGTTTTTTGGGTTTTTTTAAAGTTTTGGCCCAATCTTCATAATTTATTAAAGAGTTGAATTATACGGCAGCCCTATTAAAAAATAGTAATGTTCTAACTTTTAAAATAATTATTATTAGTTATATTGTAAAATAATCAAATATAAAAAGAAACAATTAAACATTTAATAACATTTATTTTTAGAAGTGTTGTGAGTTTTATTTAATAAATTTTAATATTAAATTAATATAAAAATATAAATAACTAAATTAGATATAATATTAAAAGAAATTTATTTACACATTTATAAACACGCGCACGCGCGCCCGCGCACACACACATATATATGTATATATATATAATTTTTTTAGTGTTTATATATAATAATTGATAGCCAAAGTGAATATTTTATGTTATTTATTTTATTTTTTATATTGCTATCACAATATAATTAGTAATAATAATAATAATTTCTTTAAAACTAATGATTTTATTTCCTAATTAGCAAGAATAGTTTTAAATTTATACATATCACATGGTGTGAGTTGTAAAGTTTAAGTTTATAGAAATAAGAATATATTATAAAGTAGAATGAAGTAAGTGAGGAGTTATAAGGTTGATTCCTTGAGAATAAGGTGTAATGACATAATAAGTAAAAGAGATAGCCTTGGTGTCTATAAAAGGGACTTTCTAATAGTGTATTGGATCACAGAGTCTTGAAGTTATCGAGTCCTGTATTCTACTCTTATAATAACCTTTCTCTTGTAATAAGATCAACATATGAAATTATTTTAAATATAAAATAAATTTTTAAAAATAGATTTTGAAAAGTTATTTCTTTCTTACTTTTTAAAATCTATTAAAAGATTAAGTAATTTTGCCAAAATTGATTTATAAAAAGATTTATCAAACATAAAAATTAACTTTTATCCTTTTAATATTACTTTTCAACCTTCTAAAGGACTTCTAAATAGACCCTAAGATCTCGTTAAACATTTTGCAACTTTAATCTACATTAAACTTATATAAAAATGTGATTTTTAATTAAATGCACTATTCAAAACCAAATATTTTCTTTTGATAAAAATTCTTTGCACCTATAATTTTTTTTCTTTGTTGACAACTTTTGATGTCCAAACATAAAAAATTTCCTAATTTAAGAGTTTTAGATTGGGAAAACAAGTATAAATAATAATAACAAAAATTGAAGAATGAAGTTATTGAAGAACCTTATTATTAAATGTATGATATGAGAAGAAGATTAGACATATGGTCTAAGGAACATTTCTCTCTCGAGGTGTTCTCTGAAAACCAAAAGGATAAGATGAATAGAGTTGTCATGATTCGATCTAGTCACTCATAAGTGAGTTGTTCCCATTGTTGTCTTAAAACATTAATGTCTACAAGCTCATTAGTCTTTAGTTTCTTCTTTAAATTTTTATTAGTTCTTAGTGGAAGCTTTTTGGTTATTAGTAACTAACCAATCCTAATGTCTTCATTCAGAATTTTATTTTATTAAAATAACCAAATAGACATAGAAGTGTTAATTAAATGGTGTGGCTATATTCAAGTAAAGAACAAGGACAAGTAAAGAACAAGGACAAGCATAATGAAAACTAGTTGAGCAAAAGTCTACAGAAGGGTCGAACCAAATCTAAATAGACTCAAGTAAGAATAGCTCTTTATTTGAGAAAAATAAGGGTCAAGCTGTCATTAAAGATCATTTAATGCAAGAAGCCATAAGATTTAGAGAACTAGAAAATAATTATTGAGGCAAAGAAGAAAAAGCTAACAATACTATAGTTCATAAAGAAGTGATAAAGAAAACAAAAAAGAAATTTGAAAGAGAAAAAGAAGAGGAAGTTGGGATTTAAGCAAAAGAGCCAAAACAAGCAATGAATTGTGAGAATAAAAGAGCACAAAATAATGAGTGAGAAATGAATAAAAAATAAATTTATAAGACCACAAACTCTTAACAAAAGCCTATATATCTCTTGTTCAGCTAGACTCTAAAAGTAAGAAATGGTAACTTCAAGCTCAAAATATTAAAGGTAAAAAGAATAAAAAATGGGCCATTAAAGATGAAAAGGCTATCTGGCTCTTTAAATTGAAATTTTAAAGTTTTAATTTAAAGAGCCAAAAGTTCAAAATAAAAAAAAATTGTAGTTTAGGAAATTTTGATCTCCCTTAACAAGCTCAATCTCAACTATAAAAAAAAAGCTAAAAGATGAGAAGTATGTAGCCATAGAGGAAGTACTATATGTTGTTAATCAATTATCAGTAGTGCTTGTAAACTAGTTTTCTGATAACCATGAGGATAGTAAGCTAGAACATTCAGGGATTAGGGAAGGACTAAATATTTTGAGAGTAATTGTAGAGAACCTTTTAAGAAGTGTGAATTATTTGACTTACCTTTTATTGAGTATCCATTTACTTGGTCAAATAATAATCAATTTAGCCTAAAGTATAAATAAAATTATGAATTTTGAGTCAGCAGTCCTTGGTATATATCGTCACTGGACAGTTTTGATGTTTTTGGTAGAAAATCAGCCTTCAGCGATGATTATTAACTTTGACAAATATTTTCAGTTTTGTATTGGATACAAACATGTTACGATAGCTCTTTGTGATATTTATGATTTTCCAACATAATTATACCTTAATAGAAATCAGCTCTTGTATGATGATATAATATAATTAGTGAATTAATGTGGTTAAGTATACCTATAGCCTTTAATATTGGAAAAAAAAGGTAATATAAGAACCCTTGTCTCACAAATGCTAGAATGAGAGTAAAGATATTTTTCATACCTTAATAAGGTGAAAGCATCTCAAAATGTTTAAAAAATTATTGCATTTTATCAAAACATTAAGTTACAAACTCAACAAAAAATGTCGAGTGTTCTTCAAAAGTATAAGAAACATAAGAAAGATATGGAGCTAATAATTATTGTGTGTTGGTCCATTTATGATGCGTCATAACACATAAGGGCCAAAATAATGGAATAGAGTAAATGTGTTTTGTTTAATATAATGTAATTGGTGTGTCTATTGAGTGGAATGTCATAGTTATAACTAAATATGAATACTATAAATGTGTATTAAATCCTGTATAATAATCAACATATTTTCAATCAAAATTTGAGTTTTCCTCATTATATATTCTAGTTGGGAATCTAACATATCTTTTTCTATTTGTAGGAAAGTAAGTTATAGTGAAATCTAGTAAAATGCTGCATTAATTAGTATCAGAATCTTCCTCTATATCAAGCAAAGCTTTCTTAGTAGCCAAACCTTTCATATCTATCTATCATAAACCACCCAAATCCTTTATCACCATTTTCCTTAAAAAAAAAAAAGAAAAAAAGGAAAGAAACTCGCAGAAAAGGAAGAACTGAAAGAGGAAATGTGGATAGACAGGAGGAAAAACAGCTTGAGCAAAATATTAAGAAAACTGTGAGGAATGAGGAGTGAAGAAAAATTTAAAAAGAAAAGTATAAATAGAGTGTTAAAAAAATGAAAAGAAAAAATATATATGTGAGTGTGTTAGTTTTGTCTTATGCACAAAGGTGTGAAAAAAAATGATTAGAGCATGAGTGTGTGATCAGTGAGAGTAAAGAGATAGAAAGAGTAAAGTACAGTGCGTATGAGTAGAATGACGTAATAAAAGAAAAAGAAGAAGAATGATTAAGCATGATATAGTTTGCTTTGTAAATTAGAGTATTAAAAAAGAAAAGATGTGATTTTATTTTAATTTTGGATGCTGTGTCAGCAAAAGAAAAATAGGGAGTTTAGAATTCTTTTCTTTTTTTAATAAGAAAAAGGGGGTAGAATTTAAAAGTAACATCTTGGAAAGTGAAAAAAAAAGTTAAAAAAAAACAATGATCAAGTTAGCAAAGTAGGTATTTTAGACTAGAAAAATAAAAAGAGTTTTCAGGTAAGTTTATTCTAGATTAAAAAAACCATAATTGCATCCATTTTGTGTGTTCATATTTTTGTGTATAAAGATAAAAAAGAGAAAAAGAAGGAAAGAAAAAAAATGTCAGACAAAGAATCCAACCAAGCTATAGATAAATTCACAACAAAACAATTATTGAATGCACTTGAATGAAGGTTGTAAATTTTGAAAGTAATGTTTACAAATTTGACTCAACATCTTCTTGACGGGAAAAACAATAATTTCTAATAACAAAGGCGAATTAAAATTAAAGCTAAACCAATATTCTAAGACATCTTAATGTTCTTTGAGGAAATATCAAAATACATAAGAATAAGCTTTTCAACGAGGATTCTAGTGAAAATGATAAAGGATCAGTGTCACTAGAAAATAACCAACGGTCTTGACAGACTGACCATCAAATAAAAATTAAAATTTTACAATTTAATAGCTTATTGGTTAAAGAATTTCTTGATTGGCTAACTGAAGTTGAAAAGTTCTTTAATAGTTAGGAGACTAAAGGGCACATGAATGTCAAATTGATGGCCTATCGACTCAAAGAAAGTGCACTTACTTAAAGGAATTAATTACAAGCAATAAAAATCGACAAGGTAAACAAAAAGTTCAAACTTCACAATGCATGAGAAAATTAATGATTGAACATTTTTTCCTTCATATTATGAACAAATATTTTTTAGTTATTATCAACATTATTAGCATGCCTACCGAATAGTACACAAGCATTTTTCAAAATTTCACAAACTTATTGCATGTGTGGATATTCATAAGACTAAAACTCAAAAAATTTTGAGGTTTATTAATAACCTTTACACCAATATTCATGATGAAGTGTCCAAGCAATCACACCACCCTCTATCTAATGCAATGTAGCTAGCCTTGAAAGACTAAAGCACAACTCAACAAAAGAGGACCTGGACTTAAACTTCTTTACAATCTTTTGCACCACCACAAAGACTAGACTAGAATAAAAGAAATATAATAACAAGATCACGTGAAGAATTACCTAGGCCTAGCTGTTTTCAAAACCAACTAGATAAATGATCACAAAATGCACAAGTGAACAAATATAAATCCATCAATCCTTATGCAGTTCTAAAAGGAAACAAATGTTACAATTGTGGACAAATAAGTCATTACACTGATAAGTATGGATAAAATAAATTAGTTAAATTGGCTATACATTCTGATGACATCGAAGAAGAGAATTATCTAAAAGATGACGTGTATGACAAAAAGAAAATTTGAACTAGAGGAGCTTATTATAAATATGTATACATTATTAATAAGATGGTTGATGTATACTTGGTGAAAGGAAAAAGAGATTTGAGGACATAACATTTTCAAGACACGATGGATTATTAACTAACATGTTTGTGATCTTATTATTAATAGCAAAAATAGTAAAAACATAGTATTTAAGATCATTGAAGATAAATTGAAGTTACTAACTTGTCTACACCCATCATTATACTTTAGTAGGTGGAATAAAGATATCGGTAAGATAACGGTGACTGAACAATTTTGTGTTCTTTTTTATATTAGTAAGTATAAAGAGGAAGTAATTAGTAACATTATTGATATGGATGCTTGTCATATGTTAGTTGTTAAGTGTTAGAAAGTGTATATTTATAAAGGAGAAAATCGTCATTTCACACTTTAAATCTCACTAACATTGCTACTTTTATTTATTTAAGTATTTTGTTATTTAATTATATGTGTTTTATTATAATTATGTATTTTATATATTTTAGGGGTATTACGATCGTTTCACAATGAACGAGTGATCAGATAACAAAACGGACGTCATATTTGGACTCAGAACAGTCGAAAACCTTAAGAGCAGCATTAAAGCAAAAAAGTCAATGTTCACATATACGGTATTGTTCATACGTACGGTACTATTTATGATACTGTTCACGACACTGCTCATGTATACGGACCGATGATGTGGTAACTATCTATGATGTAGCAGTATCTGATTAGACGAATTATGTGGTATTGACTGCTTATATGGCATTGACCGATGACGTGGCATTGACTGATGATGTGTTACAATCTTATAGGGTTTGATTTTTTATGAACTGTAGATCGATGACGTGACAGCATCTCAGTGGAACAAAAATCGTGTATATAGTATATGCGCGTACATGGGATTATTTACTATTCAGACAGCGTTACTGTGTAAATATTGACTGTTGACTGTTGACTGATGACGTGGCGTAATCCTGAGCATACGAACTGTTTTTAATCCGATGGTCACGATTCACTCAATGTATCTATAAAAAGGGGGCTCTCCCCCCCTAATTTGATACTCCTGAATTCATTTTTAATTTTAGATTTCTGAAATTCCTTCTCCTTCTTGTAGTTTCTTTGTATTTTAATAAAATTTCCTTTTTTATCCTTAGTTAAAATATAAGTAGCTAATTTCTTTTTGAGCTTAGGTTGAAGGTGAAGTCTCAACATGTCCCATGGGCTTAATTTGGTAAATTTACTCCTCGTGAAATCGACACTCGTCACCATTAATCTAATCTACAATAGATTTGTGCGCTTGTGAGTTCAATAAAATTTGCACAACATTAGTCAGTCATCCTTAACTATTTAAATTAAGTACAATGCATAATGGCTAAAATAATACCGACTCATTCTATAAGGACAATACGTAGTTTATTTGTTCTCCAATAAAATAATCTAACAATCCAACCTTTTAAAATGTTCCTATCTCATTATGTGTACCAGATTTAATCAAACTTTTGTTGGCAAAATTTGATAATGTTATTCTTGATTAATTACCTATTAGACTTTTTCCACTTATAGATATTCAGCATTATATTGATCTTATTCTTATAGTAAGCTTACCAAACTTACTACACTACCATATGAGCCCTAAAAAATATGAGATTTTACATTAATAAGTCTAAGGTCTTCTTAAAAAAGGCATGGTTTAAAAAAGTGTAAGTTCTATAGTTGTACTCACACTTCTAACTTTAAATAAAGATAAAAGCTGAAAGATATACATAGATAGCCATCAATAAAAGTATGGTACAATATCAACTCTTTATTTCCCAATTAGATTATACGCTTGATATATCAGAAAAGTCAAAAGTATTTTCTAAGATTAATTTATAGAGCAAATGCCACCAAATATAATTTATCTTAGTGATGAATGAAAATAGCATTCAGAGCTCATAAAAGACTATAGGAACAACTAGTTATGCATGCATTTTGGTCTAGTTAATGCTCTAAATACTTTCATGAGACTAACGAAATAGGTATTTTAACCTTTCATTGAAAAATTTATTGTTATTTATTTTGATGATATCTTAATTTACAGTCATAGCGAGGAAGAGCATATTCAACATTTGAAAGAAGTGTTTGAAGTGTTACGAAAGAATAAGTTGTATGCCAACCTAAAGAAATATAACTTTACGAAAGACAACTTAATCTTCTTTAGTTTTGTTATGAGTTCATAAAGAAGTGAAATTGATCAAGAAAAGGTAAAAGTTACTAAAAAATGGCCAACTCTAAAGATAGTTTTAAAGGTTTGGAGTTTTCATAGCCTCATAACCTTCTATAAATGATTTGTGAAGAATTTATCATAATAGCTACATCACTCATAGGCTGTTTAAAGGAAAAGTAATTTATTTAAATAGAAAAAGCAAAATAAAACTTTACAGTCTTGAAGAAGAAACTTACAAATGCACTTCTCTTTATGCTTTTTAACCTTAGCAAAATTTTTAAAGTCAATTATAATGCTTCTAGAGTGGGAATTAGAGTTGCTCTATGTCAAGAAATGAAATCAACTACTTTTTTATTAGTGAAAAGCTTAGGGAAGCCAAAAAAAAGTAGTCAACATATAAGAAAAAATTATAGTCAACATACTACAACAATAAAAGTCATAACTAGTATAAAAGTAATTTATCATAAACACAAACAATTAAGCTCCTGAGTATCCCAATACTTCTTTTAAAGCCAATCAAATGCATGAACAATAATTCCCTACATTCAAAAGTTCACATTCTTTTTCAAATACAAGCCAGGCCAATTGAACAAAATCGTCAATGCACTAAGTTGTTGACTTATGTTATTAATTATTGTTCATAATGAAATAATTGGTTTTGATTATTTGAAAAATTCATATACAAATGTGAGGATTTCAATGAAAAGTGGCAAAAGTGCACTAACGAAGCTGCAAGTAAGCACCAAATACATGATGAATTTTTATCATTTGAAAAACATTTATGTATTCCATGAGAATTACTAAGAGAACACATCATTCGAGAGCTATACACTAGAAGATTATAAGGTCATATAGGATGAGGCAAAAGCATTTTCTTAGTAGAAACTCAATATTTCTAGCTATATCTCAAACATGACATCGAGAAATCTGTCAAATGCTATTATACATGTTAGACCATAAAAGGGTAAACTTAGAATACCATGTTATACATGCCACTACTTATTTTAGATGCACATTGGGAAAAGTTGTCTAAAGATTTCATTTTGTGGTTATCGCAAACTCAAAAAGGTTCAGATTATATCTTTGTTGCCATAGATCTTTTTTCTAAAATGACTTATTGACTTATTTTATTCCATGAAAAAAATTAATGCTACTTATATTACTTAATTATTTTTTTTTGAGAAGTTGTCCATCTCTATAGATTGCTGAAGGCTAGTTTTTTTTATCATAATAGTAAATTTCTTAGTCTTTTTTAGCCTACTTTATGGGAAATATTGATATAACTTTATAATTTAGTAGTACTTATCATCCCTAAACAGAGAGGTAAACTAAATAGCCAATCACACACTAGGTAATATTTTGCAATCCTTTATTAAAGAAAACCGAAGACAATAGGAGAATATTTTAGAGCAAGCCAAAATTGCCTACAATAGTGTGCTTTATCATTCTAGTGGTAAATCTCCATTGAAAGTTATTTATATTTGTCTTCCATTGCACACTTTAGGCTTGGTTCCTTTACCAAAATCTCTTGGAATGAGATTCTTATTGATCATCTAATTGACAATGTGATTGACACACACAAAGAAGTTGAAAAGAAGTTGGAAGAATCTAACACATAATACAAGGCCATTACTGAGAAGCATAAAAGGTTCAAGTCATATAAGTGGGCGATTATATCAAAGCATATTTACGTAGAGAACGAATTCCCATAAGAGAATTTAGTAAGCTCAAGTAGAAGAAAATTGATCCTATTTGCAACTTGCAAAAGACTAATGATAATGCTTATATCATTGATCTCCTTGAACAAGATGCCATTTCTAACATTTTTAATGTTTAAGACTTATACGAGTATCATGGTCTAAAATGTATTCCCTTATAAATTTAAGGACAAGTTGTTTTCAACAGAGGTAGAAATTAATGTAGCATGAGACTTGAGGGCCAAGATAATGTTTTGTTCAAAGAAATATAGTTAGTGTGTTTGTTGAGTGGAGTGTAGTAGGTATAGTTGAATATGAATATTATATATATCCACTAAATCCTCTATAATAATCAACCCGTTTTCAATTAAAATTTAAGTTTTCCTTTTCACAAATTCTAGTTATGAAATTGTCATATTTTCTTCTTCTTGTGGGAGCACAAGTTGAAGTAAAATCTAGCAAAATGTTGCATCAATTTGGTATTTAAGGATTGTTCTTAGCTTTAAAGGTCAAAAAGAAGATTCTCAATTTTTAGTTGCAAAAGCTAAAGAACTATAGATTCCTATAAAAGAATCAAAGTTCTATATGATAAAAAAAACCTCAAAATATAAACTAGCAATCAATAAGCATGGCTACCTCATCTAATAAGTAGTCTAAAGTGAATATAGATGCTATTATTAGAATTTCAAATTAGACAGCAAGATTGGAGTTGTTATTAGAGATTTCACAAGTAAGTTTGAAGGTGCAAAAGTATATAGATCTCTTTATCAATGCAATGTAGCATGTATGGTAGTTGTAGCAATGATTTTAGGCATTTGAGTTGCTTAAGATGCGAAGTGTATGCCTTTAATCATGGAATCATATTCAAAAGAAGCAGTTGATCTCTCTCTCAATAGGGAGGGCTATTAATCAGAAATTTTTAGAGATCAGTAGCAATTGAAGCTAGCTTAAAGAGTTTAAATTGATCGCAAATCCATCATGTTCTAAAAGCTTGCAATGTTATTGCTTATTCTTCATAATACTCTTGTTGTATGTTTGAGAACTTGTCCAACTTAAATTATGATGTTACTATTTGAATTCACTTAATATAATGTAGTAAGTTTGTGTTCAAAAAAAAAAAAAGGAACCCTATTATTTTACTAGTTCCAGTAAGAGAGATAAACATCAAATGCATGCCACCACTTCACCTTTTATAAATGACTAGTCATTCAAATTTTCATATTTAGAATGTATGCTATAAATATGGAACTAGTTGATTTATTTATTTGGTTATATAGATCTAATTTACTTTAAAATTATTGACAATCAACTTGGATTCAGGCTTCACCTAATAGTCCATGCTCGGCTTGAAAGCCTAATAAACCCTTAAAAATATATTTTATTTTTAATCAAAATACTTCTTTTAATATTTATTTAATCCATCAATAATGTAAATTTAAATTTTTAAATCCTTTTACCCCAACTTTTAAAGCCCAACCTAATAAAAATAATTTTTTATATTATAAATTTGGACAACATAATAAAAACTTTTCTAAAAAACAATATGTAAATTTGAGCTTTTAGGTTCAATCTAAAAAACTTAGGCCTAAGCTAGGCCCAATCCAACCTAGAAGAGACATGCATAGGCAAGGCTCAAACTTTGTAAAGTTCAACTTAAACTTGAGATTTTACCATCCCTATTATTGACATCAATTAAAGTTTCAAATTTTTTTTAAGAAAACTAGTATAGTGATTTTATCATAATGAAGTGTCAAAAGCACTTGATATTGCATTTAAAATTTTTAGTGAGTAAATGAAAAAAAAAACTTTTAAAAGATTTTTCCTAGGCGTCAACACTCTGACTCTATTAGATAAAGCAACGCTATTGGCTCTTAATTTATATCTCATTAGGCTACACTCTTAAATACACACTAAAGAAAAAAAATTTTATTAATCAATAACTTTTCAATTATATTACAAACCATTCTTATATCTAATTTGTTTATATTAGTCATTATTTATATCCATTGATATTTAACATTTTTTTCCTTAACATTTTAATCTCTCTCTTTTTCTCATTGCTTTTGTCACCAATAAAGAAAATTTATCCTTTAGGTTTTTATACAAAATAATGCAAAATCCCTAAACCTTAATAGAATTTGACACGACTAATGTAGACATACCACCATCGTTCTTTACTTTAGTCATCTTTCAAAATAACATTTTGTTGTAGTTATATAAGCATCCTCTAAATTAAATTTCTAGGTCTGTGATTATGGTGGTTTCAAACGCATAAACAATTGATTCATTATTAATTTCTCATTAAAATTGTGTCCTATGATTGGTGTGTGGTTCACATTGTCGTAATTGAACATTTGTAAAGAAATGTTTTTTCTTTCATTTTCATAGATTTTGGTTTTTTTTTAAGATTTCTCTAGCCATTGAAAAAGAGGCTATGTTTATCGCAGTCATTATGGATTTTAGCCATTTTTTATAAGAAACTTCCTGATTTTAGACATTTAGCATGTTTAATATATATTTCTTTAATACCCGTTGTAAATTTCTAATACTATAAGTGTGAATGTTCAAGAGTACATTCTCATGCAAATTTTATTGAACTCGCAAGTGTACGAATCTATTATAGAATAGATTAATAGTGACAAGTATCGATCTCACGAGAAGGCAGGTTTTAATTATGTGTTGAATTTAATTTTCTAAGAGAGTGGTTAAATTATGATAAATTTATCCTAAATTTTGAATTAAAATAGTGGGAATAATTAAAAATACAACTGTTATAATAAAGTATTTGGATATCTAAATCTGCATCAACATGCTCTAGGGTTCAATATTCTTTATTAATACCAATTAAATTACGAGAGGGAAATCCACTCCTCATGAACCACGCTTTAATTAATATGGTGTTAAGAACTTATCGTGTCAAACAGTAATAAGTGTGTTATTACTATCTATCAACAAAAAGTCAAAACATCCATAAAAATTAAAGGAAAAAATAAAATAAATTTACTAATTAAGCCAAATGGAACATATTGAGACTTTACCTTCAACATAAGCTTGAAAGAAAATTAGCTACTCATATTTGAACTAGGGATAAAATAAAAATTTTACCAAAATATAAAGAAAATACAAGATAGAGAAGAAATTTCAGAAAATAGAGCTCAAAAATGAATTCAGGGATGTCAAATTAGGGGAGAGTCCTCCTTTTATAGATACAACTAGTAAATCATAGCCATCGGTTTAAAACAATTTGGATGTATAGGATTGCGCCACGTGACAAGTTTGATTGGTTTGAACATATCATCTGGGCTATTATCCCGTGTATATGCATGTACCATACGTACATTTTTCTGATATACTAACATACTACCATGTCATCAGTCAACAGTGCATAAATATTTTAATTCAATAAGATTGTGACACTTTATCAACTAAGCCACGTCATCAGTCAATGCCATATTATTCCTCCAATCAAATGCTGCCACATAATTGGTCAGTGCCACATCATTAGTCAACACCCCATCATCAGTGAATGCCACATCATCGTACAGTATATATGAACAGTGTCATGAATAATACTATAAACAGTACCATACATGTGAACAGTACCATATATGTAGACAATAATATTTTTACTTTTATACTCCTCTTAATGTTTTCGACCGTTCTGAGTTCAGATTTACTGTTCGTTTTCTCATATGATGTCTTGTTTATTTTAAAATGACCATGATACCCTTAAAATATGTAAAATACTTAATATAATAAAACACACATAATTAAATTCACAAGAAACTTGAATACATAAAAGTAAAGAAGTTAGTAGAACTTGAAGTGTAAAATGATAATTTTCTCTTTTATAAATATATATTTTCTAGTACTCAACATATTCTCTAACCAATTTATTGCTAGTCCCTAACAAATTAAGCGAAATCAAATTCAAACCCAAAACTTCTTGTTTTTTAACTATCATGTTTATTTAATTAAACTTTATGATGTAAATCAAATAAAAGTATAAGCATTATCTTCAGTCTTTAAAAAATATTACTCCGACATTAACCATCCACGTGAATCAATCCAGTAGACTTTGTCATAGCTATTGTAATCAAGCTACTTTCAAGATTGACATATCAATACCCTAAAATCTCACTGGTAGTAACACTCTAACAAAGAAATTAAACCGAATAACAATGGTCACTCCCATGGATGGTAAATTGAGAGAAAATATTAAAATAATATTACACACTCTCACCGAGATGAAATAAATGTGCCCACAGTTTAGAAATAATACGATCTCAAGGTAAAATGTGAGTCAGACCAATATATTTATTTATATTTTTTCTTTTTTCTTTTTTATTATTTTTTATGCATCACTATATCTTTATAGTCCATGTAACTAGTTTTTACTTCAGATTATAGTTCTCTAAAATTAAGGACTCTTATTAGGACGTAACGTAGGTTAGGGACATGGCGAATAAAGACGAAAAAATAGGGAAAGGAAAACAAAATACATGTTTGAGAAAAAAAATAAAGTTTATTTTTTAAGATTACAAAGTACTTTTCTCCTTTTTTTAAACTAATATATAAATTTTAATTTTTTTCTTTTCTTTTTTGTTTACTAAGGCACAATATTATTGAAGAAAATAATTATTTATATTTTTCTCAAACATGAATAGGTGATGGAACTTGTACGACATTGAGTAATATTTTAGATCGGAGTTGGATCGAAATGATAAGTTAACAAAGAAAAGAATAATAATTTTTTTTAAAGACTCAAAAGGGTTAACTAAGGATATTTCACAAAAGAAATGGTTAGAAAGGCTCAAACGGGTCAAAGATGGCCTTTCTATCCTCTTTTATGGCACTAACTAATCTTCCATATCTACTAATTAAATAAACTTTCAAATGTAGCAACACAAAAAAAATTTTTTTCTCTTTTTTTTAGAAGGTTGACTTAAAAGAAATTTATAGATTGTGTATCAAATAATAAATTGTTAAATTGTATAAATAATGAGCAAAAAGAGTTACTCTCTAAGAAAAATAATAGGTTCAAGAACTCGCTTGGAATTTATTATTACATGTATATTTCTTCAAGCAACTTATATTTTTGTCTCCGACATCAACATGTAGAGTAGCAAGTATGGTGTAATAAAACTCAAGACCAAAGATAATACAAATACTAAAATTTAAAAGTCATCATGTTAAAAAAATTACAAAATATATTTTTTTAATTTTTTTGTTAAGAAAAAGAAAACTAAGAAGATGCGTTTCTAGAATTATGACATTCCATATTCAGCCATATTCAACTCAAATTTTGAAAGTGTATATTTATAAAGGAGAAATTAGAAAGAGGAAGTTAGAAAAATCATACTTAAAATTAAGCTAAAAAATGACTGAAAAGTAAAAAATTTTTTTTTAACTTTCAAACTAAAAAGATGCATTTTCAAAATTATAACATTCCATATTCAACCATCTTTAACTCAAAATTTTAAAAGTGTATATTTATAAAAAAGAAATTAGAAAGAGGAAGTTAGAAAAATTACACTTAAAATTAAACTAAAAAATGACTGAAAAGTAAATTTTTTTTTTAACTTTCAAATTAAGAAGATGCGTTTTTAGAGTCACTACACTCTATATTCAACTATCTTCGACGTAAAAAGTTAACTGCAGTTAGTTTTTATAATAAAAATTAGTAAAAACTTCACCGAGATTAAGACATTTTACAATTATCAACTATTTCCTTCCTCTAACCAGAACGAAACATTGTTTTCAATATTTTAAAAGAAAGAAGTAAAAATTAGAAGATATCACTTGGGTGCTGCAACACAGAAGAAAATATTTACAAATGGAGAGTTAAATCTAATTTGCATTTCTTATTGTGGCCACTGCTACTATCATTAGTTGGCCACCCCATAACTAAAGTCTCAGGATGTGATTCTAGTCTATAAGCTTGTAACAAATCAAGTAGCTCATTAGCAGAGTAAGTACAAATAAAAATTTTTTTCACTGTGGAATGAATAAAATAGTTTTTTATTGCTTGGTTAAAAAATGCGAGAAAAGCATCATAAAAGTTATTGATATTTAACAAACCAATTAGTTTCTGATGAATGTTCAGATGAGACTAAGATACTAATGTCATTAGTGCATCTAGAGTTATAAGATCTCCTGGTAAAAAAATAAAGACATCAGCATGATTTATCATTTCAATTATTCTCTCTTGAATATCTGAAATGGCTAACTCTTCTTTAGTTAGTGAGTCAGACAAATAGCCAAAAGGTTTCAGAATTGTTGGGATAATTTCTAACACTTGGCTCCTTCTGGTATAAGTGGCTTCTAAAACCAATTTTGATAACCCTCAATCATCTCCTTTTTAAACCAAGTGTAGTTTTCTAACTGGTATGCTTCGATCAAGATCTACGACTGCCTTAATAAATTCTTCATATTTGTCATAGTTAAATCTAGAGATTACACAAATATTTTTGATTTGGTTATTGAGAGTAACTGCCATTGGATACTTCTCAAAAATAAGTTGTGAGAGCCTTAATAAAAAAAAGTCATATTTAAGAATCTTAGTGATAATGGTTCACAACTGTAAATAAGGTAGCATGTTTATGTTAAATAACTCGCGAAGTACATCCTTTGAGAGTAAAAAAAATAGTAAAAAGACAAAGCAAATAATGATAACATGAAATTATTAAAGACAAAAATATAAGTAATTAAACAATAGTGAAATAAAACAACATTGAAATAAAAGAATATTTACAAGTAGTTACAACTGTAGCTCACATCTTCGTCTGGTTTTACATTCAGAAATGACTTGAACGCCTTTTATAGGTCAAGGATAGGCTTTCGATCCAATTTTCTTACAAACTGGCAAACAAGATCTTTTATAGTTAGATTCTTGAGACTATAGTTTGCGCATTCTTTCTGGAATAATGGCCATAACTGAAGTATTGCATTTTGGACGTATCCATTGGGATGCATTTCAAGAGACAAAAGGATATCATCCAATGACTCTTTATTCAAGTCATTCCTAATAAATTGAATCTTATCTTTTCTATTATCAGATAGCATTTCTAAAGAATATCACTTTTTATCGCATCTCATTCTAGCACACTTATGACAAAATTAGAGAGATTTTGAGCTCTTTGTTTTCTTGAATAATTTTTTTTACCATAACTAGGCATGTATGCAATAAATTTAGAAGGCAACTCACCTGCCAACTGCACTTTGGCTTCAATTATCTATTGGATGTCAATAGGGATATGATTTTTCATAAGTAATCGCATGCATTCAGATCAAACTTTATAAATGGTAAGGAGAGCATTCTGAGGAAGCGAAAAAAATCACTTGTGAAGTTTTACTAAGATCTCGTCTCTATCCATGCCTTTAACTCAAAATATTAGTTATTATGGAAAAAAGTAACCAACGTTGATTGTCACGGAGTACCATTATCCGTCACTTAACCAGGGTGAAAAATGATAACACACAAAAGAAAGAAAAAAATCTAGTAAAAACACAACACACATAAAGGCAAATAAAAAATAACACACAATAAAAAAATATTAACATACCATCGTTCTTTTATTGAATTTATCTTAAGCTCTAATTGGATATTGTAGATATCTCTCTCAATTTCTTTAAAACTTCCTTCTAAATCCTCAACACGAGCTACTAACTTTGGTGGTTATAGCTGCCAGATACGATGTGTTTTACAAAATCATATCTGACCTCTGAGATGAGATTGTATATCTTAAAACTGTCTAAGAATATTAAAGAGACGCTTTTTAATTGACATATTCATGAGAAAAAATTATCTGACTTTAAAAATTACATCATTCTTTGGAATCTTAAATTTAATAACTCTATGTGGAAAAATAGTGTGATCAATAAATGGACCAGACCATCAAGAATGTAACTTACTTAGAGAAACGTGCCATTGAGAATTGAACAAAAATACTTTTTGATCTCGTATGAAAGATTTTCTAATGCTCCGCTTGTCACGGAGGATTTTCATTCGCTTTTTGTCGTCCTTATCATTTTTGTCATTACGAATCTCCTCTAGTTTTACCAGTTGTAATCTCTTTCGTGAACCAAAGATAAGGTCAATGATGTTTGTATTTTTTTGTTTGTCATCAGAAGAGGATGAGATGATTTCTGATAATGTTCTTTATTTTCCTAAGAATGTAGAATTCAGAGGATCAGATGAAGGTTTGAACTTAAACTTTAGTGGTGATTCAGATGATGTGATGAGATTTTCTTTTAATGGTGTCAATTGCTCTATCTTTATCTTTCATTTATCAATGTCCATGTATAGCGATGAATCTAATAAGACATTAACTTCATCAATCGATCTGTCAATATTAAAATCCAAACCAAAGTGAGTTAAACATGTTAGTAAAAAGTTATCACTAAGGTTTAAAAGAAAAGTATGATCAATTAATTCATCAATTAAATCCATATTTACAATTCCATCATTTGTATTGTGAGGTTGTTTAATAATGTTGAAGATATTTAGTTTTATAGTCATATTACCAAATGACAATTGCATATTTCTAGTCCTGCATTAAATGTAAGTATCGGCAATTGCCAAGAATGAACAGTTCAAGATAATAGGGATGTGCTTCCTTAAATCCTGCACTAGTTGAGTGTCAATTACAATGAAATCAATAAGAAAATAAAACTTATCTATTTAGATAAGTACGTCCTCCACAATACCACGAGATATTTTCGTAGATCAATCTGTAAGCTGCAATACCATTAGAGTTGGGTGTAATTCTCCCAGTCCAAGTTTCATAAACACTGAGCAAGACAACAGATTAACACTAACACCTAAGTCTAATAAAACATTCTCAATTGTATAATTTCCTATACCATATGAGATAGTGGGGAAGCTTGGGTCTTTGCATTTTAGAAGAATCTTATATTGGAATATAGAGCTAACATTTTCTGTTAAAAATGCCTTCTATTGAACATGAATATTTCTCTTTTTAGTATAAAGATCTTTAAGAAACTTGACATAAGATGACACTTATTTTATAGAATCAAGCAAATGGATGTTAATACTCACCTATTTAAAGATTTCAAAAATCTCACTTGTAGATTTTTCTTTTTTTGCTTTAGCTAACCTATGGGAAAATAGAGCTTTAGGAACATACTCTCGTGGGTTGGTTTCTTCTTTTTCCTCTAATAATGATCTTTAACATTTACAAATACAATTTAAGTTGTTTTGGTCATCAGTATCTCTACTTTATTTTCGACTTCTGTTCCTTTTCACAGGATTATGATCGCTTTGACCTCTCCATATTGTTGAGATAAACTAGTACTTACTTCATACACTCCTTTCTCAATAGTTATTACTATAGTTTAAACTGAAAACGCAACATAGCCTATCATATTCTCAAGGTTTGAAATTGATTGGGTCTGTAAGTTGAAGTTTACTCTCATCTCATTTCATAGTCCATCAATGGTGCAATTTAATTGCTCGATTGTAGAGTAGGTAGAACTCTTGAAATTCTGGAATGCATCCTCCTATGGTCTGGGTTGATAATAATTTAAGTTCTTATTATAAGGTCTGAATGGTGGCTGAAAGACTTATGGAACTTGAGGAATTAGTTGTATTGGTGGAGCTGGAGTTGTTAGTTCATTCTGTTGGAATCTTTGAGACCACGAAGAATTAGAGTGGTCTATCCATCCAGGGTTATATGTGTTAAAGTAAGGGTTGTAGTTTTATGGCTTCCTCATTACACCTATGGCATTGACTTGATCTGGATATGAGTCATGGTCATGTGGCTCTGTTGATTTAGCAGCTGTTAACAATGCGATTTGTCGGGTAAGTCCTTCAACTATTTCTTTGACTTCTTTCATTCCCGAGCTTAACTCACCAATTTGGACATCATTCGCTCTCTTAATTCTTCTATTATTCTTGAATGATCGACTCCGTTGTTGGGAATTATCAGCTTGTCACTAGAAGAAATCCCAAATTTTTAATACATTTTTGGACATTAGTTCTCCTCCACTTGTTGCCATCAGCCATTCTTGCATATTTGATAATAATCCTTCCAAAAAGAATTGGTATTAGTGTCATTTTTCATATCCATGATGTAGACATTTCAAGAGTAGCCTGTTGAATCGCTCCCGTGCTTTGAAAAACTGCTCATCTTCTCTCTGGATGAACTCTAAAATTTTCCTGTGAATAAAATTGGTTTTATGAATTAGGAAGTATTTATTTAAAAATTTTGTAACCATTTGTTCCCATGATGTAATGTTATTAGTAGGCAATCTATTAAACCATAAACGAACTATATCCTTTAAAGAAAATGAAAATAGTCTGAGTTTAACATCATCATCTGAAAAATTCTCATATTTAAAAATTTAACAAATAATTATATGAATCCTCATTTTCTAGGCCATAAAATGTTAGGAAACAATTTAGCACACTAGGCTTTTAATTCAAAACTCCTAGCAGCTACATTTAGGTATCGCATATATAATGTACTCAAGTTAGCTAAATGACTGAAATAGTTCTTAAATGGCCTTTCCTGTGGTAGTTCTTGTTGTTGCAAATTTATTTTATTTTTATTTTTAAATGCGATATTTGTGTATGCAAAGTGTTTTTTCCTATTCTAAGTTTATAAACTCAAGATTAGATAATTGTGATCCTCAACCATGCATAAAAAAATATAATGAAAAATGTAAAAAAAATGAGAACAAAATTAATAAAAAAAATAAAGATAAAGGAGAAATTATGATATTAATCTTATAACGTTGTTATAATATTACTATGAACATACACTCAAGTACTAAAAAAATAAGAAATAGATTAACTAAAAAATAAAAGAAATTACAACATAAACAAGAAAAATTATAAAAAAAAGTAACGCAATAATTAAATTGCAGAAATTTAAAGAATAAAAGAAATTAAATTACAGAAATTATAAATTCACCTTTTTTACTTTTAAATAAAAAATTTAAAAGAAAACAACTAAAAAAATTAATTTTGTGAATCAATAAATTGACAAAATAAACAAAAAGCTATAAAGAAAAATAACTTAAAAATTAAATTATAGAATTTTAAAGAAATTATAAAGAAATTGAATTATTAAAATTTAAAGAAAAAGAAATTATAAAAATTAAATTACAGATTCATTTTTTAATTTTTTACTATTTTTTAGATTTTTTAATAAATTTAAAGGAAAACAATGAAAAAAATTTACTTAAAAAATTTATTTTATGAATTAATTCTATGAATTAATTAAAAGAAATTAACAAGATAAACAAAAAAATTACTAAGGAAATACACTCAAGTACTAAAAAAAATAAAAAAATAGATTAACTAAAATTAAAATAAATTATAAGATAAACAAAAAAATTACAAAAAAAAGTAAATAAAAAATTAAAGTACAGAAATTTAAAAAAATTACAAAATAAAATTGAATTACAGAAATTTAAATTATAAAAACTAAATTTTAGAATTATTAATTTTTTATAAGAAAAAATAAAATAAAACAAAAAAACTAAAAAAATAATTAAACAAATTAAAATAACTTTCCTTCCTAGTAACAGCGCAAAAAACTTATCCTGCAAATTTTATTAAACTCGCAAGTGTACGAATCTATTTCAGAATAGATTAATGGTGACGAGTGTCGATCCCACCAAAAAGTAAATTTTAATTATGTGTTGAATTTAATTTTCTAAGTGAGTGGTTAAATTATGGTAAATTTATCCTAAATTTTGAATTAAAATAGCATAAATAATTAAAAATGCAACTGTTATAATAAAGCATTTGGATATCTGGATCTGCATCAACATGCTTCAGAGCTCAATATTTCTTACTAATACTAATTAAATTATGAGGGAGAAATCCACTTCTCATAAACCATGCTCTAATTAAATGGTGTTAAGGGTTTATCGTACCAAATAGTAACTATTGTGTTATTATTATCTGTCAGCGAAAAGTCAAAACATCTACAAAGATTAAAGGAAAAAATAAAATAAATTTACCAATTAAGTACATGGAACATTTTAAAACTTTACCTTCAACCTAAGTTTGAAAGAAAATTAGCTACTCATATTTGAACTAGAGATAAAATAGAAATTTTACTAAAACATAAAGAAAATACAAGATAGAGAAGGAATTTTAGAAAATAGAGCTCAAAAATAAACTCAAGAGTGTCAAATTAGGGGAGAAGCCCTCCTTTTATAGATATAACGAGTAAATTATGGCCATTGGATTAAAATAATTTGGATGTACATAATTGCGCTACGTGGCAAGTTCTAATTAGTTTGAACACATCATCAGGGCTATTATCCTGTGTATATATATATAGAGTACACATGTTTTTCTGATATGGTCAATAGTACATAAATATTTTTATCCAATAAGATTGTAACACCTCATTAATCAAGCCATATCATCAGTGAACGCCACATAATCAGTCAATGCCACATCATTTCTCCAATCAAATGTTGTCACATCATTGGTTGATACCACATCAGTCAATGCTACATCATCAGTCAATGCTACATCATCAGTCAATGTCATATCATCGTATAGTATATATAAACAGTATCATAAATAATACCATGAACAATACCATACATGTGAACAGTACTGTATATGTGAACAATGATATTTTTACTTTTATACTCCTCCTAAGGTTTTCGATCGTTCTAAGTTTAGATTTGTCGTTCGTTTTGTCATTCGATATTTTGTTTATTGTGAAATGATTATGATGCCCCTAAAATATGTAAAATACTTAATTATAATAAAACACACATAATTACATTCACAATAAATTTGAATATATAAAAGTAAAGAAATTGGTAGAACTTGAAATGTAAAATGATAATTTTCTCCTTTATAAATATATATTTTCTAGTACTCAACATACACAACAAGTAATATAATGATATTATAGAATTTGCTATAAGAATCTTAATAACACAATTTTGTTGTAAATAAAATAAGACAATGTATGAATGTAAAAAACTAATTAAATAAAAATTCAATAAGTAAAATGCAATAAAGCAAATTGTTACGTTAAACATAAGGTTAAAACCAATAGGAATGGCTTGAGTGGATAAACTCATTTAATGACATTGACTATTTTCTCAATTATAGTACTTGTTGCTTCTCAATTATAGTACTTATTGCTACAACATTAGGTAAAATCCTACAGTTATCATTTGTTGGATATCTTATATTTATTGCAATCTAACAATTACTAATTATTATACTAACATAAAATATAACATTTACTCTACAAAGTGAATCTCTATGTCTAGTTCATCATGAATTTTAGATCAAATATGACTCTTTTCAAATAAAATAAAATCAACTCAGAAAATTTAATTTAAAGCCAAATATTGTTCTAATATGTTCTACTAAAATAGTCCTTTTTTAGGTTCTTTCTTAGTTAATATTACTAAATTGGTGGTCAGTTGAAATAATGAATTGAGATAATTATTATCAAAATAACATTCTATAGCAAACATGCAGCAACACATAATATCAGTCAATTAACCATCAAGTTTTGTTTATTACTCAACCACAATCAAATTCATTTCATGACTTATGAAAGAAAAATAAATAAAAGAGTGTTAGCCATCAAATATATTCCTATGATTAAATAAAAAACAAGAAAAAAAATAAAAAGATTAATTTTCGAATGCTCCTACAACTTATTCTCAAGATAGCCTTCAATCCCTCTCTTAAAATTTGTTTTCTTATTGTTTTTCTATGGTATCTTGCTTTGATGGACCACTCCTTTCTTTTCTTTTGCGTATGTGCTCTTTTTATAATTTAGAATTTAGGCAAATGGAAGTATAGGGCCTACATCATCCAGTTATGGAACCTCCATACTACAATCTCTAAATTATCTCACACAAAATTTTCTCAGTCATTGCATCAAGATTGTTACAATAATTGTACTACAACAACTTCTTTGTCTTTTATTTGTTTCAATTTTGTGTATCCACATTCTTTCCCTATTTTTGCAAACCTATTACAATAGCATTCCTACTTGAAATTTAAGCTTCAATCACCTACAATCATTCATATAATTTAAATACACAAATTATTCCAAATTAAACAAAATTTATTATAAACAAACTAAAATTGATATTTATGCAAATTGTATTTAAAATACAATAAAAACATATCATTTACTCTCTAAATAATTTTGATTTAAGTCCAAAAATTATCATTATAACTCTCATTTCATAGAGTTATCAGTATCTATTCCAGCAGTATTTGTCCGTACTTAGTTAATTGGATGCATGTAAAATCATCTATGATCAATCGAAATCGGTAAATTAGTGGAGAAATATCTGGGTAAAAATTTTATCAAATACTTAAAAGAAAATTATGTAACATGAGACCGTAGTAAGAGTTTAACTCATGAAGTTAAAGAAAGATAAAGAGAGTAATCTAGTAAATTTTGTTATAAGAAAGAAATTTGGTAAATAAAGACTTATGTTTAGTTCGAGCGACAGACAAATTACTTATATACCTTTTTTTTAATTTCTTTATAAATCCTTAAAAGTGGAAAATAGTTGTAATGCATGGGAATAAATATAAAGGCAGGGAACACGAGACACACACACACACACTTGCGTGAGAGAGAGAGAGAGAGTTGACCTAAGTTGACCCAACCGAATCTCATGATTCCAGCCACCGTTCTAGGCAAGTAAGGTATTGTTGCAAAGCTTATGAGATGCCAGTCATATCCTTGCCATTCCCGTCGCCAGAAAAGACCAAAACACCACCGATGAAGCTTGAAAGTTTCGGCCAAAAATCCATTCTTGCTCCCATCGATTCTGTCAGAATTTGGCCACTCCATCGGCTGGGTTCCACTTCTCTCTCCTCCAGCTTTCATTTATGACCGATCTTATCATCTGAAACGGCTGGATTGCTAGTGATCGGCAACTTGCAAACCTGCAATCTTGGGAGCTTGATCTGCCACCGTCACCGCGCGTGGGGAGTCACCACTAGCATCATTAGACTCACCGAGGTCGGTACTATAAGATTTGAGCTTTCTGTTATCCTCGACCAAATTTCAGTCACAGTTGAGCGGTAAAGGCAATTTGATAAATTCATAAAACTTGGTGATTAATTCTATAATTTTTGAAAGTTATGAATAATTTGATAATTATGGATAAGGACAGTTAGGTAATTTAAGATTTCGATGATAAATCGATAATTTAAGTAATCAAGGGTAATTTGATAATTTTACACTCTAGGGGTAATTTCATAATTTTTAATCTATGGGTATTTTTGTAATTGATAAAATTGAGGATAGATTGGTAATTTATGATCTTGAGGTTAAATTGGTAAATTATAATTTTTTGGGATATTTTGGTAATTTTGAATTCAAGGGTATTTTGGTAATTTCAAAGTATTTGAGGATATTTCGGTAAATTTAAAAATTTTGAGGATAAATTAATAAATTATATTTTTTTAGGGTAATTAAGTAAATTTTAATATCGGGGTATTTTGGTCATTTTTAGACATAAGGATAATTTAGTAATTTTAAATATATTCAAGAGTTATATTGTGTGAATTCGAGTTTTATTGAGTAAAATTAGTTGACTTTATGTTATTAGTAATAATTATGTTGTTTCTTTGATTAGGAAGACCCGCGAATGAGACCTAACCCACAGACGTCGATGATACCAGATTTGATTGTTGTCACTATGAGCGGAATATACAAAATCTATTTTCTCTGTGGATTATTATGATTTTTAATTACGGTAAAGCATGTTTGCAAATGAATTTTAAATGCTTGATTTAATGATTTTATGAAAAATTGATTTTTATCTGTATAATAGTATTTATTATTCAAAATGTGTACAAAAAATGATTTTATTTTTTGTTTTGAATATATGGGTAATAATAATATTTTTAAAGAAAAGAAAATAGATTTTAAAGGTTGTTAAAAATAAAAGGAAATTTAATTTCGAATATTATCGAATGTTTATGTACATGTATATTTTTTATTATTTGTAAAGTCATTAGATAGTACATTTTCCCATATACTGTGATGAGATAATATGGGATGAAATGTAATGATGTAAGATATTGACTTTTGGGGCCTATCTGAGTACATACAAAAGTTTTGGGCTATGTACTTAGTCGTTTTTATCATTTGGATAGGCTTGGCAATTTAACCCGACCCAATTTTTACCCGATTAACCCGACCCGAATTTTTTAGATTTTAGCCCGAATATTCGGGTTTCGGGTCGGGCTTAGGTCTAAAAATTAAAGCCCGATCAAAATTCGAGTCAGGGTCGGGTCACATATCAACCCGACTCGACCCGACCAGATGTTGAAAAAAAAACACACGCACGGGATGACGAGAAAAAAACACACGCATGAGAAAAAAACACACAACACACGCACGGGATAGCCATTTGCCAAGCCAGCCCACACAACACGCACGGGAAAAAAACACACGCACGCTGATTCAGAGCCACACACGCACACGGAAAAATGGAAATCACATTCAGTGATTTCAGTCATTCACAAATCACAATTTATTTCACAGTCAACACTCAATAAAACCTAACCCTAAGTCTGCCGCCACCCACCACCGGACAACCAACAAAACCCAACAGCCTACAGCCAGCAACAATCATCCAGTCAGCAGCCGCCCAATCATTTCCCAACAGCCAGCAACAATCATTGGTCCCTTTCGTACTCATCAGCAGCCAGGCCAGTCTCTTTCGTACTCGGCTCTAGGCCGTGACTTTTGCAAACCCCCTGTCTGAGTTGTCTCTTGACTGGACTCTGGAGAGCTGCTGGAGCTGGTTGCACTCCATCTATTTTGTTCTGCTCTTCCGCGGTTTGCAACAAGGCATAAATTCAATTTTATAATTGTTATTTTTTTATATATATTGAAGTGATTCACAGTTCATTTCACTGGTATAATTGTTTTGCGAAAACGTAATCTATTAATGATAGTTTAGGCATCGAACTTTTTGCGAGATATATTTGTTCGGCTCGTTTTTTCCCTTAATAAAGAATTGTTATGTATTGTTGGTACTCACTGTAAACATTTATCATTTGTACTCATAACAAATTGTAGCTTGGTTGACATTTGTAAATAGGATTTAATATATTAAATTTTATGGTGAATTTTGTTTTGTTTGGGTCAATTGATTATGTAGTTAATTAATTGAGTAATTATCATATTCATGATAATTAATTGATTATGCAATTAATTAATTGATTAATTTTATGGTGAATTTTGTTTCGTTTGGGTCAATTAATTATGTAGTTAATTAATTAATTATATTATCATATTTATAATAATTAATTGATTATGTAGTTAATTAATTGAGTAGTTATCATGTTCATGATAATTAATTGATTATGCAATTAATTAATTGATTAATTTTATGGTGAATTTTGTTTCGTTTGGGTCAATTATTAATTAATTAATTATGTAGTTACTGTAAATATTATATTTTAGATAAACATATTCTCGTATAAGGTCATAAATATTAATTATTATATTTGTAAATTATATTTAATCATATTTTGAATTTGTAAATTAATTTAAACTTGCTACACATTTAATTTAGGTCGCAATGTCAAATTTGGATGTACGGAAATCAAATTTACTCAATGATTTTCATATTGGTGAAGAGAATATAAATGATATCATTCAAGA
Source organism: Aegle marmelos (assembly GCA_030449875.1). Lineage (NCBI taxonomy): Eukaryota > Viridiplantae > Streptophyta > Magnoliopsida > Sapindales > Rutaceae > Aegle > Aegle marmelos. Next base: position 1,483,536 of record JASUUL010000046.1, on the reverse strand, counting down.
GGTCGAAGGGATCCAAAAAGTCGAAGAAGTTGAAGAGGCATCTCATGATGATGATGGAGCGCAACAAAGTAGTAAAAAAAAAAAAAACAAGGTGTGCGAGAACCTTCTCATGTTTGGGGACACTTCACCAAGGTAATCATTGATGGTGAATGTTGTGCAAATTTTAATGAACTCGCAAGCGAACGAATCTATTGTAGAATAGATTAATTGTGACGAGTGTCGATCCCACGAGGAGGTTGATTTTAATTATATGCCGAATTAATTTTCTTTGTAATGGGAACAATTAAATTATGGTAATTTTGTCCTAAATTGCTGAATTAAAATGGCGAGAATAATTAAAAATGAAACTGTTATAATAAAGCACTTGGGTATCCGGATCCGCATCAACATGCTCCATGGGCTAAATATTCCATATTAATACCAATTAAATCATAAGGGGGGATTCCACACCTTATGAACCACTCTCCAATAAGTATGGTGCCAAGGGCTTATCGTGCCAAATAATAATAACCTTGTACTAGGGTGCCAGATAACCAGGGTCAGAATTAGACAAGACTATTATTATTTGTTAACTAAAAGTCAAAACAACCACAACTATTAGAGGGGAAGAGAAAGTAAATTTACCAAACTGAGCCTATGGAACATGTTGAGACTTCACCTTCAACCCAAGCTCAAAAGAAATTAGCCACACATATTTTAACTAAGGATAAAAAAGAAAATTTTATTAAAATACAAAGAAACTACAAGAAAGAGAAGGAATTTCAGAAATCTAAGCTTAGAAATGAATTCAAGGGTGCCAAATTAAGAGGGGAGAGCCCCCTTTTTATAGATACATTGAGTGAATCGTGACCATCGGATTAAAAACAATTCGGATGCTCAGGATTGCGCCACGTCATCAGTCAACAGTCAACAGTCAACAGTCAACAGTCAATATTTGTGCATAGAACGCCGCCAATAGTAAATAATCCCATGTAAGTGCATGTCTTCGTACACCCGATTTCTACTCCAATGAGATGCTTGCGTCATCGATTTACGATGACATAAGAAATTTAGTCCATAAGATCATGACACATCATCGGTCAACGCCACGTCATCGGTCAATGCCACATAAGCAGTCAATCCACATAATTCGTCCAATCAGATACTACCACATCGTAGGTAGTTGCCACATCATCGGTCCGTATACATGAACAATGTCGTGAACAAAGATGTGTGAAAAGATGCATGTATGTATAAACAAGATCCATATATGTGAACAGTAACTTTTTCCTGTAATGCTCTTCTTAAGGTTTTCGACCGTCCTGAGTCTAAATATGACGTCCGTTTTGCTGTCTGATCACTCGTTTATTGTGAAACGATTATGATACCCCTAAAATACATAAAATACACAATTATAATAAAACACATATAATTAAATAACAAAATAATTAAATAAATAAAAGTAGCAATGTTAGTGAGATTTAAAGTGTAAAATGATGATTTTCTCCTTTATAAATATACACTTTCTAACACTCAACAGTGAATTAAAGGCAAAATGTAATTATTGTCGAGCTAAGTTGGTAGCATCTAGTAGTAATAGAACTTCACATTTGGATAAACACTTGAAAAGATGTAAGGGAAAGGGTGTTCCTTCAGTTTCTGATAGCCTACAAAAAACTCTAAGTGTGACAAGAAAAGATGATGGAACAAGTTGTGTTGAGGCAAAAGAATTTGATCCTATTATTGCTCGACAAAAGATAGCAACATTGGTTGTCAAGCATGAGCTCCCACTTAATTTTGTGGAACATGATGCATTTAGGGATTTGATGTCTTATGTTAATCCTTTGGTGAAGAATTTGAGTAGGAACACTTTAAAGAGTGAGATCCTTAAATTGTATCAAGTTGAAAAAGCAAAAGCAATGGCTTTGTTGGAGAATAATGATAGTAGAGTGGCAATTACTACCGACATGTGGACTGCAAGTAATCAAAAGAAAGGGCACTTGGTTGTTACAGGACATTTTGTGGACAAATCTTGGCGGTTACAAAGTCGAATTTTAAGGTACTTTTCTTATTAATTGATCTTATTTTTAATTCAATTTAATTAATTTATAATTTTGGTTTTTTGGTAATGAATATACTAATATATTTGTAAAGTTAATGTTATTCTTATTTATTTTTAATATATTTGCAAATGGGATAACTTGATATTGTATTTATAATTTTATAATTTAAGTTAATTAATTCTAAAATTCAGTTTTTTTGTAATGAATAGATTCATATATTTACCGGCTCCACATACAGCTGAATTTCTTTCTGAAGCACTTTTTAAATGTATGTTGGATTGGAATGTGGATAGAAAGATATCAGTTGTAACTTTAGATAATTGTTCCACCAATGATGCTATGGTTGATAGGTTAATGGGATTGATTCCAGTTGATTCTATATTAATGGGTGGGGATTTTTTTCATATGAGGTGTGTAGCTCATATTTTAAATCTAATTGTGAAAGATGGGATGAAAGTAATTAAGAGTGGATTAAGAAGATTAGGGAGAGTGTGGCTTATTGGACGAGCACACTAAAGAGGGTAGAAACTTTTGAAATGACTGCATGACAATAACAAGTTAAGTGTGAGAAAAAATTGGTGCTTGATTGTATAACAAGATGGAATTCTACATATCTTATGCTTGATGTTACCGTGAAATATAAAAATGTCTTTTCTAGAGTGGATTAAGAAGATTAGGGAGAGTGTGGCTTATTGGACGAGCACACTAAAGAGGGTAGAAACTTTTGAAATGACTGCATGACAATAACAAGTTAAGTGTGAGAAAAAATTGGTGCTTGATTGTATAACAAGATGGAATTCTACATATCTTATGCTTGATGTTACCGTGAAATATAAAAATGTCTTTTCTAGACTGCAGCAGCGTAATAAGCACTACACCTCTTTGCCAACAGATGGGGAATGGGAGATGGCTGAAAAGATGTTAGAATATTTGCTACCGTTTTACTCTATGACAGAGTTATTTTCAGGTACGCAATATCCCACACTAACCTTTTCTTTCCAATGATATGTGAAATAAGAATTAATTTGGATGAATGGGAACTTTCCGATGTGCCTATGGTTAGAGAAATAGCTAGTTTTATGATTATGAAATTTGATAAATATTGGGCTCAAATTCGTGGGATTTTTATGATGGCGGTTATTCTTGATCCAAGGTTTAAGATGCAATTAGTTAACTATTATTTTCCATAACTTTATGGTGAGGGTGCGGCAAATGAGATTCAAAGGGTGCGTAATTTAAGTAATAATTTGATTAAATTTTATGAAAGTAAAAATGGGAATATGAGTGATGCGGTTGTTGGTGAATCTTCTTCGGTCGATGTTTGCTTTAATTTCAATGTAGGAGTTGGCCGTAAATTTTTTGATATAAGGAAGTTTGAGGCATTTGCAAACCAAAATAGTGAGACCATGGTATCGAAGTCCGATCTTGAGAGATACTTAGAAGAGCCTTTAGTCAAATCCACTTCGAACTTTGATATTTTGAATTGGTGGAAAGTGAATCAAGCCAAATACCCTATCTTGGCTCAAATAGCCAAGGATATCTTAATCATTCCCGTGACAACCGTTGCTTCCGAATCCGCATTTAGCACTGGAGGTAGAGTCTTGACTCCGCATCGGAGTCGACTTCATCCTACAACATTGGAAGCACTTATATGCACTCAACATTGGCTATGGGCGAACTCCAAAGGTATGAATGCAAATAATGTATAAAATATGCATAAAATTGGTTTAATAATAATTACAAAAACTTAAATTATTTTCTCACTTTCTTTTTTTTTATAGGTAAAATTCTTGAAATTAAAATTTTTACTCGAGAAGAATATGTAGATGAAGATGAAAGTGGCCCACAAGTATTGGAGTAGTCTCTTTTCTTTTTATAAATGTTTGGTTGTGGAATTGAATTATAAATCTTTATTTGGATAAGGCTTTTTTTTTTAATGTTGGATTGTAAAATTGAATTGTGTATTTTTATTTGTATAAGACATGAGCTTTTTTTTTTTTTTTGGGTTCTTGAATTGAATTGTGTGTTTTTATTTGTATTGCATTGTATATTTTTAATTTAATTGCATTGTGTGTTTTTAATGTTAAATTTTATAACTAAATTGTGTGAGGTTGAAATAGTTATAGAATTATATTGTATTTTTTAATTTAATTATATGTTTTTACTTCTTAATGTTGATTGTGGAATTGAATTGTAAAATATTATTATTATCAATCAATTGTTTTAAAAATTATTTTATGATTAATTGTATTATATATTTTACTTGCATGTTGTTAATTATTTTAAATCAAAAATTATTTTTTGTTTTATATTCATAGAATTGTAGTTAGAAGAGACTAAAAATAAAAAATAATATGAATGAATTTAGTATGTAGTTATAAAATTGTAAAGTATTAATAAATTTAAATTTTGAGTCCAAATTATTAATTTCTATTACAATAATTCTTGGAGGGTCGGGTTGGGCCCGACCCGAATCGGGTCACTATCAGACCTGACCCGAATTATAAATATTCGGGTTTTAAACGGGTCGAGCTTTAAAAAATATTTTTCGAGTCGGGTTAGGGCTTGACCAAACCCGGACCCAACCCGACAAATTGCCAAGCCTACTTTTGGAGACTATTTATGCATGCATAGTATGATGATGAGATATGTTGAGATATGATGAAATATAAGATGTTATTTCCCTATCTATCTATGTAGCTTCGAGGTATGATGATTTCTTAATTGCCCATCCATTGAGGCCTAGATTATCTGTGTAGCTTCGGAGCATGATGGTTTCTTGATTACTTATCCGTTGAGGTCCGGATATGATAGATTATTTTCTCGGATACTCGTTTGGTGAAAATTTTCAGTATTCAATATTGATATCATATGTTGTAAATTTTTCTTGGTTTTACGAAGTATTTTATGACGATTTTTGACTGAGTATTTATTTGATGTTATGACAAATTCTTCTCTAGTCATTTCACATGTCATTATATATATTTTCGAAGTTAGTGATTTGATTATAAATGTTAAGTGATTTATTAATATTTCTCGTCTATAATTTGATGAAATTATATAATTAAAATTGATACGATTATTCTCAAAATAAAATTATTTTTAAAAATTATTATTCACTCACTGACCTTCACTGAGTTTTATACTCACCCTTATTTTTATTATATTTTTCCTCCCATTGAAAATTTACAGATACAACAGTCAACTCAACAACGATAATACATACATACATATATGTATATATATGTATGTATGTATGTATGTATATTTTAGTTACGTAATAGTGATAGGAGTCATAGAATTTTTAATTAAAATATTTCAAATTGTATAATATTGTAATTAAAGATAATTTACTGTATTTGATATTAAAATATTTTGGACAATATTTGATATTTGTTAAGTTGTTAATTGGTGGAGTTTATTTTATTTTAGAAATATTTTAAAAATGTTATTTTATTAATTGTAAGATTAAAAATATTAAAATTATGGGAAAAACTCTATTAAAATATCAGTAGAAATATTATTATTATTATTATACAATCATTATTAGTTAAATTTTGAGAATCTTAGACTAGTCACAAAGATCAAGACGAGTCGTAACAATAATTTCCTATCAAAATTAGAGAATATTGATTTTGTGTTCTCCACGTTCTTTGCTGACCCTTCAAAATTTTGACATTCAATTGGTAGCCCAACAAAAGTGGCGGGCTAATGGGCTTTCAGATATACACACAGAACCCACAAAAGGGCCATGAAAAGAATTTAATACGTGGCAGACACTCCAAGCTCGCTCTATTTTTGGCCTTTTTTTTTGCTTCGCTTTATTTAGTCCTTAAATCTAACGGTTGGAAAATAGAAAGTATTTTCCAATTCAATTAAAAATTTTAGAAAAAATCAGAACTTACTATCATCTTCATCAACAAATGCGAAACTTCATCTACGTAACGCAGATTTGGGAATGATTAGGATTTAAATTCAGTGACAATGACAACGAGTTGTAATGCGGTAGCGATAGTTCACTGCTTGTCTTTCACTTGTCTTTGTAGAAGCACAAGCAAATTGTACGGTGAAGTAAAAGTTTCCGGTTTAGGTTTTGGCGTTGGGAGAGCGTTTGTGAGGGTTTCAAATCCTTGTTGCTCGAGAAGGACACGTGTCGCCACCCTAAAATGTAGACTGAACGCGATTGATACTCGCATTGTGGAAAACGCACAAACTACGGCGGCTGCCACTGTTGAAATTCCCGTCTCTTGCTATCAGGTCGCTTCTTTATTCTCTGTTTTGTACATTGATTTAATATTTCTTTAATTTTTTTGAGTAGTTTGTTTCGATCAATTGGAGAATTAGTAGTGTGTTTGTGTAGCCTTTTGGCATCATTGTGAGTTTTTTTTTCCCCTCTCTCTCCAAAGAAGCACTTATTTAGTGCTTTTCGAGCAAGTGATTCAATAGCAAGCGGTTTTACTCAAATGCTTGCTAAAGAAGTGATCGCAAACACCGTGATAAGCTTAGCTTGATCTGAATGGCTTAGTTGGGATGATCGCGTAATTTCATTGTGTGCATGCTCTTTTTTTTTTTTTAATTTTCATTTTGCAAAGTATTTGAAGTATTGGGTGGCTGTGATTGCCATGTGTTCATTTGATTGTCACCCTTTCAAAGAAGTTATTGCTGAGTAAATTGTGTGGTTAATTAGAGAGTTCTAGGGCAATGTGCATGTACGTTGTGTTTTGCTAGGATTATGTGTTGCCTGGCGCTGTCCTTTCTATCTGTGATCTTATTTATAGGGTTCCCTTGTTATTTGTAGTGTGGTTTTCGGGAGTGTGTTTGTTTTCGTCAAAAGTGCTTTCAAATAAGCAAAAGCACTTTTTTGTCTGTAAATGTTTAACCGTTTGGTTGAAATAGATAAAGGTGCTTTAGGAGGGAAACACACTCGGAGGGTCTCTTGGAGAAGCAACTAGTTGATACTTTTGTAGAAGATGAATATTATTAAATAGAAGAAATAACTCTTAAAATGCTGTTAGAAATACACTTATTTGGTGCTTTCTGAAATTCCTTTTCTTTTTCCTTGAATAGAAAAGAGATCTTCATGAAAGCATTAATTGCAAAAGGCCTCCCAGATGACGCTTACTTTCTCCAATTAAACTTAATCTTGTAGCTCCCCTTTTTCCCAATTTATTTTTGTCCAAGCAGCTTTAAAGCCGAGCGTAAAAAATCTCCCGAAGTTTAAATGTGAAGGCTTGAACTTAACTCATTATCCTATAGCTGATTGTTGTTTAGGGGAGTTTTGTTTTCTTGTCAAGAGAGTTTGCTGCTGTCAATGATGTAATGTAGGCCTGCTTCACTATTTTTGATATTAGAGTTGATGGACAAGCAAAATGTTGGGCCAACTGTAATTGGATTTGGTGGTGCACAGAATTGCACCGTAATTAATTGCAGATGATACTGTACTGCATAGTGATGCAAACAATGACTTTAGCAGTGCAGTAAAAAGCAAATTAGAAAGAACTTCTTTGCATTTTCAAGGTAACAGATACAAGTGATTGTGAAATTCAGGGAGAACAAGGAAGGACAACTCAAAGGAGGAAAGTAAGCAACATCTTTAATAACATTTGAAAATAACCAGAAATATAGTCATTCTATTTGATGAACTGCTGTATTTTTTATAAAATATACAGATATGTTATACACTTAAGATTTGCTTATTCTAAAGTGGCTAGATTTCCTAAAATCAATAGGAATAGAAATCTTTATTAACATTAGTTTGAATCATCTAAAGATCTTATAACTTAGACTTGACTCTTAAAAAAATCCACCCTAGTAAAATATAGATTAGGAAATATCTCTGTGCCAATGAAGTTTGTTACTTGCGAGCCTAATATTTGCTGTTAAGCTTGATGTTTTCAAGCAAGCAAAGCATATATTTTGAAATATCTCACTATATCATCTATCTTAAGGCTAAATTCTCAGCTGAACAGGAAGAGAATGCTTGTTGGGTGCACTCATGAATTTAAACTGAAAGTGTTGTGCTGCGAGGAGTGTCAAAGAGAGATTTTTTGTTATTTCCTTTAGCCGTGATGGAGTGTGCTCTGTGCAGGGTTGAAGATCCTACGTCCTAAATGGGATATTTATGGGGAGTTTTGTCTACCATTTGGGAGAAATTTCTTTCTTATTGAGGTAGAGACGGTGAAGGCAAAATCAGCTCTTCTCCTATCTATTGCAATCTTAAAACCAGTTAACTTTAATGCGTTCTTTCCAGACTCCATTTTGATTTTATAGAGTTGGCAAAGAGCTTTTTCGATTTTGCTGGGGTTGTGAGATCATCAGTAAAGAAGCATTTATGGTTAAGAGCCTTGTGCCTGGATTATCAATTTTTTTCTGCAGTTTGAGAACTCAGTTACCAATTTTCTAAACTTACAGATTATTGGCGTTCCTAATCAAGCTGAGAAAGATGAGATAGTCAAGTCTGTTATGGATTTGAAAAGGGCTGAGATTGAAGAAGGTTACACAATGGATGCTGTTATGTCACGCCAGGTAAGGACTTGAGTATAATTATTCTGTCGTTGGCGTGATTCTTAAGGTTCTCTCTTGGATAAATCAAGGACAGAGATGGCTTAAAGAGTAGCTTTTAGATTGTGATATTCCTTTGTTGGCTTACAGGACCTTCTGATGGATGTAAGAGACAAGCTCCTTTTCGAACCTGAATATGCTGGTAACATAAGGGAAAAGATTCCTCCTAAATCTTCCCTGAAAATCCAATGGGCCTGGTTGCCAGGTGCTCTTTGCCTCCTTCAAGAGGTTTAACTTTGCTTGCTCCTTTTACTTGACTTTTTCTGCCAAGTTCTACTGGTTTAGGAAATAATTTGCATTTTAAGTATAGCAGCATTATAATCTTTGTGGAAAATTCATTGGCAAAATTTTAGCTGCTACAATGCCATCTACCATTTAAACCCCCTGATGGTTGCTGACTAAACTTTTCAGCTTCCATATGATCCATGTCTATTACTTGCCTTGAAATTGGAATGTTTTCTTGTCATTCATAGTGTCATGGAAACATTTTACTATCATTTCTGGATTTGGTAGGTGGATATGATTGTCCTTAGATTTCTCTGGTTCAGGTTGGAGAAGAGAAGCTTGTGCTGGATATTGGCCAGGCAGCTCTTCAGCATCCAAATGCTAAGCCATATGTTCATGATTTTCTTCTCTCGATGGCACTAGCTGAGGTAAGATGAATAAGCAAACGAGGTCAGGAGCTTGTACCAGTTATCTGCAGTTTGTTATGCCTCCTTTTCTTATCTTAGGCGCTTTCTTGAAGTGTGCAATTGCAAAAGTCGCTTTTGAGAAGAGCAAGGTGTCACAAGGATTTGAAGCCCTTGCACGTGCTCAGTGTCTTCTCAGAAGTAAGGTTTCTCTTGGGAACATGCCACTATTAGCACAGGTAATTCTTGTATCCTTTCTGATCTTTTTACTTTTTACAAAATCAGTATGCTTATTCAATCTACAACAGTCCCATTTTCCTACTTGCTTATTGGGGCCTTCTTATTCTGAAGCAATTAGCGTCAACTTTTTGTTTCACAAAGATTAACATAAAATTTTAGATCATCAGTGGGGATTTAGCTAATGGTGAATGATGTAAGTTTTTCTGAAAATAGTTCTAGATATTTGTAGGAATGATAGTTTCTCTTTTCAATACGCCTTCTACGTCATGCCATGCTGGTTACCTGCTAAGTTACTGTGTATTTAAAAGTTTTTGCCCTTGCTTTAGATAGAAGAATCTTTGGAAGAGCTTGCTCCTGCATGCACATTGGAATTATTGGGCATGCCCCACTCCCCTGAAAATGCTGAACGGAGAAGAGGAGCAATTGCAGCTCTGCGTGAACTACTCAGACAGGGCCTTGATGTGGAAACTTCATGCCAAGTCCAAGATTGGCCGTGCTTCTTGGGCCGAGCTCTAAATAGGTTGATGGCTGCAGAAATAGTTGATCTTTTTCCCTGGGATGATTTGGCCATTACTAGGAAGAACAAAAAATCACTCGAGTCACAGAATCAAAGGGTTGTAATTGATTTCAACTGTTTCTACATTGCATTGATAGCTCACGTTGCTCTTGGGTTTTCGAGCAGGCAAATTGAGTTGGTAATTACTTTTTGCTGATTGGCTACCAGATTTTACTTTTCTGTTTTTTCGTGTGTGTGTTTGCATGTCCAAATACATCTTTGTTTGATTGTCTGAGCTGTGTGCTGGTTGTTTTATTTTCCTATGTTCTCATTTTTATGATTCTATTCTATAGATTAGCAAGGCAAGGACTATATGTGACTGCTTGATGGCATCTGAAGGTATTGATTTAAAATTTGAGGAAGCCTTTTGCTTGTTTCTTCTTGGACAGGTACATTGTTCATTCTCCTCCCTTTCACACACTCTGATGTTGTTTCATTAACATTATTTTTCTTTACAGCATTTCTTTAATTTATTACATTGGAAATTTATATGCTTGCCTTAGGGTACCGAGGCAGAGGCTGTTGAAAAGCTTCAGCAGCTTGAATTAAATTCAAATTCTGCTATCAGAAGCTCATTCTCTGGGAAGGAGAAAAAGGAGATATCCAGTGCAAAGCCATCAGTTGTATGTGATATACTATGCATTTAAAACTTTATAAGGAGTATTGAGTGAATAAATGCTTTTTACTCCTCTAGAATGTGATCTATGATGCATTTTGTTCTTTGATGATCGGTTAGATGTCCATTGGACACTTCTTAGGTGGAGATCTTAATTTTGGTTTTTTCTAACCATATGTCAGTGGCTCGTCATTGCCTGTTCAGAGTATAGTTAGACATTGAACATTAGATGTGTTTGCTTACGTATGAAGAGGTTAAGTGCAAATCATTTGCTTTAGAATATAGACTCATGAATTGCAGTTTAAGGGTATATGTGAAGATATTCATTGTAGAGAGCCAATAGGTTCTTGTCTCCATTTATGACCTCAATACGCTCTCCCCTTCTCTACCTGTCCATGAAGCTTGGGACTTGCTTACTGTCTTGTTGCTTGTGGATTTTCCATTGATGAGATTTCCTGTGCTCACGCAACTCAGAAATATAAATAGAAAGCTGCCTTCAATTGAGAGAGCTAGTCCATATGATTACCCTAATTTTAACTGTGGTCTAAGTTAACTTATGCTTCTATTGTTTGTGTTTTCTTATTTTATCAGGTCTTAAAGAAAAGAAAATGGTTGGTTTAGGGTTTGAGTACACTCGACTATTTCATTGCCACTTCACACTGTTGCACTGTGGACTTCATGTGTGTCTTCAAGATTGATGCTCTCTCTTACCACACTGCTTGCTTAACTTGACCAGGAAACATGGCTTAAAGATGCTGTGCTTTCTGTATTTCCAGACACACAAGATTGTTCTCCGTCTTTGGTGAGTTTGATGTGCCAGAATAGATAACAGCCCCAGACTTTGAAGGCAATATTAACAAATGTATGTCTCTGCAGGTGAATTTCTTCAAGGGTGAAAAGAAAACTCCTACGATCAAGAAATGTAAAGGACCCCCACAAACTACGCTTACTATGAGCCAAAGACCACTCTCCTCTGCTCTTGCATCAGATACGAGAGGTTTTGAGGACCCTCACACATCCATTAACTCTTCTAGACATCTTGGTTCTGCAGTTAAGCAGTTGACTCCAACTGATCTGCAAAGCCCATTGATAGTGAGCAAGAACAGCAATGGCAATAATGTTAGTCCATCATCTGCTCAATTGAAAGGGCATCTTTGGCTACAGCATAGTAAAGTTTGGGAAAGTTGGTTTTCAGGGAGAAACGGTATTGAAAGAATAGCTTTTGCGGCTGTATTAGGGTGCATCATGTTTTTTGCCGTTAAGCTATCAGGCATTAGGTCAAATAGTGTGAGAAATTTGTCTACCAGTCAACAAAATATGGAAACGAGTTCCTTTGTCCAGACTATAGATTCTTCCCTCAATGACAGTCTAGGCCATACCGGCATCAAGAGACACGGTGTTGCTAGCAGACTTGCTGAGCTTATTAAAATGGTTAAGCTGCTATTCAGGAATACCTCAGACACTTGGTACTCACAAAGTTCTTGCCTTCCCGCTAGTCTATCAACATCTAATATAGCAGTAAACCGGAAGCCAATGCCTCTGGAAGAAGCTGAAGCCCTGGTTAAGCAGTGGCAAGCTATTAAAGCTGAAGCTCTGGGCCCTAACCATGAAGTTCATAGTCTCTCTGAAGCCCTTGATGAATCAATGCTTGTACAGGTGAAACATATGAAGTTGTTTTGGCATCTATCCATTTTTGTGCTGTATCATAACTAACATTATCAAACCTCGCCATGAGACAAATACAAAATATTGTCTGTAGTGCAATTGGCTGTAGTATTATACCACATATTCTAATGTCAATCCAATGATGAACCAAACATCAGGAGTTCAAATCGCCTTGCCACCACCTACTCGGGATATTACATCCCACATTGGTGGATTCTAAGAAAAAGTACTTTGACGTTATTTTGCAGTCTTAGTGTGTGAATTTTAATTATGGTCTGACCCTTGTTTCATGTCCTTGGTTAATTGAAATCTGGAAAGATGCAATCTTTGAGAAATCTCATGGATATACATGATTTCCTTTTTATTTTTTTAGGACAATTTTTTTCCCCTGCACTATTGTGAATTGGCTAGAAATTTCAATGAGAGGTTGAACATTTTTCCAATCAATGAGGCTTAACTAATTTTTGAACTGCCTGAAGTGGGTGTCAGATTGGTACATTAATATACTAGCTTTATCTTTGATGCTGTGTGGAGCCAAGTAACAGCACTTCATTACTACTGATTTGGCCATTCTGTTTATGGATTTGGTTCACAGTGGGAAGCTCTGGCTGATGCAGCAAGGGCCAGGTCTTGTTATTGGAGATTTGTCTTGCTTCAATTGACCATCCTTCAAGCTGATATAATATCAGATGGAGGAGTTGGGGAGATTGCAGAAATTGAGGCTGTCTTAGAGGAAGCAGCAGAGCTTGTTGATGAATCTCAGCCCAAGAATCCAAATTACTACAGGTAGGCCAAACCAACATCTTCGTGCATTGGATTACCCCAAAACTTTCAGTTCTTTTTTTTTATTTAAAAAAAAAAAAAGGATTGCGGAAAATCTTGATTTTGCTCAAGTTTGTGTCTGCCCTCTTGTATTATGGAATAGAGTTCGACATTTCATTTTATTGGTTTTGATTTTAGAAAAATGTCATGGAATTTGAACACTAGAGTAAGAGTGCAATTATAGCAGGCTTAATTTAACTTATCCTCGTGTTTTGTTGTAGCTCCTATAAAATCCGCTATGTTCTGAGAAAGAAAGATGATGGATACTGGAGATTTTGTAAAGGTGATATTCAAGCGCCATCTTGAAATTAGCCATGACATGTATATTCTGGTGACATCATTCCATCATTTCAAATAGAGAGGCACGATCAATTGTGTCATGCTTGGTGATTATTCGATCAGGGAGTTCTGTTAGTCTTTTTGAGGGATGACTGATTGATGACCATTTGCACAGCTGCTTAGGTACAAAACTAGTGGTGGTATGTTCGCCAGTTCTAACAAGTAAATTTAGATAGTTGTTATTTGACCACAATCAGAATCTTCAATTTCTACCCACGCAGGGCTCGGAGATTACATTTGATCTGTTATGAAAAGTATTTTCTAGTGCAAAGTGATGTGCTCAGTTGACTGTTGACTTTTGTCTATTTATTTATTTATTATTGTAATTTTTTCTTTTCTTAGAACTTACGCAGACACAACCCGCTGGCATACGCGGCTTGTCTGAAACATCATGAAATGATACAGTTGCCTTCTTTCCAGAAAATTTTTGTAAGTAGTAAATTGTTGACTTACTTTGGCCGGAGTAGTATCAGAATATGTTAAGTTTTTCATTTTAAATAATGTTTCATTAGTTGAGTGGGTAACAATCTTTTATAATATTTAAATAAATTAATTATATCATCTTATCAACTGATTAATAAATGCCATGTCATTTAAGGCAAAATATTGAGAGTGTGTAACCCATATGTTGGAAACCCTTAGCCATTATCTTCTTAGACATTGTTTGCCTTTTTCCATTTAGACTTCAGTTGAAAAGCTCGAGTATCTAAGAATAAGTTTTTCTTGGGTGCTCAGCTGAACGCGTGGTAAGTATGGGAGCGGATCGGGAGTTGATTGGGAGTCCTTGCCGTTTGGTTCAATGGTGCGCCGGTGTTTGGCGCAAGCTCAATTAAGCACCTTGGTAACAATGTTTCTTTATATGTACAGTTTATGAATTTTACGTCCTGCGAGCTACATAACATTTGCAACATAACAAAGACAATGTTGTTGCTAATAAGAAATTAGAATTGTTATTAATGACAGAAAAATTGTGACGACCATTGGCAACAATGATGGAAATAGGAATGAATGGAGCATGCGAGTTAGAAGTTAGACGCGGGTATGGGAAGTACCAACGGGCATATTTCTTTCGGATCCAAGAAAGGGTAGACTGGCAAATATTCGGACACTCCATTTACAAGTCTTTATTTATTTTATTATTATGTCTTTTGCTTGGTCAAAGACAGAAAAATAAGCCGTGCGTTCTTAGAATTTTTTTCTACAGAATATTTGGGAAAAAGAGAGAGGGGAACTCGAGGGAGGAAAACAGCGAATCAGATTAAAGTGAAGTGAATCAAATGGCTCGTCAAGCCTTGGCCAAGCTGATCGGCTCGATCTCATCTCGCAAACCCTCTACTGGTTCTTCCGTTTCACATTACAGATTATCATCACCGGCGGCGGCGGCCCACTCTCGACATTACGGGTCGGCGGCGGCGGCGTCTCCGCCGGCAGTTTTCGTCGACAAAAATACTCGAGTCATATGCCAAGGCATCACCGGAAAAAACGGCACGTTCCACACCGAACAAGCCATCGAATACGGCACGAAAATGGTAGTTACTATTATCATTGCGATTTTTGCTTTCCCTTTTTTTTTTTAATTATTTATGTGTTTTAGCAACGGTGGTGTCTTTTATAGGTGGGTGGCGTCACGCCGAAGAAGGGTGGGACTGAGCACTTGGGACTTCCTGTGTTCAACTCGGTTGCTGAAGCTAAGGCTGAAACAAAGGCTAATGCTTCTGTCATTTATGTTCCTCCACCGTTTGCTGCTGCTGCTATCATGGAGGCTATGGAGGCTGAGTTGGATCTTGTTGTCTGTATCACCGAAGGAATCCCTCAACACGATATGGTAATTAATTTTACTAGGGTTAACATTTTACCAGATGCTTTTTTTAACTTCATAATGAAGCTTACTTGAAATTGTTGTTGGACTTCACTTAGGGTATGTTTGCAGTAACTGTTATGCATTTGCTTAATTTTGAAAGCACACCAGCTGAAGTGTTCCCTAAACATCTACTTTTACAATTAATGATACAAAATTACCTTAATTGGTAATAGATGGATGGTATCAAGTTGTTAAACTTGTTATTGGATGCCGGATGACTATGTTTCTTTATTCTGATCAATAGATAATCCATTCTTGTGCTCCATTGGTAGTGTGAAAGTGAGTTTGACTCTAATATTTGTGAATTCCAGGTGCGAGTGAAAGCTGCTCTAAACAGGCAATCTAAAACTCGGCTGATTGGTCCCAACTGCCCTGGTATCATCAAACCTGGAGAATGTAAGATTGGCATTATGCCTGGGTATATTCACAAACCTGGGCGTGTTGGAATTGTTTCTCGATCTGGTACCTTGACCTATGAAGCAGTAAGTCTCAATTTTCCATGTAACTGGGATTGTGTTGAATGTTGATTACTGTGTGATTCTTTGGAATGAATAATGTATGTGTTGTACGGTGACTTGTGTTTATTGGTTTAGTTTATTATTCCTCAGACTTGCTGAGAGATGGTAGCATTGATTAGTGATGATGCTGAGAAATTGCTATGGTAGTTGCTTTTTTGGACGTTTATAGGCAATCACTTCTTTGCATATGCGTGCTTCCATTTATATGCTTGTGTATATTAATGGAAACTCTGGTTATTCAACGGTGTAGATTTCCATCCAAAAATGCTGTGACCCTGCTAGAATGGTGCCATTTATTTGGAATAGACCTTTCAAGACTGTTTCTAATTGGACTCCCGTGTTTATGCAGTCAAATCTGACTACTTGGTTAGGTTTTTGTTGGCATTATGAGCCGGTGACCTCCTTTGTGGACTCGCTTTCAAGGTGGCTTACAGGGACCCCGTGACATCAGTGCTTGACAGCCCATCGTGTTGGGATGTCACGTTTGTATTACTAAGCCCTTCAGGCCAACCCATAGCACGTATAGACACAGGGCTTTATGAGAGCAGATCCCTTTGTAAATAATAGGAGTTCATCCTTACATTAATTTTGGCTATAATTAAAAAGATGGCTAATAAAGATAATTACTGGAAGAGGATGGGATTTAAAGTTAAGTTGATGAATTCGAAGTGCTAATATGACGTATCATGCTTATATATGTAATTACCAATTTTGACATTTTCTTTTAAATTTGAATAGAAAATCAATGTGATATCAGTTTCCTGGGATAGGTTATGGAAACAAGTATTGAAATATGGAAAAAGAGAAAGTTAGGAAAGCAAACCAGTAGTGAACATGGAAATGAGAAAAAGCCCCTGTGCCAAAATATTTTACTGGTCTTGGACTTACAAGTTTCTACTTCATTGCTAACCTTAATTCTTAAAATGTTAATATCATGAATACAATTCCTTAGAATATGTATATGTGTATGTGTATGCAATTGTCTCTTTAGGATGCTAATTATCTTCTACATGTACTTGTGAATGGTCTGAATATGCATGCCATTCTGTTTATTGTGTTTGCATACGTATAGGGTTCTTAGAATATTGTTTAGAATATATGTACCTATCTTCAACATGATTACCATTTATATTATATTTTTAAATTTCTAATCACACATGTGGTTCAATCATTGTACCATGGTTTGAATTTTTGAGCTGCTCGCCTACTCCATATTCCCCAAAATGATTGGTGCTCATTCCTACTCCAATAACCATTTTTTATGTCTATTTTGTCTATTTACTTAAGTGCTTCATCATTCTTTGATACAATTATTTTACAGGTTTTTCAAACAACTGTAGTTGGCCTTGGACAATCAACCTGTGTAGGTATAGGTGGCGATCCTTTTAATGGGACAAACTTTGTTGATTGCCTTGAAAAGTTCCTAGTTGATCCACAGACAGAAGGTAAATTTTTCTTTGAATTATTTGCTTGCTCACTTTGTCTATTGGAAAAAAGACTATGGAAGGAATTGATGCTAAGAACGTTTGCTTGCTCACTTGGACACACAAATAAACACTTAGGATGTGCTTGGCACACCATGTTACATGCAATGTCCATGTTTGTTAAATCTTCCTGTTTATATTATGGTGTATTACAATGTACTATAATGTATATAGTGCTACATTAAACAACCCCCTGCCCGGGGGGGGGGGGGGGGTGTTTGGGTAATGCAGCACTGTTCACATTAGTTTTTTTAATTCTTTAATTAAATAAATAAAAAATAGCTAAAAATATATAATATCAAATAAAATTAAAAATAAAAATATGCTGCTACCAGTACTAATCAACTAATGGTGACAGCTTGACAGCGGCTAGCCACATAATATCGTACTTTGCACTAAAATTTGGTATTGTTAGAATCCTCATTGTCGGGGCCACGCAATGGTGCAGTTATTACCAATACAAAAGCTTTTGTTTGCGGTAAAGTCACAGTAAAAATGTTGAAAACCATAATTTTATCGAGGATCAACTACAAATGAAAATTCTTTTGTCAGAAATAGTTGCACCATTGCATATCTCCACAAATAAGGATCCAAAAGATAGTTCAAACGGACCTGGCAGGCAGTGAAAATTGTTTATTTTAGATAAATATTTAAATTATTTATATTTAATTTAAATTATTAATTGAATATAAATAATGATAAAATATAAATGAATCTGAAATTATTAATTTAATATAAATATTAAAATAAAAAATATTATTTATATAATATAATCCACGTTAACACCAAACATAGTATCTTATTACAGCGTAATACAGAATAACGTAATACAGCATAATGCAACACAGCTAATGCACTACAGTACAATGTGTCAAACACACCCTTTTTGTAGAAATTCTTGAAAGTCAAAATCATGCTTTAGTTGATGGTTTATTTTTTCTGGGATGAAAGATCTAGTGGAAGTTTTGAATCAGTAAATTAAGTCCTAAAAATTTTATTTTTGCTCTGGAGAGCACATGAGAATTTAAAAGCAATAGCTGAGGACAAGCACTAGAAATTGGTCTGTGTTTTCATAGTATGGTGTTGTAAATGCAATACAGTAAAATTTGAGGCTTTATGCTATAACTCTGAACTGAAATTTTTTATTTTCATTTAAGAGAAATTAATTACGTCTCTTATAGTAATTTTGAATAAATACTATAATTATTTGAATAATTTATGTATTTGAATCTATACTATTTGTACCGTGAAGTATTTCAATTTTGAGTACTTGTTCCCTTTTTCCATCACTAAATCCTCGCATAAGTCTATTTCCTATTATCAATTATTGTTGGAAATTTAAAAGGAGTTGTCTTCCAGTACAGAATGAATGATTTCATTTTTTAGTTTTCTTAGCTTTTCATATTCTCATTTTCTTTTTTCAGTGGTCCATTTATTATTGAGAAGATCATTGTAAACAATCCAAGCTTTTTTGATAATAAGTGAGATAACTTAGTAAATAATTATAATACCATTTCAACAAGATGGTTAATTAAAGAAATTAAAAAAATAAAAATAAAAGAGAGAAAAGAATAGACCAATAGATCTAAAAATTGATTGGAATTTTAATGGGAAGAGGTCTTTAGTATTTCATTTTGCTACATCTGTGCTTTCTTTATGAAGCTTTATATGGGGAGAGAGAAAAACGTTCAATTACGTTGCAATGTGATGAGTGTGAACAGGTAAATTATGTTGGCAATATTCTAAATATGATGCCGTATGCCTTTCAGGTATTATTCTAATAGGAGAGATTGGTGGAACTGCAGAAGAGGATGCTGCTGCCTTGATAAAGGTAAAACTTGATAAGAAATCATGATCCTACAGAACTTGAGCAATCTTATGCTTTGAATACTCAATTTTTAATAGTGGCTTTAATCATCACAAAGAGGAATTGGTTAATATTTTCTAGTCAGTGATTGAATTCATTTAGAACTTATAAGTTTATCAATATGGGTTTTGTGCACATCTCTCTGGACTCAGCTTTTATATCAATTCTTTTTAAGTTACATGATTGAAACACCTTGCTGGTGCCAGAGTTCAATTAACATCTAATTGCCAATAATTTAACAGCTTCTTTTATAAATATTACCAAAGGGGCTCAAACATAATAGGTACATGTCTCATTGCTTTCAAGAAGAGGTTTGATTGATTTTCTATGACCTAAAAGATATTTTTCTCTCATAGCTTATACCTTGCAGATTCTTCCATGACTATATCTCCTGAAATATTTTGCTGCTGCATGTGCATGGGAGTGTAAACTGATTCTTGTTAAATCAAACAGGAAAGTGGGACTGAGAAGCCCGTTGTTGCTTTTATTGCTGGACTAACAGCCCCCCCTGGCCGTCGTATGGGTCATGCTGGAGGTACAATATTTTGAATGAACTTTAAATATGACATGCCTATTTTTGAATACTTTGACATCATTATGATTCTATCTGGTATACATGTATTGTGCTTGAAGCATTTGTGATCTGCTATTTTTTAGCATTCTACCGTCTACGATTTGTTAATATCTACTTCCTGGTGTATTTTAATATAAGCCAAAGACTGCTATTAATGTGTTATTCTTTTTTCACATTGGGGGAAATGATAAGAAAACATATGTCTATGCCTATGAGGATTGTGCATGATCTGGAGGAACTGGAGTCTATGAATTGTTCTCTGACCTGTGTTATGGTATGTTTGCAGTGCGTTGGAATTGTTAAGTATGGATTTCTGTTATGTAGGGTTGATGTGATGTGGGGAATAGGAGTTTTCACGCTTAAGGAATTCAGCTACTGTCAATAAAATTAAGTGTCTCTTAAATCATTTTTGTGGCTTTGTAGTGGCCTTGCTCCCTTAAAACTTTCAACCTGAATAATCTTAACGAATTTTCACAATCCTGTATCCAAGCGGAGGTTGAAGTCTTTGTTTCAGCTAAAAGTTCCCACATTGCCTCTTTCTAAAGGAGTTAGCGACAGCAATCAAAGTGCATAGGAATCTGCCCTTATGACCTTCAGAATTAGTATTTCCAGATTGAAAACTGTATCCTTGGGGCAAGTGAAGAGTTCCAAGCATTAAGCTTTTGACCTATTCTAAGCTAGCTTTGGTACTAAGTTTTAACTGGTTGGAACTCTTTTACCTCCAATAACAAGTTGGGGCAAAATCCAGATGTATCCACTGTAATTGTCCACTTCCTTGGCCATAGCTTATTTTAATTGATCCAATCTGTTTTGACTACTTGATTAGCTAATTTGTATTATCACAGGGTATGAAAATTTTCTGGTTATTGTGTTGATTTTGAAAAAGTGAGAGAAGTCAAACAACTGGGGTCACCATATCTTGAAAGTCATTTTTATCTCGGGAAACTATGAAATTTCTTTCTGGTTGAATGGATAATTGTTGCACTGCTGGGTGGCTTTGAGAAGCAAGTGGGTAGATGCTGAAAATTACCCAAAGGAGAATCATTATAATTTTTATTTGATAAGAACTCAGCGTGTTTAATGTGGAGTGGAATGATTGATTGATGCTTTTCTCAAAAAACTTGAGGCTGTGGAATACTTGGTGAAAAAGAAATTATTTTTCAAATTGTTGCTTTATGTTCTCTTTCTTCTGCACAACCTTGAGTCAATTTCTTGTTCTCAATTTCTCATGGTTGAATTTTTTTGGATTCGAATGTATATTCATTTTCATGTCGTGGGATAAATGTGATTTTTTCTTGGGGGGGAAAAAAGTAATAATAGGGATCTCAACAGTTTAGTTGCAACTGATGCGGCATTCATGTATTGAATCATAGAATATTAATTTAATCAGTTATGAAATTCATTATCCATACATAACAACTGAGAATGAATTTGGGACTTTTTAACTGTTGGTCCCTAACAGCATCTTTAGCCTTTCTTCCTTACAAGATAAATGATTGAATTTACTTTTTTTCTTTTCTTTGTGGTATCTGCACATTCAGCTATTGTCTCTGGTGGGAAGGGTACGGCTCAAGACAAAATTAAGACCCTCAGGGAAGGCGGAGTGACAGTTGTGGAGTCTCCCGCAAAAATTGGTGCTGCTATGCTTGAGGCTTTCAAGCAACGTGGCCTGGCAAGTTAATTTTGAGAAATTGAAACCCCTCTTTTCTATACAGCTCTTTTGCAGAACATCAAAACGTTGTATTTCTCAGCATTTTTATTTTGAAATTAATTTTGATTGTGGTAGAGTTCTCGGGAATTCAAAGTTTTCCCACCATTCAGCACCTAACGGGAATTGATTTTACAATTAATAAAGCTTTTTTTATGTCTTTCGACCTGGGATTTGTTTTTTTTGTATTTTTTTTTTTCAAGTGAATGAACAGAAGCCCTTAGCTTTTGCCATCACCCAGATTATCTCCGTTTCCAACAGTAGAAACTTCTGCAGTTATTCAAGATCCTTATGTTGGCCAGAGCCTCATGCTTACTTGGCTTATGAGTTCTTTTCGGCTTTGCCCAGGCAATCTCGGCGTCTGAGCTGTTGCTTGTGCATTGCACAATGTCCAATCGATAATCATGAAACAAAATGCGAACGCTCGGTCAAACAGTAAACTGAAGAATGCCGTTGCCAGGCATGGAAGTCATACCTTTTTTAACTTTAGAAGTTTATTTCTACACCATTTTTTTTTTCATATTTACATCAAAAGTACTACAAAATTTTAACATAGTTTTTACATTATTTTTATTTGTAAACTTATATAAATCAATCAATTATTTTAATATTAAAATTTTAGATAAGATAATTACTCTACTCTTACATGGATTCATCATTTTATCTTAATAAATTTCTAAAAATAAAATTATTATAATTATCATTTAATTAATTGATGAAAGACTGGGTGTGTGATTACCATTTAAATAATTGATAAAAATATTAGATTTTTTTTTAATCCTTTCAACCTTAAAAACATGTAATACTGAGCTCAAATATTTTCTTTTTATTTTAATCAATTATACAATCACAATTATCAAACAATTTTCATTGTTTAAATTAATAACTTAAATAATAATAGCCTAAACCAACTTTGAATAATTTAAAAAAAATTGTAGTTACAAAAGTTATCATTTAAAAATTATAATTATAAAAAGCAACATATTAGATTTTGCATTTTATAACATATTAGCTTTTGCATTTTATTTGTTTTTATTAAATTCATAAGTGTTCTAATAATACCTTTTATTTTTAAAAATTTTGTAATATAAAATAATCATCTAATATATGTGTACATATATTATTTAAGTTCTTAGTATCAAGGCAGTGCATTGATATAAATTTAGACACAAATATAATGCACAAAACATGTTAAAGCAAAGCCAATGTCATTGCCTAAAGAATGCTCATCATTCACCCGTCACTACTAACCATTTCGTTACAGCACAGAATGCTCATCATTCACCCGTCACTACTAACCATTTCGTTACAGCACAATTTGCACAACACGGTTCTCCAGGGCGGATCACCCCCGCTACCCTGCTGGTCCAATTTTGGATTGAACCAGCAGGGTGCTTGCTTGCTTCTTTCTACACGGGATCAAATCAGGGGTGCTTATCTGGAGACCTACTGAAAAGCATGCCCTACAAGTCGAACGCAGCTCCCATCCTCCAAATCAAAAGATAAATGGGACTGCAGGGAAGAAAGACGGAACAAGCTTAAACCTGTATTACATTCAGTGTAGGAAAATAGTTCTACAATGAATCATATTTCATTCGTGCAATTACAAAACTACAATGCCTCCCTACTTAATATGCAAAACTGCAGGTCCCTGGATCATTATTCATACACAGTTCTTAATAAAAACCACAAACCTTACACCCTCTGCCACACAACATCAATCTTCAGGAGGTGCAGTTATTCTGATACAACTCCACAAGCAGAATATTAACATCATTTTCAAATGTTTACATCAATATCTTCAAACATCAGCTTCCCTTTGGGCAGTTCTGCCTCTGAAGCGGCACTTGATTTGGTACATTTAGCTTCGTAATCTTTTACAGCAGCCTTGATAGCATCTTCAGCAAGCATGCTGCAATGCAGTTTAACAGGTGGTAAAGAAAGATGTTTTGCAATTTCCCTGCAACAACATTTAAGAAGTTAGGACGCGAGAGTATAATTTCACTTGCAGCGACCTAAAACAATTCTTAGGTTTGTCATTCTAAAGCAACTTTGGTTTAGGTCTTAGATCACTGAACTATAGACAACTTTTAGAACCATATCTAAAATAAGTCAACAAACAAGAAATGATAAATAGGCAGCAAAAGGGAAATAGCATTCCAAGACAAGTAATGGATCCAGAATAGCACCATCAAAGAGAAACCCTAAACTAGTAAAAGAGAATCATTTCTTCTATTCCTCAAAAGCCTCTGCTATAAACCAAGGTTTTAACCAATTTCTATGAAAAGGATAACAGAGTGAAATGTACTTATGCCACATCTACAGGCAACAAAAGCACACAAAATATTTCCACCCTCATCACAAATTCATCCCTGCCAAGCCATAAAGCACTTTACAACAAGCATGTATTTGCAGAAATGCGATACTTTTTCATAATATATTCAATATTTGCCTAAAACTCACAGCTAGTCTCAATAATCCACTGTATGGCAGACATCAGGTCAACACCTGATATTCCAATTAGAGTCTGGAATTTTGAATGGTCTGAACAAATACCAAACGTATTGGAAACAACAAGAAAGGGAGATAAAGAAATCATGCCACGGTAAAGAGGAGAGGGCCAAATAATAACCAACAAGAAGCTAAAAGAAAACATAAATAAAAGCCCCAAAGGCAATACCAAGATATAAGAACTCACGTGTTTTTAATGGACAAGACTTCCTGCATCCGCTTCCCTTTCACCCATTCAGTTGCTGAAACATTTGAAACCCCATATAAATTAGTAAATCCTCACACCAGGTAATTCATTCAACACCATACTCAAGTCAAAAAGAAAATCAACTAAAAAGAAAAAACAAATGCCATGATCCAAGGGATACAACAGAAGGATATCGATGTAACCCGAAAAATTTAGAAAATTGAACATCTGGATACAAATTTCATAATTTATCAAAAGAACCCTAATTTATCCCCCAAAAAAAAAATTTAACCCTTTCGCAGAAGCAAACAATCAAATGCATACCAACAGAAGATGAAGCAATGGCCGAGCCACAGCCGAAGGTCTTGAAGCAGGCGTCGACGATCTGACCGGTCTCTTCATCGACCTTAATCTGCAGCTTCATCACATCGCCACAAGCAGGCGCGCCGACGAGCCCAGTACCGACTGTGGCATCGTTCTTGTCGAAGGACCCGACGTTTCGCGGGTTATTGTAGTGGTCGATGACGTTCTCGTGGTAGAATCGCGGCATCACGGCCACTTGCCCGGGTCGCAACACCGTCGGCTTGGACACCGTCGCCGTCGCTGACGTCGCTTGCCTTAATAGTCTCTTTGAACCGAATCGCAACATTTTTGCTTCAGTTTTTTGTGGGTTTCGCATTTAGCTGAAGAGGGGGGAGTTCGGCCATTTAAAGGTTTGTTTGAGGACACGTGGACGGTAAAGATGGTCCTAGATTGCTTTGAATGGAACAGGTGTTAAAATTACTTGCGAGATTACTGGATTAGGATGTATTTTGGTCAAAGGTCGGTTTTTGATCGCACGTCGCGTCTTAAAATGATGCCATATTACCTACGGCCCCTCCCAACTTTAACATAAAGCCCCTGCTAGATTTCATTAATGTAAAATTACGCTACTGAATAATAAAATTTTACACAAGTTCACTTTTTATTTAAAATGTCTCAGTGATAGTGTGAGAGCAATCTTTATTACCTTACATTACATATTACATGCATTGAAGAACTGACAAGTTAACTATTAGTTTTTCACCACATTTCACAACTTTCTTTTTATTTTTCATTATATTTTCAGCTATTTGGTTAAATTGAACAACTCTTCCTCGACTAATATTTGCTACTTCATCATGTAATGTAACCATAGCTATCATTAAATGATCAAAAACATAAGATTTTAGATAGTGCTAAGATTTTATATTACCATAAACCTAAGGATTAGGACAATTTTAAGTGTGAAGTATGCTTTATGGATGAAATAGTAAAATGAGTAGTAAAAGTGTGAAGCATGCTTTATGGACATTTTTAGATGGTGCAGATGTTAGGAAAATGACGAGTAAAAGTGAAGACAAGCATGTGCCCCGAGATGCTCTCAACTTCATGCTTCAAAAACGCGTGAGCTCATTATTCTGACGTATGGAAATTGCTGAATTCACTATTCTACCTAAGAAAAAAAAACACTAATCTCAATATCTCTCCTCTTAAATTGGCTAAATTGGTTGAGCCTACCAATGAAAATAAGTGAATTCGCTATCTAATCTCTAAATAAGTTGAGCTCACTATTCAATATATGAAAGTTGTTAAGCCCGTTATCTCATCTCTTAAATAAGTTGAACTACTTACCTATAAAAATGGTAAACTCATTATCTCAACTCTTAAATAAATTAAACTATCTACCTATGAAAATACATGGCTCACTATATAATCTCGTAATAAGTAGAGTTTATTATTCCTTCTATGAAAATAGCTAACTTTCTTATCTCATCCTTTAAATAAGATGACTATCTATTAATAAAAACAGATGAGCTCACTATTTTATCTCTTAATAAACGGATCTCATTATCTCACTTCTTAAATAAGTTGAGCTATACACCTATGAAAATACATAAACTCATTATATTATCTCTTAATAAATTGATCTTAATATTCCTCTTATGAAAATAGCTAACCTCACTATCTTATCTTCTAAATAAGATTAGTTATTCATCAATAAAAATAGGTGAGATCACTATTTTATCTCTTAATAAATTAATCTCACTATTCTACCTAGAAAATAACTAAACTCACTATCTCACGTCTTAAATTAAGTGTTTTCAAGAATTTTTTTTTTTGCTTCTTTTTTTTTTTTTGGCTTCTTTGCATGTGCTAAATCTATTTTAAGAAACTAGTATAGGGTTTTGCATAAAAGATTAGTTAGAAGATTCTAGAAGCAAGATATGATGTATTTTAACAATTGTAAGCAAATTAAAATTCTAGAAAAATATAATTAATCTAATTAATTTGTACAAAAATCACAATTTATAGATTATTATTCATAGTTATTGTTCGTGAGTTAATGTTCATTATTATTATTTATAGCATTGTCCATGTTATTATTCGTCCATCCTCATTTTATCAAATATTTTATAAATAGTAAATTGCATAAAGTAGACACACATAGGATTTTTACATGATTCCAATCAAAATATTGTATCCCAAGACCATGCTTAGTGTCACAGACCATAATCATGACATCCAAGATATGCATTTATATGCTAATATCGACATGGTTGTGCTGATTGGGGGAGACGTGCTTCAAATATGTACGTATAGGGGATAACATGATTTTAAACTCTTTATATTTCAGGCAAACTGACCTGGTTGAGTTTAGAGAGTTTATCGCTAGTTGAGAACTTAACATTTTAAAGAGGGGTATAGGCAAAGCCCTATACACACTGGTTGGAATTTAGAATCGTTCTTTTGATGAGTCCAAAGCAAGACGAAATCAATTGATATTGTGCCACTTCCATTAGATTTGCTCTCGTAGCATGGGATGTCGAAGAGCACGCACGAGCTTGAAACCTCTAATACAATAACAAATAGTATCAGAGCTGCGCATGCCATCTCTCAAAAGCTCTTGTTGCGAGCTCGCCAAGCGCTCTAATACCGCACTACACAAGTCTACACCCTTTCAAGCAAATGGGTTGATAAGCGAAACGAACAAATGGGTTCTTATACCCCTAAGCATTCACACTGAGGTTAGCAGTGTCTGCACGTGGGTCCTCTCGCACAATTGAGGACGAGTAGGCAAGGAGTTCATATGTAAAATGGACAAGTCGATCTTCACATTTTTGCAGCGGGAGTGCATATTTGCGAGGCATACTTTACATGTACAAGGATGTGCATGGTCATAGTTGTGGGAAAATGTCATGGACCGCAATCGCGACACCTAAGACATATACTCGTACGTTAGTATCGACGTAGTTATGCTGATTAAGGGATATGTGCTTCACATGTGTACGTATGGGGGATAACATGGTCCTCAACTCTTTAGAGTTCATGCAAGACGACCGATTGAGTTTAGAGAGCTTGTCGCTAGTTAAGAACTTAACGTTGAAGAGGGGTCTAAGTAAAGCCCTACACAGACTGGTTGGGAATTGGATCTGTTCT
This sequence comes from Aegle marmelos, assembly GCA_030449875.1. Classification (NCBI taxonomy): domain Eukaryota; kingdom Viridiplantae; phylum Streptophyta; class Magnoliopsida; order Sapindales; family Rutaceae; genus Aegle; species Aegle marmelos. The sequence goes on along the minus strand of JASUUL010000046.1, from coordinate 1,455,897 downwards.
CTTAATAAGCCCAAGGCAAGGCGAAACCAATCAATATTGTGCCACTTCTATTAGGCTTACTCTCATAGTATGGGATGTGTGAGCACCGCATAGGCTTGAAACCTCTCATCCCGTGGCATAAGACATTAAATAATTTACTAAATTTTGAAAAAATTACAATATATTAGAATCGTATATAGTTTCAGACTCCCTTTTACTTTTGCAACTACCTTGTTAAATATAATTTAATTGACATTTGTTAACAAGCATTACTCATCTTCAATTATGTTTGCTATTTTTTTGAAATCCCCTCAATACAATAAATGACCATTTCATCTTGAAAAGACCTGATTAAATATAAAAAAATATCTAATAAAAGATTTATTAGGAAAATGACACAATAAATCACAATCTTTAGATCTGCACAGGCTTCCCTAAGTTTGATAAAATTTAACCACTTGTTACTTTTTTGTACTTATGATATACCAAATATGCAATGAAAGATGTCTTCTATATGTAATACACTTCTTATACATATGTAAGTTTGACACTTGAAATCCTAGTATAGTATTAGGATATATTTCTTTAAGAATTTAATATTCCATAAACACTTACTATATCTACCAATACAGTAATCATATTTATTTGAAATTATTTGATATGTTATCTTGTATGCATACCAATTTGCTTCTTATGGCAACAAAAATATTCTCCAATATTTTGCATAATCTAATCTAATAAATTCCTAAGTCGAGACAAATCCTTACTACAAGGAATAAATAAATTATAATATTATTTACACAATAAGGCCAATAATAAAAACCCTACCATATTTTAACTTATTAAACATATTGATATGATACCAGTAAGGATAGAGAAAAATTGTAATTACATTCAAATAAAAAAAATAAGGTGATAAGTGTTATTATTTAAATTTATGTTGTCTATAGAGCATTATGAATAAACTGTGTTTATGAAACAAAAGAGACACAAGTGGATAAAAAAGCTAGTAGATTGTAATTGATTTTCTATAATTAAAAATTATTTTATTCTCTATTTGGGGAGATAGGTCTAATGCTTAAATATGTTAAATGTTATGTTGCATTTGTTATATCGTTGGAGATCTTTTAATTTATTAGTTGATTGAATTTGAACATTAAAAATAAAAAATTTAAGAGTGAGAAAATTATTGAAAATTAAAAGATATACATATAAAAAGAGTATTAATTATTTAGAGTTAAAAAGCATTTTTAACATTATTTGAGTATAAGTAGAAAATAAAGTTTTAAAAAGAATTTTAGAGATAGTCCAACAACTCTTTGAAAATTAGAAAAAAGATTAATACGCCCCAGTGTTTAGGTAAAATAACACAAATTTCCTCGCATTAAAAAAAAGAAAATATTTACACCCTAAGTTATTAACAGATTTAATTTATTTGAGTAATTAAAAGGCTAATATGGTATATTTCCTTTCTAATAAATGTGAATTTAGCCCCAAAAAAAAAAAAAACTCTCTTCCAAAAATCATAAACTTTGAACACTAAATTTAACAGGAATCCTGTCAACAAGATGGAAACTGTTAATAAAATCCCTAACCCACCACACGTAGACCTCACTGCTCGTGGCACTGTTTGTTCTGCTGTTTGTGTAGTTGCCCGTGCCCAGCCATTGTTTGTCCCGCTGCTTGTGCCCAGCCGCTGTTTGCGCCACTGCTAGTGCCATAGAGCCGCTGCTGGTGCCAAATTCCAATCTGCGCCGATCACAATTTTGTTCAAGTTTCTGACATCATATTCGTCAGACAAAATTCCATTATATTTTGACAAGGATCGAGCAATCATTCTTAACACGTCTCGAATTTGAGACATCGTTGTAATTTTTTTGAAAATCTCCATCCAACATGTATGCAAAGAATGGACGGCAGGGGAAATATATTTCTTTTCCTTCTCAGGATGTTATACTTCTTGAAAGCCTTCCCATACCTCATCCCAATCAGTAGCTTTCTAGTTGTTTTCAAAATCAGATGTTGCTACAAAAGCTTCTTCCTCTCTATTAATAAAAAAGCATATGTTCATAATTTTATTAACAATTTATAAATAAAATAAGTAAGTTAATATATTAATTTAGATGTTAGAAGAAGATAATGATAATTATAACTCAAGAACAAATTTTTATTAAAATTAATAGAATCGGTTAACAAAATTAAAATTTGTTTTTTTAAAAAAATATTAAAAAAATTATATTTTTACCCTTAAATATTTGGGATGCATCAGTCCTTTTTTCCTATAAATGTAAATCCCCTATCGAAGTTTATGGACCGGCCAATTTTGAAGCCCAATAAGTACAAAGAACAGATTGATCAATTGATTCGAAACAGAACTCTTTCTTAATTACCCACACATTTGCCTCTCACTCTTTTGATCCTTAACAGAATTTTTCGAAGCCTGGGATTCCTCTTTCTTTTCACTTTTCACCGTTCCACTCACTTGCCAGTAGATTCAACGCAACATTCACTCTCACTCTTCCCAGATCACCATTTCTAAGGTTTTCATAAACCCTAATTTTCCAAAATCTCATAATTAACGAATAATTCGATGGAAAGTTAACTGCTTTGACCTCGATCTCACTAATAAATCCAAACCCATAATTTAATTTTGTTTCTTTTTTTTTTCTTTTTTGGTCATCCCCAAATCGTCATGGTCGGCAAAACAGAGTCCCAAAACGGCGCCGTAAAAGCCGCGGCGGCACCAGCCATGAACCTGGAATCAGATCTATTCAGCAATTTCTCTTTCAAGTCATTCAAGCTCAAAACGAAGCAACAGGAGCTTCTGCTCCGCGTCTCGATCCTCGGTCTAGTATACATTCTCGCCTTCATCACTCGTCTCTTCAGTGTCCTTCGCTACGAGTCAATGATCCACGAGTTCGATCCCTATTTCAACTACAGAACGACGCTGTTTTTGACCGAGAAGGGATTCTACGAATTCTGGAACTGGTTCGATTCGGAAAGCTGGTACCCACTTGGCCGTATCATTGGTGGGACCCTTTACCCGGGCTTAATGGTGACCGCTGCTTTCATTTACTGGACTCTCCGATTCCTCCGGTTTGCAGTTCATATTCGTGAGGTCTGTGTCTTAACGGCGCCTTTTTTTGCCTCGAATACGACTGTGGTTGCTTACTTTTTCGGTAAAGAGATTTGGGATTCAGGTGCTGGGCTTGTAGCTGCTGCGTTCATAGCTATTTGTCCTGGATACATATCGAGATCGGTTGCTGGGTCTTATGACAACGAGGGAGTGGCAATTTTTGCGCTGTTGTTGACGTTTTACTTGTTTGTTAAGGCAGTCAATACGGGTTCGTTGGCATGGGCTCTTGCATCTGCATTTGGGTATTTTTATATGGTTTCAGCTTGGGGTGGATATGTGTTCATCATCAATTTGATTCCGCTGTATGTGCTTGTGCTTTTGATTACTGGGAGATATTCTATGAGACTGTACGTGGCTTATAATTGTATGTATGTTTTGGGAATGTTGCTGGCTATGCAAATTCGATTTGTTGGGTTTCAGCATGTGCAATCTGGTGAACATATGGCCGCCATGGGTGTTTTCTTCTTGATGCAGGTATTGCAATGTGTTCCTCTCCGTTGCTTTGTTTATGTAAAATGTAATTTTTGTTTTTATGGTCTTCTAATTTGTGTTTTCTTCCCCTTTTTTTCTTACGAAAAAATGGGATTTGCTTATGTCTGCAATTATGGATGTGTAAGAAGCCAAATATAACTAATTTTTCATGTTAAAAATTTAGAATTTTTTGGTTGGAATTTGATGTGAAGAGCTTACCATCGAAATAATTGAACAATTGGTGCAGGTGTTTTACTTCTTAGATTGGGTTAAATACATGTTAAGTGATACAAAACTGTTTCAAGCCTTTTTGAGGATCACTGTGACCTCTGCCGTAGCTGTAGGTGCTCTTGCGTTGGGAGTAGGTACAGCATCGGGTTATATTTCTCCATGGACAGGCCGATTTTACTCCTTGTTGGATCCAACATACGCTAAGGATAACATCCCAATCATTGCATCTGTCTCAGAGCATCAGCCGACAGCATGGTCTTCTTTCATGTTTGACTTTCATATCCTGCTTTTCCTTTTCCCAGCTGGTCTCTATTTCTGCTTCAAGAAGTTGTCGGATGCCACTATATTTATTGTTATGTATGGCCTCACGAGCATGTATTTTGCTGGTGTTATGGTTAGATTGATTCTTGTTGCCACACCAGCAGTGTGCCTAATCAGTGCTATTGCTGTTTCTGCCACTATAAAGAATTTGACCTTATTGTTAAGGACTAAAAGCAAGACAGCTGTTACTGGTTCTACCAAAGGAACTGGTGGTTCGAAGGCCTCTTCTAAGGTGAGGGTTTTACTGATAGATTCAGTGGACCCAACCTTCTCTCTTTGTTGTTCTTGGTTCTGGAAAGTAGTGGATTTCTTTTGCTAAGCACGCTAAGTTTCTGTTTGCTCCCAGTCCTCTTAATATTCTTGCATTAGAAACATGACTTTTTTAGTTAATCCTCTAATGTCAATGTATTTTGCACTTTATTTGATGGACTTAACTGAAGTAATATAAATATTATTATCTTATAACTGGATACCTAAAGGACCATCAGAAAATGAAAACTTCTTGTGACACGTCTTAGTTCTTTATTATGCAAATTAACCTATCTCTCTAGATTGAAATGCTCTTAGAAGTAATGTTTAGGGCAAGCAAAAGTGAGGCTCAACTTGGAAGGTTTATATATCATGAATCTAGTGATTGTGCATCAACTTTGTTCCGGTCCAAAAAAAAATTTATTCCTGGTATTTGGATGTATTGGGAGATAAGTATGGAGAATTGACTTGCTTTGTTGGCTTCTACATGCCAAGTGCAAAAAACTGAGAAAATTACTGTCTCTCCTGTCTGTGTAATATTGAATGATTTAGTGATATTGTAGAAAATCTTCAATCAAATTTCTTACTAGACATTACAGTTCAGTCAAACGTATAAAACTGCATTCCTTCTGGTTCAGCGCCAAATTTAACATCTTTTCTTTTGATTCATATAGTTAGTTCTGCATAAAGAGATGATGTTTTTATTGTTTCTCTTTGGACAATTAGGCTTCATTTGATCAATCCCAGCCTTTTCAAAAGAATGGTGCTATTGCATTGCTTCTTGGTGCTTTCTACTTGCTTAGCAAGTATGCTACCCACTGTACCTGGGTGACATCAGAGGCATACTCATCTCCCTCGATTGTTTTGGCTGCAAGGGGTGCTCATGGCAATAGAGTCATATTTGATGATTATCGTGAGGCATACTTTTGGCTACGGCAAAATACTCCGCCTGATGCTAAGGTCATGTCCTGGTGGGATTACGGGTACCAAATCACTGCCATGGGAAACAGAACTGTTATTGTTGATAATAATACATGGAACAATACTCACATTGCTACTGTTGGGCGTGCAATGTCTTCTTATGAGGATGAGGCCTATGAGATAATGAGATCACTTGATGTGGATTACGTATTAGTTGTTTTTGGTGGTGTTACAGGCTACTCATCTGATGATATAAACAAGTGAGTCTTTTGACATTGCATTTTGAACATTATTTCATTAACTCAAAGAATGCCTTGCATTGTTTTTTTCGGTTTATTCTTCTTTCATGTTCAATCTAGTGTTAGTAAGATATAGTAGAACAGTAAGATTTTGAAGGAAAAAGGGGACATAGGAATCTGAGAACAAAATTTTAATAAACCTTTTCTTTTGTTACTGAAGAAAGATGGTTAGTTTACATTCAATCTCCCTTTGGTATGATTTTCGTTGGCATGTATCAAATAATTGTGTGACTTTATAGAATCTTTACCTTTTATTTATGAATGCTATTTTTGGAAATGGAATCATCAGACAGGTGCATCTTTGGCCTGAGTAAAGAAAGCCATTGTCCGTTCAAGAATGGCCAATGATTATAATTTCAATTATTATTATTATTATTATTTTTTGGGCCACCGACAATCATCACCTGTGTGCCATGTCTTTCTACTAAGATAATTCTTTTTGTGCTAGATTTCTGTGGATGGTTAGAATTGGAGGTGGAGTATTCCCTGTAATCAAGGAACCTGATTACCTTGTTAATGGGGATTACCGTGTTGATAAAGGGGCAGCACCAAAGATGTTGAACTGTCTCATGTAAGTTTCTTAGCTGTTATCTTTGTCCTATTTTAGTTTTATTATGATCCTATGGAGCATTGCATGGCAAGAATCATGTAACAGTTATTTGGCCATGAGTTTGGATTTTGTTTACTTTTAACTTTTTCTATTTTTAACTTCCATTTATGTCCATCGGGACAATCATAATGATGACCTCAGTGTTTGTTTATAGTATTTTGCACCATAGTTAGATTCTTCAAGGAGGTCCATTGGGCATGCGTCTTTATTGTTTTAACATTATGGCCATCAATTGTTGCATTTTGACATTATGAGCATCAATTGTTGCATCAATTTAGACAGCTTCTAGTTTGAAAATTTTGGTATTACATGACCAAAATTTTGGACGAATTAGCAAATGAAGTTTTCAAGGTGATTTGGTGGATTTAAGCTTCCTGTCTAAGAGTTTATGTTTTTTGGGGTCTATGCTCCATTCTTTGTCTTTTGGTTGAATATTAACTTCAAACTCACACGTTTGCGGGAGCACATGCATTTTGTCCCAACACCACAGCCCCTCCCCCCCACCCCGCCCGCCAACCCCCAAGTGCCTAATGCTCATTGTCAAGTGGTCTTCCAATAAGAGTCACTGTTGCCCACTTCTATAGTGCAGAGGCTTTTATGTTTCATTGAGTTTGCATTTCTTTATCGATCCTTCCGAATTTCTGTGTGACGAAAGTTTTGCGCTTGATATCCTTTTGTCGTCCTGGCCTTTTCTCTTATTTGTTTGCTTCATTAGAGTTTATGATACTTGATATCACTGCTGCCCTCTTTCTCTCCCTTCAATTTCTACGAGTTTGAAGTCCTAAATGGAACCTTGCCTTCAATTGTCATCAGGCCGAGAATAAGCCCATGTTTAGTCCTCAATATTTGTTTCAAAATAAAATTTGTTAAAGAGAAATTTAGTTATACTTTTGATGGTCTAGGTTCACTTCTCTGGGTACTCTTCTAGGAACTTGTGATGTAATGCTTCCATTCTCTCTTGCTGGATTGGCTACTTCGAATTTTTTTAAACCAAAGGTTTCTGGCTTCGTTCTGTTTGATTTAATCCTTATCTCTACTTATCTGAAGAATAATTCCATTGCTGGAACTTTAAGGGAAGGTTTCCTTCCTATGTTGACTAGCAAATAGGAGCAAATTTCCTGAGTATAGTTCTATCACTCTCTCTCTTTCTCTCTCTATTCTGTGTTTTATGTAGTGCAATTTCTGGTTATCAAGAAGTTTGTTTTATGTGATTAGGTATAAGCTATCATACTATCGATTTGGAGAGCTGGTAACAGAGTATGGCAAACCTCCTGGGTAAGTAATAATATTTCTCTAAATGCATAGGGCTGTTTTTTAATCAAATTATCACTTGCATTTGAGGCTTGTGATCTGCCATGATATCTTTGTTGTGCTATGCTGAGATAAGCTAAATATGCTTTGCTTTGCCTCAATTCTTGAGATTTTCCAGGGTAAAGGGCATTGTTGCTTGTAGACATTGCTAAAACTCCTGTAAATGCTTTTTGGGTTGGCAGGTATGATCGTGCAAGGGGGGTCGAAATTGGAAATAAGGATATCAAACTTGAACATTTGGAAGAGGCGTTTACTACATCTAATTGGATAGTTCGTATTTACAAGGTCAAGCCACCTAATAACAGGTGGTGAAACTGAGAGGCAGACCCCTCCCTCTATCTCTGCGGCACAGAAGAGGAACTGAGCGGAAGAAACAGGAAGAGCTCGAGTCTTTTTGAGTTATAGTGTTAGTGTTAGAAGGAACCATGTTTTGCTAAGAGATTGAGTTTCTAACAATTCATAGGCCTTTTAATTTTCTTGAATACCATTTTGAGACTCGATAATACCCCTCAGCCTCGTCTGTTTGGACAATTTAAGTTATGCCATTACATAGTCGGAAATTTGTTTACATCCGCCAACTTGTAGTTGAATGTAATTGATTTGCTTGGTGCAATTTATATAGTTCTAGAATTTTGATCAAGTGATTAATAAGTTTTTGTATCATATTTGTTTTTGTTTCATCCACACTGCGGCGGGGCTGAAGGAAATTGCCAATATGTTGAACCCAAAATGATGATCAAAACTCTTTTTTCAACTCATCAAACTCCTTCCGTGACTTCTGTTCTAATAACATTTTAATCTTTAGGTAAATGTCAAGCAGGCACGTTGTCGGATTGATTGCCTCGCTCTATATATTTTTTTCATTTTGGACATAAAATGGAGCTAATATCATCTCTTACTTGAAAAGAATATTGACACCATACTTGAAACATCTCTTGGGAAATTACCAGTTATTCACCTTAAGACTGAAAACGTGAAAATACCAAAAGCTTTTGAACTTTCCCATTTTTCCTTTTTAAGTTTTTGCTTTTAATAGAGTAAAGCAGTATAATGTTTATCCATTCGTTCTAGTTGTGTTTCACATGCTCACAAATATTTGATGAGTTTTGTATTCAAACACTAAGATTCAAAGAGGGTGCGATGCTAAATTTATCGACTAAAATGTTAAGTTGTGATATAGGCCTTAATGTTGTCATCTATATTAATATTTGTCGGTTAGCTTACTCTAGGTACTAAATGTAATGCAATTTTCGAAATTCAAAATTGAATTCACATTTTATTTTTTTACTTTTTTAACCTCAGATATAATTTCCTACAATCAGTCACTTCATCTTTCTTTATTTACTATATAATTATATATTTGTTTACTTTGTGTTAATGGTAAAAGTTATCAATATTACAATAAGTTAGAATGTATTAGTGAATCTTTGCGAAAAAATAATTTTATCCTCATAAATTGATTGATATTATGATACAAAGGTAATTTTCAACAAGATTGGATTAGTAAATGATGTTAAATTTGGGTATATATTACATTGTTTTGAAACTCTCAACGGGAGAAATAAAATTCATAATAAAATTTGAACTCAAATTCTATTGTCTAATGCCTCAAAAAAATTTTCTAAATATTCGAAATAGTCAAATTAATATTCTATTAGCGCAACTGTAGTGTCAACTGTAGTGTAAAATACTTACGTGCCCAAAAAAAAGTGCGATAATTTAATTCGTTAAATATTTAAATTAGTTGGATTAATATTTAACTGTGGGCCGGGCCCCTTGAACGAATTATACTCTGGACCAAATGTTTTATTTTTGTTAATGCTGAGGGCCCAAGTGAAAGATCTCTCTTAAGCAAAAACCCTAACAAAAAGCTCGAGAGACAGCAGAGCCGTCCAGCCACCACCGCAACTTGAGCCAATTTCTGAGCTGTGAGTCTTCTTAGCTTTGTCTTCTATTCAGTTTCTCCTTTTTTTTTTTTGTTTTGAATAATATCCCGAATATTGATAATTTTTTTTTATACAGTCTCTAAGGCTGCATGTAAATTATTTCTTGAGAAATTCTATCCAGAAGTACATTATTTTCTTCTTCTAAAAATTTCCTTTTTTATTGGCGGGTTTTGTGCGTTTGTTCATTTACACCAAAATTTGGAGGGCTTAGTAGTGATTTACACTGATCACTACTTTTTTTTTTTGTGTTGTTTGATCTTTTCTGGGGTTTCAGTGAATTTGGTGCTAACTCGATAATAAGATGAGATTAGAGAAGTGTTGGTTTTGCTCCTCCACCATATATCCAGGCCATGGTATTCAGTTTGTTCGTAACGATGCCAAGGTAAGATTTATTATTTTTATGAAGGATTTTCTGGTTCACATGTAGGGTGTCTTTGGCATGATTGAGGTTAAATTTTGTTCTGTTGCTTCCTGAAGATTTGTGTTTTTTAGGCCGCTCTTGCTCCAGGCTGGGTTTGCTTAGGTAGGATCTGGGATTTCTGTGTCTAGAAATTAAAAAGCTGAATAAAACCATGCGGTTTATAGTTACTGGGAATTGTGAGGTGTGCTAAGTCTGGGTAGTTTTATGGTACCGTTAATGCACATTTGGTGTTTTATTGGATTCTGAAATAATCATTTATTTGAGATTCTGTTGATATATTATGTTTCAGAGTCACTTATTTGATGATTGCTAGTGTGCTGTGTCCAAAAACACAACTCAAAACACTTATGTTACTGAAAATTTGACAACTCAAAATGTGACTGAGGAGTGCAAGATTCTCGAGAACCCAGCTTATCATCGCAAAATCTGCTTAGCCTGTACTTTTTCTTTTTTAATTTTTTTAAGGGGCAATGTTTACAAAACATTGATGGTGCAATAGTGTTTTATAGTGGATTAAATATAGAGCTATAAACTCTTGTACAACTAATTTTGTATAAATTGATGTGGCATGATGAAATTAATTGGAATAAATTCCTCTCCGCGGGCATGATTTATTTATAATAGTTTTTATTTTCATCCAACCAATGAACTTAGGGCACATCAATTTTTACAGAATAAGTTTGTATAAGAGTTTATAACTCTATCATCACTCTTTATAGTGTGCATTTGCTTTATACTGGGTTAGTCAAGGGTATCAAGCTACTAACAAGTGGTCCTTTAGTAGATTTTTCGTTTTTGTAGATCCAAATGTCATAAGAACTTCAAGATGAAAAGAAATCCTCGTAAAGTAAAATGGACAAAGGCCTATAGGCGGCTGCACGGGAAGGATATGACTCAGGTGAATATGTTTGGTTTCAGTATCTTGTTTTGCAATCTCTTGTTCCCTGAACATGTTTATGAGGAATAGTGGTGATTTGTTTTTTTCTTTAACTTTTTTTTCTCATCGATAGGACTCCACCTTTGAGTTTGAGAGGAAGCGAAATAGGCCAGAGAGATATGACAGAAATCTTGCAGAAAACACTCTGAAGGCAATCAAGAAGATTGATAAAATCAGAGTAGCCAGGGAGGAGAGACATCATAAACTGAGGTTTATTATCTTCTCATATTATATATTGACATGTATACAGTTATCTTCTCATATTATGTATTGACATGTGTACTAAGGTTTTTTGTATGGACTGACATTTGATTGGAATATTCTGGCAGAATGAAGGGAAAGAAAGCCAAGGAGCAGAAAGAGTCCGCCATCGAATTGGAGCAGGGTATCCATCTGGTCAAAGCCCCGTCTGTTCTTGCACAGGACCAATCTCTTACTCTTCCAAAGATCAAAGTCAAAGTCCAAGCACAGGCAGAGGAGAATCAAGCCATTGAAGAGTAATTTTAAATTGGGGGGTTTTCTTGCTTTGTCCATTGCATTATATCTACCAAAAATTTTGTCTCAACTCTTTATATGGGTCTCGGGAAGTGTGTTGTTTGCGGAATCAATTTTCAATTCTGCTCCCTAGAGTAAACTCTTTATTTGTTGTTTCATAATGGTTCATTGTAAAAAGTTCTGAATTTTATTGTTTTTGAAAATATGAATCAACTTATTTCTTCACTGTGTTGAAACGTCAGTGAAAATGAGAGTTCCTCACTCTGATAACATAAGTGAAAATGAGAATTTGCATGAATGAATTCTGCCACTGTCAGGGCCTTTTTTTGGTCCGTTCATAGCTAAGTTGGCACTAGCAGCAAGCCATCTGCTCCTAAGCCTTCTGCTTATTCTCCCATGCTGGTGACTTTTCGAAATGCTGAACACCAGGTATGTCCTCAGATTGTTTAATCTTCATTCGGTTTGCTGATTAAACAATCTGAGGACATACCTTGTGTTCATCAAACACATGTCTGAAAACATACCTTGTGTTCATCAAACACATGTCTGAAAATGTGAACTTAACTAGAATTATTTTAAGCATTTGTAACATTTATGGAAAGAACTATAACCAATAAAAATACATTTGCTCGTATGATGATCAAACTTGTGTTTGTTTACGTCTCTCAAATATGAATAGCAAAGACAACCAAAATATTTAAAAAGGGTATAATTTGACTTGTACTTAAACAGTGTCTCATAAAGAGATAAAACATTTGAGTACAGATGTTGGTAACTTATTGATGTGATACACTGCTGTATGAGTAGCATTCTACTAAAATTTAAAAAGGAGATTGGGTTGAGGTAAAAATGTTAAATCGAACTCAATTGTATGTCTATATTCCCTTTCAACTGAACCATTTCACCATTTTAATGATGAATATATAGAAAAATATATTTGAAGATAATCCCATGTTGATTTAGAAAGTTAGAAAACACTTTGTATTCTCTTCCTCAAAACACTTTCTGTTCTCTTCCTCAGTTAAATTACAGCATTCTGACTATTGTATTGAACTAATGTTCAACCTAAATTAATTTTCAACTTGAAGTTTAAATAATTTAAAAACTTTAGAGGCTTTTGATTTGGTTTTGAGTGGGTAAATCCAAATATATATGCTATAATCATCAATAAAAATGATATAATATTTGTATCCATTCTATATGCAATAGGTGAAGGCCTCATTAATCAATATGGATTAGTCCTAGCACCTATATTGTTTTTGTTTCAACTACAGAAAAATGTTGTATGTGTACTTTGCCAAATTGATATGTTTTGCACCAAAAAAAAAAAAAAATCATAAAAGACAATATAGCTTTTTAAAAGGCTTTGAATTGATTACAAGGTCTAAGCAAATGCATCAATGTTGTACTTGGATTACCAAATCTTTTATATAACATAGTTATTTTATTAGGCTCTGATGTACAAGTGTTTTAACTAGAAAAACACAGGAGACATATTGCAAAAGACAACATAGACATATATTTATTGAATTGAGATTGAGATAGATGAGACTCTAGTAATGAAGAAAGAAAGGTATGTTTGAGTAGTAATTTTAAAGATCTTCTTCAACTAGGCCTGTAAAAGAACTTGACCTCTTTTGTCCTTTATAAACAATTATTAGCACAAAATTTAAAGAAGAGAGGATTACTAGAAGTGCATTTAGATATACTTAATAGATTTTTAGTAATTGATAACATGTCTTTAAGTGCAATTATACTATATCTGGATGAACAATATGAATCTCTAAATGATAGAAAAGCATGTCCAACATGAGTGATAGACAAACCTTGCCTGTTTCTAACAAGAGTTGGTCAATACCTTTAAATTCTTCTTTGAGGTGCAAATTGTCAAGTGATGAGTTATATTCTTTAAGGATGATTCTTAATCTTATAACTAAAGAAATTGCCTTTTACCATCAAAATTGTCAAAGCCATCGGTATGTCCTCCTCTTTTAAAACTTCCTCTAGGTTGTGCATAATATGCCTTGGGATAATATGCATTAGTATCTACACAATTGGAACTAACACACTCTTATCATCTTGATCTTGCACTAATCTAGTCTACATGTAAGCAACAAAGCACATACAAACTTTATTCCATATGAGAACCAATAATGAGAGTAGCAATGTCATGATATCCTAGTCCTAATATATCAAGTATGGCTGATATCAGTGGTACCACCACTTGAAGCCTCTACTTGAGTTTGACCAAAAAAAAATTCATATTTTAATAGACTTACAATAAAGTCTCTAGTTAATATTTTAAAATATAATTAACTACCAATGTTTTATACAATGTTTTAAAATCTAAAAAAAAAATCCAAAAAAATCCAAAATCAAATCCCTCGCCCATCATTGATCCATTGCCAATGAAAACCTCTATTGGCTACCATAGACCTATCATCTATCTCTGTCTGACTCTCGAGCCACCACACCTCTTTATTTTCATGCCATAGACATTGTAGCTTGCACTTCATACTCGTAACCTCGCACCATTTATCTTTGTAAGTTTTTATGGTATCACCGTCAAAGCTTTGTGTCTTTTATAGTAGTTATTAAGAGTTGATTAAATTGTTATGACTATTAAGAACCTTTTCCACTTTATTGGTTTATGCTTTTTTGAATTGAATATTCTGATTCAATATTATTAGCTTAAACTTATTGTGGCAATGCTCTATGAGTAGATAAAAGTGGCAACAATGCTTAACTAATTATTGGCAGTTTTAACTTTATGACTATTACAAATAATAAATAACAATGCTATAAGTGATGGTGCGATGGGTTGGCTTAGTGCTTGAGTATTTAGTGGGATAGTTGTTTTATTAAAGTAATATTTTATATTTTAAAATTATTATTTTTTAGATTTTGATGTGGAGAATGTTTTCAGTTTCTCTTTAAAGTTTTACAATTAATTACGCTTGTTTGCTAAGGTTTTGGAGAAATATTACTTAAAAAAGCCACCATCACAACCTTATCTAAAGAAAGCAAAATACAACTTAAGTCAAGATGTAGAATTCAATTTACAAGATCTTTCTATAGATCTTGATTTACGAACTCCAATATCTTATTTCATTCTTAATATTCAAGATCAAGTTTGAAAAGTATACTTATAGAGAATTCGTGTTCAACCTAAAAAATCACAACTTTAAACTTATAGATTTTAGTAACCAACCAAGGAGGTCTGGTAATAATTGATTTGGAAAATTTTTCTGGTAATAATTGATTTGGAAAATTTTGTCTCTGTTATTATATTTTCAAAGAAGAGATTGGTAGTAAAGGTGGTAGTATCGGTTTATTGATAAAGGGTTTAGAAATTGAAGGAAACTTGAAAAATTTGTTGAACACGTGGGAGATGTTGATAGTGTCTATAACAAAGCTAAAGAGCAACGTGAATATTGATGAATAAAAATTGACATATTTAAATAGCTTATACAAGACATTTTGACAAATATCAAAGTGATTATCGAGCTCAAATAAAAGCTATTATTGATTACATTCAGTTTTTATTAAAATAAGGGCTTGCTTTTTGTGAGCATGATAAGTTTAAAGATTAAAGCAATTGAGAGAATTTTCTTGGGCACATGCGCTTTCTTGCTAATCATAATAGTGATATTCATGCTATTTTTTATAATGCTCTGGAAATGATTAAGTGACATCAAATGAGATACAAAAAGACATTGTAAGTTGTGCTACAATTGAGACTACTAATATTATTATTAGGAAGATGGGTGGTGTTTTGTTTTCTATCTTTATTAATGAATCTCATGATATTTATGCAAAGGAGCAAATGATTGTTGTTTTGCATTACGTGGATAAATGGCTATGTAGTTTAGCATTTTGTTGGGATTAAACATGTTACTAGTACTACATTTATTTCACTTAAAGAGATACTTAACTATTTTCTAGACATGGATCAAGTATGTCTAGGTTGCGTGGACAAGGATTTGATAGAACTAGTAATATGCAATGTGAGTTCAATAGTCTTAAAGCATTGATTTAAAATGACAACAAACATGCTTATTTTATTTATTGCTTTGCACACGAACTTCAATTGGCTCTTATTTTTGTGACAAAGAAGCATAAATAAGTTAATTCTCTTTTTAATTTAGTTATAATGTTAGTCAACATAGTTGGTGTTTTAAGAAAATGTCCTAATATTCTTTAAGAGAAACATGCTTAATATGTTATTAAAGCACTCGATAATGGTGAGCTTTCAAGTGGAGGAGGTTTAAATCAAGAGTTTACTTTAAATTGATCTATTGATACAATTTTGGGCCACATTATGGTATGTTATTAAGAATAATCATCATACTTCCATCTATTATTGATTTGCTTGAGATTATTTCCTTGAGATTATTTCAAGTGAGGGAAATTCTAAACAAAGATTTCAAGCTTCAATGTTATTAATGTGCATGCAATCTTTGATTTTGTTTAGCTTGTTGTTAATGAAGAAAGTACTTGGATTTGCACATAAGTTATCACAAGCATTATAAAAAAAGACCAAGACATTTTGAAAGCTATGAAATTAATTGAGGGAAATTTTAAACAAAGATTTTCAACCTTCAATGTTATTAAAGCGCATGCAATCATTTGATTTTGTTTAGCTTGTTAATAAAGATAGTACTTGGATTTGTATATGAGTTATCACAAGCATTAACAAAAAAGGACCAAGACATTTTGAAAGCTATGAAATTAAATGGAGTGTATAAGAGAAGCTTGCAAAAAATAGAACAATATAGATAGAACTCTTTACTTGGTGAAACTTCTTCTTCTTATTATTATGTCAAGTATGATATTGATGTTCCTACTTAGATGATTTGTTTCGAACTCAAGGGAGATCACAATGCAAAACTCAAAAGACCAAAGACTGCATAGTTTTTTTATGCAATTTTAAACATGCAACTTTAAAAAAATTAAGTAATCGTTTCAATGAGATGAATACTGAGTTACTTCTTTATTTAGCATGTTTATACCCTAATGACTCATTTATAGCCTTCGATAAAAAAAACTATTTTGTCTTATTGAACTTTATCTAAATGATTTTTTTTTCTAGTGGATCTTGTGGCACTTGAAATTCAACTTGATGTTTACATTATAAATATGGGTTTTGACAATAGATTGTTAAGATTGAAAAGAATTGGTGAGTGAGCAAGAAAATTTTTAGAGACTAAGAATGATAAATTAGATTAATTAGTGTTAACATATACATGTTCTGGTAATTGATTTTGATGATAACAAACAATGAGTTTAAGTTAATAAATGTATTTTAAAACTCACATAATTTCAAGTATTCTCTTAAGAGTCAAAACTAGGTATGTGTTTGATATTCCTTAGAGAAACTAGAATAATTTGTAAGATAAATGAAGTTCTGAGTATAAACGGCTAACCGATTATATTAAACGGCTAACCATTAGTGAAATGACTTAGCTCTGTAAAAAGGTTAACAGCTTAAGCCTTAACCGATAGGCATTTTGTGAGATACTAGAAGTAATCGGTGAACCGTTAATATATAACGACTAACCGATATCGTCAACTCTTTAAATCCTTTACTGTTGAAAAGAACCAGTTACAGAGCTTTGTATTATGAGGATTCTGGACTTTAATGGTAAATTGTTAATAAATAGCGGCTAACCAATTAGTTTCAGAATTGACATTCTTTGTAAACCCTTAACCGTTTAGAGAAAACAGCCATTTTTTTATGGTAATGATTATCCTTATTGAAAAACTAGGATGAGAATTTATTTGCAAGCCTTAGATTATGAAATCTGAGAAATTATGTGTGATAGACTAATCATGCCAATGATAAAAAATGAATTAGGAGATGACATTCCTAAACCCTCAAGGGAGTGGAATGAATTAGAAAAGAGAAAAGCTTATATGAATTCCAAAGTTATGAATGCTTTATTCTATGCATTAGATAAGAAAGAATTCCATAGAGTCTCTAGCTGTGAAAGTGCTTATGAAATCTGGCACAAACTTGAAGTCGTTTATGAAGGAATAAATCAGGTAAAAGAGTCTAAAATAAGCAGATTTACTAGACAATATGAATTATTTCAAATGGAACAAAATGAAAGTGTTTATTCTATGTATACAAGATTTACGGATATAATAAACACTTTAGGAGCTCTAGGAAAAACTTTCTCTAACAGTTAGAAAGTTAAGAAAATTATTAGATCCTTACATAAGGAATGGAGACAAAAAAGAACTGCTATTAAGGAGACTAAAGACTAAATACATTGCCTATTGATGATTTAATTGGTTCTCTTATTTCTTATGAGGAAAATTTAGCAGCCGAACGAGGAACTGAAGAAAAGAAGAAAAACATTGCTCTCAAAGCTTCAAAACTTGAGAGTGATGAGCAAAGTGACCCAGAAGATGAAGAATTAGTTATGCTGGCAAGAAGATTTAGAAAATTTTTCAAGAAAACCAATGATAGAAGAAAATTCAGAGACTTCAACAATCAAAAGGAGAAGAAGGAAGCAATCAAATGCTATGAGTGCAAGAAGCCAGGACATATAAGATCATAATGTCCACTTCTCAGTAAGCTTAAGAAGAAAGCTATGGTGGCTACTTGGGATGACAGTAAAGAAGAATCAAGTGATGAAGAGGAATCTCAGGAAATGTCAAATTTGGCACTTATGGCTATTGAAGATGAATCTGATAATGAAATTGATGAGGTAAGTGATCTCACTTATGATAAGTTATATGATGCCTTTAAGGAAGTACATGATGAATTGATGAAAATTATTAAAAAGAATGTTTGCCTTAAAAAGAAGATGGTAGAAACTTCAAAGGAAAAGGATGCATTACAAAAATGTAATGACTCATTAAATGCAAAGATAACATGTCTAGAATCAGAGAACAAAACATTACATGATAAGATTGCATTATCAAATGAGAAACCTAGTACTTCATATGAACATGACAAATTTTATGTTGATGAATTGTTGAGAGAAAATGAAGTGCTGAAGAAAAAGAGTATTGAACTCAATGAAATTGTGTTGAAATTCACAAATGGTCAAAATAATTTACAGAAATTGCTGAGCACTAAAAAATGTGTATTTGACAAAGGTGGAATAGATTATAAACCTAATATTAAACAAAAATATTATAAGAACTATTTTGTTAAATCTACATATACAAATAATCCTAAGATTGTATGTCATTATTGTAATCAAGATGATCATATGAAAAATAGATGCTATGTTAGAAGAAATGTATATCATGGAGCTAAATGTGTTTGGGTTCCAAAAGGGACTATTGCTAATATTCAAGGACCCAAAAAGGTTTGGGTACTTAAGACTTGAGATTTTCTTTGCAGAGCTCAAAGAAAAAGAAGAATAAATAGTACTTGGACAATGGTTGTTCAAGACACATGATTGGGAATTACTTCTGGTTCTCAAGTTTCACCAAAATTGAAAATGGTGGAGATGTTTCTTTTGGAGACAATTCAAAATGGAAGATTTTAGGAGTTGGTAATTGTTGTGCAAATTTTATTGAACTCGCAACTGCACGAATCTATTGTAAAATAGATTAATGGTGACGAGTGTCGATCCCACGGGGAGGTTGATTTTAATTATGTGCAGAATTAATTTTCTTTTAATAGGAACAATTAAATTATGGTAATTTTATCATAAATTGTGAATTAAAATGGCGGGAATAATTAAGAATGAAACTGTTATAATAAAGCACTTGGGTATTCGGATCTGCATCAACATGCTTCATGGGCTAAATATTTCATATTAATGCCAATTAAATCATAAGGGGGGATTCCACACCTCATGAACCACGCTCAAATAAATATGGTGCCAAGGGCTTATCGTGCCAAATAAAAATAACCTTGTATTAGGGTGTCGATTTAACCAGGGCGGTATCTAGACAAGACTATTATTATTTATCGATGAAAAGTCAAAACAACCACAAATATTAAAGGGGAAGAGAAAGTAAATTTACCAAATTAAGCCCATGGAATATGTTGAGATTTCACCTCCAACCCAAGCTTAAAAGAAAATTAGCCACTCATATTTTAACTAAGGATAAAAAAAGAAAATTTTATTAAAATACAAAGAAAATACAAGAATGAGAAGGAATTTCAGAAATCTAAGCTTAAAAATAAATTCAGGGGTATCAAATTAGGGGGGAGAGCCCCTTTTTTATAGATACATTGAGTAAATCGTGACCATCGGATTAAAAATAGTTCGGACACTTAGGATTGCGCTACGTCATTAATCAACAGTCAACAGTCAACATTTGAACAGTAACGTCGTCTGAATAGTAAATAATCTCATGTATGCGCATGTATTGTACATAAGATTTTTACTCCACTGAGATCTGCCACGTCATCGATCTACAGTACATAAGAAATTTAGCCCAATAAGATCGTGATACATCATCGGTCGATGTCACGTCATCGGTTAACGCCACATAAGCAGTCAATACTACATAATTCGTCCAATCAGATACTGCCACGTCACAGGTAGTTGCCACATCATCAGTCTGTATATATGAACAGTGTCATGAACAGTACCGTATATGTGAACAGTGACTTTTTCCTTTAATGCTTCTCTTAAGGTTTTCGACCGTCCTGAGTCCAAATATAACGTCCGTTTTATTGTCTGATCACTCGTTCATTGTGAAATGATCGTGATGCCCCTAAAATATATAAAACACATAATTATAATAAAATACATATAATTAAACAACAAAATACTTAAATAAATAAAAGTAGCAATGTTAGTGAGACTTAAAGTGTAAAATGATGATTTTCTCCTTTATAAATATACACTTTCTAACACTCAACAGTAATGTTGGTAAGAGTTCATCAACTTTAATTGAAAATGTTTGCTTGGTTAAAAATTTAAAGCACAATCTGATTAGTATTAGTCAATTGTGTGACAAAGGTTATAAAGTAATTTTTGACAAATTTAGATGTATTGTTGAAGATGCTTGTGATGGAAAGACCTTATTTATTGGAAGTAGATGTCGTAATGTCTATACAATTGACATAGAAGTTGCATCTACTCATATTAAATGTTTTTCTGCATTACATGATGATTGTTGGTTGTGGCATAGAAGATTAGGACATGCAAGCATGGATTTAATATCGAAAATTTCGAAAAAGGACTTAGTCAAAGGTCTTCCAAAAATTGATTTTCAAAAAGATAAAATTTGTGAAGCTTGTCAATTTGGTAAACAAATTAAAATTTCATTCAAAAAGAAGAATGATGTTTCTACTTCAAAACTGTTACAGTTACTTCATATGGATTTATTTGTACCTTCTAGACATGCTAGCCTAAGTGGAAAATATTATGCATTTGTAATTGTAGATGATTATTCTAAATACACTTGGACACTGTTCCTAGCTAATAAAGATGATGCATTTGAGGCCTTTAAAGTTTTCTGTAAAAAGGTTCAAAATGAAAAAGGATATTCTATTTCTTGCATTAGAAGTGATCATGGTAGAAAATTTGAGAATCATGCATTTAAAAATTTTTGCAATGATTCAGGCATTGAGCATCAATTCTCATCTCCTAGGACTCCTCAACAAAATGGAGTTGTCGAAAAAAAGAATAGGTCTATTCAAGAAATGGTTAGGATCATGTTGAATGAAAATGCATTACCTAAATTTTTTAGGCCGAAACTATCAACACCCGATTTAAAACATAACAAGCGGTGTTATGTTTTAAATCGGGTGTTGATTAGATCTCTTCTTGACAATACTCCATATGAGCTTTGGAAAGCCTATAGAGTTTATAACAAAAGAACTTAGTCGTGGAAGAATCTATACATATTTCTTTTGATGAATCTGACCTCTTCTCTGCGGAGAAAAGAATTATTAGTGATAATGCTGATGAAGAGCTACTAGAAGGAACGTCTCAAAGAAATAAAGAGAATACATCACAAGAAAATCAAGAGGATGATCAAGGAGAACAAATACATATAGAGCAACAAGAAGGTATGATGCAAACCTTCCCAAGGAGTGGAGGTATGTTTTCTCTCACCCTAAAAATGTTATTTTAGGAGGATATCTAGAGCTGTTACAACTAGATCAGCACTTAGGAACACATGTGAGCATACTGCATTTATTTCTCAAATAGAACCAAAATCTTTTGCTGATGCCGAAAATGATGAATTTTGGATTATGGCCATGCAGGAAGAATTAAATCAATTTGAGAGAAATAATGTGTGGAAGTTAGTTCCTAAACCAGAACATCAATCTATCATAGGAACTAAATGGGTATTTAGGAACAAAATGAATGAATCTAGTGTAGTTGTTAGAAATAAAGTTAGGATAGTAGCTCAAGAATATAATCAAGAAAAAGGAATTGATTTTGATGAAACATTTGCACCTGTAGTTAGATTAGAATCTATTCGGATGCTGTTAGCATATGCATGCCATAAAAATTTTAATTTATTCCAAATAGATGTCAAAAGTGCCTTCTTAAATGGTTATATTATGGAAGAAGTCTATGTAAAACAACCCTCTGGTTTTGAAAATGAAAAATTTCTAGATCATGTTTTTAAATTATCAAAAGCCCTATATGGTTTAAAACAGGCACC
Source organism: Aegle marmelos (assembly GCA_030449875.1). Lineage (NCBI taxonomy): Eukaryota > Viridiplantae > Streptophyta > Magnoliopsida > Sapindales > Rutaceae > Aegle > Aegle marmelos. The sequence continues at coordinate 1,433,971 of JASUUL010000046.1, read as the reverse complement.
TAGAGCATGGTATGAAAGACTTAAGAATTTCTTGCTGAAAAATAATTTTTCAATGGGAAAAGCTGACACTACTCTTTTTATTAAACATAAGAACCAAGATATTCTCTTAGTTCAAATTTATGTAGATGATATTATTTTTGGTTCAACTAATGAGTGTTTGTGCAAAGAATTTTCTACATGTATGAGCAAAGAATTTGAAATGAGTATGATGGGAGAGCTGAAATATTTCCTTGGACTGCAAATAAAATAAAAATGAGGGAATATTCATAAATCAAGCTAAGTACATAAGAGATTTGTTCAAACGTTTTGGAATTGAAAACTCAAAGGCCAAATGCACACCAATGAGCTAACAGTCAAGCTAGACAAAGATGAAAAAGGCAAAGAGGTTGATATCAAGATGTATCGAGGTATGATTGGTTCTCTACTATATTTTACTGCTAGTAGACTCGATATCATGTTTAGTGTATGTTTATGTGCAAGATTTCAATCAAATCCCAAGGAATCTCATTTGCTTGCTATGAAAAGAATTTTTCGTTATTTGAATGGAACAATAGATCTTGGTCTTTGATATCCTAAGGAAACTCATATAGACTTAACATGTTATTCGGATGCTGATTTCGCTGGTCATAAGATTGATAGGAAAAGTACCAGTAGTACTTGCCATTTTCTAGGTCATACACTTGTTTCATGGTTTAGTGAGAAGCAAAACTCAGTAGCACTTTCAACCACTAAAGCTAAATATATTACCGCAGGTAGTTATTGTGCTCAAGCCTTATGGATGAAACAAACTCTTAAAGATTATGGAATTAACCTTGATCACATTCCTATAAAATGTGATAACTCCAGTGCCATAAACCTATCAAAGAATCCCATTCAACATTTCAAAACTAAGCATATAGAGATTAGGTATCACTTCTTGAGAGATCATGTTCAAAAGGGTGATATTACATTAGAGTTTGTTTTTACAGAAAAATAATTTGCTGATATTTTTACAAAACCCCTTTGTGAAGAATAATTTTTGAAAATTAGACATGACTTAGGATGATGATGTCTTCGCATTAACATCATTAATCATGTTGTTGAGATTATTATTATTTGATGTTTTGATGATATATTGTGATTATGTGTCTATGCCTTATTTAAGTTTTAATGCTAAAGATTGTGCTTTTTTGATTAAATTGCACTAGATGAAGTTTAATTTTATAAGGCATTTGATTAGTTGATTTGTGCAATTGTTAAATATATTATGAAAAGTCGTGTAATAAACGGATAACCGTTTTCATATAAACGGTTCACCGTTTATTTTTAAAAACTAGATGTTTTGTTAAAACAGAGAGCCTCTCAAACGTTATCCTCTCACCGTTTATTATTAACGGTATACCGATTAGAAACAGAGAGTTATCTTGATGCTACCCCTTCACTGATAAGTCTTAATCTTTAACCGTTTACTATTCTTAAACACTCAGGAATTTAACCTCTCACTATTTACAGAAAACGGTTAACAGATTTCGCAAAGTATATAACTGGTCACGATTTAATCTCCTTCTTCTCACTTGTTCTCTCACCGTTTCATCCATTGTTACGAAACCTAAGCTTTTCATATCAATTTTCTCTTAGATTCTCTTTTTTTTTGCAACAAATTACATCAATAGAAATCTTCCTCATCATCTTCTGAGCAATTCCACCGATTAAAAACATCAAATCGTGATTAAAATAAAAAATTCCCAATTCTAAACCCTAAAAGTAGCCAACTGAAATTTGAGAAATTTGTTCAAATTTTTCACAAATTCTTGACACTTTGAAGCAAAATTTCTTCTCCTCTACTTTCTTTCAACATTATAATCGGTCCATTTCTTTCAACACCCATTTCCAAAAACCTTCTTGCTTTTATTCAATGGCTGAGTCCTCTCGGAGACCTAAGAGAAAACATACGCTTGCTGTCAATCCAACACGATCACGGGAGAATTCTGAATTTGAAAGACTACACTTACCAATTGCTGTATTGTGAAAATGATTCAAGGATCGTTTTATGGGTAGACAGGTACTGGACTCATACTTTGTAGACATAAGAGATTTTGAGGATTTAATTGTATGTGGTAGAAGTATTAGTGAAATGCTTAAACCCTGGGAATTAGTTGTTAATATTGATGATAAATCTTTCCCAATCTAGTTCGGGTATTTTACTTCAATATAGAAATTTCCGCTACCCGTTTAGATAGAATAGTTACCGTGGTTGGTGGTATAGCAATTGATTTTTATGTACATTTTTTTAATACTATCATACTTGGGATTTCGGATGAAGGGGAGTCATTCTATACCTCTAGAAAAATCTTATCATTTGGTGATTTTATTCACAATGAAGGTGTAAAAAACATATGTCGTCGTAAGGACCTTAGCGATGATATTTGTAGCTTACCTTTCCGGGCACAGCTGCTGCCCCTTCAGGTTCGTATTGTTCATAGCATTCTGCAGCATATAATCACACCTAGGAAGAGTCATTCAGATGAGGTAACACGGATGGATGTTAGATTGTTAGATAGCTTACTCAGTGGGAGACTTGTCAACCTAGGATATATTATTGTGCGCCATATGTTAACCACCCCTGCTGTCACCCATCGGTTGCTTCCATATGGTAGTCTTATCACTTACATTCTGAGACATTTTCATGTACCACTAAGAGAGGCCGTGTATAAAAAACCTAAAAAAATTGGTCGGGATGTTATGAGTAGCATAGGATTTACTAGGAAGAATGGCCAATGGCACAAGACTGCAAATGCCAAAAACCTGGACACCTTAATTGCTCCTGAGGATGATCAGGTGCTCAACGATATTTATCCTCCTGATCAGCTTCCTAACTTCAGACTTGGAGCTCGTCCTCCACTTCCTCCTCGTCGTGTTCCTCAACCATCAGTTCCTTCTAGTTCAGACATGCCTGAGATGGATTCTACTCCTCCCTTAGTCTCCGCAGTCCCTCTCGCTCTTGAGCAGCCTCCAGCTCCAACACAGCCACCTATCACTGATATTTTGCATCAGCTGATTGTTGATGTTCGCTAGATTTTTTAGACCCAGCAGACGATCCTTGATCGCTTAGATGTTATTTCTCAAGTTCAGCAGCAGCTCCGGACTCAGCTTCAAACTTAGCTTCAAACTCTTCAAGAGGTGAGCTTCGATCATCAGTATGAGATCATTGCTGGACATAGACTGGAAGCACCTCTGCAGCCGCTTCTCCTCCACGATCTACCTCTTCTCGTCCTACACAATCATCCACTGCGAGACCTTCTTCTTAGTGACCCTCTTCTATACGACCTCCTCTTTCACGACACACTTCTTAGTTTCTGCTATTTTGACATTATACATATTTTCTGATTTAATGATCTGTTAATGTTATGTTCATGGATGTGATTTATATTGACATTTGGCATTAACTGTGTTTTGTTGATGGATGTTGATGGATATGATTTGTTTAGTCTGTGTTCTATCTGATTATATTGCTGTTTTTGGATCATGTTGGAGTTGTTGGGATATGAATATTTTGGAAGTGTTTTCTTCTTGTTATATTTATGGTTTTCTCAAATTTTAAAGGGAAACTCTGTCGATTTTTTTTAGGAAGATAAAGACATTATTAACATTTCTTTAATGATTAAGGGGAAGAAATGAATGAACTGAAATTTTGCATTTTGAAAAATAAAATTGTTTTAAGTCATATATGCAAGAAGAGCATATACTTAAGGGGAGCAAAATTTTGCATGTGTTTGTCATCATCAAAAAAAGGGAGAATGTTAACATATACATGTTCTGGTAATTGATTTTGATGATAACAAACAATGAGTTTAAGTTAATAAATGTGTTTTAAAACTCACATAATTTCAAGTATTCTCTTATGAGTCAAAACTAGGTATGTGTTTAACATTCCTTAGAGAAACTAGAACAATTTATAAGTTAAATGAAGTTCTGAGTATAAACGGCTAACCGATTATATTAAACGGCTAACCATTAGTGAAAAGACTTAGCTTTGTAAAAGGTTAACAGTTTAAGCCTTAACCGATAGGTATTTGTGAGATACTAGAAGTAATCGGCGAACTGTTAATATATAACTGCTAACCGATATCGTCAACTCTTTAAATCCTTTACTGTTGAAAGGAACCAGTTACAGAGCTTTGTATTATGAGGATTCTGAACTTTAACAGTAAACCGTTAATAAATAATGGCTAACCAATTAGTTTCAGAATTGACATTCTTTGTAAACCCTTAACCGTTTAGAGAAAACAGATCAAGTGTTTTTGTTGTGCAGGTTTCTGGATGTTAACGGCGAAAGGGTAAATCTTAACGGTCAATCGTTTATTTAAAATCCTGTCCAACGGTAACATTGACCAAAGAAACCGGCTAACCGTTAACGGCTAACGGCAAACCATTTTCTGTCAGATGGAAGAATAACGGCTAGTTTTCAGCTCCAACTATAAATATGCTCATCCAATTCAAATCAAGGACTGACAACAACACAACTACTGAGCTTATATACGAGTTTACCATCTACAAAAAGCTTTAAATAGATTTGTACTTCATTCATTCACACATTGCGCATTAACTTATAACCTTGAAAGATTGTGTGAGAGATAAATCAATTTGTATTCCTTTGTTTTAAGTGACTGCAAGTGTGGGGATACATTTGGGTTAAGAGATTGGGAATAATCTTTTGTTTTAAAGGTCCATTAACACCTGGGAAGTCAATTGTAAGTTGGTGAAGCCTTGAAGGCTTGCATAGTGGAATCCTCAAGCCAGGGGTGCTCAGAGGCGTGGACGTAGGCGGGGATAGCTGAACCACGTAAAAATCATTGTGTTTGCTTTCTCTTCCCTATCTCTTAATTTATTTATCACTGTCTGTTTATTTATTCAATTACTTCAAATTTGTTTGCATTGATTGAGCGATTTATTTACATAATTTTTAAAAATCCAATTCACCCCCCTCTTGGGTTGTCTATTTAGAATTTCAATTAGTTTATTTATTAGTGACATAACATTGATTTTACCAATTACTATAGCTACAGTAGAAAGTGCATTTTCAACTATAAGTTTTGTGAAAAATTTCTATAAAATCAGTTGAGAGATCAATGGTTGAATGATAATCTTGTTGTATACATAGAAAAAAGATATATTTTGTAGTCTTGATAATGAATTTATTCTTCAACAATAGATGAAATGGTGTCAAGCACCATTTCAAGAATAATGAATTAAATAATTTAATGAGTTTTTACTTTGATATATGTTATTTGTTGATCATTTTCTTAGATTAATTTATTATTTGTACTTGGCTCCTTCTTAAAATAATTCCTGGCACCACCACTAGCTAACAGCAAATATTTCTCTTTTTTTTTTTTATTGGAGTTCCAGCACTAGCTAGCAAGTCTATTAGTTATTGACTTCATTTTCATGCAATAATCTTTAATACTTAGCAATTCTTTTCTATGAGTGTTTAATTCATTCCTAAGTTGAAAAAGATTGCACATCATATTTCTTTATAGTGTTCTCCATATATCAAAAGAACTCATACAAATTATGACAAAACTTAGAGTAACTTCACTTATTGATAACAATAGCCATCTAAGAAAAGTTAGATCTTGCAATCTCTACTTGTGATATGCCTCAATTTCTAATTTGGTCTTAGTGGCAAAATCTTCTAATCAATTACCTCTAATAGAAGCCAGGACTTAAGAATGCTAGAGAAAATAGTTTGATCAATCAAATGTGATTGGAGTGTTAAAAGAAAATTGATTTGAATTTGTTGAATTGTGTTATTTGTGGTTAAAATTTGAAATATTGTGTTTTAAATTGCTAGAGCTCACAATGTTTGGCTCTGATGCCATGTTGAAAATCTTAGAATAAACTTAATCAATCTATTTGGAAGTGGAGAAAGTGAAAGAAAATATTCAAAGTATGAGATTTTATTCTTCAATGAGAAATGATAGCAAAAGCAGTATTTGTACTAACTTAGATACATTAGGAAATGAATAACAACAATAGGCTTAACAAACTAAACATAATACAAAGCATGCTTAGAGCTAGCATATACATTTAACGGCTAGTGCTGACTAGGCTTGACCAACATGTGAGTGTGCAACTCCTTTATATGCAACGTGTATTTCTGTCAGACTCCATGTGCATTGACTATCTTTAATTTATCCTTTACTTTTTAAAACTTTAAATTATCCTAATATTTGGTCAAAAGATAAAGGGAAAATAAGGCGGGTCGATTTTTTTTTCTTTTTAACCAAAAAGGGCTACATTGATGTTTTTAAAAGTAAAGAAAATGATTTGAGAATGGTCAATTCAAGATGAGTGTCATTCGATATCAACCCCTCCAACAATAACTTTAACAGTCTCAATTAGCTATTTTGTAATTAACAAGAGTATTATTCTATTTTATTAAGGCAACATAATCAACTGTTAGATTTAACATATTTTTAAGTAAAAGTTTTCATACTTTGAGAGATAATTTGAAGATTGTAATTCTAACTAGAAGTAAGTTAGAGTTAAAAGTGTGCCTTCTAAGTATTTTAGGATAGTGGATGAGTGTTCTAAATGAAAGTTCTTGGTTTTCCCTCTTAAAAATTTAGAATTTCAAGTACTTAGTCATTTCATCTCTAGTTTAGCTTTTCTTTCCCCTTAAACATATAAATCTTTTCATTTAGTTTTCAATATAGCCTAATCTTTAAGTTGAGAGTTACACAAATCTTTTTTTTAATTAACTTAATTTATGAAATATTGTAACTAAAATTCTAATTAAGCCTATTTGGTAGAGGCATTGATATTATTGATTTGTGCACCAATGGCGAGAGTATAAAAAGTTGTTATTAGAGTTTTCATAATAGATAATTGATGCATTTGTGGTTTGTGATACAAGAGTGTTTAAATTTAAGTTATAATCTCCTTATTAGTAATTTTCTATTGGTTGTTTTCAATTTAATGGTCTAAATTAATTTTTTTGTATTAATAGTACAGATTTGATCGGATGATTCAGATTGACTCGAATCCAATTTGATCTGAATCAAATTCTATCGGATTGCACAATTTTCATCCGATCGAATTTGGCTTTAAATCCAAAGTTGATCCGAATTAATTTGGATTGGATCAATCCAAATCCAATCCATTGTCACTCCTACTCAATGGCATTGTGACAAAACTAGAAGTAATTATAGTTAAAATTGAAGATGAGGACAAGGTCTTTAAAATACTGTGGTCTTTTTCAACTTTCTACAAGTAATTTTTGCCTATTATAATGTATAGGACAGAGAATATGGATCTTAAAAACATTATTAGTACTTTATTTTTAAAAGAAAAAAAAGATGAGTGGTGGAAGTAATCAAGCTTTTGATGATTTAGCATTGACAATTAGTAATTGGAAGAAAAATAACTCCTAGAAGAAAGAAGTTTGTTGGGTGTATGAATAATCATGACATCTTAAAAGGGATTGTTAAAAAGTAAATAAAGCAAGTTTGACAAGTATCTTCAAGTCAGTATACAAAAATACTATTAATATCACTATTAAAAAGTCTCTCATGATTGTAGGAGACGATAGGCCTTTGTAATAGATGATGAAGACGTTCTCATGGCAAGTCACTAATGCCATGGACGATGATGGATTACTATTAGCGAGTTCATAATTTGCACGCGAGGCATGGTTTGACGTTTGTACAAAGTGTGTGGTGGAATTCTTGTGTTGATGCTTGAAAACTCTCAAGAAAGTCAAGCATGAGAGTGGATTTTTTAACAAAGTGATTAGCATGTGTTAAATATATACTCTAGATAATGTGGAGTATGACAATTCTTAGTATAGAGAATTATAGTTGTTGGATAAAGGCCAAGATTTTACCATTGTTGAGTGACCTATGTTAGTATTATTTTGGGTAGAGTAGAGAAAGTAGAGATGACATGGTTTTATAAATATACAGTGAATCATATTTTGCTGCCTAATTGAAAAATTTGCCAAAGTGAAGATTGTTAGAAAATTTGGCTTATTTTCCAATAAGGATTTCCTAAGATATTTTCTTATTTAGTAGGATTTCTATTTAAAGAATAAGTAATTTCCCTTTTAGTATTTGATTTATTTAAGGAAGAGTACAATTAGTAAATATATATTAAAAAAATACTTTTCCTATAAGAAATAATTATCATATGTAAGGAGGTTGTATTCAGTTGTTGAGATAATACAACAATCAATTTTTTGCAAGTAGATAGTTTTTAGTGTAGAAAAACTGTAGATCTATTAAGAGATTAGGTATTATTAGGGTTTTGGTATATGATATGTTTATTAGGGTGTCAATGTGTAAGTATACACAATAAATAATATAATAATAAGTATTAAGGTTGTCTCCATAGAGATTGATGTTATACGATTTACTACAACAATTTTAACAGTATAATTTTAGCAAACTAATTAAATCAAAATAAATGATGATATCAATTATATATTGAAATTAAAAGTGCAATAAATAGAATATAGTAAATATAATCTAAAATCAAATAGAAAGTTATACCCAACAGTAAATGGGTAATTGGATTATAAACTCATTTAATGGTTATTAACTATTTTTCAATAGGCACATAGTTGCTACAACATTTAATATTGTACTTAGTAGAATCTCTAATGCACCTTTAGGTATCATATTTATTGGATATTTAATATCTATACGTAGTCCAATAGTGACTAATTATTAAACTAATATTAGATATAGCATTATGCATTGTAGATTTTATTTTTTTTTATATGGTGAATTTTTATATTTAGTTCTTCACAAATCTTACATTAAACATGATAGTATTCAAATTGAGATCAACTCGACTTGGGAAATTTAATTTAAAATAATGTATTATCTTAATTTGTTCTACTAAGTCAAATCTTTTTTAAATTCCTTCTTAACTAATATCTACTAAATGGGTAGTTAACCAAGGTAGGAATTTGTAATAAATAAAATTAAGACAAATTGCTACAGCAGGTTTTGAGCAACATATTAATTAAATAACTATTAAGCTTATTTAAAACCCAACCACATTAAGGTTTAGATCGTGATGAACTTTAAACCAGTAAAAACACAAACATTTGCCATTAAATAATAATTAAAGAGAGAGCAAATAAGTAAATACAAATTAAACGTTGAGATATATAAGAACTAAAGTGTCATGCTTTGGTCTCAAGTATTTCTCCTTCTTCTTCTCCACGAAATTGCTTTGGTTGTAGCTTTGAAATTCTCTCTTTTTTCTCTGTGTGTGTGATGGCTAAGGATGATATGTTTCCTTAAAATGTGCTCTTTTATATCTTAATATTGACTGCATTGTGTATTGATGTTGGCAAGACATTTTGAAATGTTTATCAAATTATTTATTTGTAATTCAATAAAACAATACACAAAAAAATTCAAAAAAATAATTTCTCAACATGCCATAAAAATTAGAACCCTAAGAGACTTCCAAAAAGGAGAAAAAAAGAACATCTATTGTGCATCCTCTACTTTAATTATTTTAAAACGGTTAGATAAACCAAGACATACATGACTGTGAAAATGAATTTTTTCAACTACTGCTTGCATACACCAATTGGTTGCATATATTATGCAGTTAATTGTTATAAAATTTTTTTTATTTGTTGTCTGTTTCAAAAAAATTGGGATGTACAGTACTATTCTATAAGCAATTGACCATCACATTACTAATTTGGGAAGTTACTCTAAATTACTTTATGTCTATGTGTTAGACTCTTTCGGTTTGTTTGTTTGTGTCATCTCTGCAAGAAGAATCATTGATCTCTTCATGAGAAGTTGTGCTTTGATTTGTTTATATTTGGCGAAGAATCATTTACGTCTTTCACAGAAGATTCATGGAGCTCCCTAAAATTCAGCTTGCTGTAACTTAGCATTTGCCAAGATTCATTGATCTCTTTGACACATAGAGTTTGCTAAGTAGAAGGAATCTGAAGGAAGCAGCAAATATTGAACACGAGTGATGATTGCTGAATAAGTCCATTAGGCTTGATTCCACAAGATTACGGCCAATATAAGAGGGAGTCTGAATTTGTTACAAGAATAAGGATGTAATCTTTCCTTATTTAGTGACTTGTTAAAGGATAAACGATAATTTAGTTCTCTATATTTTGATTTAAGTAACTATTCGGTTATTATATTTTAAAATTATCTCAAAATATCTTTGTTGTTAAATATATTAAATTTTTATCCCCTAGTTTTTCTTTCCTTTATAATAATATTGTTGCGACAATATTTTTGGAGTAATTAATGAAAAGAAAAAAATTATAATTTATTAAATTAAACTTAAAAGTAACATAAAATTATAATTTACACAAATTTTTATTTTATTATTTTACTTTTATGATTAATTTGGTAAAATAATTTTTATAAAATAATTATTAGCATGATTATTGTACATATACAAAAAATAATAGTTCATCACATTGATATTTATTGGTTAATTTGTTAATTTTTTTTAAAGATAAATTAATTAATGTCTAGAATATTGTTGGAAGGATATTATTGTAAAAGGAAAGAAAAAGAAAGATAAAAAATATAACATTCTTAACGGGATAGGTATTTTGAAGTATTTTGTAAAATATAGGAAAGAAAAAATATTTAAGTCAAAATATAGGGAGTAAATAAGTATTTATCGTTTGTTAAAAGTACTGCTGTAAAAATTATCTGCTATTTTCCTTATATTTATTGCCTTCACTAATTAATTTAATTCATCTTAATTAAATTTATCTAAGGCCATAATACACTATCTCACAATAATTTGGTTGGAACAAAATACCAACGACATTTTTCGCATCTCAATCAATTTGAAAGCCTGTACCTTTCTTGCAACATGTTGCAAGGAAAAATCCATCCTCGTGCTAAATGCATTGGCTGCTTTTAGCGTAGCAAACAGTAGCTTATGAGGAAAATATCTTTGATAAGAGTTGAAAAATTTGCAACCTTTTATTTTTTTTTTTTAATTCATGCTAATTGCAAGCTCTTATTTGGGATCCAGAGTGATTAAAGAGATGATCCACATCTCTTAATATTTTTTCATAACCTCTACTTATTTGATGAAAAATCCATATATACTTGCTAATTCACCTTTCCCAATTTCGAAGCTTTAGCTGCCAAATACTTCCACTTCACAGCCAATGCTTTCATTTCACCAAGTTGTGGCTTATCCCGATAATGGGTGCAAAGTCTCAAATAAATCAATTATCACCAAGAAAAATAGTAGTGCTAAATAGTTTCTATAAAGCATCAATATACATTCTCCATAATATCTCAAATAGTATAAAAATCACACAATTTGGGAAAATGCACTCAGGGTGAAGTTCTGGATAATATTTGTGTATGCTTGACTCTACCACAAGAAAATGAGACCACTGATCTAGATATCAATCCCCTGGATTGCGATTATTTTTCTGGGCCATAAGTTTACATTCTAATAAACTCGAAAGCGTATAAATACCGGCACATACCGCCTTCATAATATACTTATCTCCAGCTGTTGCTGCCTCAAACTCAAAACGCTATCCACACTTGCACCAGGGATAGCTGTTCAAGAATTGAAATAGTGATCCGACGCTGTATCATATTAACTGATTTTCTTTCTTAGGCATTTCCTTTTAATTACACTTCGCAGCAATATGCCGCATAATGACTCTGGGAAACTCCATTCCAAGCAACCGAAATGGACAAAAAATTGAAGCCATAAAAGAATAAGTTAATCAAGAGCAGCTTTACCCCTGCGGCCACTTATTGGCTTCGGCAAGCCATCAAAGATTGGTCTTGTAATGGCTACAGTTGAGAGAGCCTGCAAGTCAGGTTTTAAACTCCACTTTGAAGTTGGCCAAATAGATGAACTAGTGCTGTCCTGGTCGATGAAGCTTGGTGTGCTTGATGATTTACGAACCCCAACTGGCCCATCGGTTATAATAGAATCTCCCAAGCCCACCGGAATAGAACTCAGCCATCCTGACTCTGAATCACTTGTCAATGATGTTCGACCAGCTGATTTTGGCCTCATGGCTAAACCTTTTCCTGTTGCGGGCGAAAAACCACTGCTTCCACCGCTGTTTTCTTCTTTTAACAACCTTTCAGGCGTGCCAACCCTGGAGTCAGCTTCTGCTTTCTGACGCCTCCGTACTGACTTCTCATTGGATTTCTCACCTTCCCCTTCTCCTGCTTCAGCAAGGGGCACATAGTCATCTGTTGCACCATTCTCATGCAAGAAACCGTTAACTAAACTTTTCGATTTATGGATAAGACTTGCAAATGGATGGGATACTGGTGAGGCTTTGGGAAAGAGTCCATCGTCTAAATAACCTGAACTCCCTGTTCTATAAACTGCCATTTCCATGCCTTCATCTTTACCCTTGCCATTTTGAGATCCTAGACCGTAGTACTTCTGTAAGTTGCTCATGGCTGAAGAAACTTTCTGTGAGGTGCCTGTGGCATGAGAAACCGTTTCCGATGATTCTGTTCTCAGGGACTCCAACGACTGCAAAATATTGGAATAGCCTAGACGTGGTGGAGTCCTTTCCATACTGTTTTCTCTGAAATCAAAGATTTCCACGATAAGCAACGAATTGGAAGTGATCCAACCAGAGGTAACAATTTAAACAAAATGCTATTACATTTATATGACCCAGACATATCAACAATAACCAAGCACCAATTTCTTGGGCACAAATCCAATATTCATATCTATATGTAGAGATATATTTTAAAAAATGGTGAATGGCATGCTAATGGCACAACACATATGTATCAGAAGTTGAGCACCATCACAGTGCTATAGGCTAAAAAGTTATTCTTAAGGTAAATTTGCTCATACTAATTCCTAACTTTCCTTTCTTCCAAGAAACCACCCTCTCCATTCACAGACACAAGATCCTACCAGAGAGATAAAAAGCATCAAACTCACAGCAGACAAAATATCTTACAATGATGTGAATATATCACAACAACCTCCCTGCAATCACTACCTTTTTGTCTCTCCAGCCAACAGAGCAACAGTTACTTCAAGTCTACCGACAGCAAAAATTTCATTTGGAACTGAAGAAGCAGCATCTCTAAAGCCCTCTACCACACTAAGATTTTCACCCTTGTTACATCCACATCCCTATCAGCCCAATCATGAAATACGATATTACATTCACAATGTTGAGTGTCCTTCACCCTGACTGATTCAATATTTCAAAAAGAACCACGACTGAGGAGACAACTTCTGATTAGCTATTTAACATTCAGTAGGGCATATATTGGATAGAAATCCAAATCCGAATCATACAATACATTAAAACTAAATTTATCAAAATCTTAAAACAACATTAACTAGTACCTACTCTAAATAACAAACAGAAACTGATTCCAGCTCTAATTTCTTCTGATGTAGCTTCAAATACATACCATTTTCAAAGGTAACTTAAAACATACACTAAATTTCTTGGAGCCTTAAGGCTACAATATCATAGAGTAACCTATTTTAACTTCAACCAATCAAGGAAATACATATACTTATAGAATTTCACCAAATAATAAGACTGGAAAGGGACAAAAATCCATTTTTTGGACACAAGGAATGGTTGTCCACCATGATAAGGATGTTGATTGCTAGACATGGAAAGTCACCAAAAGGTACTAACATGGGACCAGGAGACAAAAAAAAAAAAAAACCACATATAATATTCAATAATTAATGCTTAGCTACATAAAATCAGAATTCATTGGTCATATATAAGTTGGTCATCCACTCTGATGCACGCTGAACATTAGCACTTTGGAGAAATAGCAGACTTCATTTGTATGCCCTAAGATATTTCTCCCCAATGGAAACACTGAAAAGGCTATCACAAAGAAGACACATCTGACAATCTTCATGAACTCATTGTTGAGCATAAAAAGAGTATTATAATGACTCATTAACTATCCTTAATAAAACTCACTGGGTAGCAGAATCTCCTATGATAAAATATGGAAAGCCTAAAAAAAGAACAATGAATTTTGAAGAAAAGTAAGGATATTGCGGTCTTATAAGTACAGAAGCTCCCACCAATTTAATTTAATTAAAACGACTGAAACAATAACACAACCATAAATGGGATTGATATGAACAAACATCATGATTAGATGCTTAACCTTTTAATTATCCCATAATTAATCACACATATAAATGTTCAAGTCACTGATTGGGCTTCATAAGAACTGGCACAACAGGCCTACCAATTATCTCATCCACAAATTTGGGTGATATTGACATCAAACTAGATGTGGCTTAAAAAGGTCACAAAGGAAAAAAGAAAAAAGTTCAAACATTACAACTAAGTCACTCTCAGATATGACAAAAACCATGAATCTATATCAGACCGTTGCAAGAAGGAAAATAAAAAGAATCAGTTAGTAATTCAAGACAGAATATTAATTTTCCAACAATAGTCACAAAACTCTTGCAGTCTAACAAGAACACAAGGTGCCACAGCTTTAACAGGCTTACCAACTTCATGCACACAAGCTTACCAGTATATACAAAGATATACCCCATAGTAAATCACATCACTTCGTTTGGAGTAGTTGCTTCCCCATTCAAAAATTGTTATAAATTAAGTCATTCTAGAAATATTTAGTAACTTACATGAATTACTTGACTAATTTCATAGCAACTAGTGACAAACACTCGGAAGTCTAACTTTAAACAATCTTTAAACTCCTAAGTGCGTGAGATAAAATATCAACTATAATTGCCAATATTCCTAAGTGATCCATTTCACCCAAAAAAAAAAAAAAAAAGGCCAAGACAAAAAATAGAGACATGAGAGTGCTACAAATATACCCTGAAGAGGAAGAACCATCAGACAAAGAGGGAGACGGCGGATGTTTTCCGGGCAACGGTATATGCAACGTTTTCAAAGCAAACATCTGAAGATCTGTAGCCAACCCATTTAACCTTTTGATATCAGCCACCTATATTCATTCCCAAAATCTCATCCATCAGCCAAAATGAACACAACCCACTTCACAAAACACAATAAGTAGCGATACCCACATCATATTTTCACTAGATCGTAATTCCAAATCCAATCCCACATCAATTCTGAATGAAAAAAATAAATTAGAAACTAAAAATTACCTCGACCCCATACTTGATGGCGACACCAGCAAGAGTGTCCATTTTGGAGACTTTATGCTCGATGTAATTCCGACCATTTGCTCCTCCATTAGAATTAATTCCATTTGAAGGAGACATTTGGGTATAAAAGCAAAATCCAAATCCCAGATCAGTGCTTAGAAAGTAAGACTCGACTGAAAACCCGAAAAATTTCTATTCCCTCTGTTTACTTTAAATAAACGTTTATCAAATAAATTCATTGACATGGATTCGCCATTAAAATTGAATGAAAATGGAGTACACAGAATGTTAAAAGTTTGGCGAGAGATATAGAGAGGGAGACCTGAAATTAAAAGAATTTTGTCACTGTTCAATTTTCAATGCGTTTGGTTTTTAGGCTACTGCTCTGATTTTGCTTTTGCGTTAAATAAAATAAGATTTCCGATTATTGGTGGATAAAGTATTTTTTGACTTTATGGGGTAAAAAAAAAAAATCATAAAGTAGTATCCCAAATTTTTTTGTTTTCTCACGTACGGATATAGTTTGTCCGTTTATATAAATAGATCCTTTGCCCTTGTCAAAAATCAAAATGACCAGATTGCCCTTACAGAGTCGTTGCACTAATACTACATTCAATCCTCCATCAATTATTGTTATAATTGAATACAGATAATATTTTCTTTTATTAAAGTATATAAAATAAACATCTCTCAAATATTAGTAAAAAATAAAATTTAAATAATACTTTATAAGAATTTATATAAATTAGTCTTATTAATAATCTCATGTAAATATAAGTTACAGTATCATATAATATGAGTTATAATTTAATGATCATAATCAATTAAAAAAATTAAAATATATTAAAACAAATTATGATGTTTATATTATAAGATATAGGTGTTTGATATAGTGCTATTCATATTAATTATTGCTATTCATGATTGTTTGTATTAAAATAACAATAATAATAACTTTGTTTGCCGTTGGGACAATATGAACTAAATTTATATTTTAATATAAATTATATTATTTATATGAATTAATTTTATACAAAAGTTGATTATAATAAAATAATAACTTTATTAATTATTTGTTACTATCATCAGTCATTATTAACTTTTTTTTATCAACATTCTTTGAAGTTAAATTTCATATTAATAGAATTCTCGTCACTCGATTGACATAAATATATTTATGTATCCATTGATTGAGCTTCTATTTATTCACTAAAGAAAGATGATGATTATATTTTTTCTAATATTTAAATACTGTTAAAATATGACAATTGAAGGGACGTTACTATATAGTTCTTTTCACATTAGCCCATTTATGTAAAAGTATATGTAACTTCTAATCAATCGATATTAAACTATAATAAAATTATACGGTAATAGAAATTTTAATCCTTATTTTTCTAGTAAATAAAAAATCTTCATAGCTAATAATATTGGTACTATATGTTTACATAATTAAACGATGAGAAATTTAATAATATAAAATTTTGACTTCAAAAAATATCAATGGCTAATTACAAATGAGAATGATCAACGTGTTTGAGAGTGATAGGAAAAGTAGTTAATAGAGCTTTTATTTCTTAATTATTAATAAAACTTAATGATGATTATTCATGTTAATAATAATAAGAGAATATTTTTATCTTTTATAAAATCATTTGGTCCCCCCTCCGAACCCGCCCCCGAAGTGTCAAATTCGTAATTTGGAAAGAACAGTTAATTTATTAAGTCAGATGGGTCAGTTCTATGGATTACGGACTTTCATTACACAAATAGAAAATATTATACATCTGGGGAGAAAAACATAAGAATGGGGATCCAGATGTTATTATACAAAAATAAAAATGTTTTCCTGACGCGGTTTACTAAGGGTTACGACCGACAGCCGAAGAATCCCACAGCTGAGCAAAAAGAATGGGGGGCCCACTATCAAACTCAAAGGTCTCTTCTTTTTTTGGATATATAATTATAATTAATTAATAATAATATTTTTTTATGGCTTAAAATTCATCTCATGACTCCGTCGCATGCTTGGGGCTAATGTCTATTTTCATCACATGTGCAAAGGGCGATGACCAAAACAAGGCCATCTTGGATTCATAAAATGTAGTGATCCACAATGTGAATCTAAGGCAAAATTTTTCTTTTCAGAAATTGGCTGTATTTAATAAAATTTTTATTTAAATACATATATACGTGTTTATACATATGTTAATATATAAAAGATTTTCTTAGAGTATTAAACATAATGTATCATATAGATCTATCACAAGATGGATGGTGAGTTAAATATTATATATAATCTTAAGAGGTTAGTCGAATAGTTTTTAAATAATTTTATTTAATAAATAATAACATTTAAATATTAATTTAGATTTTATTCACCACTCTATTTTATATATATACATATATATAAATAACATATATATTATATAAAAAATATATTACAACCAAACTGTCTTACAGTTTTACATTTGGGAGCGCACACTAGAGCCATTGTATCTTGGAACATAACCGACACGTAAAAACTCTTATCTGCAGTGCCCTGAGACTTTAGGCCAAGGGAATAATCTTTTCCTTAGGGACGGTGTTGTCCGGCACGGCTTCACTATTGAAATTGAAGGAAATAATTACCAATTTAGAAGAAAGAAATAAATAAAGCTAAAATCATACGCACCCAAATTAAATAATAGCATAATTCTATCGACAGGACCCCCAGTAAAGATTGCCTAACTTTCAAAGTTGAAGGCAATAGATTTGGAAAAACATCCACTTATTTCTGCTTTTAGCGCCTTAAAAGGGAATTCTCTTTCAACATATAACAGCTCATTTCTCAACAGTCTTTTATACTTGGGGCTAATTTTATAATGCTCTAATTTTAAAAATAATTATCATCAATTGTATAATATAAATAAGTAATTATAAAAATAATCAGTTAAATATTTTATAGAATTTATTTAAAAAATATTATGAATTTTAAAAGTAATCTTTATATTTAATAAATTTTATAATTAAATTATTATGAGAATATAAATAACTAAATTAATCATAATATTTAATAAAATTTATTTATATATTTATAAAAATATATATAAAATATTATTTTATTGTGTATGTACAATAATTAATAATTAAAATTAAATTTTAAACAATTATTTCTTTCTTATTTTTTAAAATATATTGTGTGATGGGGATATTTTATTAAAAGTAAAAATATATAAAATATCTTTTAATTTTTCATAATCACTTTTGAGCTTTTTCAAACTCATCATAATCAATCCTAGATTTTAGATGTACGAGACACTTGACATATAACTCATAATATGTATGTACTATTAATGGATCTGAGAAATATGTATGTATTGTGTGATGGGGATATTCCAAAAATTTGTGCAGCCAAAATCCCAATACTCATCCAAAGAATTATTATTACTATTTGCTTCTCTTGACCGACGTATGTTTTATTAATTTAACAACACATCATTTAGATTTTTGCATTAAAAGAATTTCAACTCTCACAAATTCACAATCTGATTGAGTAATTGGTTGCCCATACGGTTCATGTCCCGTTTTGCCTCTTTAAAGCTTGTAGTGTGCAAAATGTTATTATTATTTTTAGAACAACCATTGTCTTCAACAATTTGTTTGTTTTTTTTTCCCCTAATTTCCTCTCAAACAACCATCACCTTCAACTGAGTTATTACGGTTACCTGAAACATGACGAACTTGAAAAGCACACCGCAATTCCATTAGTTGAAAATTATTACATTAGTTGAAAATTATTAACAATAGTTCTGAGGTAATATACATAAAACAATGCACTATTTCATATATTCAATAAAATTAAGGCACAAGAGACTTATTATTTCCCAAAATGTATTGTGTCTGTCAGTCTGTCTGTATGAATGTTTTGGATCAATCTGCTTCGTTATGTTGGAACTTTTGAGTCTCATAATCACCCATGAAATGAACCATTCCAAATGGTCAGTCAATCAAGGCCATTCAGAACATCTCCTCCAACCTTCTCTCTGCCTCATCCGTCCTCAAACATTTATAAAGACCGCATTTTAAGATGTCAAATGTCCACTGGTTGGGTTCATAGCCTTTACAACGCATCCTATTGAATAGCTCACAAGCATGATCTATCTCACTAACACTTAATTGTCTCAGTAATATATTATAAGTGTGGGTGTCAAGCGGGAAGCACTGCTCAATCATTTTCTGTAGGTCTTTAATATCTTGGCTCACTTTAATGCAACCAGAAAACACTCCAATAAGCTGGCCAAGCAATGAAATCTTAGATTTCTCATTAACCAGCATACCTCTCAGCCGAATCCAAGCCTCATAGAGATCTTGGCCCTTCAAAGCATGCAACAAAAGGGTGTTACCAATAAAGGATGTAACCTGACGTCCATGTCCCTCCAGATGATTCATAACACGAACGACCGTATCATAATTTTGGGTGGAGCATAGCAGCTTTATAAGTTCTTCATAACATTCCATGCTAGGATACATTCCATTATGTCTCATTTCCCTCATGAACCCCCATGCAAGATTTGCTTTCATGGCCTTGCAGAGACCAACAATCAAGGTGTTGTATAATTTTCTCGGGATCCTATTCTTTTCCTTAAGACGTAAATGACTGAAAAAATTTAGAGCATCCGAGATTCTTCCACTCTTTAGATAACTCTGCAACATAAGGATGTTAGAACCCAAATGGGGGACAAGTTCACTTCTCTGCATCAACTCATACACTGCTCTAGCTAGATCAGGTCGTTTGACATGCCCAGCTCCATCAATGAAGAAATTATAGATTTGAAAGTTGGTTTCTTGATGAGACAACTGCATCTTCAGCAATTGCAGGAACTGCTTAGCTGGAGTTTCCATATTGCAGAGACAACGAATAACAGCTCTGTATAATGCTCGAGTTGGTTTGTGACCCTTTTCCTCCATTTCAATAAGAAGCCTAGCAGCAATATCAGCCCTGTTTGATTTGTTAAAACCATGTATCAATTGGAAGTAAGTATTTTCAGAAGCAACTTTATTCATTCTACTGAGTTCCGAATGGATCAAATACCCAACTTCTACCTTATTAGCCTTACATAAAGCAGATATGAATTTATCGTATGTGACATCAGGTAGCATAATATTCCGTTCCAAGGCAAAAATAACCAAATCTTTCATTTGCTCAAACTTTCCATCCCTACATAAAGCATCAGCAAGTATAGACAATGTTTTTTTACGAGGGAAAAATCCTTGATCAATGGAATTCTTTAGCACCCCATAAGCTTCATCAGTACTCCCATCCCCACACAGAGAATTAATCAAGTAGTTATAAACTAAACCATTAGGAGAGAGCCCAAACTCCGACCTTGACTTGTACAACTCAATCGCTACATCTACCATCCCAGCTTTGCAAAATGAACACAATACAGTGTTCATAGTGACCCCATCAGGAGAAATCTGACCTTCTTTCATATCCGTGAATAAGTCAAAAACCTCCATAAGCCTATTCTCTTTTAAAAGCCTAGACACCAAAAAGTTAAATCGAAACACTTCCGGAACATACCCTTCTAATGAATTCTTACTCTTCAAAAACTCCAAAGCCCCATCTAACCTCCCCGCCTGAACAAGATTCCTCAGCCAAACATCATAAGCCTTCTCTAACTTCACAATGCCGTCGTGATCCTTAAAATCCTCCAATAACTTCCCTGCCTGCTCAAACCTACTATTTTTACAAAGTGCATCAACAACAACACCTATCATAAACCCACTCACACATTCCCTGCCGCCCACTAATTGCTGAAAGTACTCAACAGCCTCGTCTATCTTCTTCCGCTTACATAAACTCTTTAACATAATAGTACGAGTAATATCATTCTCAAAACCCCTCATTGAAATTTGCTTAGAAATGACAGCAACAGCATCAAAACAACCCTGGTCAACTAAAGCATTCAAAAGCACATGATAAGCATATTCGTCCAAGTCCATACCTTGAAACCGCATTTTACCAAACAGATGAAGCGCAATGTCGGGCTTCCCAGCAAGCGCGTATCCCATAACAAGAGTATCATTAAACCTCACCTGATGATAGTACCTATCTTTCTTGTAATTCTCAAGAAAGTCCACCATCAAAGGCGTGAGTTTAGCATAGTGGAGAAGCTTAAAAATGGCGTGGAAAGTGGCGCGAGTATGGTGAAAGTGAGGCTGGCGGCCGGCCCAGTCGAAGAACTTGAGGCAAGACAGCACGTCCCTCGTTCTTTTGCCGTAATTGAGGACTTGAAGGGCGAAGGATTCGGTGAGGCGGATACCCAATTCGGAAAGGGCTCGATCGGCGGTGAAGCGAGAGGCCGAGTCCTCGTCGTCGTGGGTGCTCAAGATTTGGAAAATTCGATCCAAAACGGCGTTGCCTTGGGGCTTCAAGCCGAACCATTCTTTGAATGAAAGCACGACGTCCTTGGCGTTAGCGCCTACGACTGTTGAATAAGATGAATGAGAGAATATGTAAATGGTTTTGATGTTGTTGTTGTTGTTGTTGCTGCTGTTGTTGTTGTTTAAGAGGAGTAATGGGGAGACAAGAGCCCTGGATTTGGCTACATGATGTTTGAGTGAAAGCATTAGTGTGAGTTGTGTGGATTTGTTTTTCGAACACAAGATGTGATTTGTTGTGCTTGTGTTTGTGTTTTTGCCTGGGCTGCTGTCCAAAGGAAGGAAGATGCAGAGAGGTTAGTTAATCAACTAATCAATCAACCAATTAATCGAATAATTAAACTTTTTCGCAGTAAGCTTAGAGAAGACCAAAAACTTGTCAAATTGGCAGGGGCCAGGCCTTAAATTTACTTAATCGAATAATTAATTAAAGTTAAGGCCCATCCCATGACCCAATATGCACATAATTGGGCTCAAGTATCACCGGGCTGAATTGGGCCCATGCTTACTATTCCCAAATGAGGGCTTTACCTAAAAGACCGAGACCAGCTTTCGGCTTGAATACTAATTAAGACACTCTTAAAAACTCTAAATACATCTTCTGAAACGAAACCCTAAAAACTCTCCTAAATATTTGAATACAACCCTTTCTTATAAAATAAAAATTCCAAAGCTCTCTTAAAAATTCTAAATAAAATTAAATGACAACATCTTGCGCGACCCAACCATTTAAGATTTGGACTTTTTAAGGATTAGGGCCCAATAAAGCAGGTAGGGGGTCAAGCCAGGGCATGGTCAAGTCTGCGTTCGATCCATGATCATCCCCAAAATATAACAGTGACAAGTGGTAGCAAGTGCTTGGCCGCATGTTTCTTTATATCTTAAATGACATGGCTGAATTCAATTGGTGGGAGAAAGTCGCTGAACTTTGACAAACTGCAATGTGTCTGGAGAATTAAATGTGCATCATCACGTTCAGCGAAGCCATAAAATTCACAGCAAGGTTCAGCATACTTGGGAACTTGATGATAAAATGAGTCAATCTATGATTGGCGACCATTTTAGCTAGGTTGAGCATTCAATATAGAATAGAATGTATTGAGTTAATGACGTACAAGTGCCAGTGCAACTGATTTTTAAATCAAGCTTTTTGCCAAATAATTATTCAGGTGGGTTTGAGCGAAAAGCGTTATCAAACCTAAACTATTTCAAAGAAAATTAGAAGAAAAAAAGTAATAAAGGAGGAGTATTAAGTCTCAGAAGTTGGACAATTACATTTTTAAAATTATAATATTAAAATATTTAATAAATATTAATTATTTTAATTTAAAAATTAATTTAATTTATTACTGATATGATAAAAAATTTATAATTAAAAATTATATTATTATATATTATTAATTTTTATTTTATAATTATATTTTTCATAATTATTATAATTTAAAATTACAATACTTTAATATCAAACACTGACTTGATAAATCGTGGCCATTGCGTTTCATGTTACTTCCTAGACTCGGCAATTGGCATGCCGAAGGAAATGAAGGAGGAAATGAATATTGCTTAATATAATATTACTTGCCAATCCTGAAACGTTAAAGGTTGTCGTATATTTTTGTAAGATACATATTACTTGTTTATTTCTATTTTACGTTCACCATACAAGATTTCTACCCTGTGGTCAAAAGCTAATTGAAATAATGTGGGTTGCCTCAAATTTATATACTTACCACAAATTTTTTTTTTCCTTTTTTTTTCCCCTACATGTTTCTTGTCACGTAGAAGGTAGTTGGTCTCAAGCATATTTACTAATTAATCAATGGTTATTTCTTAGCCAAAATGCCTGTGAAATTTTCTCCTTAACACCTTCCATCACATGCAGGGTGATCTTATTCTATGGTGCCAACTCATATTAAAAAGTTAATTTAATAGTTAAGGATTGGTTTAAACTTAAATTCTTAACCAATATTTATTCTTAATAAATGTAGAATTTTCTCCTTAATATTGTGGCCAATATTTTTGTTAGATAACCTATTTGATCCAAAAGTTTGATTTAAGAGATAAGGCCCTGTAAGAATACTTAAGATAAGCTTTAACAGATCTCTTCATATAAAACATGAGACTTTATCTCTGATTCCATGAAAGAAAAATTACTAAACGAAAAACTCAATTAACTGATAAGACCAACAATATTTTTAAAGAGAAGTCTTAACGATTTTGTGCTAGTGATGTATGCATGCAAACAGTGGCTGTGGAGCATATTCATATATAATGGTGGAATGATATTGAATTCCACTACCTGAGTAATAAGATGTGTAATCCATTAATTTTATTTAAATAAACTGAAAATGAAAAAGAAAAATTGGCCTAAGTACGTATGGTAAGAGAAGTGGCTGAGATTGATTCTCCAATCCTTTATAAAGAAGGTGCATGAAACTCCCCCGATAACGAATTCCAAAATGAAGTGCATAAACACGGAAGCCTATAGTCCATATGTGGCGATGATACTTGTTCAATTTGCTTATGGTGGATCAAATATCCTTGTGAAAGTTTCCCTCGAAAGAGGACCCAATCATCTGGTCTTTGTAGTTTACCGGCATTTACTGGCCGTGGTTTTGTTAGGGCCCTTTGCTCATGTCCTCGAAAGATATGCATTTGTCAATTCTTATGTATATCATTTCTTATTCGGATTCATTGCTGATGTGACATTTTACAAACTTTTTTAAAAACTATGTATGATTAGTAAGATTAAATTAAGATTAAATGTTAAGTGTACACCGGTAAGAATATATGCGACATAAAAAAAAAAATCAATATAACTCAAATCGGCACTGGATTCAAATTCCGTGATATAACGTATACTATCATATCCCTGAGCAATAATGTTATAGATCTCGTTTGCAATAATGTTAATGTATTTGCGAAGCAGGAAACAACGCCCCAAGCTCTCATTTGCAATGATGGTAAAGATTTTTGTGCTTGCATTACTTGGTGCGACCATCCATCTTAATGTGTGTAATTACACTGGTTTCTCCAACGTTTCTCCAACAGTAGCTACTGCGTCGAGTAATGTTCTTCCCAGTTTCACGTTTCTCTTGGCGTTCCTTCTCGGGTATTAATCATTTAACTTCTGTATTTACGCGGTTTAATTTTCTTTAATCACTGGGGTATGCGCCAATTATTGAGTTATTCACTGTATTTTCAAAACTTAACCAAAATGTCTTTGTTGATATTGTCATAGCTATTAGATGCAAGTTTTTAATTGAAAATAACATTTCTTTTTCTGTTTGAATAAAAAATTTATAATAAATCTACTATAACGCAGCGGTTGAAATTGTTAGCGAAAAATTAAAATTTTTCTCATAAAAAAAATATTATGACTGATCTCATATAATATATAAAAAATTCGCAATCTAAAAAATCGTGCCTTGATAATTTGAGAAGATGAACGATCGGAATGAATAAATCCGACACCAAATAATCTTTCAGGTTATGTCTCAAGTTTGATATGTACTGAACGTGTGGACATTCATTTACACCACTTCTAAAAATCACTGGCTTCTTTCCGTAGTGTTTTATTTTTCCTCAAAAGTGGTTTGTTTTTTTTTCCCCAAAGAAAAATACGCTTATATAATATCACTAGCCAAACCCTAGTATATGTTATCCTTTTTAATAATTTGAAATATTAAATATTTTAAATTTAATATTATTTTTTTCCACTTACGTAAAAGTAGAAATAATGTTTAATCACTTTGGGGTCCACTTTGTAAAATAACACAAGGTTCCATTTAAATATTAATATAACATATAAGGTCTTAAGAAATATTATAATTAGGTTTATTACTTAATATGTTAATTTTCTTATTTTTACGTTCAGTAGTGGTATAGTCAATTAAATAAGTTAACTTAGAAATCATTTGGGAACATATGATAGTGTTTATAATAATTAAATCTGTAATTAAATAAGACTGATTATTTAATTCTAACCCTACTCCACTAAAAGATTGGAACTGACCTCCATAATTGTATGCTCAAATAATAATTTGTCCCAAATCACATTATTTTTTTTACTACATAATTTTTTGTATTACATCATCAATTAAATTGGTATCTTAACTATCCAATCAATTTAATTACATCTTATTCTATAATACTTACTAGTTTTTTCTAATAATTATTTTCAGCATATTAAATATGTGGACACACTCTGACTAGAAAATTTTATGATTAAATGCCGAAAACCCATCAAGAGATGTATTGTACAAATTCTATATTACTAATCTATAATTTTAATACTTATAATTACTCTCACTAAGATACCGAGTAATCTTGACTACATGTATGTATGTGCTCATTGATAACTCAAATGGCATAATAATTAAAATCATGAAATTATAATTAACTCAAGATTAAGATTATAGTAAAATCAATGCCTATGAGATTTAATAAGTCTGCTAATTATTATAAAGTTAATTAAATCTCATATGTGATCTGATCTAATGTAGTTATACTACATCAATAAATTCATACATGATTAAGATAAATTATTCAATTAATTTATTACAGTTTATATTTAAATAAAGTGTCCAACTTTATTTATTAATTGCGAACTTAATTTATTAAACCATAAGATAACTTATATTTACGTCTTCTGTGAATCTACATAGTGATCACATAAATACAAACAATATAATTAAATGGACTTTACTAAAAAAATTAATGCATCTAAGATATTTAAATAAAATATCTCAATTATTTTATTAATCAGAA
Organism: Aegle marmelos; assembly: GCA_030449875.1. Lineage (NCBI taxonomy): Eukaryota > Viridiplantae > Streptophyta > Magnoliopsida > Sapindales > Rutaceae > Aegle > Aegle marmelos. The sequence goes on along the minus strand of JASUUL010000046.1, from coordinate 1,407,628 downwards.
AAATATTCATTACAATTAAATAAACACATATGCTTTTAAAGAGTATATTTTCCCAATAATCTCCCACTAACTATTAAAGCATCTTTGGCATCTCACGTATGCCTATGAATTCTAAGTGTAAGTTAAAGAGTTTCTTAGGTATGATCTTTGTAAAAGAATCTGTTAAGTTTTATAGTGATGCAATCTGAATAACCTTTACATCATCTCTCTGCACTATATCCTTTATAAGATGATACTTTCTCTCAATATGTTTTTGTTTCTTGTGGTTCTTTGATTCTTTAGATTGAGCTACCACCCACTATTATCATAAAATATTTTAAAGGGTGTAGTTACAACAAATATTACCTTAAGATCTTGTAAGAACTTGTAAAGTCATACAGCTTCTTTTACAGCTTCAGATGCAGTCACATATTCAGCTTCAATTGTGAGAGTTTATGATATAAGATTGTTTCACACTCTTTCAACTAATAACTGAACTTTCGAATGTAAAAACATAGTCAGAAGTTGATTTTCTAGAATCTTTATCTAACATAAAGTCAGAATCAGTATAATCTATTGGAAGAAGTTCATCACCAAAATACACAAACATATAATTTTTAGTTTTTTTCAAATACTTTATTATATGCTTGACTACAATATAATGTTTAGGTTTATGATTAGATTGATATCTACTAACCATTCACACTGCAAAATAGATATTTGGTCTAGTGCAAAGTATGATATATATAAGATTCCCACAGCTATTTTCAGATATTTTTGGTGATTGATCCTTAGAGAATGCAATTCCATGTCTGAATAGTAATAAACCAGTTTTGAAACTTTTCATACTAAATCTAGTCAATATCTTATCAATATAGACCGGTTAAGATAAGGCTAAAGTTTTACTCCTTTAGTCTTATAGTAATTTGATACTAAGAATATAACTTACATGTCCTAGGTCTTTTTTATCAAACTATTTTACTAACCAACTCTTTATTATAGTCAACACTCTTATATCGTTTTCAATTAGAAGAATATCATCTAAATAAAAAATTAGAAAGGCTATCAATTTTTCCTGAATTTTCTTATACGCACATATTTCATAATATTCTGAATGAATCCAAACGATTTAATTGCTTGATCAAATCTAATATTCCATGATCAAGATGCTTACTTTAATCCATAAATGGATCTCTACAACTTACATATCATGTGTTCTTGGCCTTTTTGTATGAATACATATGGTTGCTGCATGTAGATTTCTTTTTCAAGATGCCTATTAAGAAAAAAAATCTTGACATCCATTTGCTAAATTTCATAATCTAGCATTACAACAATGGAGAGTAGAATCCTGATGGATTTAAATATAGTGACCGAAAAAAAGTTTCCTCATAATTTATTCTTTTTTTCTGAGTAAACCCTTTGGCTACTAATCTTACTTTAAATATCTCCACCTTTTTGTCTACTCCTTTTTTCTCTTGTAGATCCATTTGTACCTTATAGGTTTTATCTTATTTAGTGCCTCTACAAGTTCTCAGATTTTATTAGAGTATATAGATTCTATATACCAATTTAAGTGGTATTGTTGCACTCACTCCTTTGGCTAATAATGGCTTTTTAGTAATTTTACCTTCTAAATAGGATTCACTGTGTGACAATGATTTATTTTTTAATGGACCTAAGAGCCCATCTTTGATCATTCTCTATATTTTATTTTGATTTATGTGACCCAACTGCAAATGTTAGAGGTAACATTAGCAAGAAGAAATATTTCTTTTCTTAGATAAATGTATATGTGTTGAGTGTTAGAAAGTATATATTTATAAAGGAAAAAAATCATCATTTTACACTTTCAGTCTCACTAATATTGCTACTTTTATTTATTTAAGCATTTTGTTGTTTAATTATGTGTGTTTTATTATAATTGTGTATTTTATGTATTTTAAAGGCATCACGATCGTTTCACAATGAACGAGTGATCAGACAGCAAAACGAACGTCATATTTGGACTCAGGACGGTCGAAAACCTTATGAGGAGCATAAAAGGAAAAATATCACTGTTCACATATACGGTACTGTTCATACATACGATATTGTTCATGGTACTGTTTACGACACTGTTAATATATAGGGACTGATGATGTGGTATTAATCGATGACGTGACATCTACCTATGACGTGATAATATTTTAGTGGAGCAAAAATCGTGTGTATGGTACATGCACATACATGAGATTATTTATTATTCAAATAGTGTTATTGTGCAAAATCGTGTTAATGTGCAAACCGTGGCCAAACCATGTTATTGTTCAAATGTTGACTGTTGACTGATGATGTGGCGCAATCAAAGCGTCTAAACTGTTTTTAATCCGATGGTCACGATTTACTCAATGTATCTATAAAAAGGGACTCTCCCCCCTAATTTGATATCCCTGAATTCATTTCTAAGCTTAGATTTTTGTAATTCTTTCTCCTTCTTATATTTTCTACGTATTTTAATAAATTTCTATTTTACTCCTAGTTAAAAAATGAGTAGCTAATTTTCTTTTAAGCTTGGGTTGAAGATGAAGTCTCAACATGTCCTATGGGCTTAATTTGGTAAATTTACTTTCTCTTCCTCTGTAATATTTGTGGTTGTTTTGACTTTTCATCGACAAATAATAATAGTCTTGTTTAGATATCACCTTGGTTAAACCGGTACCCTAGTACAAGGTTATTATTATTTGGCACGATAAACCCTTAACACCATATTTATTTGAGCATGGTTCATGAGGTGTTGAATCCCCCTTTATGATTTAATTGACATTAATATGGAATATTTAGCTCATAGAGCATGTTGATACAAATCCGGATACCCAAGCATGTCATTTCAATAGATTCCAATTCAATTTAATTCCTGCCATTGTAATTTAAATTCAAGCATAATTTATATCAATTTCACCACAAGTTTATTCACCCATTAAAAAAAATTAATTCTGTAACATAATTAAAATCAATCTCCTCGTGGGATTGATACTTGTCACCGTTAATCTATTATACAATAAATTCGTGCGCTTGCGAGTTCAATAAAATTTGCATAACAAATTTTTGGCGCCGTTGCCGGGGAGGTAAGTATTTTAATTCGTAGAATTAGTTTTTTTTTCTTAATATTTATTTTTTATATTTATTTTCTTGCAATTTTTTTAATAAAAAAAAGAAATTAGATTAGAATTTTATTTCTTTCTCTCTTTTTTAAATTTATATAATTTAATTTTCATGTTATTTTTCTTTGTAATTTTTTTAATTTATCTTGTTATCTTTCTTTGTTATTTATTTTAATTTTAGTTACTATTTATTTCACATAATTTCTTTTTATTATAGCTATTGAGTATGTTTTCATATTAAGATTGTAACAATGTCACAAGGTTAATATCGTAATTTCTCTTTCTTAGTTATTTTTATTTATTTTATCTTCATTTATTTTGTTCTTTTCATGTGTGGTCGAAGGTCATTATCACATAATCTTGAACCTTTAGACCTTGAATTCGAAAAAAATATTTCGCGAACACAAGTACACTGTTTTTAAAAAGAAATTTGAAATGGATTTGCAAAATCAGCAACCAGAACCACAAGAGAGGCCATTTAAGGATTATTTTAGTCCCTTAGTTAATTTGAGCATATCATGTATAAGGTACCCAAATGTAGCTGTTAGGAGTTTTGAATTAAAACCTAGTATGTTAAATTGTCTCCTCACATTCTATGGCCTAGAAAATGAGGACCCATATAATCATCTGAATGATTTTCATGCTATTTGTCAAAGTATTAAATACGAAAATTTTTCAGATGATGATATTAAACTTAAATTATTCTCATTTTCATTAAAAGATAGAGCTCGTTCATGATTTAATACATTACCTGCTAATAGCATTACATCATGGGAACAAATGGTAACTAAATTTTTAAATAAATATTTCTCAATTCATAAAACCAATGCTATTCGCAGGGAAATTTTAGAGTTTACCCAAAGAGACGACGAGTAGTTTTTTTAACCATGGGAGCGATTTAATAGGCTAGTCTTGAAGTGTCCACATCATGGGTACGAGAAATGGCACCAATGCCAATACTTTTTAAAGGGATTATTGCCACATGTGCAAGAATGGTTAATGGTAACCAGTGGAGGAGAGTTAATGTCCAAAACTGCATCAGAGATTTGGGAATTCTTCTGGCGACAATCGGATAATTCCCAACAACGGAGTCGATCACTCAGAAATATCAGGAGAATTAAGGGAAGGAATGAGGTTAATATTTGGGAGTCAAGTTCAGGAATTAAAGAAGTCAAAGAGATGGTTGAAGGTCTTGCTCGACAAATAACATCTTTGACAACTACTAAATCAATAGAGCCACATGACCATGACTCATATTCAAATCAAGCCAATGCCATAGGTGTCATGAGAAAACCACCAAACTACAACCCTTACTCCAACATATTGTGTAAATTTTATTGAACTCGCAAGCGCACGAATCTATTGTAGAATAGATTAACAGTTATGAGTGTCGATCCCACGAGGAGGTTGATTTTAATTATGTGCAGAATTAGTTTTTTTAATGGGTGAATAAATTTGTGGTGAAATTGATGTAAATTATGCTTGAATTTAAATTACAGCAGTAGGAATTAAATTGAACTGGAATCTATTAAAATGACATACTTGGGTATCCGGATCTACATCAACATGCTCCATGGGCTAAATATTCCATATTAATGCCAATTAAATCATAAGGAGGGATTTCACACCTCATGAACCACTCTCAAATAAATATGGTGCTAAGGGCTTATCGTGCAAAATAATAATAAACTTGTACTAGGGTACCGGTTTAACCAGGGCGGTATCTAGACAAGACTATTATTATTTGTCGACAAAAAGTCAAAACAACCACAAATATTAAAGGGGAAGAGAAAATAAATTTACAAAATTAAGCCCATGAGACATGTTGAGACTTTACCTTCAACCTAAACTTAAAAGAAAATTAGCTACTCATTTTTTAATTAGGAGCAAAATGGAAATTTATTAAAATATGTAGAAAATACAAGAAGGAGAAGGAATTATAAAAATTTAAGTTTAAAAATGAATTTAGGGATATCAAATTAGGGGGAGAGCCCCTTTTTTATAGATACATTGAGTGAATCGTGACCCTCGGATTTAAAACAGTTCGGATGCTTAGGATTGCGCTACATCATCAGGCAACAGTCAACAGTCAACGTTTGAACAGTAATATGGTTTGGCCACGGTTTGCACAGTAATACTATCTAAATAGTAAATAATCCCATGTATATGCATGTATCGTATACATGATTTATGCTTCACTGAAATGTTGTCACGTCATCGATCCATAATACATAAGAAATTTAGCTCAATAAGATCGTGACACATCATCGGTCAATGCCACATCATCGATCAATGCCACATAAGCAGTCAATGCCACATAATTCGTCCAATCAAACACTGTCACGTCATAAGTAGATGCCACGTCATCGGTCAATACCACGTTATCAGTCCGTATATATAAATAGTGTCACGAACACTATCATGAACAGTACCGTACGTATGAACAGTACCGTATATGTGAACAGTGATATTTTTCCTTTTATACTTCTCCTAAGGTTTTCTACCGTCCTGAGTCTAAATATGACATCCGTTTTACTGTCTGATTACTCATTCATTGTGAAACGATCGTGATGCCTCTAAAATACATAAAATATATAATTATAATAAAACACACATAATTAAACAACAAAATACTTAAATAAATAAAAGTAGCAATGTTAGTGAGACTTAAAGTGTAAAATGATGATTTTCTCCTTTATAAATATATACTTTCTAATACTCAACACAACACATATAACCCTGAATAGAGAGACCACCCCAATTTTTCATAGTCTTAAGGATTCCAACAAAATGGACTATTAGCTCCACCTCCACTAATGTAACCAGTTCCTCAAATTTCTCAAGCCCTTCAACCACCATTTAGACCATACAATCAGAATTTAAACCATTCTCAACCCAAACCATAGGAGGATACATTCCAAAATGTCAAAAATCTTACTAACTCCAAGATCGAGCAGCAAAACCACACTATTGATGAATTACGAAATGAGATGAGAGCGGGCTTCAACTCACAAGTTTAATCAGTTTTGAGCCTTGAGAAAATGGTGGGACAACTTGTCTCTTCAGTTCAAACTTTGGCCATGACCATTGAAAAAGGCAAATTCCCAAGTCAACCAGTGCCTAACCCTAAAGCAGTGAATGAAGCAAGTTCTAGTTCATTACAGCAGCATGGAGAGTTCAAAGCAGTGATGACCTTGCGAAAAGGAAAAGAAGTCGACAACAAAGTGGAGATGCAAAAATCAACTTAAATCGTACCTGTGAATGCTGAAGACTCATCATTAGAGGAGAAAGAGAAAACCAACCCACGAGAATATATTCCTAAAGCTCCATTTCCTCAGAGGTTAGCTAAAGGGAAGAAAGAAAAATCCACAGGTGAGATTTTTAAAATCTTCAAATAAGTAAGTGTTAACATCCCTTTACTTGAAGCTATAAAATAAGTGCCATCATATACCAAGTTTCTTAAAGACCTTTGTACTAAAAAGAGAAATATTCATGTTCAGTAAAAAGACTTTTTAATAGAAAATATTAGTTCTATACTCCAACATAAAATGCCTCTAAAATACAAAGATCTAGACTCCCCCACTATCTCATGTAGTATAGGGAACCACACAATTGAGAATGCTTTGTTAGATTTAGGAGCTAGTGTAAATCTATTGCCTTTCTCTGTATTTGTGAAACTTGGACTGGACGAGTTACATCCAACTCCAGTGATGTTACAGCTTGCAGATCGATCCACAAAAATACCTCGTTGTATTGTGGAGGACGTGCTTGCAGATCGATCAACATGTCCTATGGGTTTAATTTCGTAAATTTACTTTCTCTTCCCCTCTAATATTTATAGTTGTTTTGACTTTTCGTCGATAAATAATAATATTCTTGTCTAGATACCGCCCTGGTTAAATTGACACTCTAGTACAAGGTTATTATTATTTGTCATGATAAATCCTTAGCACCATATTTATTTGAGAGTGGTTCATGAGGTGTGAAATTCACCTTTATGATTTAATTGGCATTAATATGAAATATTTAGCCCATAGAGTATGTTGATGCAGATTCGGATACTTAAGCATGTCATTTTAATAGATTCCAATTCAATTTAATTTCTGCCATTGTAATTTAAATTCAAGCATAATTTACATCAATTTCACCACAAATTTATTCACCATTAAAGAAAATTAATTCTACACATAATTAAAATCAACTTCCTCGTGGGATCGACACTCATCACCGTTAATCTATTTTACAATAGATTCGTGCGTTTGCGAGTTCAATAAAATTTGCACAACAATATACTCATCATTATTAATCACTGTGTCATGCATAGAATGGATTACATGACTTAAATGATATAAATTATCTCTCAAAGTATCAGAAGAAATAAGTCTCTCTTTTAAAAAAATAGAAACAGAAGATCCAAAATTTATATTATATCCTTACTTTGATAAATAATCTACTGAAACTAAATTCCTTTTAATGTCTGGAACATAAAGATAACTATTTAAAACTAAAGTCTCATTATTAAAATATAAAAAACAGATCCAGTTTTCACTGCTGACACGAACTTCCTATCCCTAACTGCAGCTTGATACTTTCTTCACTTAATTTCCTAGTTTACTGAAACCAATAAAGTGAATTATAAATATGATTAGTTGCTCCTAAATCCAACATCCAAGTGTCACTAGGATTCTTAACTAAACAGGCCTCAATTATAAAAAGATTTCCTATAACTGATTTCACAATCTTAGGGCAATCATTTTTCCAATAATCATTTTATCCACACTTGAAGTATTTGCCCTTTGGCTTGACATTTTGGTTAGTAGACAATTTCTTTTTCGCAACTTTCTCGTTACCTTTGCCTTTCGACTTAGGTCTAAAAGAAAAACCTTTTTAGCAATATTTATGTTTTTTGGAGATTTATCAATACGATAGATCTCTTCAGCAGAATATAGTTTGTTCATCAATTCAGCTAAGATCATGATTTTTTTATTCATATTATAGTTAACCTCAAACTCCTTAAATGTTTCTGACAGAGATTCCAGCACTATGTCAATCTTTGAGTTATCATCAGTTTGTGCTCCTTGAATCTCAGTCTCATTCAAATAGTCCATCATTTTGAGGACATGATCACGAACTCTTATGTCCTTTCCTAATTTCATAATACCTTTCAGCACTGCTTGTCTCATAGAACGAGTACTCTATCCAAGCATCTCTTAGAGACTATTCATTATCTTAGTGGCAGTCTCCAAATTTTGATGTTTGGTCTACAGAATATTAAAAATCAAAGCTAAAATGTAGCATTTTGCCATTTCATTGGCTTTTTGCCATTTCTCATAAAGCCTCCTCTGATTTCTATGTGTATCTTCCACTAGAACTGGAGGGCATGACTGAGTTAAAATATATTTATAATCTTCAATAGTTAAAATAATAAATAGATTTCTTTTCCAATCTATATAGTTCTCTCCAGTAAGTTTGTTTTGATTTAGAATAATAATAAGTGGGCTTAAGGAAGACATTTTCTAAAAAAATAAAACATTCATGCATAAATAATTTGATAAAATATTTACAATAAATGACAAAAATGCAAAAAATATAAAAGTATTTTAATTTATTGTAACAATAATCTAATACTATTTTGACAAGCTATCCATTGGGAAAGATGTCTACACTTATTAGACCTAATTATCTATTAGATTATTAATTTCATGTAGAGACATGATAAATAACTATCTTTATTCTTTTCAAGCCTAAATTTGTTATCAGAGCTTTGTTAGGAAGGTTAATAACAAAGTTTAGTTGGGTGTATAATCATTATTTTAATCTACGTACTTCTCATATCAACTATCACCGTTGGAGTGAACAATTGATTGAAAAATATTTCAATTTTATCTTTAAAGAAGTTCATCAAATAAAATATTTACTATATATACCCTCCGAAAGGAGAATCACCGTATCATAAAATTAAGGTATATATATAATTTTATTATTGAACTAACAATGGAGTTCATAGGAAAAACCATCCTGAATTTTCTCTCTCTCACTCAATATTTTAAAATTAATTTTTTCCTTTTAAAATATATATTAATTATATATTGTTAATTGCATGCTTCCTATAATATTATCTAGATGGTATCCAATATTATTAAGCATTTGCAAACTACAAACAATATATTGATATAATGATATATATTATTATACATAGAGTGACACTGTTTATTTTATATGGTATGCTATTATAGCATGTTATCATCCAAAATATAACATATAGAAAAATAATTAAATAATCTTAATTCATAGCTTTTCAAAAATAAAATAAAATAAAAAATTACATTAACTCTAAGCTTAATCTTTATTAGGTTTCTTGTTAATATCTATCTTCTATAAACTTGTCTTTATTGAAGGATTAGGGTAAATTAGGCTTTTAAATTTATTATAGGTCCAATTTTAAATTTAAATGAAAATAAATTTTATATTTTTAATTTAATTTTTTATTAAAAATAAAAAACTTTTAGACTAAAAATAAATTTAATTTGTTAAAATTTATCTATATATTTTAATTCATTAAGCCCATTTTGAATTGGACCTAAAACTAGAATTCACCAAGCCCAAAACCATTTTTAGACTTAAATACATAAAATTTAAAACGTTTTTACCCAAAGAGAAAAACTTAAGAACCATAGGGGCTAAATGATAAGAAGCTCCCAGAACACTAAAATCCATAATTTTCCTTTCCCAACGGCCATCATCAACAACCAGCCACTATTCAATATCTCCACCATCTTCAACACTGATTTTTGTTGCTGCCACGACAGAATGCAACCCAACACACCCTCCGCCTGTAACCTGTGCACGCACGTTGCCAGCCCTTGCTCGCGATAACGCCTGTTGCATGCTCTGTATGTGCAGCTCACTGCTAGTTGTAGCAAGCGCTGCTTGCAACGAGTGCCGTAAGCAGCACGCGCTGCATCTTGCCTGCAGCGAGTGCTCGATGCTTGGTGGTTGTTGCTGTGATTTCCATTCTTCGTTCCTCCAATCTGTCTTCGTGTAATTTACAAACACATTACAATAATTTATAAATTTCCTATGTTAATTTTGACTTACAAAATTTCTATTATAGTAAATTAAATCAAGAGGGAAAGGTGATGATAAAAAATACTACTTTTTTTCCAGATCTAAAAAAAAAATACAGTAGAGAATCTAATCATGAATTAAAACAATCCTTAACATGCTTTATTTATATATCAAATAAATAATATATATCTAAATAAAATTGTGATACTTTAATACATAAATATCAAGATTGATTTCATACGACATTCATATAAATTAATATGAGATGACTCTGATACCAATTGTTGGTAAAAAATCAAAATTTTACTCATAAAAAAAAATTTTAGGACTGATCTCATGTAATATATAAGAAATTTATAATTTAAAAAAATCATATCTTGATAATTTGAGAAGATGAACAATTGGAAGGAATAAATCTGCTATTAAACGATCTTTCAGGCTATATCTTAAATTTGATCTATATTAAACATGTGGGCGTTTGTTTTTACCACTTCAAAAAACCATTGGCTTCTTTTTGTAGTAGTTTTATCAAAAGTCATCTGTATTTTTTTCTTTAAAGAAAAGTACACTTATATATATCTCTAATCAAACCCTAGTATGTGTTATCGTTTTTAATAATAATATTATTTTCTTTCCACTTAAGTAAAAGTGGAGATAATGTGTAACCACTTTGGAGCCTACTTTGTAAAATAATAGAAAGTTTTATTTACTCATTAATATAGCACATAAGATCTTAACAAATATTATAATTAGGTTTATCACCTAATATATCCTTTTTTTTTTAAGTCCAGCAGTAGTATAATCAATTAAATAAACTAACCCAAAGATCATTTGGGAACATACAATAGTGGCTACAACAATTAAGTCTGTAATTAAACAAGTCTGATCATTTAATTCTAATTCTACTCAACTAAAAAATTGGAACTGACCTCCATAATTGTATACTCGAATAATAATTCATCCCAAACTACATTAATTTCTTTGTTATATAATCTTTTGTACCACATCGTTAATTAAATCAATATCTTAATTGTCCAATTAATTTAATTATATCTTATTTCTTGATACTTACTAGTTTTCTCTTATGATCATTTTCAATATATTAAATATATTGACACATTTTATTCAAAGATTTCTATGATCAAGTACCGAAAACCCATTAAGAGATGTGTTATATAAATTCTATATTGCTAATCTATAACTTTAATACTTATAATTGTTTATACCAAGATACTGAGTAATCTTAACTACAAGTATGTGTCGTGCCCATTAGTAACTCAAATGAAATAATAATTAAAATAATGAAATTATAACTAACTCAAAAATAAGATTATGTGAAATCAATACCTATGAGATTTAATAAGTCTGATAATTATTATAAAGTTAATTAATTTTCATATGTGATCCAGTTTAATGTCGTCATACTACATGAATAAATTCATATATGATTAAGATAAATCATTCAATAAATTTATTATGGTTTACACCTAAATAAAGTGCGCAACTTTATTTAACAACTGGCGAACTCAATTTAGTAAATTATAAGATAATTTGTATTTATATCTTCTATAAATTCACATAGTGATCACATTAACATATATAATATGATTAAATAACCTTTACTTAAAAATTAATGCATCTAAGATATTTAAATAAAATACATAAATTATTTTATTAATTAAAAAATTTTATTATAATTAAATAAACATATATGCTTTTAAAGAGCATATTTTCCCAAGATAAATTACATATAATTTTAAGACTTATTTTAAATAGTTAAGTTTTTGGGTCAAGCGGCTTCTCTAACATGATATCCTATATGCAAATTCTTTCAATTATTTCGTTAAAATCCTACTTATTAATTTTAAGCTCTAGTCTCTCAATAAATTTACAAGCTCTATCTTAGTCCATGTTTCATGAGAGTAGACTCGTTAAGACTTGTATTTGGTACTAATGTTTGGCCTCATTAATTAATAAACCTTTTGTTTAAGCTTTTCGAATCTCACAATTTCTCAAATGTAGAGAATAACTAATTGAATAAATTTTAACCAAAACAGACATACAACAGACATGTTTTGGATAAAATTTTCTTTTAAATACCATAACTTAGCTGACAATTAGCTCAAAGGCTATAAGTACTAAAAACACACATATCTGAGCTACTTTACCAATATTATTACGAATTCTTGCATATTGGATCAAGATGGAGAAGGTAACTAGTGGAAGAGGTGGAGTAAAAGTGTTAGGTACAATTATTTGCATTGGTGGGTCACTAAACTTTACCTTCTGGAGAAAAGGATACCTACTGAAAGGCTTTGTGCAAAAGCCTCTCATTAACATCTACAATACCGATCAATTAGGGCATCATGGGAATGAAAATTGGTTCAAAGATTCTGCTCTTATTGTCACCAGTCACATTGCATGGATTGCAAGGCTTATCCTTGAGGTACATTAAGAGTAACAGTTGTTAAAACATTTCCGAAATACGTATAAATGTTCATCATCACGTTATTCTTGACAGATAATGATTTCAATCATTTGAATACCTAACGTATATATTTTTGTTTAAACGCTTTACCATTACAGGCTATGGTCAGCAAAGACTACTCGGCTCCTTTGTCACTGAATACTTTAATTTGCTTCCTTGCATCATTACAATCTTCTTTCGTTGCCTTGTTCCACGGAAGAAACCCTACCTTATGGAAACTGGACTGGAACGTACAACTTTTGACTATAAAATACTGTGTGAGTATACTTTTATATATACTTAACATCAAACACAAACTTATTTTAAATACTTTTGATTTTATAGGTTGTAACTCATGCTCATGTTCGCACGTCAGGTTTTGCAATTAAACTTCGGATATGAACTAGAATTAGAGTTGTATAACGCTAGCTATACAACTGCGATTCTATTTCAAATCCGAATTTTGTAAAACGTGGACATCCTTACCTGACCATCCATCATATATGTAGCCAATTGAGCTGCATATGATTAATTGACTTTAGGGAGTAATAAACTCAGCGCTGCTCTATTATCTACAAAGATTTTGTATTAGCGTTAAGGGGCCAGTTTTTGCAGCAACGTTCACTCCTTTACAGCTCGTTATCGTGGCATTATTCTCTGCAATTGCTTTTGCAGAGAGACTTCACTTGGGCGGGTCAGTTTTCAGTAACATGTACAAATAATAATTAATTTATATATATGGTAAATTTTGAAAACAAATTAAAATGTTGTGCCTTGTTGGCAATTTTTCAGTTTGATTGGGGCATTTCTCATCGTTTGGGGCTTTATTGCTTTCTGTGGGGCAAAAAGAAAGATAGATTTCTGTTGATGGACAGAAGGCGGACCGAAATCAGACCGTGATGATAAGGTTTAAGAGGGTTCCACCCCCACAGTATTAAATTCAGTCGGAATAATTAAGAACAACTATATATTGTAATTGTACTTATTTGTTAAATTTATTTATTGCTTAGATTTATTCTAGTTGAGAAATGTATATTGATAAAAATCCAATTGCAAGATCCAATTTATCAAATTGATTCTTTGCTGGAAGAGACAGTGAAACCCCCAGTTGTTTAACTAAATTAATCAAAATTTTCTCATAATTTTAAAATATTTTTGAAACCAAATTTTTTTGTTAATATTATCATTTTACTCTTAGTGGTTGCTTGATATTAAGAATATGAATACCTTTAATTTATTTAACTAATTAAAAAATTTTAATCATAATTAATTAAAAAATTAAATTTAAAATTATATGGGAAAAAGCAAGCGAAATGTCATAATTATTTAAATAATTCTGAAATTCTTTCAAGAATTTATTAAAAAATTAAATGTAAAACTAATATATACATATATATAAATACTATTATTTAAAAAGGTTGAAAATATATATAAATATAAGTTATTTTTATTTTTTTAAAACACATTCGACTTGTTATTCTCTAAATGTATATTAATTTTGCATTTAACTTTTAACTTAATTCTGAAAGATTTTATAGAATTAATTGGAAAATTATGACAAGTTTTCTATTTTTTTAATGAGTTTGTATTTATATTTTTTAATTAATAATGAATAAAAATTATTCAATTAATTAAATAACTAAAGGTGTTCATATTCCTAATATCAAACAACCACTAAGGATAAAATGATCAGCAAAAAAGAAAAAAATTTCATGTAAGAGGGTTTGAATGTGTTTAAAATTCAACAAAGTTTCAATTAGTTTAATTAAATAACAAGAGGGCTTTTTTCCCATTATTTGCTTACACATATATTGTGAGCTCGAGTTCATCTCCTACCTTTTGAAGAAGTTATTTATGATACATTTATTTCTTGGATTAGAGAATCAAAATTCAAAAGAAAAATGATTGATAGAATTTACTTGCTAAAATGAGATGGAAATGGATATGAAACATGTGGCAACTTGATTTTCATGAGATGGTAGAAATCAAGCTCCTATTCCTTGAACTCCCCATTTATCCTCCAAATTTCATAATTTCATTTTTTGTCTCAAATAAAATATCTTTTATATTATATTATTATGTTATTGTCATTGTTATTGTTATTGTTGTTAATGATGATGATGATACATAATAATACTAATCAACTGAAATGGTTTTAGTTACTTGTAAAAATTCATTCTTACTTCAAGACTAAGTAAACACATTAATTGTGATATAGCTTATTTCGATTCCGATTTATACAACTAAAATAAATAATTTAATCTAATTTTCATTTCTCATCATATTCTAACTTATTCCAATTCTCACCCAATCTCACTCTACCCGAATCTAACTGTCATTTAATAAATGCACCATTAGCTTTTTCGTTTGCATTACATAATAATCCTTGTTGCTTCGTGAAGAGGCAACATAAACTAATCCTTTAAATCCTTGTTTGAAGATTCTATGTGTCTTCTCTTTAAACCACTTTTTCACATTATTTTTCATTATAACTCTTCAATTGCACGAGTTGTTAAATAAAAGAAAAATTTGACAAAAAAAATAATAATAAATAAATAAACCACAAATATGTCTACTCATGTAAGTATGCACGTTAAATAGTACCATAATAATTAGAGGGCAATTATTAAAAGGGTGAGCTATTTGTCCTAAAATATAACTTGAGCATTTTTATTCTCAACATGCTCGTCCAATAAATTACACACACACACACATTGCATAACCTGTGCGCAAATACAAAAAATAGTCTAAATTAATTTAATTTCATCTAAATACATTGCACAAGTAAAAACTCCACGAATTTAGGACTTAAAATAAAGACAAATTAGATTGAGTTCTAGTCAAAGTCTAATTAAATGAGACTATTATGAAAGGCCCTAATGGTCTATTGAATACACTTGAGATCTAATACTAAGCACGATAATTTATCATGCATAGATGGCTATACGAGCAAACCACGTAAGCTAACTAGAACATTTACTTCCTATTACAAAGGACATGCAAATGTATTTACATAATCCTTAAATCCTTAAATCTTAGGGACCTAACTCTCCTCGTATGAGGAAAAAAAAACTACTTCATCTTTGAAATTCTAATCTTAATGATTTTTCTTCCATGGATCCTATGATATTTAAAATTCAACTTGATGTTTACTTATGGATGTGGGTTCTAATAACAAATTTTTAAGATAAAAAAGGATTGATGAACTAACAAGAAAAATAGTTGATACTAAGAAGAATAAATTTTATTCATCAATTTATTTATTTATGATATTAGTATTGATTTTACTGGTTATTCCAACTATAGTAGAAAGACATTTTCAACTATGAATTTTGTGCATAATTGTTTGCAAAATTGGATGAGAGATCTAATTGAATAATATTATTGTATATATAGGAAAAGATATATTTTATAGTCTTAATAATAAAGTTATTCTTCAATATTTTTAACATATGAAAATATGTTGGGGAAAATTATAAATGTATTGAATTGAATATATTAATAAATTTTTATTTTAATATTTGTTATTTATTAACCATTTCTAAATTATATTATTATTTAAACATAGCTTTGCTAGATTGGTACCATTGTGGGCTCGTGCAGGATTTATTGGATTATATAGCTAGCAAAGAGCTTAGGTTTTAACAAACTATTAATTATATGAATTATTTGGTAATTTTGATTTTATCATATTATAATATAATTTTAACCTGCTTGCATTATCTTGGTCTTGCCAAATGATCATATTTCATTTCGTTTATTGTCCGTGCATTATTACAAATGAGCTAGAATTATTGGATTACATAGTTCTAGGCTTTAGAGGATAGTCACTCGACTTGGTGACCATGCTACTAAATTAGTAAAAATTTAGATAAACAAGGTTAGTGATAAACGATGATTAAGGTAAGTTTAGTTTGATCCAAATTCAATAATTTAGGGCTATGAAAGCAAAGTGCTTATGGTATTAGCCCATCATTCAAGAAGAGATCTAGAAAGCAATACAAAGAGAGAAGAAAAATATAACAATTAGAGTAGTCCTATTAAATCTCCAAGAAGGACGTGGACCCACCTACGCAGTTACAAAAATACCCTTATAAATTAATTTTATTTTTATTTTAAGTATCATAATTATTTTCTCTTCATATTGCACCTATAAAAATTAACGATCCAATTTCTTCTTTTTCCTTTTTCTCATTATTCCTATTTAAATTAACTTTTTCCTTTCCTCAATCTAATATCCTAATAATAGTACTGAAAAATATGCCTGTTTGCCCCTTTATCTTAGTTGTTTAGGACAGAGGAATAATTAGTATTAAAACAAGTTGTTCGGATTGAAGCCAAACTAACCGGCTAAAATAGCTTCTTGCGTACCCTAGCTTTTCTTTGTCATAGTTAAGATACCCCAAGTCAACTTGATTGCGAGAAAAACAAGGAACTACCATGAAAGTTTTGTTGAAAAAATATGTTCTTTAAAAATATATAGGTTTTTTTAATTGTAATAAATATTTTTTTAATTAATAAAATAATTGAGGTATTTTATTCAAATATCTTATTTGCATTAATTTTTTAATAAAGTCTATTTAATCATATTATATGTATTTATGTAATCACATAGTAAATTCACAAAAGACATAAACATAAGTTATTTTATGATTTAATAAATTAAGTTCGTAGTTAATAAATAAAATTGGGTACTTTATTTAGGTATAAACTGTAATAAATTCATTGAATGATTTACCTTAATCATGTATGAATTTATTGATGTAGGATAACTATATTAAATTGGATCTCATATGTGATTTAATTAACTTTATAATAACTATCAGACTTATTAAATCTAATAGGCATTAATTTTACTGTAATCTTAATTTTGAGTTAGTTATAATTTCATAATTGTAACTGTTATTTTATTTGAGTTACTAATGGACACGATATATACTTGTAATCAAGATTATTTGGTATCTTGGTGGGAGCAATTATAAGTATTGAAGTTATAGATTAGCAATATAGAATTTGTATAACACATCTCTTGATGGGTTTTCTGTGCTTGATCATATAATTCTCTGGTCAGAGTGTGTCGACATATTTGATATATTGAAATTGATCATTAGATAAAACTAGTAAGTATTAAGAAATAAAATGTTATTAAATGAATTGGACAGTTTATATATCAATTTAATTAATGATGTGATACAAAGAATTGTGCAATAAAGAAATCAATATAGGTTGAGACGAATTATTATTTGAGCATATAATTATGGAGGTTAGTTCTAATCTTATAGTGGAGTAGAGTTGGAATTAAATGATTAGGCTAGTTTAATTACAGACTTAATTATTGTAGCCACTATTGTATGTTCCCAAATGATCCTCGGATTAACTTATTTAATTGACTACACCACTACTGGACCTAAAAATAAGAAAACTAGTGTTGTGCAAATTTTATTGAACTCGCAAGCACACGAATCTATTGTAGAATAGATTAATGGTGACGAGTGTCGATCCCACAAGTAGGTTGATTTTAATTATATGTCGAATTAATTTTCTTTTTAATGGGAACAATTAAATTATGGTAATTTTGTCCTAAATTGTTGAATTAAAATGGCGGGAATAATTAAAAATGAAACTGTTATAATAAAGTACTAGGGTATCCAGATCCGCATCAACATGCTCCATGGGCTAAATATTCCATATTAATACCAATTAAATCATAAGGGGGGATTCCACACCTCATGAACCACTCTCCAATAAGTATGGTGCCAAGGGCTTATCGTGCCAAATAATAATAACATTGTCTTAGGGTCTTGGTTTAACTTAAATAACAGATCTAGGCAAGACTATTATTATTTGTCGACGAAAAGTCAAAACAACCACAAATATTAGAGGGGAAGAGAAAGTAAATTTACCAAATTAAGCGCATGGAACATGTTGAGACTTCACCTTTAACCCAAGCTCAAAAAGAAATTAGTTACTCATATTTTAACTAAGGATAAAAAAAGGAGATTTTATTAAAATACAAAGAAACTACAAGAAAGAGAAGGAATTTCAGAAATTTAAGTTTAAAAATGAATTCAGGGGTGTCAAATTAGGGGGGGAGAGCCCCCTTTTTATAGATATATTAAGTGAATCGTGACCATCGGATTAAAAACAGTTCGGATGCTCAGGATTGTGCCACGTCATCAGTCAACAGTCAACAGTCAACATTTGTACAGTAATACCGCCTGAATAGTAAATAATCCCATGTAAGCGCATGTACTGTACACACGATTTTTGCTCTACTAAGATGCTGCCACGTCATCGATTTACAGTACATAAGAAATTTAGTCCAATAAAATCGTGACACATCATCGGTCAACGCCACGTCATCGGTCAACGCTACATAAGCAGTCAATACCACATAATTCGTCCAATCAGATACTGCCACGTCATAGGTAATTGTCACATTATCGGTCCGTATATATGAACAGTGCCGTGAACAGTACCGTACGTATGAACAATACCTTTAATGCTACTCTTAAGGTTTTCGACCGTCCTGCGTCTAAATATGACGTCCGTTTTGCTGTCTGATCACTCGTTCATTGTGAAACGATCGCAATGCCCCTAAAATACATAATTATAATAAAACACATATAATTAAATAACAAAATACTTAAATAAATAAAAGTAGTAATGTTAGTGAGATTTAAAGTATAAAATGACGATTTTCTCCTTTATAAATATACACTTTCTAACACTCAACAACTAGCATATTAGGTGATAAACTTAATTATAATATTTGTTAAGATCTTATGTGTTATATTTATGTGTAAATGAAGGCTTGTATTATTTTTTAAGGTGAGCCTCAAAGTTTTATACATTATCTCTACTTTTACGTAAGTAGAGAGGTGATAATATTATATTCAAAATATTTAATATTTTGAATTATAAAAGGATAAGGATAAAACAAATAAGAGTTTTACATAGGCATATTATAAAAAGATATTTTTCTCTTTAAAATATAGAGACGACTTTTAAGAAAAATACTTAGAAAAGAAGCCAATAGCTTCTAGGAGTGGTGAAACAATGCCCACACATTTCATATAGATCAATCTTGAGTCATACGTTGAAAGATCATTTGGTGGAGAAATTAATTTAATTCTATCGTTTATCCTCTTAAATATTAAGGTATATTTTTTAGATTACAAATTTATTATATGTTGTACGAGATGGATTCTAAAAGTTTCATGAAAAAATTTTGATTTTTCACCAACAAGTTTCGCACAATAGTAAATAAGAAGAATATAAAGAGAGTAAAAAGAATATCATAGGAGAATTACATTAGGTTTATATCTACAAGTACAAACATACACACGGCTGAGTTTATTAATCACAAAAGATTTTATAAAGGCAATACACTAATTCTCAAAGATTACTGAGCTTATAAGTTCTCCCTCTATCTAAAAACTATTCACATACTTATCTCAAGTATTTCTTTAATCCCAACCACTTTGGTCTGTAGTTGCACGTTGACCTACCTTTTAGCTTTTGATTGCCCTTTTGGCCCTTTTAGCTTGTCTGTTTAGCTACCCCTTTGTCTTGCCTTTTGGGCTGCCCTTTTGGCTACCTCTTTAGTTGCCTCTTTGACTACCTTCTGGCTACCTTTTTTGTTGCATTACCCTTTTCAGCCTTTTGGCCACATTTTTATAGTAACTCTTTCAATGGTTTAAGCAACCAATAAAATCACAGCAATTACCTCTCATCATGGTTTCCAACCATTTTGCTTTATAGATAGTTGCTTAATTTGAAATATCAATTATACAACTTAAGAGAGGGGTGATTAAGTTTCTAAAATTTATGTGGTACTTGAATAAAAATGAATACAAATATAAAATAAAATAATCAAATTACAAAGAGAGAAGGGATGAGAGAATTGAAAGTAGAATTTTTTACATGATTCGGCCAAACCTTGCCTATATCCATGTCTTCAAGCTTATCAAACTTAAAAGTTCCACTAGCCAAGCCTTTAAAGCTTCTAGAGCTCTTATAATTGATTTTATATGTGTCTGTTAATCTTTACAATAAGATTTTATTTCAAATCTCTTGACCCATATGTTTTTTACACTTACAACTCAATTTTGATTTTAAAATAAAGATTACAAAAAGTGTCCTTCACACAGTGTATGTGTTTTCAAATGAAAGCTTCAAGTGTCATTTAATAAAACAATGACAAGTTTAAAGCTCAAGAGAATACTTAAGAACAAGCTCAATGATAATTGTAGAATCTCATTTTAATATGAATTTGATTAAGCCTTTTTATAGTTGGAGATTAAAACTAATAATTTTTTACTTTCTGCACATAATTGAATCTTTGTTAACTATTGTCGGATCATTGTTTTAACTTGAGTAAGTGATCGTTATGGTATGATTTCAAATTGCCAAATCATCATTTTCTAGATGTCAAATTATCGTCAGTGTCTAGTGACCTACAAGAAGTTGGCAGCTTACATTTTCTTAAAAACGGCATGCCATTAGCATTGAGAAACTAAACTTTAGTTCTCTGTGATGTTGGCTATCCCTTTTTCTATTGACGATTAGCCGATTTCATTCAGAATTGATGAAATTTTACCTTAAGATAATCAATTAGTTATTTTCTAAGTAAACTATAATCCTTTTGTTTCAACAAAGTCATTATATACTCAAAGCATTATAAGGCTTAAATATTTTAATCTGATTAAAGACTACTTTAGTTTTAATTCATTTTAGAACATGTTGTGATCATCAAAATCATCATTATGGAAACATACATGTTAACATAATCATCATGGGTAGTCCCAATTAGAACTATCAAAATTTGATACGACTCGATTATTCAATACTAACATAGCATAAATAAATAGGTATAGGTCATTAAATTTGATACGATTATTAAAAGAGTTGGGTCTTATCAACATGATTTTTTTTAATCGAGTTAAGATTAAAGTTTTTGATCCATTTGCCCAACTAATGACTTGTTATATCTTCTTTTTCAAATTAATTTCTAGATTCTTATCATTAAAACTTAAATATTAGATATGATTCTCTCTTTTTATATTTTTTTGGAAAGGTAGATATATATATACAATGTTTCATTTATAAAATTTTATATACATTTGGAACTTTAATAGTGTAACTATGTAAAATATTAATACACATATATTTTATCATCTTGATATATAATATTATTTACATATACATACTTAAAAACTTTAATAGCATAAATGTGTAATATTTAACGGTCTGTGTATATGTGGGTATGTACATGTGTGTAATATTTATTAAATATATAGATATTAAATGAATTATTAAGTAATTCATTTATTTTGCATATCACGTTTGGGTCTTAATATTTTAACACGATTATTAAATATGTCGTGTTTGGGTTAATCTACATTTCACACGATATAAACATTGCTCGTTAAACTATTTTGCCAACTTTAGTCCCAATCATGTTATAAGCATAAACAACTTCTATAGTAACTATTTAACCACTAGGTGCCACATAGATTAAAACCTCTAATACTGGATCTACTTTCTATGACATAAGAATACCCCAGTTATCCCACCAATACACCAATTCCTATGACTTAAGGTCATAACTGTCCTTTAGTTGTACCCTAACTACCTCCCAATAGATCCTAACTACTTGCCATATACCCTAGTTATCCCACCAATTCTTCTTCTTCTTCTTCTTCTTTGGCCTTAGAAAAACATTAATTTATGTGTTGAAAAGCATTTTGCAAGTACCCACACTAGCTCTAAAATTAGTCAAAATTTCATCTCCTTCCAAGATGTATTTTAGGCCTTTTTTTATTAGTTCTAATAATTAATGCTTTTTTATAGATATTTTCATTAGTGAAAATTTATTAAAAGTAATTGTCATTTTTTTTCCTTTTCCTATTATGATTGACTAGGTTTGTTAAGGTTGGAAAGAAAAATATTAGAGTTTAAATTTAAAGAATGAGTAATGCTTCCAGCTATTCCCTCATTTGTTATCATTCCTATTGAGGAGGCATTCACATATGGATGTTTGAATAGAATAAAAAATATTTTTACTAATAATCTAATGAAAGGATGCTAAGAGGTAACAATGGGTTGGGGAGGCTTACCTCATTTCTCATCCCATTAAAAATTTTCTTTCTATTCTCCACCTTATTTCTCAATAAATTTAGTGGGGGTTGTTGAGTGTTAGAAAGTGTATATTTATAAAAGAGAAAATCATTATTTTACACTTTAAATTTCATTAACATTGCTACTTTTATTTACTTAAGTATTTTGTTATTTAATTATATGTGTTTTATTATAATTATGTATTTTATGTATTTTAAGGGCATCATAATCGTTTCACAATGAACGAGTGATCAGACAGTAAAACGGACGTCATATTTGAACTCAGGACGGTCGAAAACCTTAAGAAGAGCATTAAAGGAAAAAGTCAATATTCACATATACGGTACTGTTCATACGTATGATACTGTTCACGGGGTACTGTTCATGGTACTGTTCACGACACTGTTCGTATATACGGACCGATAATATGGCAACTATCTATGACGTGACAGTATTTGATTGGACGAATTATGTGGCATTGATTGCTTACGTGGCATTGACCGATGACGTGGCATTGACTGATGACGTGTCACCATCTTATAGGGCTAGATTTCTTATGAACTGTGGATCGATGATGTGGCAGCATCTCAGTAGAGCAAAAATTATGTGTACAGTACATGCGCATACATGGGATTATTTACTATTCAGGCGGCGTTACTGTATAAATATTGACTGTTGACTGTTGACGGTTGACTGTTGATTGATGACGTGGCGCAATCCTGAGCATCCGAATTGTTTTTAATCTGATGGTCACGATTCACTCAATGTATCTATTAAAAGGGGCTCTCCCCCCTTAATTTGATACCCCTGAATTCATTTTTAAGCTTAGATTTCTAAAATTCCTTCTCCTTCTTGTAGTTTCTTTATATTTTAATAAAATTTCCTTTTTTATCCTTAGTTAAAATATGAGTGGCTAATTTATTTTTGAGCTTGGGTTGAAGGTAAAGTCTCAACATGTTCCATAGGCTTAATTTGGTAAATTTACTTTCTATTTCCCTCTAATATTTGTGGTTGTTTTGACTTTTCGTCGATAAATAATAATAGTCTTGTTTAGATACAACCCTAGTTAAACCGGCACCCTAGTACAAGGTTATTATTA
Organism: Aegle marmelos; assembly: GCA_030449875.1. Taxonomy (NCBI): domain Eukaryota; kingdom Viridiplantae; phylum Streptophyta; class Magnoliopsida; order Sapindales; family Rutaceae; genus Aegle; species Aegle marmelos. The sequence goes on along the minus strand of JASUUL010000046.1, from coordinate 1,383,750 downwards.
TTTGGCACGATAAGCCCTTGGCACCATACTTATTGGAGAGTGGTTCATGAGGTGTGGAATCCCCCCTTATGATTTAATTGGTATTAATATGGAATATTTAGCCCATGGAGCATGCTGATGCGGATCCGGATACCTAAGTGCTTTATTATAACAGTTTCATTTTTAGTTATTCCCGTCATTTTAATTCACAATTTAGGATAAAGTTAGCATAATTTAATTACCTCCATTAAAAGAAAATAATTCGGCATATAATTAAAATCAACCTTCTCGTGGGATCGACACTCGTCACCATTAATCTATTCTACAATAGATTCGTGCGTTTGCGAGTTCAATAAAATTTGCACAACAGGGGTAGGGATGAGGAATCCTCTCATGTGAGGAATGATTTGCCCCTTCCCACTACATTCCCATTTATTTATTTTATAATAGATATAAGTACATAATTTTAGTAAACTAACAATTAAAGACTTAAATAAAATCATTACAGTATTATAAAGTATTTAAATTATTTAAAAAAATCTTTAAATGTTTGAAATAATATCTTGAAATGATATCAAAACTTAAAAATATTTAAAGAAAATAGTATCTTAAAAATATATATATAATAATATTTTAAGATTAAATAAAAATTATATTATAGTGTTTTGTTTCATTTATAGCTCATTTATATCCAGTAAAAGGAAAATTTATTAACTAACATTGTAATTGACAAAATAAAAATCATCAAATAAAAAATAAAAAATATTTATATATAATGGAGATTGAGGTGGGGGTGGGGTGGGAAGCACAAAATAAAACCCAATGCCATTAATAATTTAGAAATTATTTTCTCTCTATCTCTCATCACATTCTCTAAAAATTATTAAAAAATCACCTTATTTGGAGTAGAGCCCTTATAGAGAATTTTGCCATCCTGCATTGGAGTAAAATTGCTGGGGCTTGTATGAATTTTTTGATTTTAAGTGATCTTACCACTTTACTTGGGGATTTAAATTATATGGATAGTTTTAAATAATCTCTATCTCTACAAAATAGATAATTACCATATTTATTCTGTAATTTATTCCATATTGATCATGGATAACTTCTTACCTTAATCTCTCCCTATAAATTGAGAACACCTTTTGTAAATTCATTTATCCAATAACAGAAGCAAAAATGAAAGTACTTCTTTAAGCTCTTTCTTTCTAGTTTTATTTATTTATTTACTTTTTAATAATGAAGATCAATTTTAATTAATAGAACTAGATATACAATATCAACCTTTTAGATTGTAGGTGTCATACTTCACATGCACTATATTATGCTACAAGTTCATAATAAAAAAAAAACTATTTCCAAGGAAATAACATCTAATCTATTTCGAGGGAATAAAACCTAAGATAAAATTCTCCAAGAGCATATGAGAATGACAAGAGGGGGAGGAGGAAATATTTTTTATTTTGAATTTCGTGATCTAACATAAAGAGAGTGAGGAAACACATAGGTATGAAATAATTAGGTTTTTTTTTCTACAATTAAATTCACATCCACATGTACTTTAATGATAGATGATATGTATCACTAGAAAGAGAGCTCAAAGTAAAACTATAAATTTATATCACTTATTATTTATAAATAAAAACCACCTTTATGAGAAATGGGTGCCTTGGCTAAAAAGTCATTGTTGACTCTAGAGATAGAAAACCCATCTTGTTCGTCTTCATTCTTTCTTTAAACTTTAATCAAATTCTAAATTGGACATTGTATCCACCTTGCTGGATTCAAGGCTAACGAGCAATATAAGTTCTCCACAACTATAAATAGGTGTGAAAATAAAATTCCAACCCGCTTTATTGATAATTTTAAAAATTTATTAACTAATTGAGTAATTAATTCAAACTAAAAGAATTGATGAATTTTAAAAGAAGCTTTGTGCCAACTGATTCAGTCGGGGTTTGAGTGGGACAAGTGCCATCAAACTTCAAAATTAAATGACAATGGATTTTAGATCTTTTTTCCAAATTCAAGTGGTGCTGGTTCTTGAGATGATTTAAGCGCATGGCAATTTCGGAGTCAGGTCTTTTTAGCCATGTCCCCACAACCTACCGTAATGGCGCATCTCTTGCCTTTTGACACTTACAGATCTAGAAGGCATGGAACAATAAAGCGGGTTGGATTTTTATCTTCACACATGTTAGTTGTGGAGAACTTATATTGCTAATATTTGCTTTCCTGACTGTAAGTTGCCTTTGTCGCGTGTCAAGATGATGATTTCAATTTTCAAGTAACATTTCTTTCCATGCAGTAATTTTTGCCCCTTCCTCCTCTCTCCAATTGTAGGGCAGTTTTCCCAGGATTCAATAATGTTTTTTTATGGTTGTTTTGCCATGCTGCTTGGTGTATTGACTTTATTTTTCAAATATTTTTTTTTTCATGTTCCCATTTTAGAACCAAAATTTGACTTAGCTGAAACCAACGTCGTATTGAGATTAATTAGTTGTAATTTAAAAATCTTAACGTTAAAATTTAAAAGTTAAATTAATTTGATCAACCATTTATATAATGTAAAACTTATTATATCTTTATTATTTTTATTAAAATTATTATTTACAATTCATGGTTACTATTAACTTTATTTCATGGTTACAATTATTTTTAGAGTAACTACAACTTAAAAGCTACACTACCTTAACACTAAAAATAATCTAAATTTATATATGACCACCCCCTTAACTAAATTATTATTATTATTATTTTGGGTATGAAATAAAAGCATTATTATCTTATACCAAGATGGCCTTGTTTTTTTTTTTTTTTCCCACTACAGACGAAACAATTCTAATAGTAATTTTGATATTTACGTATATCAAATTAAATTAAAATTATTTATTATACTATGGTTTTATTTATACTATGTGCTATTATAATTAATTACCTTTGTCCTTACAGGTTGGAAATCCACTGAATTAATTAGTGGCATAGGATTACGAAAAGAAAAAGCCTGCCTAATTAGTATTATTGAACAAAATGGTAGAAGATCTCCATTTCCTAGATTATTCGGCCTCCTTGGCTTCAATGTGATTGGTACCAAGCAAGACTATGAGGCAGAAGCATGTGCGTACATGAATCTTTACTATTTCTTACTTTAAAACATGAAGCATGGCCGATTTTGATATGCTGGATGAGAGACTAAGGGGCTGCAGTTGACTAGTGATGAGTGGCGAAATGTGCATGCATCATATTCAGCAGAGTTGGAGTTAATGACTTGCCAGTGATAGTGCTTACTGATTTTTTGAAAAATACTCCTTTACTCGAATCACGAGTCAATTATTCAATCAATCTTTATACTTTCTAAACTTACCTTAAAATTGTTCAATTTTAAGGTAGCAGGGTACATATTACTTTAAGGGTACATATTACTACCTAAAGTTATTATATATTTTGTTTTGTTGAAAATAAAAGGAAGATAAAGTTTAAATCAATTTTTTAGTTCCTACTTCTCTTAGAATTTAAACTCAAAGAACTGGCTAAATAAAACTACATAGAAATTGGGTGATCAAGCCCTTAGGAGAATTGGGCGATCAAGCCCTTAGGAGCAATTTCTACAGTTGCAGGATTTAATTATTTCAATGACAATATTCATACGTACATTGAAGGATTTAATTATTTCAATGACAATATTCATACGTACAACACATGTAACAAGTCAAATATACAATAGTTAAAATTAAGTAGAAAATAATGAATTATATTTAATGAAATAGATACACAACATGAACCTTTTAGATAATTTTTTAAAATTTATCAATTATTTAAGTAATTAGTTGTAGCGATTTATTTTAAATGGAAGCTTTTTGCCAAATAATGTATGTTGGTTTGAGTGGAAATGTGCTATCAAAATTTAGTAATAAAAAATTATGGAACAAAGAATAAAGGGGAAGAAAGAGACACAACGACTATTGTTTCTCAATAGTTGCTTTCTAGAATTGGCATCTTGTCCAATTGTCAGTCATGGCTTGTTCCATTAAGTAATAATGCAGGTGGAATACTTATGAATTCCACTAGGTAAGTAATAAGATGTGTAATCCATTAATTTTTTCCAAAATAAACTAAAAAAATAAAAGGTATACAAATAGATTAAGAAGTGGTTGAGATTGATCCTCCAATCCTCTATATAAACAACAGAAGCATGAAACTATCCTTGTGAACTGCAAAATGGAGTGCAAAATAAACCTACAAGCCTACATTCCTTATATGGCAATAATATTCAATCAATTTGCTTTTGCTGGATCAAATATCCTCATGAAAATTGGCCTCGAAAGGGGACTCAATCAATTAGTCTTTGTAGTTTACCGGCATGTGATTGCTATGTTTTTGTTAGGTCCCTTTGCTTATGTGCTCGAAAGGTTAGCAATGCTCATTACCTTGTAAGTTTTGAGTCTTTGATTTTACTGACGAATATTAATGGTGTCATTGAATTTAATATTATTGTATTTGAAAAGCAGGAAACAACGCCCGAAGCCCTCATTTGCGGTGATGGCAAAGATTTTTGTGCTTGCATTACTTGGTGCGACCATTCATATAAACGTGTATTACATTGGTATGGACTATGTCTCTCCAACAGTGGCTACTGCGTTGGGTAACGTTGTTCCCAGTTTCACGTTTCTCCTCGCGTTTCTTCTGGGGTATTAATAAATTTTCTTCTCTAGTTAATTTGAAATTTTAGATACAAAAATGCTTACAAAAATAATTTTAAAATATTATATGATAAAAAAAAATTATAAATTTAAGATAAAATATAGAGAATTGATGGTAACAGTAATATTTCACATAGTTAACAAGTGAATTCATAAACTAATTTATAAATCAAGTGCTCTTCTAATCAAATAGGTGCGTTTTAAGTTATAAACTCAATAATAAAACCTTGGTGTACTGTTTGCCTCAACTGTTATGGCTACTTTAATCTCAGTAGATAATAACTAGAAATAGCGGGCCAATCTTTCCATCATAGTAGCTAATAACAGGAAATATATAAAATTGACAGGCCAAACAAAAGACACGGGTAGAGTTCGTAAAATTTCAATTCTGTACTACTTTATTTTTCCTAAAATTTGTTTTTGACTTTGGGGAGGCCTCGGGCCCATACCTATGGGTCCACCCTCTTATGTAATACACAAACATAAGCATTAGCATATTTATATGAATGCTTACAAATTCATGAACCTTGGACCAGGATGGAGAAAGTGAAGATTACAAGCGGTACAGGTAGAGCAAAAGTGTTGGGTACAATTATTTGCATTGGTGGGTCACTATTATTTACCTTATGGAAAAGCGGATACCTATTCAAAAGCGTTGTGGAAAAGCCCCTCATAAGCATCTATAATAACAATCCCGATCACTTGAGGCATCATGTTAAAGAAAACTGGATCAAAGGTTCCGCTCTTATTCTCACCAGTCACATTGCGCTGAGTTCCTGGCTAGTCCTCCAGGTATATATACGTATCGTAAGTAAATACTTATTTGTTCGATTTCTAATTTCACATCAGGAGAGAATCTTGACTCGGTTTTAATTAAATTCCTAACAGGCGAAGGTCGTCAAAGAATACCCAGCTCCTTTATCAATGAATACTTTGATTTGCTTCTTCGCGTCGTTGCAAACATCTGTCCTTGCTTTGTTCTTTGGAAGAAACCCTACCATATGGAAGTTGGATTGGAATGTACAATTTCTTACGGTCATGTACTGTGTGAGTTAGCTTGGCCCTAAAAATACAACATTAATTAACTGTTTTCTAATAACTAAACTAATAATTTTGTTTGGTTTAATTTTAGGGTGTACTTAACTCAGCATTAGTCTATTACCTACAAACATGGTGCATTAGCGTTAAAGGACCAGTTTTTACAGCAATGTTCTGTCCATTGCAGCTCGTTATTGTGGCTCTGTTCTCCACTATTGCTTTTGCAGAGAGACTTCACTTGAGCAGGTCAGCTTTTCAGAAATAACATGCACGTGCAGAAAGTAATATGCTTAATTAATTTTGTGTCATGTAATTGGCAATTAATTTGCAGCTTGATAGGGGCATTTTTCATTGTTGCGGGGCTTTATTGTGTACTCTGGGGCAAAAGAAAAGATAGCCTTGCTGCTGCTGATGAACAAAAGGACGGAAATATGAAGACTACTACTGACGATAAAATTTTAGAGATTTCCACTTCCACTAAATAAACTTGGCCTTTAAGTCCACACTTTGTACACATTAATATATAGATGATTAGATTATATGAGAAATAATAAGATGAATGAGAATGGTTGAAGACGTTAAACGTGCGTTTGGTATCGTTTTTCAACTGCCATTCTTTAGTTTTTTAAAAATAGCAAAGCGAAAAACGCCTTTGGCAGCAGCAACATTTGTGTTGCTTTCTTTCCGTAAGAAAATGAGATATTCTTGTTTCTCACTTTTGGTCCACAAAAGTGAAAAACAGCTTTTTGGTGTTCTTCGGTTTTCATTTTGCATGAAGCCCACTAAAAGAACAATGTTACTAGGACTAAAACCCTACGTGGGATTGCAGTTAAAATGCTTTAAATAGTTTATTTCGTAACTTTTGGTAAAAATATTACTTGATAATTTTTTTCTAAAGTTATTAATTTTATAAGTTTTTCAATTTTGACATTAATTTTTAAATATAAGAAGGAGATTATTTCTATAAGTAGTTTATTAAATAAGCGACCACCACTTTTTAAATTATTATTATTATAAATTTAATATTTTAGTAAAAAGAATAATATATCTTGCTTTTCTATAAATTCTAATATATAAATAAAAATTTTATTTATATATATATATATATTTGTTTTATATAATAAAATAATACATTAATAATAAAACTTATCAAATCTATATAATATACTTTCAAATTTATAGCAATCACAACAACATAATTTATTAAATACTTAGCTACTTTTTTCTTAATTTGAAATTAGAGGTGGTAAAAATGCTCGCTCGGTCAAGATTCAGACTAGACCCGGGTATTATGGGCCGAGTTATTTAGACTACTTATGAAGTCAAGTCTGTCTTCAGCATCACTTGATAAACCTGAAACTATACTTAAAATCTAAATTTTATTAAAAATATTATAAAATATATATCATTTTAAATATTTATATTTATTTAATTCATCTATTATATGTGTATAAAGTTTTAAATAGTTAAAGTTTATATTTTCATATCCAATTTCATTAAAATAAATTTAAAGATTATTAAATTAAAAAAATATACATATATATTTTTAAAAAAAATTATAAAGTTTAAGCACAAAAACTTAGATTAAAACCCAACCCAGTGCCCGGCTTTTTAAGTTCCGTATGTGTATCTAAAAACTACATCTAGGCCGGATCTAGGCATTGTGATACTTGGACTCAAACCCAGAGTTTTGCCAACCCTATTTGGAATCAATATGAACCATGCTTTAGACGGATCTTTAATCCAAGACCAATGTAGACTATATATCAACAATTTTTCAGTGGATGCATTGTATGGTGTAAGTGACTATAATTATTTTTTGGCACTTACATATGTATTCACTTGTTTTTTTTCTTGTGGTAATTTTCCTTGCCATAAAGCAACTGGAAGCTACATGTTAACTAAAATCTTTCTGATAATTATAATAATTAAGGTGTCAAAAATACCATCCGACCAGTCTCAAGTATCATTTGATAAGCCTACAGTCCACCCCAGAGTTTGAATTTATCAAAAAAATATAAAATATATATTATATTAAATAATTATATTTATTTGACCCGTCTATTACATATACATAAAATTGTAAATATTTAAAATTTATATTTTCATGGCCAATTTTATCAAAATAGATTTTGAAATTATAAAATTATAAAAAATAAAAAATAAATATATAATAATATAAAATATAAAATCCAAGCTAAAAAATCCAAATTAAAAGACCTAGTTTGATGCTGGGCTTTTTAAGCCCGACCTGAGTGTCTAAAAAATATATCATCTTCTTGTTAGTTTGTCACCAAGATGTACAATTTTGGTCGCTAAAAGTCTATAACTAGCAATCCTAGTGTTTTATTTTTTTTTTAATAATGAAGAAACTAAAATTGGTTTAAAAAGGGGTGGGAAAAAGGGTTTTGGCCCAAATTTAATGGGTCAAGGGGATTTAGAATCAAGAAATCAAGTCTGATTATATTCAAGTCTGAGTTAAGGGGCTTACAATAAAGCCCATATCCAACCGTTGAGCCTTAAATTAATTTCTAAAATTAAAAAAGTATAATACTTAAACGTTAAAATACACATATCACACATGTGGTTACAAGTCACTCTACCAACATTTATCCCTATTTTATATTATTTTAGTATTTTTTATTTGATTTATTTACTTGTTAATTTGGTTAGATTGTTACATTTTTTATCATTGTTAAAGCTAAATAAAAAATAATTTATTAAATTCGTCACAACTAAATTCAACATAAAAATAAAAAATAATAATATAATATTATTAATGAAGAATGAAGAATTGGATTCTTATTATAAAAAAATCTAAAAAGTAAAAAAAAAAGTAAAAAATAACAGTTAAAGCTCGACCCTGACCCAATAAAGGTCATGCATTTTAAAGAATTAAGGCCCTTCAATTTAATTATTGGATTAGGTTAGGGCTTAGCCCAATCTAACCCAAGTTGGCCCATTACTAAATCTACTCCATAAGTTGTTCAACCAAGTAGTAGATAAATGCTTAAACTTGAAGAAACCAGATTGAGTGCATTATTGAAATATTGAAGTGTCGCTCCACTCATAATAGACTTTTCTCTCAGTAGTATATGATGTAATAGTATATAGAGGTATATATGACTTGACACAAAGCATGGCGCAAATATACATTGAAAGTCTAAAAAAGCTTGTATTGGGCTCACATTTTATATTAAAAAAATCTTAATTTAGCTTAATATTGATAAATATTTTAAGTTAAGTTTGATATAAAATCAACAATAACCAGAAATTCATCTATTTTTTCTTTTTATTTTTCTAAATTCGAAAGTTATTAGTTACTAAGTGATTTTAATGCTTTTATGTCTAAAGTCTTAATTTAGGTTAATTTAAGATATTTTCATATTTTGGCATGTTTGTTTTTATACTTAAAGTTTTATTATAAGACACATTTGTCTTAATGGAAAAAGTAAAATTTTTCAACTTTGAATGATAAAATACTTGAATAAAAAGTTAAAATTTTCCTTATAAATACCCTAATTAAATGTGCTTATTTCTTACTTAACTATTATATGTCTTATTAAAATTTTCAGTGATCTCAAATCCCCTCCTCCCCCCCTGTGTATGAGTTATTGTGCTTAGCTAATAGATCCCCAGAATGGAGTCCTCTCTTGGGCTTGGTTTTGTGCACATGGATCTTCTCTTTATGATCTTGTTACTGCACATATTTAGTATCTATATATAAACTAAATAAAACTCTCTCATCTACTAAGCAATATGAGATATTGATATTCAAAAATACCAACTTGATCTCTAACAATTCCTACATTTTCAAAATACCAATTTCATTCATTTTCATCCTTGTCCATAAAGTTTAATGTATATAAATTGGTGATCTTGAACTATAAACTAGCCACTGAATAGCTAACTATGTCTCACAAGAATAGTTTATACTATTCATCAAGTACATTAGGCTACTAATTAATTGGGCATATCTCACTTGATCAACACAATGCTCAGTGTTCTTCTTCAAATGGGTATTAGTATCATAACGAGTAGAAACTATCATGCAATCATAATATCTAAATCTCCTTACTAATTTTTTAATATAGTGTTCTTATGATAATATAAAACCATCAATAGTCTTTATAATCTTGATGCATAAAATAACATTTGCCTCTCTTATGTCTTTCGTGTCAACATTAGAGACAAGCATTATCTTAGTTTGATCAATAGTTCAAACATTGGAACTCAGAATAAGCAAATTATCAATATAGAGACATATGATGACATAGGTATTAGTGTTAATAAATTTAGAATAGATACATTTATTTGAGTCATTAATCATTTATTCATTAGACACTTATAATTGATTACACTTTTCATGCCACTATTTCTGTTAAAGATGGCCAATTGGCCGAGCGGCACGAGGCATGACACTGGTATGACACATTTCTATATAGCACGGCATGGCACAGCACGCACATGGATCGGGTTAGGCTTTTAATTTTAGGCATGGGGACTTTAAAAACACAGCATGATTAGCATTAGGCTGTACGACACGTAAAAAGGCATATAATAAGCATACTTCATTAATGGGCCAGCATGCCACTCATAGGCCATCAATAGCATGTAGGCTAAAATATATCAAAATAAATTTTTTAATCAAAAGTAAATATAAAAATATTATAATTTTACAAATATCTTAAATTAATTTTTTTAGTATATTTTTTTATTGTAGGCTTTTAAAAATTAATTTAAATCTTAGTTTAAAATAAATATTCTAATTTTTTCATGTTTAGTGTTTATTAAATAAATAAATAAATAATGATTTTAATAAATAAAATAATAAATATCATGATTTTATAAATGATAATAAAAAATTTTACAACATTAATATTTCATTTATGAAATACAACTTAATTAATAGTTAACGGAGATATGTTTTATTTGTGAATGAAATATTTTTCATATTTATATACAAAAAATAAATTTATGAACGAAGTATGTTGATGATAAACTACAAATTACATTTTCATTCAAAAGAGTTCGAGTGCAATTATAATATTTGTAGTTCAAATAAAATTAGGTATAATTTGCATCACTATAGCTAACAGTATATTGCAACTAGGTTAGCACCTATTGAACCATCTATTATTTGCAAATTTACAATCTTTTTACTAATAAAATTTGTTTCACAAAGCTACAAAAAAAAAAGTCTCTGGTCTTTAGAAGTGACTTTAAAGTTTAATATTCTATATAATCTAAATCCACTTTATTTTGATCAACATTCCAACTCTCAATTTGTCTCATTAAAGCATTTTGCTAATCTTGTTGCACTCGACATTTAACATCTTCTTAATCTTTCAAACACATCAAAGAATCTAATATCACTGATGACAAGTTTGACTGACATTCATCTAGAATTCTGCCACCTGCACTAAAAGCTGACTCTAGTGCTACAGTTGAAGATAGAGGTGTTAGTAGATTATAGGCCGTAATGGATAATAAAGGTAAAAGAGATGTCTTGCCCATCCAAAATTCTAAAATATTAAAAGTTTGCAATAGTGAAGGAATTACTAAATCTTCAATATTTGTAGAACAATACCTTTGTAATTCATTACGATTGGTATTAATACTAGAGGTAGTACCCTTAACTTTGAGTAACAAAAAGTAAGCTGAATTTTTATGAGAAGTCGATGCTTATTGAACATTAAAATATGTATTGCTTGATCTAAATTTATTTCTATAAAAATTATAAAGTTCATGCATTGAGGATATAATTGTATCAAAATTTGTATCAAGCCCTATTTGTAAATTTTTACTAATGCCCACAACTAAAAGTTTTGCATCAACTTCTTTAATTGTAGGATTCAACACTGCTGTAAAAATAAATATATGGGGAATATCTTTCTAATATTTTTTAAAATTTTCCTCCATGGCATCACAAATATTTTTAAATATAATATTCTTTCTAAAAGTCCTAAAAGTATAACTCATATTATACAAGTACATTAATACTTTACATGAAGTAGGCTCATAAACAGTAAAACATGCAAGAGTAGCATTATAAAATACCTTAAAAAATTCATAAATTTAAATGCAACATTCCAATCATAATTAGTGATATAATAATCTTCATCATTCATTCTCTCATATAAAAACTAAAAATTGCTTCAGAATAATTTTGGCAAGAAAACAACATCAAATACGTAGAATTCCAATGAACTTTCATATCAATGTTGAATTTCTTCTTTTTAAATAAAAAAAAATTTCAATGTTGAGAAAATTGTTGACATCTTGAAGGTACTCTAATAAATAAAATGGCTGCTCTAATTTTTCCTAAATGATGATTTATATGGGTCATACCAGCTTGAACAATTAAATTAATAATATAACATACACATCTCACATAAAAAAATTTTAAGCCACGTGCAAATGTGAGAGTAGAAATATTCCATAAAAACATATCAATTGTAACTGTATTGGCAGATGCATTATCAAATAATACGCTAAAAAATTTATTAGTAATTTCATATTCTCTTAAAATAGACATTATGATTGAATAAATTACTAAATTATTGTGAGGATATTCTAATTCACAAAATGCAAATAATTTTTTCCAACCTCTATTTACTAGTAATCTCATTTATAGAGTACAAAGTCACTTAAAAATAATCAACCATATTAATATTAGTCCAACAATCTGAAGAAATTGAAGTAACACCATTAAAATTGATAAAAGTATAAATTAAGAGTTTTTTCATGACATGAAAAATTTTAATTAAATCACATTTTAGTGCATTTCTAGGCACTTTATTAATTTGAGGTTGAACATACCTTTTTAAAAATTTTGTTAGACGTTTATCTTTTACAAATGTTAAAGGTTACTTTGTTGCAGCAATACACGGAGCCAAACTCTCATGTTCTGTTATGAATATCTGAATGATGTTATACCTAAAGGTCTAGAACCATATTGTGAGCATTGTGATTGTGTTGGGTCATGTGGTGCGTGTTTAGAGGTAGTAATAGGACCGGCAGTTGAAAAAGTAGAATCACTTTGACTTGCTTGAGAAGTAGAAAGAGATCACTCAGGTGGGACAATAAATATATTATTTAGATATAATTATAGTGCAACAAATTCTTCATTTGAAACTTCCTTACTCTCGTTAACAAAATTAAAATTCTCATCTAACTTAAAATGAGAGTGAGACATTTTATATAATTAGCATTTTAGTAAAGAAAAGTGGTTGTAATGTATTTATGCTGGTGAAAAAAAGAAAATATTTAGTGAGTAAGAGATATGTATACTAAATGATGTTGAATGATGCTTTACTTTTGCTTGAGATTGAGTAACAAAAAGAAGTTGTTGAAATTGTAACAAAATTTTGAGGAGATTGGGCAAAATAAAGAGTAGAGATAATGAAACACAAGAGCTAATAAGGAGATAGAAATTAAGAATTGAGATAAATTTAAAAAATATTTAATTGTTTAAATAAAAAAAGGTAAAAAATTAACAGTCAAAATAGGGCAAACATGCAAAGCTTCCTACCAAGACTGTCAAGATTCCTGGCAAGGTTGCAAGCCTACAACAAATTAAGTTGCTACGTTTATTTGTTTATTTTTTGTTTATATTTTTGTCTGATTTGTTGAGTAATAAAATTAATTGTTTATTTTTTGTTATTAAAAATCAGAAAAAGTTAATTGATAATCAATGGCTCAATGTGCATGCTTTGAAATTGAGTATTGAGTATTCATGTTAATTTGATTGTTATAACTGTAAAATTATAAAATTATGGGTAGTGCAATTAATTTAAAATTTTAAAAATTATGAACCTTATTGACAATGATGTTTAAATAATAAAAAATTGAGATCATTGTGCTATGCATTCGTACTCGTGACTTGTAAATTTGTGTATGGATTATAGACATGTGAGTATTTGTTGAGTGAGTATCTGATATCATGATATGTCCAATCATAATTCAGCTTTTTTGTTATTAGCTTGTGTGATGCTTTTTCATTTTGGGCTCGTGCCAACTCCAAACAACTCCATAATATCATCAATCATTAGGATCATCCAGTCGTTCATCATTTATAATTTGTTATGCAAATTGTTTAAGCAACTCACAACCTAACAATCAAAACATTAAAAAAAAAATCATTAAGTGCTCTCTTAAAAAGTATAACATAGAAAAAATCATTAAGTGCTCTATTAGTGCAAAAACATAAAAATATTAAAATATGAATAAATGAAATAAGTGTTTTTACTGTTGATTTGATTTTAGTCCACTACCAATTTTGAATACACATCACTACTTCCATAGTATTTTGTAAAGACTATTATGATAAGTACTCAAATGCCTACCTCTACTATTGAAAGCAAACTCAGAAATAACAATAAACACATGAATGGCCAAAATATCTCCAGCAACCTCAACAAGTATACAATATTTTCCCTTATTATTCTTCCACTAGAAAAAATATTGAAATAGCTAATAATAGGCAAAACTTCCTCATCTAAGTAAGGTCTTTAACTCAAACTTAGCTTGCATATAATTGACTTCTTTGGAAATAAATTACTTTCATTCACTGACCATGCTTGAATCTTTAAAAATGACATACCTTGATAAGAACCCTTCATCTTAAAATCTCCTCTATCTTCACTTGTTGCATGCTTTGATTCATACCTTTTTACCACTTCCCCAAGAAGTTAAATACCTTTTCGGCTTGATAGGCAACTTTATTTCCATTAATCGTAGGGAAAAGAAGTGAACCATCATCTTCTTAAATGTAAGATCTAAGATATTCTCTATAGCCAACAATTCTTGAATAATATCCTAATATTTCTCATTTTTGGTAATCATATTTTTAGCCATTTGAATAACTGCACATTGGGTGACATCATCCATGAATTTATTCATAATTTAATCTAATAAATTTTAGGAAAAAATAAGTTAAAGGTGGAATAGCAAAGTCTAAAAATAATTTTTGTTAATATACAAAACAAATCCAAATTGGCATAAAAAAACCTTTGCCAAATCCCACTCTAAATTATTAAGCAAACATTTATGCTATTTTTGAAGCCTACTTAACTAAACAAATACATCTTTATATAATAAAGTAGTAGTGACATTAAGTGAGTTGAATTCCATCAAGTCTTACAATTAAAAAGCAAATATTTAGTCTCTTTAATGCCTATATGGCACACTATAGCCTTAAAATTTTCAATTATTTCTAGTGTAACATTTCAATAATTAATATTATCTCTTATATTTCTAACACATTTATCCATCGCAGACATCTCATCCCTCACAATTATATTTAAAATATGGGCACAACAGTGCATGTGAAAATTTCTCCTGCATAAAATTAATCAATGCATCATTAGCAACATCCATAGTCGTGATTGCCAATTCACTGTCTAGTCCAATCTATCAAATCATCATACAGAACATTTCATATTACTTTATGACTATTTGGAGCTAAAACATATATAACCTTAATGATAAAAAAAAAACAAAGAATAATGTAATGAAAATCATTAAAATGTGTTAAAATTGAAATAAATAAAATACAAATATTAAAAGTGTTACTCTATAATGCGACTTCGTAACACCCATAGATTATCAATATAATGTGCTATGATAACCATATAACCCTTTTTTGGCTATTAATCATCCACATGTATGTAGTAATTGCAATCTAACTCTCATAAACATCCAACAAATTCATTATCTTTAACATCATAAAGCTTCAAAATTTCAATTTTGATGGTGTTTTTACTTATTGTATCAAGTGATAGCTGAATCAATTTCATCAAATTAAAAAACATTGATATTTAACAAATGAAAGTAGAAGCTTGTGCAAAATGATCATCCTTGGAATAGTGATTCTCACTTTTGTCAGATCATATTTTACTAGAAAGCAACTTTCAATTGTAAAAAATCCATCATTTTTCTTAGCAAGAAGCATTTGTCCAACATTATTGAAATTCTTCCATAAACGGCTAGTAAAATAATTTTTAAGCATATGGCCCCACTAAAATAATATCCTATCAATATTTTATTATTATAGCTGCAAATAGTTCGATGCTTATTATCCGTAACTTTGTACATTTGAAATGATTCCATATATCAAAAATTAGCCTACCAACACTAGATTGTGCAAATGTAGACATTTTAGCTACACCTCCATTGTCATTTCCTTATTTCTATTTAACACCATGTGTATAGCCACAACCATGACTACTATGGGCATGACCACTCTCTACATCTGATTCAACTTCAACAATATTGTTATTTGCAAGTTTGTGAACATCCTCTAATCTAAAAAATTAGTCTACCAACACTAGATTGTGCAAATGTAGACCTTTTAGCTACACCTCCATTGTCATTTCCTCCTTTCTGTTTAACACCATGCATACAGCCACGACCATGACTACCACGGGCATGACCACTCTCTACATCTAATTCAACTTCAACAATATTGTTATTTGTAGGTTTGCGAACATCCTCTAATCTAACATCTGCTTTATTAATACTATTTAGAGATAATGAAAAATTATTTTCTTGTTCATCTTTGGCCATGTTCAACTAATCCCAAACCTAAATAAAGTAATTTGTAAAATGAGTTGGCATATGTCAAAAGAAATGAGATTAAGCATTTACATTATATTGAAAATTAATGCATTAATTAAAGTAATGAAACGAATTAGTAAAAAAAAAATCAAAAGTAAATTATATTGAATCAACGAGGAAATTAAATTGATTGGACAATATTTTGACTCATTAAATGCAATCAAATAATCAACCACAATACCAAATTATAAACCAAGAAAAAAAAACGCCATGTAATTAATAGAAACGAAAGCAAATTAATAGAAATAAGAGAGCAAATTACAGTAAGAATGATCCAACTAGGCAAGGCTCGGATGAAAGATAACACATGCAGCAACAATGGTATAGTGAGACATCAACAACGATGAGGCTTCAATGATAGTGAAACATGCAGTGTGCAGTGGCAACAACATGCTTAAGCGAGGCTCCAAAGAAGACAATGACTGATTGACGATGTTAGAAGCCTTTTTGATTTGGGTGTTAGGGACTTGAGGATTATGATTGCCAGTGAGGTACAATAAGTGTGTGTGAAATTGTTATGGTTATGAACTTAGGTTAAATTTTATTTATTTAAGTTAATAAATATTTTTTAATTTAATTTCTAAAATAAAATTTAACTGGATCTGAATATCTAATTTTTAGTGCATCTGGATTTGATTATGTGTGAATCTCAATTTTTCAAAGATGAGTTTTTCTTATTTGGATCTTTTATATTCTCACGAATGCATGCTAGATCCGAATTTTATTATCATCTCTTATAATATTAAATAGGCATTATTTAATATCATCAAATATCAAGACTAACCAAAATCAATCAATTATTAAGAAGCCTAAATTAATACTCTTATGTTAAAAAGGAGGTTACTCTAATTTTTTTTTTTTAAAGGGAATTGAATTTCCTGGAACTCTAAATGATTAAGTTAGTAAAAAGTCAGCGGTTGGGGTGTGTAAAGGTTTGATTTACTTGGATTCAATTTTGAATTGAACTTGATTTTTATAGTTTTAGTAATCTGAACCAAACTAAATTGATTTAATCTTTTATTAAGTTTGAATTTTTTAATTTTAAACAGTAATTTTTTATTTTTTATTTCTTAATTAAAAAACAAATTGATGAATTTTAATAAATAAACTGAACCGTCAATTCAATTCCTTTTTAGAGGATCAATGGTTACCCTTACTTAAGGATGTAACCATCCATACGGGGGCTGTACCCAAGCCTCCAATTAATTTAGATCTGGTATGGAACCCCAAAAGCTTCACACTTAAAAACAGGAATTAGGTTCCCGTTTTAATCTCCTCATTCGGAGATTATCGAAGATATCTTCAAATTACCTCTCAATTAAAACTTTTCGAATATGAAGCGAGTTCCAAATTTGCTTCCAGTTATGTTTGGATTTGGAAATCAAGATTCCTGTTCGGAACCTGCCCAGTTGCCTTCCCTGCGCCTTACGGCTGGCTTTTGTTAATTATTTTACTTTGGCTCACCCCCGGCGCAAGGAAAACAAAGTACGCACTGGCTTATTTGTTACAGTCATAGTTACAGTCATAGTTACAGTCATAGTCGGCAATGTATTATTATAATATTATTAATTTAATCACTTCAATATTTACACGTCACTAGTTTAATAACAGTATGAAATGACTAAAATGTCCCGATTACCCAGTATATAAGTTTCGGAAAAAATTCCACGCGGTTTCTTTCTTTCTCTCACAATAATAAGAAAATAATTATAAAAACAAAAATCACTTCCCCCTTTTATTTCGTTCATATGTCTTTCTCCGGTGGAAACTTTGGCGGCGCGGCCGCCGCAGCACCACCACAACAACAACCGCAGATGTACTTCTGCTATCAGTGCAATCGTACGGTCAGGGTTACTCCGTCCCCCACTTCTGATCTCGTGTGCCCCTCTTGCAATGGTGGCTTCCTCGAAGAACTCGAAACCCCTAACCCTAGCGTTAACCCCAACCCTAATCCGATGGACGCCCTTTTCTTAGACGATCTCTCTACCCTCTTAGGCATGGGTCCCACCCGCTCCTTCACTGACCCCTCCGAATTCAATCCCTTCGTCTTCCTTCAAAACTATCTTCAAAACCTAAGAGCAAACGGCGCCAGCATCCAGTTCGTCGTCGAGAACAACTCCAACGTCGACCCAGCGACCGGTGGCGCCGCCGCTGCGTTTCGTCTCCCGGCGAATCTTGGAGACTACTTCATCGGTCCGGGCCTCGAGCAGTTGATCCAGCAGCTCGCTGAGAATGATCCGAACCGATACGGGACACCACCGGCTTCAAAATCTGCCGTGGCGGCCCTCCCGAGTATCAAGATCAACGAGGCAATGATGAGCTCGGATTCTTCTCAGTGTGCTGTGTGTAAGGATAGCTTTGAATTGAATGAAGAAGCTAGACAGATGCCTTGTAAGCATATCTATCATTCGGATTGTATTATGCCTTGGCTTGAATTGCATAATTCCTGCCCTGTTTGTCGTTACGAATTGCCGACTGATGATCCTGATTATGAACAAAGGCGGAATGGGAATGGGAATAATAATAGTAATAATAACAATGGTATGAATCAGAGTTACAATTTGGGGTTTGGTTTTGGTGGTGGTGGGTCCGGTGGTAATGACGGTGGGAGTGGAGGGAATGCTGAGACTCCAAGGACTGTGGAACGTAGGCTTAGAATCTCATTGCCTTGGCCTTTCAATGCATTCGCCTCTCGTGCAGAGACTAGTGGAAACAGTGGCAGTGGAAGCAGTGGCACCAATGATGGAGATTCTAACTCAGGAAACAGGGGATCAGAGCCCAGACAAGAAGATCTTGATTAAGGCCTTGGTATTGCAATTGTAACCTTATAACTTGCTACTTTCATTATTGGTTTAAGATTTTATTTAGATTGTTAGAAAGAATACCTGTCTATTTTGTCTTTTTCTGTTTGTAATTATGGTTAATTGTTCTCGTGTTATGCAATCTATAGTTCGTAGGCTACAAGGTGAGTAGTGAGTGACTTTGCAGTTCTAGTTATTTTGATTTTGTTTGTGAAAGTATTAACTTGCAATATATGCCTTTCCCAATTTTCTTGGGATTGTTCAAATTTCTGGTGAATTCATTTTCTATTTCCTAGGGATAATTGAATCTTTTTTTGATTGCTTTTCTTTTGTTTGGTTTCTTTACAATAAGGGTTTTCCTCCCTGCTAGTTTTTGGTGATTGTGGAGTCAATAAGACATGGTTAAGGGCCAAGTTGCCGGTGTGCAGAGTAGATTTTTGTATGGGAGACTATTTGGTGATTGTGATTGCATTGTGCATGATGTGATGTTAGTGGCCCATTCTAACGGATGGATTTTAAGTTGAAGATTGCTTGTTTATAAGATTATATGAGGTCAGTCTTTTTTTTTTTTTTCTTCCACATACAAAATTTGAGCCATTAATAATATCTTACTAGGGTCGACTGGTGGTTGAAGTTTAGGGACTTAAGGGAGGTTTAATTGGATGCACCTAATTATGAATGCTTGGGGCAGTTGTATTCTGTCTGAGGGTGGTAAATTTGTTTGTCTTGCTGTTTTACAGCTTGGTGTTATATTGGATCAAAGATAAAAAATTTGCCATTGTGTAAACCTCTGGAGAATTAGGTAGCAAACCTTAAATGACAGTAAGCAAAGAAGTTGAACACTTTAACTTTTTGCTGCTTCTTTTTTTTTTTTTTTTAAAAAAAATTTTGGGGTCTCTTTTTTAAGCGAAAATCCACCTTTTACCGTTCATTGAAAAATTTTTAATTTTATCTTATGGGTTCCTTAGTATGGTGGCTGGTTGGGTCGTTGTAATTAACCACAAAACAAAAGTTAGTTTCTATGCCGTGGTGTAGGACGTGATCTGCTGTTTGGCATTTGGCTTGCTCAGTTTTAATTACTGGACGAAATTAGATATGCTTTCATTGGTGCCCAAAACTTAGAGAACATGCAGCAATCAATTTTTGTAACATGTGACTACAAGTTTCTATCCATCTACTATATTGGATGGTAAAAGAATCATCCTTGAGCTAATTCAATGATTGGGCATGACTCAGTGAACGCTTTAATTGTTCTTTGTTTAAGATCATTGGTAAAATTATTCTCTTTCCCATTGGCAAACCTCTTCATCCAAGTTTGGGAACTCTTACTGTTGATTGGCTCTAAATTGTATCCTTTTGGAGCTGTACATATGCCTTTTGATTTGTAGGGTTCAACTCTTTTTTTTTCTTTTTTTTGGGGTGTTTAGCACATGTTTCTGTTTAACATTCTTGAGACAGAACTAGCATTTTGTCTTCTGCTTGAAATGAAACTAACCATGTAATTGAAGTTGCCATAGGTTAAGGAATGGTTGTATATAGCTTTATTGTAAAATCCAGCATCCCCTGTGGCTCAAAATTATTGTATCAACATCCACAAAAACTTTGAGTCTGAATTCATGACCTCATTCTCCCTTTTTTAATAAAAAATACCTGCCCCCACTAGTAGGTTTCCACTTTACACTCATAAGTTCCTATTGTAAATTAAATAGCTACCCTCAATTAGACATTGCTAGTTTGCAGAATTGCATGTTTAACATCTTTATTATTCCATTTAGCTTCTAGTGATATTTAGAGGGTTTCTTCCTTCTACTTCACATTGACGACAATGTTCAAGGGACCATTCACCCTTTGTCCATGACTCAACTTGTTGAAGACATTAATTAATCTCCTCACATTGACACTTTCTATTGGTCATGCTAAGCTTGACTATGACTATTTAAAAGCCATGGTTGTCGTGTCTTCTCTAACCTTCGATCATTGCTCTCAAAGTAGTAGACTTATCCACTACGGATAGTTTCTTGCACAGCGATGAAACCTTTTCTATGATTTGACAATGATCAAGTTTTGCATAAAACCTTGGTGAATAGCTAATTGTCACTGTCTATGAAACTAATGCTGCTCTCGTGGATGCTTGCTCTCATCTTCTCCCTTGGGTGAAATAGAAAATGAGGATACATCAACTACCGAATGCTAGGCAGCCAAGAGGAATGACAGATGCAAAATGTAGAGGCAGAGGTTTGGAGGATTGAGCAAAATGTAATTAATTTCTCAAGTAGTAATCCTTTGTGAAGTTTTGCCATTTTCTATGAGAACTAAGGATCAATTCAAATGTCGCTAATAAAAAAATTCAGATGTTGCTCATCCAAATTGCAAAGATTGTCAAAATTTTACCTTAGCATGTTTCTGGTATTATTGTCATCATTTACACTACAGTACTACCCCATTAGAAAATTCTGTGCTTTGCTAATTTCATTAAGTGGTGCTGTGGTTAAGTTATTTCTCTTCTTGGCAAATTGGTAGGGAACCTTGAAGAACTCTGGAATGGGTCTCATCACATGTGCAGCATTCGTACAGAGTGCTTATTGTAAAGTCCACTTCACTATCGAACCTCACAGATTTAACACTTATTTTCAGATAATCTCTGTGGCACTTCTATTAAATTTTCATTTGTTCAGATGACAGCCGAGGCACTTATTTTTACTTTTATTTTGTTCCCTCACAATTTTTGCAATTGGATTGATCCTGTGTTTCAGAGCTTTGCTTCATGTGGACTTATCTGGCAGTGTTCTATTTTGAGATTGATTGGTTATGATTTTGTATTTCTCTGCTTTGTGTTAAACATTACTTATTGGAAGGATTAATATAAACTAGAGAAAAGGAATGGTAATATAGTTTGCTGCAAGGTTCAAGTCATTGGTTTGTTTGAGACATGAGAATTGGGAAACATGTAAAAGAGGAACTAGAAAATGAAGTCCAAAACTTGGAAGAGTATAAGAGGAGAAAAAAAAATGTCCCCAGCATTTACAGATTTAAGTTTTATCTATATTGTAGCTTGTATTCCATATAGCAGTTTAGTTGATGGAAAAAGTGATAGGGAATGTGGAGGATTAACTTTTCTATTTGGATGTGATCAATATTGTATGCAAACTGGGTTCACATTTAACCTCTCAACCCAGAAACTCTGGTGCTTCCAAGCACTTCCATTTTCTCTTCAAGCTCTCCATACTACCATTAATAATTTCTATGCAATGAGGCAGTATATGAACACATCTACTTCTTCTTAAATATATATGAACATATTTTATATGAGCAGCAACTATTACATGAGATTTTCGTTATATTATTGAGTATGCTAGTATCCTTAGGGGGGGGGAACCTGATTTTTTTTACCCCAGATATCAATTGTTTTACTCAATTAGAAGAGAAACACAACACTGCATTGTCCAAGCTGGTTGTTCCTGATAGGGTTACCTGATAGATGATTTCTGAATGTGTGGTTTACTCTGGCTTGTTTTCTTTGTTGGGAGAATCACTTTCTCATATGGGCTTGTTTTCATCTTTTTCTGTGTGTGCGCATGTGCATGCATTATGAATCCAACTCTTTCAATTTTCCCTTTTCCTATGTTCAACTTTGTGTATCCTCTTACAATGTGGAGTAAGATTTCAGTAGTGGTAAATCTGGCCTTCTAGGTTCATGTATCTTTTGCTCAATTGATGTTGAACTATACCCTGGAGATATATGCAAAATATTTGGTATGTTCTGTTCTTTTATGTGGCTTGGTCTGTGATTACAACAAAAATACTGATAACTATTTGTGAACTTTTGAGTAGAGTAAGTCATTTGGTTTTTTGGTTTTGGCAGGAATGAAAGGTGATTCCTATACTGCAACTGTGGGTGACATAGAAGAGGTGTTGTTATTGATTAGTTTACAAGTGCGGTTTTACTATTCGGATAATAATCAATAGGTAAATGTGCATTTCGATGTTAGTATTAAAAATTCTTTACAGCTCAACATGTCCTGATGAGTTTAATGTGCATCATTTGCTTGCATATTTGTAAAAAAAGGAAAAAAGAAATTATCGCCCTGGGACCAATTTATACTTTTGAAATATTCAATTTACTTTTTCGTTCATTTTGAAGTTGCTTATGCTTGTTGCACTACAAAGTGTTTTTGCTTTTGTGTATTTCAGATTTTTAGTTAAAACCGTGCAAGTGTATTTTTGTTACAAAAGATCTTCAATTATTACAATACCATGCATATTCTTATTTTTTTCTCGTTTCCCAAAAAAAATGCGGAGAATCATATAATCATGTAACACTAATGCTAAAGATTATTGTGTTCCATTGAAGCAACAATTATCTAAATGTTGTTATTAGAGTTCTAAGTCTAATGATTAGTTATGGTTAAAACTTGCTCTAATCTAAGTTGAAGCCTGGAGACTGGAGTCAAGGTTACCTGCGAGGACAAGTAATTGCTTTTGAACTACCTAGCAAATCAGCTGGAAACCAAAGCAATTACTTCAATAGATGCTCGAGACAAGTTAAAAAGCATGACTACTAGCAAATCAATGATCCAAGCGAATAAGATGAAAGAATTAAGCTAAGAGTTCATATGTATTAAAGCAAGTCTTAAAATGCTGCTCGGGTTACAAAAAGAATTCCTCAAAAGCTACTCATATATTTCATAGCTTACATCATGCTAGCCTGAGCAAACCCAGCAAAATCAAGCACAAACGCATCAAAGTCCTATATATGCCAAGTTGACGTTAGACTATAGGGACCTGCATATGAAAACATACTATAAACGGTGAAAGGTGTCAGATACTAGAGCACCGGAAAATCAAAAGCTGAAGCCCATGTTTGATACCTTACGTTAAACGAATCAAGCTCAGAGAATATGGCAACACAGTAGGAAGATACGAGGAGTAAGTACCTAAACGAGAGACATAGCAAACTTCATTCATTTTGTTTGTCTCAACGTGATAGAGGAAGATCTTGGCACACACCCTAATCAATAAAATTCCATCTTTAAAGGCTAAGGGATCCATCCATGGGTTTGAGTCAATAGTTGGTCGCCGTCTCACTCTCTCACGTAAATTGCATAGGAAATTTGGATGTTCTTCTTCCAACACCTCAAGAGTTTTCGAGTACTTGAGATTCCATTTAAATTCAAAGTAATCCTCTAGAAACCAGAACTGAAGCCCATTTTCAGAGATCATCACATAATACAGTTGACCATCAGATTCCCCGATACATGACTGAGAATGGCTCTCGATCTGTGCTGCAGAAATCGGAACTGAAATCAACCAAGATAGCTCATTTTCTACATTGAAACTGAGGATTTCATCGCCATCAGTCAACCAATGTAAAATCCCTCCAACATATATGCCTTTGTTCTTGTGCAACTTGTCACTACAATAACAAATCTCTTGAGATACACTCCAGGCTCCAGTACTAGAAGAGTATATGTCAAACGAAAAGTATAAATCTTCTGATACAGCCTCAAATTGCCGTACTCTGACCAGTTTGAAATTAGTCGAACAGTCTACCACATCCTGAGATGGCTCAAATGCTAGAACAATGTTGTCTTCTTTATCAGGTTTGGTCCACTTTAGCTTGATCCAATCTTTGTTCACTGGGTTGCACACATAGATGGCTGGATCGCTAAAAGGGAAACAGCTGCGACAGCAAACCAGCCCATTACATGAAGACAACACCACAACATCATCTGGTAAGAAGCTAAAGAGTGACTGTTGTGGTGCAGCACTTCCCAATTCAACAGGAATGTGTGTGATAATTTTGATATCATCCGAGCACCACTGGAACCTCTGTTGGATAAGAAAACCTAATATGGGTTCTAACCTTTGCGACTGAACCTTGATGAACATGCGGTCTGATATAAGTTGGCACCAGCCTTTACAAACAGACTTTAATCTAAGCAAGCATTTTGCCGGCAACCAGGAGAGCACATTAAAGAAAACATCATCGTCCAGCAACCCAAAATTTTCAATTTCCTGAAATACAAAAAGAACACGTTAAATACAAAAAATCAGAACCTCTTACGTGTTTGAAAACAATTGCAAGAAAGACAACAAATTCTGAGCTCCTAATCATGTAACATAATCTCCTGTAATAAACATAATCTTTTTCCCTGCATATTGTTAACTGTTCTGATTTAATGTTTCTGTTAAACTACAAAGTTTTTCTGCTAAATTGATGTGTTTGCTGTAATTAATCGCAGCATGTTAAATGGAATAAGTGGTAAGGATCAGGCTAGTAATCCACGACTTAAATTTGTTTACCTTGCGCTTTTTATTTTCTGATTCCATACATGCATTAACCCCTTTTAACAAATTTTCTATTCATGCTCCAGCTTTTCATGCTTCTTCTCTTCTCGATAAACTTTATAATAAGATTGCAATGAAGCTATAAACACAGAAGCAATAAAAAAGCTCTCTCAGAAATAACTTAAACCAAAAGCTAGCAAAATAATATAATCTCATCAATTAGGACCTCCATTCCAATTTGCATTGATTTTTGTGTCTGATGAACTTAATAGGGTAAGAGGAAAAACAAAATCGAAACACAGCAAATGATAGGTAATCTGTATATCTTAATTGCTAGTTGTCCTGGAAGCTAACAAAGCGATAACACTAACCAAATCTCTAAGCCTGACCACCTTTCAATTCTCTTTTTGGTTCCTGAATGAATTGGAATAACTGACAATCAGCACTGAAAAATTGTTCAATGCCGAGGAAGTATGAAGGGAAGCGGTTAAAAAGAAGGGGTTTCAAATTTAATTCTTCTATATCTTATCAATCAAGAAAATTTCTGGGTTAGCTGTTTGTTTAGTTTATCACCAGTGAAAATTTATTAACATAGTAAGAGCAAAATTGCATAACAGCATTCACAAACAAAACTAAATGCAGGGTCAAACCTGTAATGTTGAAATAAAGAAACAAATTATGAGGTTCATTGCCATTCCACTATATCAATGCATTGTTTTTGTGATAAAAATGCATTACAGAGGAAGTGATCAGAATAAATATATGAACTAACACAAACTACAGGCATGCTTAAGAATAAAATCAATTAGATCATGGCATGTGCTCATTTGCATTTTCTTGAACATGAACGTCTGTATCTTCTGAATTGCTTGAATTCCACATAAGAGTTACGAATGCACATGCCCAGGAGTTTTGTAAAATGCGAATAACTCACTCCAAACAAATATAACAGAAATTAGAAATGGAGAATTTCACATGCATTAAATGGACAATCATCATTCAAAACCGCAGATTTTCAATCCCTTGAACAATAAACAAGAGCTTTTTCATCAATTCCACACAGCAATAGAACAGTGATTAAAAAGTCGTATTAATGTGTGACCACATTAAAAACAATGCCTTTTATATAAGAGATCCACACCCCCCCCCCCCCAAAAAAAAAAAAAAAAAAAGAAGAGGTTTGTCCTCCAAACACATGATTAAAAAGTTATAGAGGAACCCGGAAACACACTCCCTTATTTTCATTTTTTTCACTCTCTATAGCGATATTTCCTATAAACATTTTATTTCTCTTTCCGATTAAACAAACAGAGCTGAACAAAGCATGCAATTAAACCTTAAAGCTTGAATCTTTCAGTAAATAAATAAAAAGATAAACCCATATACCAGCTACCAAGAATACTTGCCTAAAATAGTAAAAACTTTTTCCTTCTCCTTCTCTTTTCTCTCTACTTTTCAGCCCTCCAAACAAAGTTTTAAGCTTTTAATGAATAACACCATCAAACAAACAAAAGAACACAAAAAAAAAAAAAGAAGTATAATGAGATTTTAAAAAATCAACAGTACAAAATAAAAATAAAAAAGATGACGACTCTTGCTTACCCAAGAAACCCTTCAAAAACAAATGGAAAAGCAGAGCTAACAAATGCTTTCCCTTTCTTTGACTCAAGCGAAATGCTCTAAGGCGGCGTTTCAATTTTCTTGCATGCCAAACAATGACTGTCTTGCAGACAAAATGGGACAGATACAGAGCCACTGTGCTTAACCGACCAGATAAAGAAATGGTTCTGTTTTGGTGTCCTTTCAGTTCTCCGTAATTTGGTGTTTTTAATATTTTGATCAAACGGTTTCTAAGCTTCCTTTGGGGAATGTGCCCCACAAAAAGAGACATTAACTTATTTTTGCTCGAATTGTTAATCATAATGATATATTGACAAATTTTGGATAATTTTTTTAGCTACAATAATATTTCATTTAGAAACTTGCCTGTGCAAGCTCATTGGATGTAGCACAATATAATTTAATAAGTAAAAATAAAATAAAATAAAATAAAAGGCCAGTATAATGTGAGAAGTATTATACTTTTAAAAAATTTTATGCTACTGTAACTTATCGCTTAAAATTTGGGATCACGAGTCACTAAAAAATTATAAATGATAGAAGACCGACAATGATATACGGACATCGATTAAATGGGAATAGATGATGCATAAAATAATGACAAATTTTTATTTTGGTGTGTCACCCATATCTAGTCTGTAATGTGAGTCGTGAGAGTATTAGCAATGGTAATGTGCCACTGTAAAAGCCATCACATATAATTCTAAAATAGTTGTTGTAATTATTAAGTATATATTAAGTATAGTTTATTTAATGATCGTAAGTTTTTAAAGTATAATTTATTTAATGATTGCAAGTTTTTATTTAATATAAAAATTTTTTATTTAATTTTGTTGTTTTTTAGTATAGCTTATTTAGGCTACTCCAATTATTATAATTTTCATTCCAAACATCATCCTGAATGAGTAGAAATTCTTTTTTCAGCCAGTTACTCATAATTAACATATTGTAAGTTGTCATCTTAAAATCACAAATTTGTTAATGTATACTTCTATTTTAATAGTTCTGAAATATAGTATGATGTTTATTCTTGTGTATTATAATAACCAATCTCATTTTATACTTTTCAATTGTATTCTTCTTTTTCTCGGATGACTTAAGAAGGATCTCAAAATGGGAATTTACAATAATTACCACATCAACAATGTAATAAAAATAACAATTGCAGTATGTTTAACTTACATTTTATTTAGTCTGTTTCTACACCTTATTTTTAGATTTGTCTAAAAATAAAAGTTTCTAATGATGGATTAATGATATATGAATATAATATTTTTGAAGACATATGTTATTTCACTATTGTTGTATTTTTTTGATAAATTTTGTTGATGAGGTGATTACAAACACTTTTGCAATTCTAACTAAAAAATGCATTTCTTAGCAGAAATCAATAGTCAAAATAACATTAATTTTATTAAACACTTGGTACATAACTAGGAGTACAAATTTCTGCATTTATACAAGATACATGCTGCAATCATTATTCTTAAAGTACCAAAAAACAATTGATATAATAAATAAAAATACTGCAATCATTTCTTTCTTATTATTGTGCACAACTTTATTGCATGTAGGCATTTCAATTGTCGCATGTTTCCATGATAGATTTTTGTAGTTTTTAATGTATTATACCTCTTGGGCAATTCATTTTCTTGTCCTCATTGTATGCTATTTCAACATCCAAATAAGGAATTATAAGATTTTAGAGTCCATTTGCTTGCTTCTGGCATTCAAGCTAAAAATCATATATGTCTAGCTTTCGTCCTTTGAAAATAGCATAATCGGTTTGAGTAGGCATTTGGTTTCTATACAAAGAAAAATTAATTCAAATATTATGCAACAAACTAAAATATACATGTTATAAATATACATCTTTTTTTTTTTTTTTTTTTTGCAATCATGAAAGGAAATCAGAACAATTGTAATCTAGTATATAAATTTTGAGATTGGTAAATAAAGCCAAAACATAATAAAGAAAATAGAAAAATCAACACAAAATCTAGCATATTAGAATTGACTCAAACTATAAATCAAGCAGAGGCATAGTCATTGTTTAATTAGCAGGCTTTTACAATTTGCTTTGTTAGGCACAAATGCAATATGTCAATTATGTAATTACATTTAGCTTTAAAATTGCAGAAGAAGTTTTTCCCCAATTCAAGTGAAAAGAGTGATATATTTCAGAACTTACTTGAAAATTTTTAAAAGTCTAAGAGGTGCTTTAGCACCTTCTGGTCATTAATAGATCCGTTCATGGTTCTGTAATCAATCAACCAAAGCACTAAATTCAAGAACGTATACCACAATGATTCCAAGAAATGATCTTAGATTAGAGAATTGAAATTTCTTATGTTCAATTATGTGGAAAAAAAGATACAAAAAATTGATCAAGTACAAGTGAGAGAGATAATTTTATAGGACTTGTGGTGGTAATAGTGTTGGCTTTTGGTGGCTCTATTAGCTCTGTTATGCATCCTTATATTAGTGGTAGCATTGTTATCATCACTAAATGTAGGCAACATTTTTTTGTATGTGTGTGTGTATTATAAGAGATCGCAGAGTTGGTTGGTTGCAAAAGGGATAAAGTGAAAAGGGGATAAAGTTAGATTTTGACTAACTCTTTTTTTTTTTTTTTTTGTAAATGAAGGAAATTCATTAAGAAGTTCAAGAATCCTTATCCTTTTAGATTAAGCGGCAAAATTATTGGGTGTTAGATCATGTCAGCGATCGAAAAGAAATCACGAATAGAAATCACGAATAGAAATCCTCTATAAATCACAGTATGAATGTCTTTTTTATGAGTTGTTCAATGTCGATAAAGAAGAGGAGAAAATTATGAATGCTTCTCTGAATTTTGTTCATACGCACACACTTTACCTTCTTTTCAAATGAAATTAGAATGAGCCACACCTTTACAGCAATGCTTTTGGTGTTTTTTTGTAACAATTGGGAAGTTGAATTAAATTTAACTTCCCATTCCCATAAAACTGCAAGTAGTTGCCATATCTGGTCTGGATCAAGTCGACCCATCATGAGCAACCCATCCGTCTAATATCTCCCACTAGCACATGATGAAATGATCAAAACAGAAAAGTAGTAAACAACCACATATTAGTAATCATACAGGTAAATATATTGTGTAACCATGAACATATCCAAAAACCCATTTGGGGAGCCAAATGACATATCTCAATTGCTAACCCAAGCAAAAGAAGTTTCAATTGCAATCATATGCAAAAGAACTCGACATATGGTTATTGTATTTCAAATTTAATTCACTTTAATACTCAAATACATTAAATCCACTCGGTATGCCAAAATTGCGAAATCTTTTTATGTATTCACAATTGAAATATTACAAAAATATTAAATAATTGGTCGACTAGAGAACACATAAAAAGAAAAAATTAAATTTTTCCATCACACTCATGTCCATCAATCTAGAATAGTTATTTTCCTAGTAATGTTTCATAGATCGAATTATGTTAAAGTCACAGATAACATGCTAAAGTAGTGGACACCGGTATAAGATCTCAGAAACATAGTTGATAGTCATAAGAATACCAAGATTAACTTATAAAATATCATATGGAACTTACACAATAAAGAAAAAATGAGATTATTTTATTTTTCATTTCGGTCACCAAGCACGAGCAGTATTATGATACACGCATTACAATGAATCTTTCATTTCAAGCGTACATCTCATTAATCTAATTCACTATATAGGTTTTAGTCCAGTCGCTCTTCTACAATGCTTGACTTGAGTTCTTAAAGTGAATGCTTTCTTTTAGTGTTAAAATAAGATCTCACATCTAGCTTCAATCAGATCTCTATGATGGGTGGTTATATCATAATTGCTCTACGAGAAATATTGTTTATGACTTCACCTTAACTCTAGTCAAGGTGACAAAATTTATAAAATGTCTCTTTGTTCTTTGGCTTTTAGACAAGATATATTATCTCATTATTCTACTTATCTCATCTTAGCTTAATTCTAGAGTAACTGAGACGGTCGTTCATGTAAGAAAGTCAGTTATGACCTGACGATATACTTTTCTATGCATGTAATTATGTCTTTCTTAAATTAAAAATGACATAAGAGACTTACAAATATCATTAAATTTCAAAATAAGCCATGTAACAAAGATATTCACAAAAATAAAATAAAAAATTCTTAACAATGCAAGATTACAATCTACATAGCCCCAACGATCTAGCATGAGAGGTGAATACATCCTTCATTATAGCTTTTGTAAGTGGATCAGCTATCATGTTATGCATAAATATATATTATATAGCTACTTCCTTTTTCGCTAAAATATCTCTTATAAAATTATATTTCATCTCTCATATTTACATGGTATCAGAGAAAGGAGTAGTTGCACTTTAATCTCTTGTGTAGTATTTTTCTTTCAGCCATTATTGCCCTTAAAGATTTTCTTAAATCTAGTGATTTTGATCCATAAAAATCAGAGATTTTTGCACATTCCTCCAAAGCAGATCTTTCCAATCTCTACTTTACTCACCATTTAGATAATCTCATATTGATTCTCATCTTCAAACCTCTAAATAGAGATAATTACTTTGGTTGGAAAAAGGTCACGGTTCGAGCATTAAACTCTAAGAATAAGCTTGGATTTGTCAATAGTTTATCAAAATTCCTTTAGAAGAGGCTGATTCTGAAGGTTATACGACTTGGTCGAGATGCAACGATATGGTTCATTCTTGGATCATCAATTCTTGCGATCTAGAAATAGCTGACAATGTGACTTATTATCCTACTACTCAGGAGGTTTGGGAAGATTTATATGAGTGTTTCTCTCAAGGCAATGTTACTTGCATCTTCGAGATGTAATAAGATATAGCTTGTCTTTGACAAGAGTAACTCTCTGTCTTTACTTATTATACTAAGTTGAAAAGTTCATGGGATGAATTAGCAACACACTTAGACATAGCACAATCAAATCAACATAAATTAATGTAGTTTCTAATGGGTCTAAACAAAACGTATAGTATAATTTGAGGTCAAATCCTACTTATAAATCATTTGTATTCTATTCGTTAAGCCTACTCTTCAATCTCCTAAGAGTTAAAATAGCACCTTCTCAATTCTACGTATACAATCATTGATTCAAGCAACAATATTGTATCCATGACTGTACACGGTAAGTCAACTCCTTCGATAGTAGGAAGAATAAAGCAAACTCGCTCTCATGGGTTTTTAGATTCTCATGATGGATCATACTCTCAAATGTAGGAATTTATAGGACCTCAAGATGGAGATTAGGGTTAATTTGGCTTTAGGAGAGGTAAGCCTTTTGTGAGCACTATGGAAATTTCAACCATTGAATCCAGAAATGTTATAAGTTGCATGGAAACCCACTAGGCCATCATAAAGCTAGAATGAACTCAGGCCATAATTCCAATTAGAATAAAGGAATTTCTATGGCCAATCAAGTTAGAGAGGCGTCAAGCACATATGAAAGTTCACTTACAATATCCAACGCTTAACCCAAGCAACTTTTATCACTCTTGAATAATAATAATAATAAAAGATTCTCACTTTAAAGCAAATGTGAAAATGAAGCCAAGTTTGTCTAAAATTACTTCTCGAAATTGGATTATTGATAGCGGTGCGATAGATCATATTACTTCATCATCTAATTTATTGCATAAAGATAACAATTGCTCGTTATTGCCCATGTTTTTGCAAAAAGGTCTTTACCTTTTAATTCCATCTATTATATGCATGATGTGTTGTATGTGCCTATATTTAAAGTTGATTTGATGTTAATTGCTCATTTGACAATAGCTTTGACTTGTTCAATGATGTTTTTCCCTTCCTGGTATATTTTGCAGTATTTGGACACAAAGAGGATGATTGGTTTAAGCAAACAACAAGACGGGTTGTATTTTTTGTGGCATTAGCGATGAAACAATCTGTGACAAAACCTTACTCAATAAATAACTGACCAAATTGCAATCTCACCATTTAATCCACGACCTTTCGTATAATTGCTTATGTCACGCATTAACTTCTCGTTTAACTTTTATTGCCAAAAATTTTAAAAAAATTTTTTTTTGTTAAGTCCAATAACGATGCTTGCCCCATATGTCTATTGGCTAAGCAAAGTCGTTTTCCTTTTCGTAATAGTGTTATTTCTTCTACAAAACATTTTTAAATGATTCGCTCTGATATTTGGGTCATTATCGACACCCTTCCCTTATCGGAGCTGATTATTTTCTTACTATTGCTAATGATTATACTCATTTTATATGGATTTTTTTATGTGACAAAAAAATGAAACATAATCTCTTTTGAAATGCTTTTTTAACAATGTTTCCACTCATTTTGAATATTGTATTAAAATATTTAGAAGTGACAATGGTAGATAATTTATCTCACTTCAATCTTTCTTTCAAGATCATGGTTTTGTTTTTTAAAATTCATGCATTTCTATGCCTTTACAAAATGGGGTTATGGAATGCAAACATTGCCATATCTTACAAGTAATCGAGCATTAAAATTCTAAGCACAACTACCTTCACCTATTATTTCTTTCAAAACTTTTTACGAACTTCTCTATTCCAAACCACCTTCCTTTTCCTATATTAGTGTTTTTAGGTGTTCATTGTTTTAACTCTTATGCTATCATTCATCTTCAGGTTACCTTTTGCTTAAAAGAGCTATTTATTTAATATATCAAAAAAAGATTTTTACAAAAAACTTTTTCCTTGCTCATCTAAATTTTCTCTTTCCCCGATGATTCTAAACCACCTTCCTTTTCCTATATTATCATTTAACTATTTAATTCCATCAAGTCCTATGCCATTAATGTTCACACTTCTCACAAATTTAACTCTTATGCTATACTATTCATCTTCACTAGTTATCTCATTGCTTAAAAGAGCTATAAATTATTTAATATATCGACTAAAAAGATTTTTCTTCTCAAAACCCAAATCCTCGTCCTCTATGTAAAATTCCAAACACCAAATAATTTTTCCTTGCTCATCTGTCCAATCTAAATTTTCTTTTTACTCGATTAATCGACCTATTTAATCAAAGTCCAACAAAGGTATACAATTCCACTACTAATTATATTTCTTCCTTTGACCCATCATTTAACTCTAATTTAATTCCATCAAGCCCCATTCCCTCATCCCAATTCTCACAACCATGAACTTTTTCTCTTTACGACACCGTCGCATCTCCATCTTCAAATTCTTCTCACAATTAAATTTTTTCTCCTTCTCTCATGGTAACACCACACTCTTCCCTTCCCCAAAGTGTCATTCGTACTTATTCTCACCGTGCTAAACCTACTGCCCCACTAGTCTCAAATGATCCACCTTCTCCGATCCTTGCCACTCAATTAAACTTCTCTAATCCATCTTTTCAAAACCCACAATCCTCACCTCCTCTATTCCCTAAACCCACTACACTGCAAACACTGAACCTACACTAGAATTTTGTCGCTCCAGCCGCAACACTAATCCACCAGTCAAGCTTAATGACTATATCTACATACATGTTTACTCTGATTAATCGACCTCTTTAATTCCAAGTCCAACAAAGGTATACAATATCCACTAGCTAATTATATTTCATATCAAAGCGATATATATGTTATCTTGACTTTTTTCCTTTAATGCTCCTTTGTTTGGACCGCCCCGCTCAAATCATTAATCTCACAAATGATCGTAATGCCCAAAATCATATTTTATAATAAAACACATATAATTAAATAACAAAATACTTAAATAAATAAAAGTAGTAATGTTAGTGAGATTTAAAGTGTAAAATGACGATTTTCC
Source organism: Aegle marmelos (assembly GCA_030449875.1). Taxonomy (NCBI): domain Eukaryota; kingdom Viridiplantae; phylum Streptophyta; class Magnoliopsida; order Sapindales; family Rutaceae; genus Aegle; species Aegle marmelos. The sequence goes on along the minus strand of JASUUL010000046.1, from coordinate 1,348,883 downwards.
CCTTTATAAATATACACTTTCTAATACTCAACATTATGTCTTATGATTGCAGGCACTACAGGCAAATGGTACTCGGTCTCTTACCCCTCTTCCAACTAGTGAAACTCTAATTGGTTGTCATTGGATTTACAAGATAAAATATAAGTATGATGGATTCATTAAGTGATATAAGGCATGACTTGTAGCTAAGGGTTTTACTTAATTGGAGGTAGTTGACTACCAAGATATTTTTTCTCTAACAATAAAGATAATTTCTATCTGTTGCTTGTTGATGTTAGTTGCTGCCCGCGGTTGGTCTCTTTATCAACTCAGGGTCAATAATGCCTTCTATCATGGTGATCTCTATGAAGAAATCTACATGTCTTTGCCATAAAGGCTTCAACGATACGGGGAGGGACACTTGGTTTGTCACCTCTACAAATCATTATATGGGTTAAAACATGCATCTTATCAATGGGTTGCTAAATTCTCTAAGCCCATATGCTAAGTTGAATACAGATAATCAAAAGTTTACTACTCTTTGTTCACCAAGAAGCAAGGCAAGTCTTTTACTGCCCTTTTAATATATGTTGACAACATTTTAATTATTGGCAATGATCTTGTGAGTGTAGCCAATATAAAAAAAAAATTGGCATAATCAATTTTACCTTAAAGATCTAGAAGACTTGAAGTGTTTCCTTATTATTGAGATTTCTACATCTAGGAAAGACATTTTTATTTCTTAGAGAAAGTATGCGTTGGAAATTATTAAGGATATAGGGTTATTAGGGGTAGTTCCTATTGATACTCCAATTGAATGTGGTTTAAAGTTGTCTGATAAAAGTGACCCACTCAAAGATCCACGGTGATATAGGTGATTAGTTGGAAGATTAACATATCTCACAATTTTGAGGTAGAATACCACATAATTTGTCATACATTAAGCAAATTTATGAACCAACCACAAAAAAATCATTGGGAGGTAATCTTATAGGTTGTTCGCTATTTAAAATCTACTCATGGCTAAGGCATTTTCTTCTCCTTAATTAGTGATCGTCGATTGCAAGCATACTATGACTTGGATTAGGCAGGATGCCCTCTTACAAGAAGATTTACTACAAGGTATTATGTGCTTCTGGGCCCTTTGTTGATTTCATGGAGATTGAAATGCCAGAAAACAGCCTCCCTTTTCTTAGTCGAAATAGAATATCGTGCAATGATTGAAGCTTGTTGTGAATTAACATGGCTTCATTACTTAAAGATTTAGAGTTTTTACATCAAGAGGCTGCATTAATATATTATGATAGTACGACTACATTACATATAACAGCTAATCCGGTTTTTCATGAATGCACAAGGCACATAGAAATCAATTGCCATTATATAAGAGACAAGATACAATATGGTTATGTAATAACGAGATTTGTGAGTTCCACAAATCAGCTTGCTGATGTGCTGACCAAAGCTTTGGGAGAAGAAGTTTTCATCCCTATGGTTCGCAAGTTAGGAGTGCTAGACATTCACTCTCTAACTTGAGGAGGAGTATTAAAAAATAGAATCCATATTTTCATTGTATTGAGCTGTAAATATATTTTTCTATATGTATTTCTAAATTATAATAGACTTTGATTGCATAGCTTAATTGTAGGGATTCTAACTTATCTATAAGAATTAATGGTTGTGTATAGCAAGTTAGTCATATGTGTATACATACTTAATCAAATGTAAATAAAATTCATTTTGCCTATTCTACTTTTCTTTCATATTTACATTATATTATTAAATAATATGACTTAACATAAATATATTCAGTCGTAAGTTTTATGTCAACATAATGAGGAATTTAGAATATATCAGGTGTACCATGTCAGCCATATAATAAGCAAATGATGATATAACATGTGAAAATTATTTTGAATGTAAATCATACAAGTGATAGTTATATTACATTTAATTACACATGTTATGTATGCATCAATTGGTTATAATACAAAAAATGTATTTCAAAATTTTTCCAACACTATACATATTAATCATGTCATCCACCTTCACCAACAAATGTCCATCTTTAAAGGCCAAGGGATCAAACCATGGATGTTCCTTGATCCCTCATCAATTATTGTTTCACGTAATTTGCAGAGGAAACCCAAATGTTCTTTCAATGCCTCCAAAGTCTTTGGTATTTTGGATTATCACTATTTTATAACACCCACTTAATTCATGTATAACAAATGTACATTTATTTTAAAAAATATCATGTAATTGATAGTTTATATTTAATTCATGCACACATTTTATACATATATCACATGGGTGTAGTACAGTAAAAATACTACAAAATGTTTCATTGTTCGAGCATATCTATCTTGATCCTTTGTTTCTTAAATGGTTTTAAGTTGTACACAGTACAAACTCTAATAGCAAATCAATCTATTGCATGAAGGAATTCTAGAATACACCAAAAGTAATATAATCAATGAAAGTAAATATGACATGCGTATTTAAATTTAATATAACTGCCACTTAGATAGAATTTTTTAAAATAAATATATATACGTCATAACATCATTTTCTTGTATTCTAAAATTTCTCGAAAGGGTACCTCAACACGCTCATAGTTAGAGAGAAAATTAAAAACTAACTACTACAATTAGCCATCTCTAAGTTCAAAGGAATGTAGATCATTGTTCGTTATCATACGTAGACTCTTGACTTCTTCTCTTTTTGACCATGCTAAAAATATTAAAAACTGACTATTACAATCAGCCATCACCAAGTTCAAAGGAATGTAGATCATTGTTTGTTATTATATGTAGACTCTTGACTTCTTCTCTTTTTGACCATGCTAAAAATATTGGGAAATGTAGAATTTGGTGCCACCTTTTATAAAAATGTTATTTCTTATTACCCTTTTTTCAAAATATATTTTATCCATATTTCTTATAAATTAAGTAAACTAAAATCAAAATTACAAAATATCAAATTAAGAAATAAATTCTTATTATTGTTTTTTATTTATTCTAATCTATTTCTTATTCTTATTTTCATTTATTCTAATTTTTTATTATTTATTTAAAATAAATCAATATAAAATAAAAATAAAAATAAAGTTTTCAAAAATCATTTCAACCTTAAATTATTATTTTTCAAATAAATTTCAAAAAGGACATTTTTTAACCTTTTTTCATAAATGTATATTTTATATTGGCAAGAGCAAATATTAGCAAATAACCACTTTTTTTATGGAAAAATATAGTTATTATTTTTTTTATTTATCTAGTTTTAGTATTGGATTTTGGACCCAAAATAACTAGTAATGAAAAAATAATAGTAAGATATATTCCATAAATAATGAGAGCAAATTTTTTTATTTATAGAAAAATAAATAATAAAAATATTGATTTCATTATTATTCATATGACTATTGATTAAAATGTTGGAGATAAAAATTTAAGGATTAAAGGATAAGAATTATATTTATTGAATAATGAGTTCGCTATGTGAGTTTTTAAAGTAATAATGTAATAATAACTTATAATAAATTGTCTTTAATTATAATTCATGTGATGGGTATTTTATAATAAAATTTTTATCAAAATTATAATTTTTAAAATAATTTTTAGAGTGTAAAGAGTCCCACCAAATTAAAGAACTTAAAAAAAAAAAAGTTAATTTATATATGTTTCCAAAATTTCTCTCTCAATCATCGTTTTCTAAACGACGTCGGGTAGATAAAATTTTAAGCTAAGAATTGATTGATTTTATTGTTTATTTTATTAGTCACTCTCAAGCGCTTCATCAAGTCTCACCCAAATTTGTTTTCTAGGGTGTGGGAATCAGAATCAGCACCGAAATGGCTTCGCGAGGGGCGAACGCAGTAATAACGAGGGCAAAGAGAATGGAAACTAAGTTGAGATCGGCGTTAGAAGCGACCGTATTAGAAATCGACGACGTCTCGCACAAGCACGCCGGCCACGCCGCCGTGAGGGATTCGAATTCCGGAGAAACTCATTTCGACTTGAAGATCGTGTCGCCGAAGTTCGAAGGGAAGAGCCTCGTCAACCGCCACAGAATGGTCTATCAGGTTTTATCCGATGAACTCAACTCCGGATTGCACGCCGTCTCTATCGTCGCAAACACCCCTCAAGAAGCTGCTCTCAAATAGTTTTTTTTTTGTTTATTAATTTTATTTTTTAAAATTTTAGCTATTTAGGAGTAGTGATTATTTAGCTGAACTTGGAATTTGAGCTTTTATTATCAGCTTTCACGTTGGCATAATTGTTTATTTGTTGCGTTAATTTAAGTGATTAGCTGTTTGTTACTTGGCAGATAGCTTCAGTGAAATTGGGGAAATGAGCTTAAAGTGTTATTATTGTTTAAAAAATAAAGAAAAATTCAGACACTTTCTTTCACCTTGCTATCGACTATAAGCTTCGATTGGTTGTTTCTATTTAATATAAGTACCATTCTTTGTTTTCCAGTCAAGGATCTCGTGAGCAAGTTTTGGCTTTTATTTTATTTTTTGTGGCTAAAATTATGCAATATCGTGTTTTGTAAAATCGCCGTTTGGGAAATGCTTGTTTTCTTTCTAATTGACATATTTACTTGTACTCTTTACAATCGTAGTGGCAATCGTATTTTAGTCTGATAATTATTTTCCAGTATTTGGGGGTTATTCAGATCTTCTTTTAGTTGTGAATTTCTTTAAGGGCAATGCATTATGTGGTAAGCATGAGTGATTGATTCAAATTGGAGGCTAATTAAGTACAAGATGAAGGTGATTTTCCTCTTTTATTCCAGGGGAAGAATAATAAAACAGCACAGCAAGACAAATGTGTAAATGACTGCTTTGATTCTGTGGGAAATTGTTTGCAATGATGGCCTGTGGTTTACTGTTAGTAATCACATGTGCATGGAGCTGAATGGCAGAGATTGCTTCTTATGACTACTGTTTGGCTGAGTTATATATTTGAGGTGTATTTTTGTGTGTTCTTCATACTGCACTTCCTAACGCTTCTTCTAAGTGAACATAACCTCTGATTCATGTGGCCTGAGAGAGGGCTTAGGTTGATGACCCAGATTACCATTCAATCAGTTGGAGGGCATTATGTTTGAAATTGTGAGCAAGCAATCATGTCTCATTTCTCTCCATATTGGTTGAAATTTCCCTCTTCCTCTTTATGTTTCTCAACTGGAATCAGATCCCACATTGTTATTGATGATGTTCTTGGCCTTTGTTTTATTACTTGGCTGCACCTTGTTTTTCTTTTAAGTCATTAATAATATGAGTGTACGATGATAAGCTTTTTACAAAATCAATATATGCTTAAATATGTTTGGGAGACCTGTTTTATCATGATAGATTGATTTGATCTGTTTGTCAATGAGGTGCCAAGGATCACTTTGATTCTGAAATAAATCCAAGCATATTTGGTTATGGGAAATAAGTTTCTCACTTACTTTTGCTATATGAGTCTTGCTAAAATACATTTATATGACTTACACCCTAATTCAATTTTATAACCGTTGGATTTCGAGCCAATGCATGAAATTGGCTGGTTGTAAATTGCATCAAAAGTAACTTAGGAATTGCCTTGTTATATAATTAAATGGATTATTGATAATGCATTTGGCAGCAAAAAGCTTGGTTCCATCATGATGGGTGCACAAACTCTGATTTGGCATGCTCACATTCTTTCTCCATACTTTTGTTGGTATTTGAGGCTTGTTACAGCCGTGCAAATTCCAAACGACGTTTGAAGGTCTGAGGGGTCGCTACTTGTGAGTGCCATCCCCAGATGTTTAAATCCTGAGTGAGCCGTTGAAGGAATAAATCTATTTATACCATCTTGAAACCTTTTTAACAGTCAATACTGCCTGCCTGCTTCATGGAGCAGGCAACTAATGATTTTCCAATTTTACAGCATGCCGATTCCTCGAGATGGCAGCAGAAGAAAGCTGACTCCACCAACAATGGCAAAGCCTAAATCTGACAAAACAGTTGGCTAAATGATGCCCGCATCTTCTCACTGACCCTGAACTTTGGCTGGAAATTCTTTTATAATCGAAGAATGTTATGCAGATCTTCTTCCATCTGAATGTCTTCTTTTCTCTGAAAGTGTATCTTATATGTCTTCTTTTCTCTGAAAGTGTATCTTATATGTTAAGTTTCTAATTTAAGATATAATTAGATTTGGCACCCGGCTTATATTCACATGCTTATATGTTCTCTGAGTCATGGAACAGGGGTAATCTCGTGCCCTAATCAAATAATCATTCATATGTTTGTCAAAATGATGGCCTCCCCATTGCTGTGCATACGCCTCTCAAGAAAATTTAGGAAAGAATTTACTGTTTTACGGACATGCATATGTTAAAATTAACTATTAATATCTTCAAGAACTTGTCATCACTGACAGATTCCTCCTCCTCCTCCTCCTCTACCCCAAATCATTTGGTGGAATGATGAGATTGAATGTGGCAACGGTGGAAGAAATGGCTGGCGCGCTGGCAGCCAGCGGATTATATAAAAAATAAAATGGAAAATACAAGAATTAATTTCAGATTACTCTCTCATAAATTGAGTATTTAAAAATTACTATACTTATTTTTTAGGATATTAATTTACCTGCTATTCTTATTAGGAAAACTGGAAAACCAAAAAAAAAAAAATCAACTAATACTTATTTCTCTCGGTTTTTTTGACAAAAATGGAGGTAATTTGAAGTTTTAAAAATTAAAAGATAATTTGAATATAATCAATTCACGAGGACTAATTTGAAATTTATCAAAATTAAAAACAGGATAAAGATTGAAGCATTCGGTTGGAATTTCCCGCCAGAATATAACAAAAATAAATAATTATAAACAAGAAGAGAAAAGGGTTAGTTGATGAGGTGTCGCGTGACCTGAGAAGAATATATATAAACAACAAAATAAATACCCCGCCTAATTTTGGCTTTATTTTTAACGGTTTTTTATTTTAATTTAATTTTTTTCTCATTTCCTTTGAATCAGTTCCTCCACGTAAAGCTACAAATAGACAGAGAGAATTGCGACCCTCCTCCTGTTTCCGTCTGATTATCAATTCCAGATTTTTTTTATTTTTCATTTCAAATTGGAAGCTTGGGCATCGGAGCCTGAGATGAACGGCAACGGTAAGGGCAACCGCAAGGCCTCCGTTTCCAAAGAGCTCGATGCCAAGCATTCCAAGGTTTGATTCAGTCGTAATCTTTGTTGAATTTTCTTTTTCTTTTTCTTTTCCAATTCTTTTAGATATTTGCTGTGAACGCAAATGTAATTTCCATTGATTAATTAAGAATAAACTTTTGCAATTGATTTTGATTTCCTGAAACCACATAACCCATATATGGCATGAAAAGTCCTTTTGATTGCAAGTGCTGTTTGTACAGGCATAAAAAAAATGCAATCCTTGGGAAACACCTCATAATATTTTAAAAGGGATTTGAAAATAAGCATAAGCTTTTGCACTGTGCAGTTAATTAAAAGTGTGTGTATTGGTTTCATGATTCATCCGATATTTAGGTAACCTTTAGCATTCGGTATGATATCAGCCATTATCGGGCTATAAATACTACAAGATAGAGACAGAAACTGGCCAATATTTGATACCCTGTTTGCTGTTGAACTGTGACTTTATGCACGCGTTATTAACTTGGGTTAAAGGGGAAAAGGAATCATGAGGGGTAGTAGCAACAAAAGTTAAACTACAATAATCCTCGTTCGGTCACTGTTCCATGCAGATTTTAGAGGGGCTTCTTAAGCTACCAGAAAACAGGGAATGTGCGGACTGTGGGAGCAAGTATGCATTTCAGAAACCCTCTTCTGATGTTTCCAATAATGTTACAGTTTCTCCATTGCTAATCTGTATTATCTTTTGGGTTACTTAATTTGTGCTGTTTATGTTATGATGGTTTCTGCAGACTTTTGTTGTCTCTTATACATATTACAGTCTTAAACAAGTTAGTATTTCTCTGACAGATGAGACTAGGGATGAACATCTAAGAAACGTTTAATTGCTTTTCAGTCAAGATCTTGTATCAATTCAGCTAGCAAGTTTTGATTGTTGGATCTGCAATGTTGTTCTGTCACTCTTTGTCCTGTTAACTAAATCTATTCACCTCAATGCTAATTATCACATTTAAGCTGTTCTGACTCAGTTATGTATATCTTGTAGTAAAAGAGGAGCACTGGTGAGAAAAAGTAAAGTACTCGTATAGAGAACTACCCAAAATTTCTCATTCCACATCATAACGACATTCTTAGATCCAAAGTTGTTTTTTTTTTTTTTTTTGACATGAAAATGTCATTTTCTTGACTATTTCTTAATTAGCTCTGTGCTCTTAATTTTTCCAGTGCAAGTATGCTTACCGTTGGAAGTTTTGGTTTGAGTTTTAAATTTGTTGTTCTGAGCAGTTAGATGCTTGGTTAAAAGAAGAAATCACATGATATTGTAACGTTTTATCATAGATATGTATCCATTTCAGGGCACCACGTTGGGCAAGCGTGAACCTCGGAATATTTATATGCATGCAGTGTTCAGGAATCCATCGGAGTCTTGGAGTGCATATTTCAAAGGTATACTGTGTGTACCCTTGTTTATTTTATTTTTGCATAGCATCAGATTTTAGTAAATACTTCTAGTGTTGCCTTCAATTATCGTCTTGAGAACGTTGCCCTGAAACTTTTATCAGTTTCACTGTATTAAACAGAACATGATAGAAGCATTAGGTTCATATCCACTATGTGTAGGAATAAGTTCTGCATAGACTTGATTCTTGGTTATTCAAAAGGGAGTTCCTATATAATTCGTTTTGACTTCAATCTTTCTGGCAACTTTCCTGAAATATCATTTATTGTTGATCTACGATGAGATGGATTTAAAAACTTCACCGCACTCGACAATCTATTATGTATTCAATTTTTCCAGCTCCCTGCTGTTTTCGGCAAAGTACAGGCTGTAAGCCAATATCTTTGTACTTTAGGCTGTAAAACTTTACTTTGTTGTAACTTGAAAAAGGAATTCAAACAATGAACTAAACACATAAGGATAATTGTTTATCAAAGTTCCTTTATCAGCCCTGTTTCTTACTTGCTTATGTAACTCTTTGGTCCTCATTGCATGATTTGCTTCATTAAACAAATGTTATTATGGGTATTATATATTTTTAATTCAATATATTCATTAAATTTTTCCATTTTTTCCTTGATATGCCACCAGTTTGAGCTAAAACTGTAGTGGGTTCAATACGCTCTTTCCTGATATCGCTAATACTGATTTTGTTATTTTGGAAATAGGTCCGGTCTACTACTTTGGATACGTGGCTTCCGGAGCAGGTTGCTTTTATGCAATGTAAGAATATTTTGGTAGTGATTTTAATGTGAGTGAAAATGCAAAGAACTTAGTACACAACACGATCAAACTCCTCTGATCCATCCATACCGGTGTATATTTTAAGAAATGGTGGATTCTATAGAATAAATGCAGCGAACCATATCAGTTATCTGCCAATACATATCATGGTTCCATGCTTCTAACGACTGATAGTTATCTACCTAGAACATCATGTTTTAGAGAAATGAATAGATACTGTTGGACTGGTTTTTATCTTCTGGTCAAATAAAGATGCTTGCTTTTTGAAAATTATGACTGAACATTGTCTACTAGTATCTGAAAGTATTTCTTTAAGCGTGTTGGCCATTTAACGAATTGTTGCATGGTAATATTATTTTTAAATTTCTCATTTGTTGATAGCCATGGGTAATGAGAAGTCAAACAAGTTCTGGGAAGCAGAACTGCCGCCAAATTTTGACAGAAGTAGGATCGAGAAATTCATCCGTACCAAGTAAATTATCTACCATGTGAACTTGAAGATAGGATTGGGTATGATATCTTCTTCTGATTGACATTTTGTGGGTTAATTTATAGGTATGAGGAGAGAAAATGGGTTCGAAAGGGAGCAACACAACCAACTACAAATGCCATTCAAATCAACGACAACGTTAACAAGTTTCTAGAAGGTCTCAAAAGAGGTATTCCAAGAAAAACAAGGACACTCTCTCTCGAGGAAGAGATTCTTACAAAACACATTGCTCAAATAGCTCATCCTCCAACAGTTGGAAGATCTCGTGGGGTAATGACAATGGTTCTGTTTGCCAATGGTTTATATTTTTTCACTAATAAAGCAATTGCTGGATGCCAGTTATGTTCTGTTCATCATAGTAGTTGCCTGGTATGTGAAGAAACTTCATTACATTGTCGTCTCAAGTCAGTCGAGGACAATGTTCTAGGAAGCTGCTCATTAATGATTGGATATTCCCTTTATGTATTGCTTATATGTTTTGTATCCTTTTATGAACGTCGATGCTTTATGACTAGAAGAATATTCTCTATGCAGAGTTCTTTTGATATGAATGACAAAGCGGCTGTTCCAATCCCACCAAGGGCTCCACCATCAGTGACGGAAGTGCAAGTACCCACCAACAGTACAAATGGGACTACAGACCTTTACACTTTGCTTTATGTCAACAACATGCAACAAGAATATACCATTGCACCTCCTTCACGTTGGGCAACTTTTGACTGTAAGACACAAATTTCATAATAAGCATGATTCATTTGAATTTTGTTCTATGAAAACTGGAGAACATTACCGTTATCCAATTCAAGCTCCATAAAATTTGCATGGTAGTTTATACTGATAAAATGAAAAATCACCTTGAATGCCAGTAGTGACAATGGCATTCTTGTCCGAAACACCATTAGCTCGGACCATAGTATCGGATTCTTTAAAATATTAACTCAAATATGGGTTCAGTCTCCTTATACGATACAATATTCAGATTCAGAGTTAAAATTCTGAAACTTATGCGCCATTGAAACAGGTAACTGGCCATAAAGCGTATGGCATTTTCATGATATGCGGTGTTTCTGAATTTCAAATGGAATTTGTTCTTGCAGGAACAATTGAACTGATACATTCATTCAACAAGAAGTTGGAATAGAAGTCACGAGGTCACAGATTGAAGTGGACTGAGAATACAAATCAACAAAGATTAGTGACATTTTTCATATCTTTAAAAGTCATAGAAAGTTCTTGAATCAGTGAAATTTTGGTTTAAGAGTTCTTGATTTTGAAGCACAAAGTAAAGGAGAAATCCGTAATCCCCACCATGGAACAATATTTAAGAAAAAGCATTTTTTTCTTTTACTTATATTCATTTCTATCATACAAAATCATCATTCTTTGTTGAGCACATCACTCGATATATGTAGCTTGCCCTAGTGAGTAAAATTTAAATCTTATTTTAGGGTACTTGCATGGATTTATTGTTGAAGCAAAGTGCTTGCATACATTCCTGTTAGGCTTTTTTCTTTTTTTTTTCCGTTGGGTTTGGACATAAATGATGAATACAGACTTCAAAATTATGTATTTAGTTTCCATTTAACACAAATATCATTTTAAGGCCATTTGCTCAACATGGTATTAAATTCAAGTTTTTGAAAACATTTTTATTTCTTCTTCATTTAAATAATAAAACTAACATTTTGTGGGTTTTGCTTAGATCAAAATACCAAGTCCCTACTAATATTTATTACTCCTTGAATGAATTTAGACATTTTATTTTAAAATATCAAGTAATTTGGGTTGAATCTTCTAACAAGAAATAAAGCAGTTCTATTTTTAAATACATAACAAAAGATCTTTACAAGTTTGAGCTCAGATCATGACCAGGTTGTAATCATGTATAGTAAATGACTTTGGTCTAATCCATAAAATTTAGAAGTATATAATAGACTTGATGAAGGGATAACATGTATATAAATGAGTTGGTTCTTTGTCTATAGTATGAAAAACTTGACTTCATATCATATCAAGTGATGCCAGGTAAATCAATCATAATCTTCTTACAAGAGAAATAACTTATAAGACTTTGATTTATAGCTAAATCTACATCTTAGGTAATTTGACACTCAATGCCCATTTGAATGTAACATCTCTTATCACATTATTGTGTCATTTACGTGAAACAATCAAATGAGTACCATATTTAGCAACATTACTAATTAGGATAATAATTTTTAAAAGATAAGAGTTAAACAAATTTCTCGCGCTTTTGATTTGATGATGTCACTTTCAAAAGAGCCAGCCATTAAAACCAAAAAAACGGCTTTCCCATTCAATTCCAGTATGCTTTTCCTTTTTTAGTACCTCTTAATTGAACTACTCCGAAAATTTCTAAGTCCATGCCAATGTAAATGGAATATGAAATTTTTTTTGCTTTTTAATATTTTATTTTTAAAATAGAAAATAAAAAATTCACTTTCCTCAACCTCTTTTTGGCTAAAATGTTGTTGCCCTTGCTTTATCACTCTCAGAAAAGAAAAAAGAAAAAAGTACAAATGTTGTACTGTCTTATACTTTAAAAGTGGTTGTTTCAACTTTTGGTTTTAGCTTTTTTTTTTTTAAGAGAAAAAAAGTACACATTCCATTACTCATAAAGAAAATAAATATAACACATCAATTGAAAATTCATCCAACCATATAAAAAAGTCTAACTTCCTTAAAGCTAATTTGGTCAAGTGAGTCAAGTTATTACAATTTCTAGGTACATGTTGAGCTTTGAAATTTTAGAAACTCTTCTTGGTTTTCAAAATATCTAAGATCACCCAAAACATCTCTATTAAAGTATCCAATTTGTTATTTATTAACTCTATCACTTCCTTCGAGTCAGACTCTATGATCACGTTAGCTGTTTGAGTCATGGTAGCTACTTGTAATCCCCACAAAATAGATTTTCCTTCAACCATTTCTACATTTCCAGCATTTTCCTTTAATTTAATAGCAGCAGCAATTACTTCTCCTTTGTAGTTTCTAACTATAACTCCCAGCCCAGATAACCTGTTTTCCTTGTCCATTGCAGCATCGACATTTATTTTAACCCATTCTTCCCCTGGTGTGCACCAAAAGTGCTTCTTTATAATGTTCATTTCTACACAAAATCCATTATCTGGGGTTTTAATTCTTTTAATAGAGCAGTAACAAAACTTGCTTTGGCTACCAACTTCACCGAATCCTCATTCACCCCTTTAAACAACCATTTATTTCTCGCATTCTAGATAATCCATAGGACTAAAGCAACTAGTTCACCATCAAACTCCTTATGTTGTTGAGGTAGAAAAAGAAGTATGCTAACCATATCTGGAAACTTTCCTCTTTGAACTGGCTTTCCTAAGGGTGAATTTTTCTAAACTTTCTTTACTATCTTGCAGTTCAACAGAGCATGAACTACATTGTCTATTCGGCTTTTACACATTGACAAATTGCTTCCTGCATCACCTTTTTCTTCCATAAATATTTAGCAGTAGGAAGGAGGTCTTTTGCTACTCTCCATAGGAAAATTTTTACCTTTCCAAGAATATATAGTTTCCAAATGGAATTTTAATTTGTTTGAATGGTAGTTGGAACATTTTCACATATCTTGGTGCTTTTGCTTTACTACCACTTGATAGCCACTCTTGACTAGATATTGACCTCTTCGATCAAAATGCCAAATCAATTTATCCTTATGCTGGTTCCTTAGTAAAGAAATTTTTACTATGACATCAACATCATCTTTATAAAAAAGTTCATAAATTAAACTCTCTTTCCAATGGTTGTTTTCATCAATAAGATCAGCAACAAAGGTTTCACTAGGCAAATTGAGAGATGTTATTGGTTTGAAGGTTGTAGACCTCAGTATCCAGTTGCTAACTGCTACCTACTCTCTATCTATAGCCTCCAAATAGCACATTTCTAACCCACAAAATACTTCTCTATATGTGTGAGGGTTTAGACCCAAACCATCCTTCATAAAGTTTGAGTGCTTAAAGTACCTAGCTTTCAAAATTCTAGCCACTAAAAAGCCAAGAGCTTGCATAATCCTCTATCTTTGTTTAGTTACCAGGGCTTGATTAAAACATGAAAGATCTTTAAAATCCAAACATCCTCTAATTTTAGCTTGTCTCAAATTTTCCCACCGTATCTAGTGATTGTTTATCTTTTCCTTTGTTGAACCCTACCAGAATTTTGCTATGGCCCTCTGCATATCATCACATAATTCCATTGGAATTTTGAACATACTCATAATGTAAGTTGGAATGGATTAAGCCACTGCTTTGATGAGGATCCCCTTACCTCTACTTGCGAAAAATCTGTGTTGCCAGCTACATAACTTACTTAACACTTGAGCTTTATCTCATTAAAAAAAAAGAACTTTTTATCCTTCTTCCTATTGTTGATGGCAAGCCAAGATGTTTCTTATATTTTGAAGCAATGTTGAGCTGGAAAATATTCTTGACGGCTGTTGCAAGCTCAGGTTTTGGGTTGCTATTGGAAAACATTGATGATTTCTCCATGTTGAAAATCTATCAAAAGGTCATCTCATAGCATTTGAACAACTTTTTCAAATTTATGCAATCTTTCACTATTGCTCTAGTAAAAATTAGACCATCATCAACAAACAATAGGTCAAAAATAGATAAATCTTTACCAAACCAAAGGTCGTGAATATGTTTTTACTATTTTGCATGTCAACACGATTTGATAACACCTTACCACACATAATAAAAAGATAAGGTGAGAGTGGACAACCTTGTCTAAGGCTTCTTTGCGGATAGAATAGCCCTTTCGCTACTCCATTCAAAATAACATAAAAAGATACTATAGTAATACAGTTCATAATTAACTCAACCTATTTGTATACAAACCTTATTCTCAGCATGATTTGTTCATGAAAACACCATGCCACCGTATTATAAACTTTACTTACTTCTAGTTTAAGTGCCACTAGCCCATGTTTTTTCCTTTTTACTGTGCCTAATCTTGTATAAACATTCATATATTATGATTATTGGCAATAATTCTTCCAAAAAGTATTGGCATTGGTGCCATTTTTCGTACCCATGATGTGAACATTTCAAGAGTAGCCCATTAAATTGCTCCCATGCTTCGAAAAACTGCTCGTCGTCTCTTTGAGTAAACTCTGAAATTTCCCTGCGAATAGCATTGGTTTTATGAACTGGGAAATATTTATTTAAAAATTTAGTTACCATTTGTTCCCATGATGTAATGCTATTAGCAGGCATTGTATTAAACCATGAACGAGCTCTATCTTTTAATGAAAATGGGAATAATCTAAGTTTAACATCATTATCTGAAAAATTCTCGTATTTAAAAGTTTGACAAATAGCATGAAAATCATTCAGATGATTATATGGGTCCTCATTTTCTAGGCCATAGAATGTAGGGAGACAGTTTAGCACATTAGGTTTTAATTCAAAACTCCTAACAGCTACATTTGGGTACCTTATGCATGATGTGCTCAAATTAGCTAAAGAACTAAAATAATCCTTAAACGGCCTCTCTTGTGGTTCTGGTTGCTGATTTTGCAATTCCATTTCAAGTTTCTTTTGAAAAACAGTTTGTTTATGTATGCGAAGTATTTTTCTAAATCAAGGTCTAAAGGTTCAAGATTAGGTGATAATGACCTTCGACCATGCATGCAAAGAATAAAATAAATGAAAATAAAACAAATAAAAATAAAGATGAGAGAGAAATTATAATACTAATCTTATAACGTTGTTATAACCTTACTATGAACATACACTCAAGTGCTAAAAAAAATACAAGAAATAAATTAACTAAAAATAAAATAAGAAGATAAATTACAACGAAAAATGAAAAATTAAATTACAGAAATATAAAGAAGAGAAAAAGAAACAAAATTAAATTACAGGAAAAAAATTACTTAAAAAAAATTTAATTCTATGGAATAATAAATTAACAGAATAAATAAAAATTACAAAGAAAAATAACTCAGAAATTAAATTATAGAAATTTAAAGAAATTACAAAGAAATTAAATTATTGAAATTTAAAGAAATTACAGTACCATACATATGAACAGTATCGTATATGTGAACAGTGACTTTTTTCTTTAATGCTCTTCTTAAAGTTTTCGACCGTCCTGAGTCCAAATATGACGTCTGTTTTGCTGTCTGATCACTCGTTCATTGTGAAACGATCGTAATGCCCTTAAAATACATAAAATACATAGTTATAATAAAACACATATAATTAAATAACAAAATACTTAAATAAATAAAAGTAGCAATGTTAGTGAGATTTAAAGTATAAAATGACGATTTTCTCCTTTATAAATATAGACTTTCTAACACTCAACAATTATATTATCTGAGATCAATCTATTTAGAATAAAAGCACCTTGGGTTAAGGACATGATATCGTAAAGGATATGTTTTAGTCAATTTGTTATTGTTTTTACAATAATTCTGTAAATGACATTGCACAAACTTATAGGTTTGAAATCTGTCAATCTTAGAGATTTTGCTACCTTAGGAATTAAAGCAATATGTGTGTAGTTTAAAGGTACAATAGAGCCTTTATCGTTTAGGATATGGAGACATGTGTTTATGACACCATACCTGACCAAGTGTCAATGCTTTTAGAAAAACACAACTATTAGGCCATTAGATCTAAGAGTCTTGGTAGGGCTCATTTGAAAGAGGGTTGTATGGATTTCCTTTGCTGTGAAAGTATATGTTAAGTGTTAAAAAATATAATTTATAAAGGAGAAAATTATCATTTTATACTTCAAGTTTCATTAACTTTCTTGCTTTTATGTATTTAAGTCTCTTATGATTTTAATTATGTGTGTTTTATTATAATTAAGTATTTTATGTATTTTAAGGGCATCATGATTATTTCACAATAAATGAGATATCAAATGATAAAACAGACAGTAAATCTAAACTCAGAACGGTTAAAAATCTTAGGATGAGCATAAAAATATAAATGTTACTACTCACATGTACGATACTATTCATGATACTATTTATAACACTGTTTATATATATTGTACGATGACATGGCATCAACCAATGATATGACAGTATTTGATTGGAGAAATGATATAGTATTGACTGATTATGTGGGGTTGACTGATTATGTGGGGTTGACTGATGACGTGGCCTTGACTGATGAGGTGTTACAATCTTATTGGATAAAAATGTTAGTGGATCAGAAAAATATGCATACGGTACATGCATATACACAGGATAATAGCCTTGATGATGTGTTCAAACCCATCATAATTTGCCACGTGGCACAATCTTGTGCATCCAAAATATTTTAATCCGATAGCCATAAATTATTCGTTGTATTTTTCTTTCTGCTCTAATTTTTGTAGATGTTTTGATTTTTTATCGACAAATAATAATAACACAGTTATTACCATTTGGCATGATAAACCCTTAACACCATATTAATTAGAGCGTAGTTCATAAGGAATAAATTTTTTTCTCATGATTTAATTGGTATTAATAAGGAATATTGAGTCATAGTGCATGTTGATACGGATCCAGATACTTAAGTACTTTATTATAATAATTGTCATTTTAAATTATTCCCACCATTTCAATTCAAAATTTATGATAATTTCACCATAATTCAATCACCCACTTAGAAAATTAATTCAATACATAATTAAAATCTATCTCCTCGTGAGATCGACACTCATCACTATTAATTTATTCTACAATAGATTTGTACACTTGCGAGTTCAATAAAATTTGGACAGTAGTGCTTTCAAGCTACTAATTCATATATGGAGTAATAGTTGGGGACAAGTCCTTTAAAGCATCTTAAATGCACTCTTTTGTGGGGTTAGATGTTGAGAATAATACTGCAAAATAATCATAGAATTGCTTATTTACTTCCTTTTCATTTTCCGTCCATACATTCTATTTTTCTTCTTCCACGAAAAAGTTTAGAGTAAAAGAATTTAGCGCTCTAATTGCTCTGTTTTAACCATTAAACTCTTGATCTTTGCCTCTAATAAATCTCTTCATATATCATCTAATTTTTAATCTTTTTTTCTGCACTCCTTATCTCATTTTCTACGTTATACTACTCCTCATTGAACTTTATTTCCCTTAGCTTCTCTTTCAACTACTTCAGCTTCTTCTTTCTATTCCTAAATTACTGCTTGCTCTATGCTTGCAACTGAGCCATTGCTATGTTTGCTACCTTCTTAAAGTCTTGCACAGGGTCATTATTAATCCATCTAACATGACTTTTCCATTCCTCCTTTACAATGCTCTTGTATTTATCATAGTTGCTCCACACTTAAAGCTCACCCTTCTTGTTTCTAGGTTGCATATTTAGCATGAGAGGAGTGTGATTAGAGCTTCAAATTTCTAAGTTAAATCTTACTCACTTAGTTAACCTAGTTTCCTAATCCTTGGCCTTTAGAAATCTATCTAATTTTTCTTCTATCAAGTGAGATCTGAATATTCTATTTGACCACGTAAAAGGATATCCCCTGCTTTTCACCTTAAATAAATGGTATTCTTTTACTACTGCTTTAAAGTCTGCCACAATGTTAAGGTTTTTATCATTTCCTCTCATTTTTTTCATTTAAATTAAGAATTTCATTGAAATCGCTAAAGCAAATCCACGGGTGGAAGACCAAACCTAATAGCCTTCTCATTAGAGTCTAAGTATATCATTCTGATTTACCTCAAGGTGTAGTAAATTCTTGTGCATCTCCATAACTTCTCATTTCCTCCCTTGACTAAACCATCAATGTGGTGATTACTATAAGAGACTACATCTAGCTTTAAGTCATCATTCCACAACATTGCTAATCCACCCCTCATGCCATTTCTACCTATTGTCATACAGTTATCAAAGCCTAACTTTTTCCCCATGCTCCTCATTTTCCCAGGCATTAACTTCGTTTCATAAAGGAATGGAATTCAAGGCCTTTATGTTTAAAGAATGTCTTTTAGCTCTTAGAATGTTTAGATATTGCCTAACTCTAGAAAATTTTAGCTGATAATTATCATTGCATCTGGCAGGGCTGATCACCAACCTGTTGTAATAAGTCTTTCTTTGATGAGTTTGAGACATCCATAACTTTCATGGCTATTATTTCCTAACTCAGCTTGAATTTTGTCGAAGGAGATTTGATTAGGCTAATTATTGGGTCCTTAAATGACTTGTTCATTGTCTTAGCCTTTTTCTTATATAAGTTATCCCATTTGATCTCACTGCTCAATCGTTTAAAGGATATGGATCCACCCTTAAAGCTTTGTTTGTTGTTTGTTTCTCGAGCTTGATTTTTCCATTGTTTTCATTTAGGCCTTACTTGTTTTAACTCAATCTCATTATGCACTACCTCCTCCTCTCAAATTTAGTGGGTCTGTGTGATTGACATTGGACTGCTCTATTATTTAGCTCATATTACTCTTCATTCTCTTTTTTATTCTCTCTATCTTTTTTTTTATTTCTCACTTTTATTCCTTTAAACAAAACCACTACCTCTGCTGTAGAGTTGCCAACTGCCTTGTGCAGCTTTGTGTCATCAGTTACCAGTATCCTTAATTTTCTGTCATTAACTTCGTTGACATTTTCCATACTCTTTCCTATATTTTCAACTCCTATTTGTGCTCAACTATCTTCTTCACTGTTTTGGTTCTTCATGAATCTATTTTCTTGACCCAAATTTAATAAAGGTAGCATCGAGGTAGGGTTCTCTGTATTTTTTAAGCCTACTTCTTTTACCTTTGATTTCTCTTAGTCATTACTCTATTTGCCTTTATTTCTATCTAATTTAGTTCTATCCGATAGTGAAATTGCTTTTAGCCATGGCCCAAAAGGTAAATCTTTTCTCTTTTGATCTTTGTACTCATTGCATTCCCAGAATTAATGCCCAATACACCTACATGAGAAGCAAAAATCTAGTAGCCTTTCACACACTACTGGCATTGAGATGTCTTATTCCCCTTCTTATATTTAAGAACAATGATCTTCTTTAAAGGTTTTTAATACCCATTCATACTCGAATACGCACAAATTCTCCATAGAATTCCCCTTAAGCATCTATTCCCATATCCTTTACCTTTCCAACTTTTGACCCCAACTCTCTGATTATACTAGCATCCATACACATCAATGGTACATTGTGGATTTGGATCTAGAAAGAAGCATGTGAGAAAAAAAAAATTTTTTTTACTACCAATACTTGGTCCTTAGAGCACAATTAAGGCTTTATCAAAATGCCATAGTCCGCCATTTAAAACTCTCTTTTTATCAGTCTTTAAAGAGAATTTAGACATAAAAATGTTACTTCCTAAGTTTTCAATCTTGAAATCTCTTACTGTATGCCAAGCTTGATGTAGAGCCACTTTCAGCCCTTCACGATTTACTCCTCTCATGAGAAGAATTTTCCCTACTAGGTAGCCTGCAACAACTCTGGATCCTTTTTCTTTCATTTGGCCCTCAAAAAAGATTTAGTTAGCTTATTCTCCTTCTAGTGTTATGGCCTTACAATTGCATATCAATTCTTCTATATCCATAGTTTATCAGAGAATCACCCTTTCTTTATCTTTCACTTGGTTGATATCAGCATGAAATGACACCCACCAAACTTAAACTATCTGTGTGGTAATAACCCCCTTTGCTAACAACTTTTGGAGCTTAGCTATCAATGCTTCAACTGACTGTGAACTTTGAGATATGCTTTAACAACCAAGAACATGACAAAACACACATTTAAACACCACCTAACCACCTCAAAAAAAGAGGATATCGACGACCTAAGACACTCCCAAAGAGTGATTCTTAGAGTCCTAAAGACCCAATAGAACTACCATTTAGTTTTCCCTCATATTGAGAGAAAGTTTTGAAGGTGACTGTTCTTTAAGTAAGTCTTTTTGGTTTTAGATTTTTAAATTTTTATCTTCATCACAAATAACATCCATTTGAAACGTACTATAGCTTGTCAGATTATTATATCATTTTTGTGATTTATCAATTCATTATCACAATAAATAATATTTATTACTCATTAAGATTCTAAGAAATTTTATAAAGATCAATTTCTTTCAAAATAGTCAGCTATTAAACATTAAAACCACAAACAATTCTTTTCCTAGTCCATTTGCTTTCTTTTTATGTAAGTTGGTTTTTGGTGCCACTAACGGCCAATTAATCATCTATTAATTTTTACAATAATTGCGATTGAATGTATTATGAAAATAATAAATTAAGTAAAATATTTAGTAAATTTTATTTTTAAAAATACAATCAGTTTTAGAAGTAGTTGCATGTGCTTTAGTAAACCTTTTATTAAGTTGTGCTATGAATGTACATGAATAAATTGCATATAATGTCAATAAAATTTATATACACATTTATAAATATATATAGAAAATATATTTTTTTACTGTGGATATGTAATAATTGATAATTAATGTAAATTTTGTATTTTATTGTCTTAATATAAACTGATACTAATAATAATATCTTAAATTTAATGATTTTATTTCCTAATTAATAAAGATAATTTTAGATTTTCTAATATATATATATTATAAAACTTATACTCAAAAAATCAAATTTTAATAACCTACTCATTCACTGTTTTCTAAATTTTGCAACAAAATGGGATAATTTTACCAAAAATGATTTCTAAAAAATTCACTAGATACCCAAGTTAAATTTAAATTTTTAAAATTACTTTTAAATCTCTTTAAATTAATCTCAAACGAGTCTTAATTGTCCCTACAATTAAATTTCTAAAAAAATTAATGATATAATTGTAAATAATTGTAGAAACTCTTTTGTACAAATTGAGTTATAAACCTACTTACTATAAATTGATTAGTTGTATAAAAATATTATACTTTTGCTCTTCAATTAAGTTAAAATTTTGTAACTTGAGAAATTAGAAAACATTTGAGCAAAGTCCAAATATAGTTTAAACTTTTTTTTTCCTTCCAAAGATTGTAAATAAGATGATTAGACAAATAAAGAAGCTAAAAAGCTACTTGGCGGCTTCACTGGGAGCCGTTGAGTTTAGCGCTCACATACATAATCCGAATCAAACAGTACCCACCGCAAGTGCGCATAAAACGAAGAATGCACACTTGATTTAAAAATAATGATATCTATTAGTATGTTTTATTGATTTATACATAAATAATTATGATCTTCTAAAATAAATAAATTAATTAAGATCATGACCAAGACTTGTAACTAACCTTTTCCTTTTGTTTATAATGTTGAATCTCTCTTTATTTAAATTTTCTGAAGTGTCCACCAAGCACCAACCAAACAATGTGTTTTCAATTCATAGATTATAATGCAAAGACTAATAAAAAACCTAAGAAAGACCAAAGATAAATCCAATAAAAATTGGACTTTATGCCTAACTGCTTAAAGAAGTCACTTGTAGCATTCTTACTTTCCTTTTGGTAGCACTCAATCACAGAATCTATTCCCTTAATTCCACTACAAAATTGCACTATCAAACTAGCTATCATTGCAAATCACTAATTAATTTTTAAATATCCTACTCTTTCCAGACTATAAAGTGAAGTCTACATGTTCATATCTTATCAACAAAAATTAAGTAAAGAATTATTTTTTCCTAATTAATTGTAATATAGGTGTTCAATTACACGTTAAAATCACTTTAAGATAGAATATCTATTTATAATTATACGACTAAAGTTATGATAAATTTTTATTATTTATTATTTTATGTGTATGGTTATCATTCGTGCTCTATCTTAAAACAACTCTAAAATAATCATAACTTCAATATATACTTATTTACAATCAAACTATGCTAGAATTTTTTTAGTTAGCTCTATTATAAAACAGTCTAAATATTTACATACAAGATGGACTAAAATCTACTTGCAGTATTTGAAAAAAAAATCAACATCTACAATAACTAAAAAGAACTTGAACTATAGAATTAAAAAATAAGACAAGGAGTTATGAATCACTCGATCAATAAATAACTTTGTGAATGAAAATTTTAATTAAGTGTACATTTCTCATCATACTAGTTATTCAATGTTTAGGACACCTCATGATAGCGTTCTATACAAATTTGTGCACTGTGTTAATATATTGTTGTCTTTTTTTTTTTTTTCTAAGAAGATGCTGAATTGAATGAATATTTGTCGATTTGTCCAGTTTTAATAGGCTCGACCCATTTGCCTCCACATGTAGAAGCAAAGTCACAATAAGTAGCTATTATTAAAATCTATCTATTTGAGATGACATCTTAACTGTTTCTTTTTTCTTTTTCTTTTTTTCATTTTTTTGGTTAATTTTTCTTCCACTTTTCTTCTTCCTCGATTCTTTTAGTATTATTTCATTCTCTTAACTTTTAGCTTTCATGCTTTCTGTTAAGTACTACCAAGCATTAACTCATTCATGGCCTAGTCTCGACTCTCAAGATGAAAGCAAACTCAAGTTATTTTTATTGGGTAAACTTGAATTTATCCCCAAATATCTCCTTATTTGTTTCAGAAGATGATAGCAAATGGAGAGTGCATTGACGACAATTTTTTTTTTTTTATGTTCTTTACAATAAATGGGGTAAACTGAAATTTTCATATTTTTTAAAAGTCAATTGAAGAATATAAGTCTATTTGGCTAAATAAAGAAAATAAAATCACGACACTTAAATCTAACATCCAGTAAAATGATAAAAATTCTAAAATTTATTATAAATAATAAAAATAAAAAAGATAATAATTCTCACAATTTGAAATTGGAGAAACTAAAAAATAATGCATTATAAAATGATTGAAACTAAAATAAAATATTTATCAATCTCATTATGATTGATATGAAGAAAATTGATCCTTAAATCTATTGACTTTTATTCTCGTGGTTAAGTAAATAAAATTTCTCAATGACGTGATCAAACACACACTGAACTGATATTTAGAAAAATATCGATTAAACGTGTGGTTATCAATCATAACAAAATAAAAGGGTTTTTATAATTAATCAATCAAGAAGACAAAGTCATGTGCACACACCTTGATTGGTACACATAATTCATTGGATGGAAAGTTCATTTTGATTTCTTGATAGCATTGTCCACATCTCATGTTTTATTGAGATGAAGGCCGAAGCTTTTGCTCATTTAATTCCCTCCAGATGAACTTCAAAATTAAGGACAAGGTGTACCTAATCCTGTTTTACATTATCTTTTGTTTTTTTTTTTTTATGTTACCCTTAGTTTTTATTAGGGTTTCATGGACACAATTTTCCAAAACCCACCATGGTCGCCCCTTCACGTTCTATAATAAACATATTATATAGCAAACTTTTCGAAAGTGCTAACAATTAACAAAACAATGTGTTTAAATTACAAGAAAAGAGTGTATAAAGAACGCACAAGTAAAATATACATTAGAGAATGGAAGTTTCCATAGCAATAATTGACTTGAAATATAAACCATCGTTGTTTAAATAAAAGAATATTATTTAAAAAAAAGGAAGAATATAAAAAAATGCCATAATATTTTTATGGTGGGCACCTAATCCCTTTGCTTTGTTGAATTGAATTTATTCTTTAATTAAATAAGTTCCTTGGCTTAAAATTCTACAAGCAACACCAACATCTCTCCTCGTAAGTGGTAATTTGTTAGTCAAAAGAAGTAGTTAAAGATTCACTAATGAGAAACAAAATCAGTATATAAAATGGACAAAATTTTGATTGCATTTTCAAGAAACTAAACCAAAATAAATATGCGGGTTTATTTTAAGAATATGACTGAACGTATAAGGAAGATTTTGATGTTCAGTTTTGAATCCAAGACCTTGAAACAAAAGCATTCTACTTTCTCGAAATTATTTGCTAGAGGGACAAGCAATTAGTTGCTAGTTAAAGTAGAAGATTAAAACAACAAGACATTGGGAGGAAAGAAAAAAAGCAGATTTTTTTTCCCCTTTTCCTCCAAATATCTAATAACATGACTGCTTGTATATTAAATGAATAATTTTTAATTTGATAAGGATTGAATTGATAGAAAAAAAAAAGCCAATCAGATGATTGGTTGTCTCTATCTTAATTATTAATTAAGAAACATTAATTATCTATCAATATAAATATTAACTGACTCAATCTTTATTAATCAATTATTATTTTCGAATTATGTTAATTATATCACTTTTTTTTTTGCTTTAAATACTTGTATTTGAGACTTTGTGATCATGAATTAAAAAAATTGAAATTTTTATCTTCTTTATATAATAATTATCAAAAGTTATTCACGATTTTGTTGAAAATTTAATCGGTAAAACCTCTCAACTGTAATCTTAAATATGTCCTCATCAACAAAAATTAAAAAACTTACTGAAGAATTGACACTATATATAAAAGTGTTTTGGTATGATTGAAATTATACGGGGGTGGAAAAATGCAACTAGCTTGGCTTAGCAGCAAAGCATGAACCGTCCGTCAAATGATAGCAAACGCCAAGCATGCTTAGTGCTGCCAATTAATCTAGAAATAGAGACCGTGCCCTACCGATTGGGGCCAATAAAAATGACACTTGATTAATTGGATTGGGGAAGTTTCAAAATTTCAAAATGACGTTTCCTGAATAAGGAACCGAGTGTTAAAAAAAACTTTCCGGGAAAATATAGAAGAAAAGATGAGATAAAAGGGCGCCGACTGGTGGCACCCCACCATTATCACCGCCCCTTTGGCTACTAGTGGCAACAACATTTTCTGTTTCTGCTGCCTGAAAACACGCACGCATTGGCTTTGCATGTAGTATAGCTTTAGGCTTCCACCCTATGAATGTGACTTCTCTGTGTCCGTATCTACATGCATGCTTTCTGGATTTTTTTCTTCTTTCATTATTGATTATGTGATTTAACCCTTTTCTTTTTGTTCTTCCCACTGTACATGTACTGTGTACTTGTAATCATTCATGGTGTTTGAAAATAAAATAATTAAGTCTATTTAATTAAAAAAAGAAAAAACGTTGGCTCTGCACGGTCCATTGATCTCAGCTAATATTTATCTCGTGCTTACTGTAGATTTTCTTTTTTTATTAATTTTGTACATCTAAAAAAATTATTAAAAATATCTATCAATTTGATACTGTTTATTTTTTTTTTGAAATTTGATTATATTTGATTTTTAAAAATTTAAATAGATCTAAATATAAATATATAAATGACACATTTATTTTTCTTTTTCTTTTTAATATTCTAATATAAGTGACATCTTATTTATTATTATAAATAAAACAAATCTTAAATATGAATTTTTGAAATTTATATCCTTACAAATGAAAATAAAAGAAGAGATTAAATTTTATAATTTAAAAAATCAATATATTTATATTAAAATTTTTGAAATATAATAGTCACTTCTCATTCAAACTTTTTTCTATTCAAATAAATTTCAGAAGACGTTTAGCAGAAAATGTTTATAGTATACCTACTTTTTCTATCATGTTGTGCTACCCAACTCATTTTCATGTCTTTATTATTGAGAGAGTAATGACGCATGATACAAGAAAAAAAAAACACATTTGATGTTAAAACTTTTACAATTTTACATTTGATGTTAAAAATTTTACAATTAACATCATTCGTATGAAATAATTTACTATTATAATCAGCTCCCGTTCTCCAAATTAGATGAGTTTGAACAACAATATAATGAGTTGGGGTTTAGTAAAATTAATTAAATTGGCTTTTGAAAATGTTAACTTAATGCAACATGCATGTGTTGTATTAGGCATTAGGTGTGTCATTAGAATGAAAATTTTGTAATATTTGTAATGGAGATTATCCATTTCTCCACACATATATGTATGTGTATAGGCATGTATGTATGTATAAAATTTTTACTATTTTCATAATAAATAATAGTGAGCTACTATCTTACATTCAGTGTAAGGTACAGTCTCTTATAAGGATTGAGCTGTGGATCCATAGTTGTAGAGAGTCTGTTCCTTACGTTCAAGAAATCCTAAACAATAACCTCCTAACATAAAATATTTAATGAAAAAGAAGAGTAGATGAGTCATTTGCTTAATATTTTATCATGAAAATACAAAATATATATTTGTTAAAGAGAAATATATTTCAAAATAATAAAAAATATAAGAAAAATATCTTGGTATCAATTTTTATTCACACCGAAACTTATACGTCTTATTTTTACTATTTGAATTTTTATTTTTATTTTTTGTTTAGATAATTATTTAATTAATGATAAATGTAAATAAAAAGTCTATTTAGAATAAGGACAATACTATAAAATTATGTAAGTTATTGACTATTGTGAAAAAAATAAGAAATATATATTATATATTGATTTCAATAGAGAAAATCAGCCATCTTCCTATTTATAACACTCAATTCAAATTGAAGGGTTACAGCTGTGTTGTTCTTTTAATTTTACTAATAACGTTAGGATGTTAAACAATTATATTATTTCAGTGGCTAAAATAAATTTAAAACATTACTCTTCTACAATAATTTAAGAATTCAAAGCTTGTGAAAATACGTTCACTTGATCGGGGGAGCAATGAATGGTTTGTTGGTAAATGCCTTCGGAAAGCGAACGTGGGGGAAAGGGTCCCCTGGCCGAGTCGCAGAGACATGCTGTGGCTCACTGGCTTGAGTCTGTCGTTTAAACCCTAAAACAAACAAAATGATTCGACTCTGATTTTGAATGACTATATAAGACTTGTGACTTTGACAGAAAGGACAATCACAGCATGCTGCTGCGAGAATTTCTCTCATTTAATTTGCTTTTATTTTACGTTTTTGTAAGACTCAGGTCGTTAATTAATAGGGCTTTAATTGTATGAATTTTAATAACTTAAAAGCTGTTTATATCATCAACTAACATTGTAGTAAGTCTGTACAGCAGCGCAGTTCGAACTCGAGATCTTAATTTTGATATCATAGAAGAGAAAATTATTTGACCCAAAAGCTTAATATGATAAATAAGAATCTTAGCAATATTATTGAAGATTGGTCTAAACATTTCTGATGAACTAAGGGCAAACTTAACCATATGATAAATAAAATTCATGGCTGCTAGCAGTGTTACAAGTCCCTGTTCTTATTGCAAGTTGATATGATAAAAGAATTACGGTAGTCAAATAATACATGACTACTAGTGCCGGCCACACTATCCACTCATCATCAGCACATGCCCAACTCCTAAATAAATGTTCAAACAAAAATGAATGTCATTTTCTGAATTCCTGATTTGCTCGCAACTTTCTACATCCAATGGTAAGGCCAATCTTTTTAATAAGTCATTGTATCGAGGCACGTCGCCAACAGAATTAAGTGGAAAGGATCGCAAAACTAGCAAAGCAAAGCAATAGTGGCTGAAACAAGGATTAATGATGCATTGCATTACTTGGTTTATCTTGAGAGGACGGTTCCAGTTTGATTTGCATGGAGTTTTTTTTTTTTTTTTGTTATCTGACAATCACAATTCGCAAACATTTCAGAAGATGAATGATCGATTCATTGAAATTTAAAAAAAAAAAAAAAGAGTAGTTTACGTATCTGGATTTGTCGTCCAATTGACCCCTCGTACGGTAAACGCCAACTTTGCAAAGCTTATTGTGCATTTACAAATTGATCATATACTAAATGAATGTAACATCACATTTTGGTTATGCCTTCATTGCAGCGCTGCGTGGTACAACATTTTTCCCTCAGTCTCAACTGAGAAAAAAATTTTCTTAATAGAATAATTAAAAATATTTTAATCAATCGAGGATCCTGAATTTTAATAAAATCTAAAAAAAATAATTAAATTACGTAATTTAATAATATTATAATATTATACTACCAAACTATTAAACTATGTAACTTAGTAATTTCCTTAAACTTTAATATAATCAATCAGATCAATATTTTATCACGACATCACAAGTTGATGATAAGAAGTTTTTTTAAAAAAAAAAATCGAAAACTCAAGGGCTTTTCGACTGACGGTAAGAGACGCGACATGGTACACCATTGAGATTTTTTTTTTTTTTTAACTTGCTCGATAAAAGTAAATATTTTACAGCAACAATTATCCGTAAGTCAAGATTTAATAGAAAAAAATATTGGTTAAAACTTTTACTTAAATGATTGATGATAGAGAAAAAGAAAAAAGTGAGCAACAGAAGCTTGGTAGCATGGCATAGCTGCTTCCTTCAGTGAGACAAACGACAAATAATAAACACTGGCCATAAATAAATAAAATAAAATATTCCCCTGCTTAAATTTTGGGAAAAAGAGACTCACCAAAAGCTACCATTTCTGTTTCTTTTGAGCATCGGCCTTGAGGATATGGTTAAAATAAAACAATCATAAATGAACTTCCTTAATCAAGCGGCTCGAGGGTCTGAGACGTGTCCAAGCAAATTAAAACTGAATTCAACCAAAAAGTCTACTTCGACTTCCGGTTGGCTATTTTTTGGATTTTTTTGTTTAGATTTGGAATTGAATCTAGTGGAAACCAATCGGTTTATAAATTTCTTTTAATTTTTTTTATCTGAATCGTTTAATTTTTCGGTTTAGTTTAATTTTAGTGTGAACCCAACAAATAATCAGCTGGTTTAAAAATTTAGGATTCGAATTGAATTAAGTCAAACTGCCACGATACAGTTTAATTCGATTGGCTCAATCAAAATTAAACTGACGATCACCTATTCTTTTATTAAATATTTTCAAACAGTTTTGGACTCACTTTAAGCGTTAAATCTCCCTTTCTCTTTTTTTGACAAACACCTAATTTATTTTTTAAAAAAAAATTGGTTTATGGTATTTGTTGGAAATTATTTATCTCATGTCCAAAATTTTCTTCTTTGTCTAAAAAATCTTTAGTATATTTCTATTTAGTTTTATAAATTAGCTAAAATATAGTTTGAAAAAAGTTAGACTACGACCACGATTATCCTAGAAGAAGATGCATTTTTTTTTCCAGAGCAAATATGCTAACTTAAATAATTAGAAAATTTTCTAAAATATTGTTGTAAGATTTAAGGATGATAATTTAAGTCCGCATATCGCATTGTAGTCATATCAAATGAAATTTTAACACTTGTACCTGTTAGATCTTAAAAATGCATGGAATTGGCGAAGAAGGTTCTACGGCTCTACCTAATGGATGTAATAGGAAATTTTTGTTTTGCTTAATCCTATTTTGACTATAAAAGGCCTACAAAGACAAATCAACAGCTATGTGTCAATTGTATCTTTTAAAATAATTATTAATAACTCTATTTTAGAAATAATCAGTTATAAAAAAATCAATTAAATGTTTATAAAATTTACTTCTAGAAATACTATAAGTTTTAAAAGTAATCATATATATTTAGTAGATTTTACTATTAAATTCACATAAGAAAATAAGCTGCTGTAAAAATATAAATGATTGAGTTGAATATAATGTTAAAAAATTTTATTTATACATTTGTGTATACACACACACACACACACACACACACACACACATATATATATATATATATATTGATTGATAACTAAAATAAATATTTTATATTATTAATTTTATTTTTTATCTTGTTATCTCAATATAATTGATAATGATGACAATCTCTCTAAGATTAATGATTTTATTTCATAATTAATGAGGGTAATTTTAAATTTTTATAATATATACGCAATAAGGATAGGGATTCTCATATTTAAATCGTAACTTGACTCTTAATACTATGTGTTACTTATCTATAGAATAATAGATTTCATAACTAATAAAATTACTCAATCACCATTCAATAGATGAATACATATTAGTTGTAATTTAAATTAAAACTTATATATTGAGATATCTAGTATTACTCTAGAATATATATAAAATTATATTAAGTATAAAATTAATTTTAAAACATAGAATATCTACTTTTCAAAATATAAAATCTACTATAAGTGATTTTATTAAAAATAATTTTTTAAGAATTATAAAATATTTAAATTAACTTTTAAACTTTTAAAATATAATTTTTAATCATAAAAATATTTAAATTAATTTTTAACGTTTTAAAATATAATTTTAAATCATTAAAAAAACCCCCAAACGGCGGTTTATTATTTTTTTTTTCAAAAGCCACTATTCTAAAATCTTAAGCCAGCTTTTCAATTACAAATGATGAGGACAAGCGCCGCGGATAACACAGCGGCGTTAGTGCAAAATCGTGAAGCCGCTCACTCACTTACTCATGTAACCAGCGTTTATTTATTTATTTAATAAAATTAATCTGTAATAGAACAAAATAAAAAACCACTTTACATGTGATTTTATTTAGCGTACATAATCTGTACAAACTTATCTCTCCAACACTTTCAAGAACATTGTAATCATTATTGTATCCATCAGACGGTCAAGATTTCATCAGACGGCAGGAAAGTTGCAAGAACTTTAATCATCCCTCACTGCATAAATTAAAACCTCACTTGGCCATTTAATGGTCCCTTTAAATCTGCCTCTCTACACTCCTCTGTCTCTCTGTACCAACAAATGGCACCTTTTTTTTTTTTTTTTCCCCTGCTGCCAATCAGATTTTGTAAAGCAAAGCAGCACATATAATACATGGCTTCTTGTTTTTTTTTAAGCTTCAATGGCTTCCTGCGTCTCATTTTAATGACCATCAAAGCCTGAGAAATCCTTTCAATGTTCTTTTTTTAATTTTCCGTTTGTTGAAGACAAAATCTAGCTACTTTTTTTTTTTTTAATCTTTCCTTTTGTATTATTGTGTGTGAAAATTGAAAAATGGGGGATTTTTTTCAAAAATTAGACCCAAAATCAAGCAGATTAGAGACAGTAATGTGGGCAGCAAAGTTGGCATTTTTGTCAGCCGGGGTTGTTTCAACTTTCATGTTGTTTAAAGTGGCAATAATCCCATACATTTGTTCCACGTTAGCAACAATCCCTAGCCTCTTGATTTCTCTGAGGTTCTGGCTGTCGCCGCCGTACATATACATTATACTCAACATCATCATCATCACCATCGCTGCTTCTTCCACGTTCTACATCCAAGACGACCCATCTGATGAAACTCACTCTCACACCATAACCATACCAATGAGCAAAACATACAAAACTCAGCAGCAGCAAAATATCGGCATCGAGAAAAACACTGCGCTGGCCATGATCGTTGAAGATGAAGCAAAAGAAGAAAGACCCACTTCGGTTACCGAAAAACAAACATTTGCATCTCAAGAAACAGCCCCAAAAGAGGAAGATTTTCCTGAGAGACAAACAGAAACAGAGGAAGAAAATGATGGCAGTCTTGAGGAAACATGGAAGCTGATAACGGAAGGCCAAGGGAAGCGGGTGAAGCCACAGCTGAACAAGAGTGACACGTGGGATACGCCCTCGCCGGCTGCCACCGCCGCCGCAGACGCCGGTGTTAGTGATAACAATGAGAATGATCCGACGGCTTGGGCGAAACGTGAGCTGAGGAAATCCGAGACATTCAGTGACAGAACGTCGTTGAGGAGGGAGAAATCGATGAGTCAAGATGAGTTGAATAGGCGAGTTGAAGCTTTCATCAAGAAATTTAACAATGAGATGAGACTGCAGAGGCTGGAATCCGACCAGCGTTTAATGGAAATGATTAAGCGGCGTGTTAATTAGATTGGTTAATTAATTATTAATTAGTAGTAATATTTTAATATTTTTATTTTTATTTCGGTTTTTAGGGTAAATTTAAAAAATGCCATCCATCCATCTATCTATGTCTTATTGTTGTTGTAAATAAGAGTATCTCTTTGAATAAAATTTTATTTTTTATTTAAAGAATTATGTCATTATTTAAGATTTTAAAATTATTTTCATTAAATTTTTTAAATAAAAATAATTTTTATTTTTATAATTATTTTTAATTTATATTTTATTATTTTTATTATAAAAAGTATTTTAATTATAATTTATTTTTATTTAAAAATATCTATTTAATTAGAATAATATTAATTTATTTTAATTTAAAGAATTTTTTAAAAAATAATAATTTTTTATTTTTTTTTAATCACACAAATAAGTAAATAAATATTTAAAAAGTAAAATTAGTAAATCTTTTAAAACACACTCTAAATTTTATAGCCGGTTAGTGAGTTTTATCGCCACCTTTACTATTAATGGTTTTGCACTGTAAATGTTTGAATGGTAATGGTAATTTTTACTAGATTTTCTATTTCTTATTATTTATGTCCCAATATATTTTAATTTGTAAAAATATGTTCAAATTTTGAATGTTATTAATGGTAACAAAGAGGGTTAAGTCACAATGAATAAAAATTAGGAAAATTTCGAAATTAGAATGAGAAACCCTAGAGATTACAAAATGCTTATATTTGTGTATTTTCATTTGTGCATTGATAATATAAAATTGTGTGGAGTTGTTTGAATCCATCAATTTTTTTCCTTGTATTTATTTTTAAAAATATAAAATCTTAAAATCTTAAATTACTCTTTATTAATCTCTATTTTTCTTTGTCTTACAATTATATTTCCTCTTGCTACTCTAGCATCTTATAAATTAAACATTTAATTTCACTCCTTTTTAAATTCATGTTTTAACCTTTTCTTAATATATAATGATCTCTATAATATAAGATTTTTTATGTATTTATTAGCTTTTATGTTTAGTAAAAGTTAATTTTTTGGCATTTATTAACTTGATAAAAATTTACTGGTATTAAGTTTTAAAATAGTAAGTTTTGTTCTTCTCAGTGATATCAACTAATTACAGATAAAAGAATACAATTGAATCAATTGATGCAAATTAGTGAAATTAAAAAGAGAAAGAGAGAAAAAGATTAATTAAGTAATTTTTTATTAAGAGTTATTTTAATAATAAAATTCGTAAATAAAAGAATGATGTAATGTAAAAATTAATATATTCAAATAATTCCACCCTATAAAATTTTAAATCGGTAGAGGAAATAAAAAAAATGGAAATCTTAGACAGATTTTGAGGACACATCAAGGAGTCTAGAAGTCACTCCATTCTATTTTCAACGAAAGAATCTTTCAATTTTGTAATGGATATATTACAATCTTGTTAAAATCTATTTATATTTTCTATTTTAAGTTTTGTGGCTTGTCGTATGGAAGATGAAATGGAATCATAATTGAAGAAGCTCCTTTACTTTTTGCGGTAGGTGCCGGAAGACAGGGAAAGGGACCCTGCCATTCTCTGTTTGGTTCACCAATAAGCTGGATCCCAAGAATCTGCTTTTGGGTTTCATCACTTTCATTTTCAATTCAAGACGAGCCATTCCGTAAGCAGAAGCAGAATGGGTTTCTTTTTTCACAATACGTGTTTGTGTCTCTCAGACGGAAAAAGGCCAAAACAAAAAAAAAAAAAAAAGATGTCAAATCTTACAGTAAAGAAAAGTGCTTTTGCTGACCGCTCGTGCTTGGATTCTATTTATACATAGCCTTCGGCCCAGCACTCAGCAAAGGAAATCAATTTAATTTAATATTTATATAATTAAAAAATTTATAATATTTTTATTAATTTTATTATTTAAAAATCTTGTGAATTACATACTTTCAATTTTTTCTTTTAAATTTTACAGTTACACTTTTTTTTTTAAAGACAACCGTAACTTTCAAGCTCAATATCTCGATATCAAATAAAGCAAATAAATGACTGTCATTTAGGATTCACAACCAAGACCCTAACTGATAGGGAGCATGCATCATAATTATGAACCCTATGCTCGTGAAAGCAAATTCCTTTCAATCTAGAGGGAAACAGAAATTGCACAAAACTACAAAATCGCATAAACTATATAACCCAACAGAAAATAAGCAGGCCAACAAGATGAATCTCTAAACAACCAGAAAACACTCAACAGACTGAAAATTCAGTTCTCCGTTTCCCTGCAAACTCAAAACAGCCATTTAAGACCAAGGCCAAATTTGCTTCGTCAAATCTCCATTTCTAAATAGGATTTGTCATATTCAACCACCATTCTAAATAGGATTTGTCATATTCAACCACCGCATCAGAATGAAATCAAGCAATGATACCAAACTACCAATCTTTATCACTGCCAAGTGCCAACCATTGGGTTCATTTTGTTTACTATTCATTAAGTTTAGGACCACAGCCAACACTTACCGAATAATTTGAAGGACAAATGAGTATACCACGCCCAGCATTTATGTAGAGTACTTTGCAAGTGCTTTCTCACCCAAAGAGTCTTATACTAGCAACAAGTTGACTTCTACCATCGCATTGCCAATGAACTCTATTGGATAAGTGCAAATCAACAGGATTACCCTTTTTCCATTTATTACTGGGGCATAACTTAGGTGATGAAAATATATACCTAAATAAAGCTCACGCAATGCTTGCTAATAATTCTGTGATAAAAGAATTATTAGCACTACAAACTGTTTGGCTTGACAGTAGGCATTGGATACAGTTACAATCAAAATACAATTAATGAACTAAAATAGAGCACACGCTAAACAATTGCTGTCAACAGAGAAAAGAATGCAAAATCATGGCCTAAAAGTGAAGATTCTGAAGTCAGTATAACAGATAAAAGGTCATGCAGAGCAAGGGAAGACCAAATTCAATTCGACTAGCTAAGAGATGGTGCAAGCTGCAAGTTCCAGAAAAGTCTCAGTAAACATACCCCAACGCAATAAACCCATCAGCATTGAAAATGTCAGCCATGCTAGCTACTGTAACAGAATTTTGGAGATTTTTACAATATTTCCTCTAACTTAATCATATTTATTCCAATAAATAAATTGTGATGCATTTGTTTTGATAATTCTTTTTATCAGTTGATAAGTTTGGAATATACTAAATACTTATTTTGTTTGGTTGATTTTCACAAGGAATGGTGAGTCGTGACTGCTATGATTCAAGCTGATTATTATCTTCTTTAAGTTTTA
Organism: Aegle marmelos; assembly: GCA_030449875.1. Taxonomy (NCBI): domain Eukaryota; kingdom Viridiplantae; phylum Streptophyta; class Magnoliopsida; order Sapindales; family Rutaceae; genus Aegle; species Aegle marmelos. The sequence goes on along the minus strand of JASUUL010000046.1, from coordinate 1,313,085 downwards.
AAATTTCTAGCCAAAAAAAAGTAAAAAAAAAAAAGACGAGTAAAAGATGTTTTTCCTGTTACTGTTTCCTTAGTATTCAGCTGACAAGCAGCAATAAACCCAATTGTTCACCATTCACACTGTTTTTATAGGGAAAGAAGAAAATATTTATGTAGGGTACTTTGCAAGTCCATAATCTTTACTCTATACACATGCAGCTGCATGGACTCAGAAGTCGAAAAACTACAATCTCAATATTCTTTCAAGAAGCTATAACTCTAGAACTCCCAAAAAAAAAAAAAAAAAAAAAAAAGGAGAGAGAGAGAGAGAGATCAGTTCAGCCAGACAAGCATTACAATTGGCTACAACATTAGCAAACCATTCAAATTGTGCCAGCTGAGTTTAATGTAAGTCCTTCAGCCTCTAAAAGAAGTTTAATATCTAAGTTTAACAGAATATGCAAGCAAAAATTATGTAAGTTTGTGAAGTTAAAACATGAGCCAGGTGCAACGATGAAAGAAAATTAAAATGACCAAACCAGTAAAGCACAAACATAACTCGTCAAATATTCATTCTCATATTTCCATAATCCATCAAGAAGACAAACAACTATTACATTTCATCCAATATTCTAATATATAATGACATTGTTGAAGAAAATAAACATCAAAAAAATAATAACAACATCCATCAGTACTTTCCATTTCCATTCAGAAGAAACATTAACACAAATGAAAAAATTTATTAAAAAAAATCCCAATACAGCATTAAGTTACCTAAATTGTGCCATTACCACATTCTAGATCCAGCAACTCAACAGTCCCAATCCTCTCCTCCTCAGGCAAAACTGACCAGTTGGGACTTTGAACTGCTCTCAACCACTTAAAATCATCCACATTAGCCCAATTCCCAGTCTCCTCATTCAACCCAGCAGCCTCCAAGTCTGCTTCAATTCCCTCATACTTCAAACAATGACTGGCTGACTCCTCACCCTCAGATAAAAATCACTCGTCTTCGCAAAATGAATCCGAATCTGATGCAATGCCAAAACAAACAGGCAATTCTCCACTTCCTCTATCAAAACTGAACCCATCACTGGTCCTACATAAACTTTACAATTCTTCAGTCAGTTGATAAACAATGCGTCAACACTTCCAACCAATTTCACCTCACATGGCTCAAGTCCTGATATTGTAAATTCACCTATTTCTGAACCCTTAAAGATCTTCACTAGTACTTGGCTATGTTTGTCTCTAAAACCTGGCCAATCACGAACTGGGAAACTCATCTTTTTTAACTCTGGTAACGAAACAGTGCTACATTCTGTGTTTTGGTTAGTATCTTGGGTTTCTTTTTTGACGGGTTTGTTCTTAAATGAGAATTTCTTTTTGGGAATAATCTTGGCAGTCAATGTATCAAGATTCTGTTTCAAATCAGAAACTGGTTTGAGAGAGGCTCGGATTTCATAGGAGGGGAGACAGTACGAGTTCTCGGCAACAAGTTTTTCAAGGTCTGAGATTGATGATGAGATATCAGTGAGACAAGAAGGATCAGCGGCAGATTCAATTTGAGAGGTGCTGGAATTCTTAATGTCATTGAAGCAGAAGAGAAAAGCGGAGGTGGAGGATGAGTCGGGTGAGTCAGGTTTGCAAGTTTCTACAAATCTGGTGCCGAGCTGAGAGTCGGTCAATCATCAACTGGCGTTTCTTCTGTAAGGTTTGGTCCAGGATTTGCCGGTGTGGGATTTCTTCCCCTTCCATACTTGGCATCAAGACTGCAATGAAATGAATTTAATCACAACTGATTGAGGAGCAGGCTCTAACTTGTACATTACTTCATTTTTTACCTAGTGTTTCATGTTTCTTGATTTACATGCTATCAAATTAGTGAAAAAAAATTGAATAATATTATCATTATGTGTCAAAAGAATTACATAAATAAATGTTCAAAATTATTAAAGAAATTAATTTTTTTCTACAAGAAAGAAATTAATTTTTTTCTACAAGAAAAAAAATTGAAACTGGCGCTGATTATTTTCTACCTGAAAGATCAATAGATCACGTGGGTATGCTGGATTCAAGGCTTAGAGTGGGTTCATTGCTGCTGCCGTCCGTGAGTCGCGCTGCAGCCGCTGCTGGTGCTAGGTTCGTCCCCGCCTGGCGTCGTGACTCGCGTAGTTGCTTGCTGGCTGCTGCTGTGCTGGGCTTGCGACGGTGAACAGTGATGATGGCTGTGAGAACCACAGAACCACTGTATCTGCTATCCTCCCCACAAAACCACTTTGCACCTTCTTGATTCTACCAATCAAAGCTGGCACTATCAACCTCAACCCACATTCAATTTGCTCAACCTGTGACAACAAATGTTTGGACACATTCCTCCATGCCATGAACACTTGCCACGGACGATTATAAAAAAAATTCATCATCATTGTCTTCTTCTCCTTCTTCTTCAAGGCGAAAGATGAAGAAAGAGATTTGTAAATGAGAGGGAGGAGGGTTCTTTGCAGAGTGTTGAACCAGTTTGTGTAGTAATCTTTGAAGGCAAGTGTTTCAATGTATTGCGGGAGAAAAGAGAAGCAAAGGATCTTGGCATCCTTGAAGAAGATGATTTGTGCTTGATGTGAGCAAATTTGTGGTTTCTTCTCAAGCAGCGAAAGAAAAAGAGACGAGAAAAGCGAAAGGGGAAGACGGGAAACAATGAAGGAAAGAGAAAATATTTGGCAAGCAAAACGCGCCGTTTTTTGTTTTAGTTGTGAAACGACGCATATTGGATCTTCGGGGTTTGACTCAAGGCGACTATCAATTTTCCCGAAGAAAAAGATTCTCATAAGAACGCACGCCTTAATTCTCTTTCATTGACCATTTTCTTCTTTAAAAAAAAAAAAATAATAATAAAGTAAATAAATACTTGCAAATGGAATGTTCAAATATTTGCGGGTCTACCCTTTGCTTGCATCCGAATGGAATATATCCGTGAGACCTATCATACCCGCATCCAACTATTGACTCCCGGGCTATGATACGGGGACTTTTTATTATATAATTAAAAAATATATTAAAATATTAAAATATAATTAAAAATGTTAAAATAAATAATATTTAAAAATTATAATAACAATAAAAACGGACAAAGTCAAATTGAAAAAATAATTTTGTTATAATTGTTTTTAAAAAATAAAATGAATGTTAACAAAAAAATAAAAATTTAAATAATTTTCTATGAAATCTACCTCACATTTAATATTTCAAGTTTCATATCTAATGTTTAATGTTTCATATAATGATTTTTTAAGTGCCCTAAAATTTTTCTTTTTTGCTTTCGTTTTCATGTTTACATTGAACTTTCATATTTTATATTTGATATTTCATATTTGATATTTTATGTTCTCTATTACAAAGGTATTCATATTTTATGTTGATTGTTGCATAATTCAAATGACTCATTTGAACTTTGTTGTTCAACGTTTCGTGCATTAATTTCTAAATGCCCTAAATTTTTTCTTTTGTACCCTCATTTAATATTTATCTTGAACTTTTATATTTTATTTATGATGTTTCATATTTAATATTTTATGTTCACTATTAAAAAGGTATTCATATTTTATGTTGATCATTGCATAATTTAAGTGACTCATTTCAACTTTGTTGTTCAATATTTCATGTATTGATTTTCTAAATACTCCAAAAAAAATTTTTACTCTCATTTTATGTTTAAGTTCAAGTTATATTTTATGTTCTATGTTTTATATTTTATGTTCACTGTCACAACATTATTCGTATTTTATGTTAATTGTGGTATATTTTAAGTGACTCATTTCAACTTTATTAATCAATGTTTTGTGTAATATTTTTGAAAAACCTTGAAATTTTTCTTTTTTGCCACTGTTTCATATTGACGTTCAACTTTCATGTTTTTTATTCTATGTTTCATATTTAATATTTTATGTTTACTACTACAGTAGTGCTCATATTTTATGTTGACTATTTCATATTTTAAGTGACTTGTTTCAACTTTCTTGTTTCAATGTTTTATGTATTATTTTCAAAAGACTCCAATTTTTTTTAACCCCCGTTTCATATTTACGTGTAAATTTCATATTTTCTATTTCATATTTCATGTTTGATGCTTTATGTTCACTATTACAGTAGTATTCATATTTTACATTGACTATTGCATATTTTAAGTGACATTTCAACTTTATTGTTCAATGTTTCATGCATTATTCTTGAAAGACCTCAATTTTTTTTTTGTCCTCGTTTTACGTTTACATTCAAGTTTCATGTTTGGTATTTTATGTCACTATTATAAATGTACTCATATTTTATGTTGACTATTGCATATTTTATGTTACCCCTTTCATATTTTCTATTTCACATTTCATATACTTATTTTCGAAATAATCATATATTTTGTTCAAAAACTCCAACAATATATTTACTATTTTGTGTGTGTGTGTGTGTAGAGTAGTTTTCCAATTAGGGATCTTTGACTCTATTAATAAAGTAAGGGATGGGCTAAAAATTTTTTTAAAAAAATTAGTGTATTGAAATTCATTTTTTTTAATTTTTAGCTCATTCCTGATTTTATTAAAATCAAGAATTCCTAATTAGAAAATCACTATATATACGTATGTATGTGTATATTTCATTTTAAATATAACTTTCCCGCCATAACTCACTCATCTTGGGCAAAAATTTTGTTTCACCTCCATTGCTACTGTAAGTGCAGGTAAGAGGAGCAAGTTACACCTCTTGAGCAAGTAAAGTCAAACCTCTTGAAGGAGGTAAAGAGCACCAAGCTACTAGGCCCAATGGATTTTCAGGGAAGATTTTGGAGGAATATTTTCCTTTACGTTACCAACATAATCAGGTCTTGCAAGCCAATAAAAGAATATCATAATTTAAAAGCTATTCTTTAAGCCACTTTGTCCTCGATTTATCCAAGAGAACACCTTAAGAATCATGCCAGCCACAGAATAACTATACTTAAGTCCTCACCTGGCATGACATAACAGCATCCATTGTGTAACCTTCGTAATCTCGGCCTTTTTCAAATCTATAAATGACTTGACTATCTCGTCCTTTCTCAGTTTGATTAGGAACGTCAATAATCTGTACGTTTAGAAAATTGGTAACTGAGTTATCAAATTGCTGAAAAAATAATTGATAATCCATGCATAGGGCTTTAACTATAATGCTGGGTTTATTTTTCTTATTAAGGAATTAGAATTCAGAATCGAAATTGTTGATAGTATAAAATTTCACAAAAATAAAATTAAAATTGAAATTAAAATTAAAATTATAGAATCCATCACTATTTAGAAGAGTTGTGGAATAAGCGATTGATTCTCATGGAGAGATGAAAATTAATTTCTCATTCCCTTGAGTTTTTTTATTTTTCACTCATTGATATTTAAATATTTTTAAAATGCCCCTCCTTTATATTAATGTTATATTATTATTATTATTATTATTATTATTATTATACTATTATTATTAATTAATTAATATAATTATTACTATTAATTAATATATTAATATATTATTAACAAGAATATTTTAATAACTATAGTTTTTAAACAAATAATCACAATAATTAATATATTTTTATTATTATAATTAATTAATTAATTAATATATTATCATAATAATCATTAATACAATTATTATAATTAATTCATATATTTTTATTATTTATTAATCAATATATTAATACATTATTAACTATAATATTTTAATAATCATAGTTTTTGAATAAATAATCACTATAATTAAAATACTAAATAATAATTATGATAATAACTTATTAATTATTTTTAGTAATTTGTTATAATTTAAATCATTTTTATTCTAATTTTAAGATAAAATAAACACATTTATGGCAATCGATTTTGATTCCTATAGTTCAAATAAACAACATATTCTAATTATTATTCCCTATTCTCATTCTAGTCTATTCTGATTCCAACTCATTTGATTATAACTCATTATGTAGGATGTTATTTTAAGACTTTTTATTTTAATTAGAGTCAATTATAGTATTTTATTATTTTAAGACTTTCTATTTTTATTCGAGTCAGTTAAGATATGAGATTTAATTAAGTTAGTAAAGTATGTTTATTTCTATTATAATTATGATTTAGCTTCCCATTTTAAAGTTAACCTAGGAAAAGTATCCTTTATTTTCATTGTAATTTAATTTCTCTTTTTAAGTTAACTTAGAAAAGTGGATTATCTCTATTATAAATAAAGAGATCTTGTAATTATTTTCATAACTTCAATTTAATTATTCAATAAAACTCCTCCTTCATAATTTCTTCTAAGATTATCTCTCAAAATCTCTCTTATCGAGTCATTTGCATTAGACCGTCATATAATCCCACATTATGGGTTATTAAAATCTCATTGAGTCATTTAGATTATAACGATATCTAATCACACTTCAATTAAAATATAATCTAACTGCATTGACTTAACCTAATACTAAAATGATATCTAGCATTTCTTACCCCATCAATTTTGCCTCTTTGTTTTCCTACCCAAACAATTCTGCTTCCACTACGCCTCACCTCATCATTCTAATTTGAGTTTAATAAACACAGTATAAATACTTCTTTGCCGGTGATCTCACAACCCCAACAAAATGGAAAAAGCTCTTTGCCAACTCAATAAAATCAAAATGGAGCCGGGAGGAACATGTTAAAAGGTAATTGGTTTCAAGATTGCAAAAGACAGGAGAGGGGCTAAGTTTCCCCTCGCCATCCACAATTAGAAAGAATTCTCCCAAAGGGTAGACAAACTCCCCATAAATATCCCATTTAGGGTGTAGGACCTCTAACCCTGCACAATGCACATTCCACCACGGCTAAAGCAAACACCAAAAAAATATCTCTTTGACACTCCTCGCAGCATAACACTTTCAGTTTAAATTCATGAGTGCACCCAACATGCATTCTCTTCCTATTCCCCCCAGAATTTAGCCCTGTGATAGACGATATAGTGAGATATTTAAAAATATACAATTTATTTGCTTGAAAAAAGTGGTGATAGGAGCTCATAGTGAGATATTTCAAAATCTCTTATATATAAAAAAAAAAAAAAATTGTAACTCAGATTAGACAGACAAAGAAGATAAAAAGCCACTTGGCGGCTTCACTGGGAGCTATTTGGGTTCAAATCTCAAGTACATAACCCAAATCAAACCGTAACCACCGCAAGTTCTGGGGGCTAAACTCCCAATCGATAAAAAGCCCAGCAATGCAGTTGCACATATAATGGAGAACGCATACTTGATTTTAAAATAGTGATATCTATTAGTATGCTTTATTGATTTACGTATAGATAACTATGATCTTCTCAAAATTAATTAATTAATTAACATCACGACCAGGATCCGTAACTAACCTTTTCCTTTTGTTTATAATGCTGAATTCAAAGGGATTCTCTCCATTTTTTTTTCCCATGCTTTGCTTTGGCACCATTCTTACTCTCTCTCTTTATTTAAATTTTCTGAAGTGCCGACCAAGCACCAACCAAACAATGTGCTTTCAATTCATAGATTATAGTGCAAAGACTAATAGAAAAGCTAAGAAAGACCAAAAATAAATCCAATAAAATTTGTACTCTTATGCCTAGCTGCTTAAAGAAAAGAAGTCACTTGTAGCTTGCTTACTTTCCTTTTGGTACGGGCTCCATCACACGATCTATTCCCTTAATTCCACTACAAAATTGCACTATCAACTAGCTATCATTGCAGATCACTGATTGATTTTTAAATATCCTACTCTTTCTAGACTATAAAGTGAAGTCTACATTGTTCATATCTTATCAACAAAAGTTGAGTAAAAGAATTGTTTTTTTCCTAATTAATTAAAATATAAATATAAAGGTTTTACGTTGAAATTGCTTTAACATAAATCATTTTTTTATAATCACACAATTTAAATTATAATAATTATGTTAAAAGTTTTTTAGTTAATTCTATTATAAAATAATCTAAATATTTACATACAAGATAGACTAAAATTTACTTGTAATATTTGAAAAAAATTCAACATCTACAATAAATAAAAAGAATTTAAACTCTAAAATTAAAAAATAAGACAAGGGGTTATCAATCAATTAATTAATAAATAATTTTGTGAGTGGAAATTTTAATTAAGAATACATTTCTCATCATACTAGTTATTTAATATTTAGGACACCTCATCATAGGGTTTTAGATAAATTTATGCACTGTATTCATATATTGTCTTTTTTTTTTTTTTTTGTCATTAAGAAGATTCTGAATTGAATGAATATTTGTTGATTTATCCATTTTTAATGGGCTTGACCCATTTGCCTCCAAATGTAGAAGCAAATTCATAATAATGTAGCTATTATTAATATCTAATTGAGATGACATCTTAACTGTTTCTTTTTTTTTTTGGGTTAATTTTTCTTCCACTTTTTTCTTCCTCTCCTCGATTCTTTTAAGTATTATTTCATTCTCTTAACTTTTAGCTTTCCTGCTTTCCGTTAAAGACTACCAAGTATTAACTCATTCATGGCCTAGTCTCAACTCTCAAGATGAAAGCAAACTCAAGTTACTTTTATTAGGTAAACCTGAATTCATCCCCAAATATCTCCTTATTTGTTTCAGAAGATGATAGCAAATGGAGAGTGCATTGATGACATTTTTTTTTTTCTTTATGTTCTTTACAATAAATTAGGGTGAATTGAAATTTTATATTTTTTAAAAGTCAATTGAAGAATATAATTTCATTTGGAGGATCAATAAAAATAATAGCTAAAATAAAGAAAATAAAATCACAATACTTAAATCTAACATTTCAATAGAACGATAAAAATCTCTAAATAATAAAAATAAAAAGATAATAATTCTCACAATATGGAATTAGAGAAGTTAAAAAATAACGCGTTGTAAAATAATTGAAAAAAAAAAACTTCTCAGTCTCATTAAAATTGATATGAAGAAAATTGATTCTTAAATCTATTTACTTTTATTTTCACGATTAAGTAAATAAAATTTCACAATAAGGTGATCAAACACACGTTTTATTGATATTTAAAAAAATATCAATCGCACATGTAGTTATCAATCATAACAAAATCAAAGGGTCTTTATAATTAATCAATTAATCAATTAAGAAGACAAAGTCATGTGCACACTCCTTGATTGGTACACATAATTCATTGGATGGCAAGCTCATTTTGGTTTCTTAATAGCGTTGTCCACATCTCACGTGTTATTGAGATGAAGACCGACGCTTTTTCTCCATTAATTCCCTCTAAACGAACTTCAAAATTAAGGCCAAGGTGTGCCTAATCCTCTTTTACATTATATTTTATTTATTTTTTTATGTTATCCTTTAATTTTTATTAGGGTTTCAGGGACACAAATTTCGAAAACCCACAATGGTCCCTTCACGCTCTATAACAAACATATCATATAACAAACTTTTCGAAAGTGATAAACAATGTGTTTAAATTACAAGAAAAGAGTGTACAAAGAAAGTACAAGTAAAATATACACTAGAGAATGGAAGTCTCCATAGCAATAATTGACTTGAAATATAAACCATCGTTGTTTAAATAAAATAATATTATTTAAAAAAGATGGAAGAATATCAGCAAAAGTGCCATAATTTTTTTTATGCACGTAATCCCTTCGGTGAGTTGAATTGAATTTATTCTTTAATTAAATAAGTTCCTTGACTTATAATTCTACAAGCAACACCACTATCCCTACTCCTAAGTGCGAAATTCATTAGTCAAAAGAAGAAGAATGAAAATTCACTAATGAGAACAAAATCGGTATATAAAAATGGACTAAATTTTGATTGCACATTCAAGAAACTAAACCAAAATAAATAAGTGGGTTTATTTTAAGAATATGACTGAACATATGAGGACGATTTTGATGTTCTGTTTTGGATACAACACTTTGAAATAAAAGCATTCTACTTTCTCGAAATTATTTACTAGAGAGAAGCAATTAACCGCTAATTAAGTAGAAGATTAAAGCAACAAGACATAAAGGGATGCGGAAAAAAAAAAGCAGGAGATTGTTATTAGATTTTTTTCCCCCTTCTCCTTCAAATATCTAATAACATGACTGTTTGTATATTAAATGAAGACAAAACCTAAATTGTAGCAGGCTATAACGTACGCATCCCATGCTACAGTAGATGTGTGGAGACTACAATTTAGGGACTCTCTTAAATGAATTATCTTTGATTTGTTAGGAATTAAAAAGTATTGTTAGAAAAAAAAAAGTCAATCAAATGATTGGTTGTCTTTATCTTAATTATTCGTCAAGAAAAATTGACTGTCAATTAACATAAAGATTAATTGACTCAATCTTTACTGATCAATCATTATTCTCAAATTATATTAATTATATCACTTTCTTTTTTATGCTTTAAATATTTGTATAAATTGAGACTTTGTGATCATGAATTAAGAAGAATGAAATTTTTATCTTTTTTATATAATAATTCTCAAAAATTCTTCATGATTTTGTTAAAAATTTTATCGATACAACCTCTCAACTGTAATCTTAAATATACCCTCATCAACAAAAACAAAAAAAAAAACTTACTGAAGAGTTGACACTATATGTAAAAGTGTTTTGGTATGATTGAAATTATACGGGGGTGGAAAAATGCAACTAGCTTGGCTTAGCAGCAAAGCATGAACCGTCCATCAAATGATAGCAAACGCCAAGCATGCTTAGTGCTGCCAATCAATCTAGAAATAGAGACCGTGCCATACTGATTGGGGCCAATAAAAATGACACTTGATTAATTGGATTGGGGAAGTTTCAAAATTTCAATGTGACATTTCCTGAGTTAGGAATCGAGTGTTAAAATGAAAAGAAAAGAAAAGAAAAAAGGGCAAGGGCACGGCGCCGACTGTGGCACCCCACCATTATCACCCCCACTTTGGCTAGTAGTGGCAACAACACTTGCTGTTGCTGCTGCCTGAAAACATGCATACATTAGCTTTGCATGTAGTATAGCTTTAGGCTTGGCTTGACTTCTACCCCATGAATGCGACTTCTCCTTGTGTCCGTATCTACATGCTCTCAGGATTTTTTTTTTCCTCCATTATTGATTATTTGATTTAACCCTTTTCTTTTTGTTCTTGCTACTGTACGTGTACTGTGTACTTGTAATCTTTCAAGTTGTATAAACAAATAAAATAAAATAATGAAGTGAAATAGGGTCCGAGTCTTCTTTTTTCTCTCTTTAAATCTTTTTTTTTTAAAAAAAAAAACTTTGGCTGCCCACGGTCTGTTGGTCTTCGTTACTATTTATGTCGTGCTTATCGGAGAATTTTTTATAAAAAATATTAAAAAAATTAAGGCCCTAAGTTACGATTTTCTGTAATTTATGCCATACACAAAGTATAGTAAAATCAATAATTAGAATACTGTGCCATATGTGTGGCGTAAGTTACTGAAACCGTAACTTAGCATTTTTCTAAAAATATTTATCAATTTAAGTACTGTTTATCTTTTGTTTGAAAGTTGACTGTATCTAAATTTTTTTAAAACTTAAATGGATCTAAATATGAATATGTGAATAATATATTTATTTTTTTTATTAATATCTTAATATGAATGGCATTTTATTTATTTTTTTATAAATAAAAACTATCTTAAACATAATTATTTGATATTTATATCGTTATAAATAAAAAAAAGAAGATTAAATTTTATAGTTTAAGAAATAAATATAGTTTATAAAAAACTTTTGAAATATAATATTTATTTTTTCAGACATGTTTCCTGTTAAGATAAAAGTCATAAAATATTTATTTTTTCTAATAAAATAAATTTCAAATTTAAGATGTTTAACAAATAAATGTTTATAGTAAGTGATCACAATATATATATATAATTTCATTGCCGTTATTGTGGATTGTTGGTTTTTTTTTTTTTCTAAAAGTAAAAAATTTTAGATAAGTATTCTTGCTTAAAATGCGAGCCCAATTCGTACCTGTGTGCCGTGATATTTTGATTGAGAGAGTAACGACGCATGATACAAGGTAAAAAAATTTCACATTTGTGGTTAAAAATCAATTAACACCATTCGTATGAAACAATGCGCCATATCAATCATGTCCGGTTCTCGAAATTAGATGAGTTTGAGCAACAATATAAATAAGTTGGGGTTTAATAACATTAATTTAATGCAACATGCTCGTGTTTTATTAGACATTAGGTGTGTGATATTGACTCTGAAAATTTTGCAATATTTGTGATAGAGATTATCCATTTCTCCCTATTGAAATATATATATTAGTTAATTCTTATGATTTTTATAATAGTCAATAATCTCCTAATATAAAATATTTAAAGAAAAAGAAGATTAAATAAGTCATTTACTTGATGTTTTATCTTAAAGATATAAAATATATATTTATTAAAAGGAAAGATATTTAAAAATAATAAAACATATTAGAAAAATATTTTTTTATTAATTTTTTATTCACACCAAAATTTATATTTTTATTTTTGATATCTAAATTTTTTATTTAGATTTTTGTTTATGTAATTTATTTAATTAATAATAAATGTGAACAAAAATACATTTAGAATAAGAATAATAACAGAAAATTATGTCATTTAATAAGTTATTAGTTATTGTGAAAATAATAAGAAATAAGTGTTATATATTGATTTCAATTGAGAAAACTAGCCATCTTCCTATTTATAACACTAAACTCAAAATGTAGGGTTCCGGGTGTGTTGTTCTTTTAATTTTACTAATAAAATTAGGATGTTAAACAATTATATTATTTCAGTGGCTAAAATAGATTTAAAACATGATTCTTCTACAATAACTTACGAAAACTCGGAGCCGGTGAAAATACGTTCACTCGATCGGTGGAGCAATGAATGGATAATCGGTGAATGCTTTCGTAGAGCGAACGTTGGGGAAAGGGCCCCGTGGCAGAGTCACAGTCAGAGTCAGAGACATATGCGGTGTGGCTCACTGGCTTGAGTTTGTCATTTAAACCCTAAAACAAGCAAAATGATGGGACTCTGATTTTGAATGACAACGTAAGACTTGCGACTTTGACAGAAATGACATGCACAGCATCAGCATGATGCTGCGAGAATTTCTTTTATTTAATTTGCTTCTATGTTTTTGAAGACTCGGGTCGTTAGTACCTAATTAGTGGGGTTTTAATTGTATGGATTATTGCTTAAAAAAAAAAAATTGTATGAATTATGTAGGAATGGCAACGGAGTGGGAGTTGGGATAAGGGTGGCGAGGCCAACTCTATTTTCTAATCTGTTAGAATTTTATTTTTATTTTTTAAAATAAATTTAGTAAAATAGAAATGGAAAATTTTTACTTAGAGAATGATTTTTCCATTCTTACCCTATTCCTCATTTATTTATTTTATAATAAATATAAATATATAATTTTAATAAATTAAAAACTTAAATAAAATCATTACTATATTATAAAAGATTTAAATAATTTTAAAAAACTCTAAATGTTTGAAATAATATCTTAAAATCTTATTAAAATTAAAAAATATTTAAAAAGAGTAATACTGTAAGAAAGAAAAGAAAATATAATAATATAGTAGGGTTGAATAAAAATTATATTGTATGACTTTCTTTCAATTATAGTCATTTATATCAAATAAAAATAAAAGGATTATTAATTAACATTTTAATTGATAAAATAAAAATTATATAAATATGTACGTATGTGTGTGTGTGTGTGTGTATATATATATAGAGAGAGAGAGAGAAGGGGGAATTAAGGTTGAGAGTATAAAACTAAATATTATCCTATTAAGAATTTGGGTATTTTTTTTTTTCATTCTTCACATACGACAGCTCAATTTAAATTTAAGATCTTAACCCTGATATCATGTTAGAGAAAATCATTTGACTTAAAAGCTTAATTTGATAAGTAAGAGTCGAAATAATAGTATTTAAGATTGGTCTAAACATTTCTAATGAAGTAAGGTAAAAATTAACCATATTATAAATGAAGTTCATGGTTGGTAGCCGCGTTGCAAGTCCCTGTTCTTATTGCAAGTTGACATGATAACAAAAGTACAGGAGTCAAACAATACATGAATACTAGTGCAGGCCACACTATCCGCTTATCATCAACACATGCCTAAGGATTTATCGAGTACGAGATACACGACAAGACTTATATGAGATCGTCCAAGAGAAATGAATAAATAAATAGTGCATGTATTAAAATATTATTAAATAGATGTATGTAAAATGAGGTGCACTTGTGTTGTATTTGTCTTTTTATAATAGGGGCAAAGATGATCTCTTAGTTTTTTTTTTTTTTTCTCTTTTAATCTCCCCCTAATAAAATAAGTGATTAAGATTAATTTTTAAATTTTAATGTCGGCAACAAAACCTGCTCTGTTTGCTTGAAAATATTTTGATGGAAATAATTCGTATTGAAATCTTGGATACATTCAACGGTGTTGAATTGTTCAAGGCATTACTTTCGCATGAAAAAAAAAATCTTTCATAAATTGTAGGGATAATTCAAGCAAACCGACCAATGAAATTAAGGCATTGTTGAAGGAGACATGGGTTATTTTTTTGCATGGTAGAAGCTTGTAGAGGATTATCTGTAAGCAATAATCTAAATAAACGTTCAAACAAAAATGAATGTCATTTTCTGAACTACTGATCTGCTCGCAACTTTCTACATACAATGGTAAGGCCAATCCTTCCAATAAGTCATTGTATTGAGGCACCTCGCCAACAGAATTAAGGGAAACGGATTGCAGAATTGGCGAGCACAAGCAAAAATAGTACCGTGGCTGCCGAAACAAGAGATGATGCTTTACATTACCCGGTTTATCTTGAGAGGGCGGTTCCAATTTGATTCACATTTCAGAAGATAATTGATTGATTCATTGACTATATATATATATATATATTTAAAGTATAGTTTACATATCTACATTTGTTATTGGAATAAATATTCAAGGATGTATGATCACGACATTTTTCCCTCGGGCTTGGCTGAGAATATTTTCAAATCTTTTTTTTTTTTTTGGTTTCTTTCATATTTCAAATTTTATCAATAATTTATATATTTTTTGATACATGCACAACATATAATAATTAGAGATGTTTGAATCTTTAGTAAAATTTAAAAAATTATTAAATTATATAATGTAATAATTTTTTTAATTATCGTGTATAATAATAACACCAATAATAGATCTATTATTATTACTGTATCTTATATAAGTTATCTTAATATTAACTTAATCAAATTCTTTTCTTAAAGGATCAATCAAGTCAATACATTTTTATAAATTTAAAGTTTTTGGACTGACGGTAAGAGACGATCGATGCAGTATACCATTGAGATTTTTTTTTTTCCCTTCCCAGCCGCGTCGATAAAAGTAAATATTTTATAGCAATAATTGTTCGTAAGTCAAGATTTAAGAGAAAAAATTTTGCTTAAATGATTGATGATAAAGAAGAAGAAAAAAGTGAGCAACAGAAGCTTGGCCGCATAGCTTAGCTGTTTCCTGGGGTCAGACCAAAGACAAATAATAAATAAATAAATAAATAACAAATAAAACAAAATAAAATATTCTTTTGCTTAAATTTTGGGAAAAAGAGCTTCACCAAACGCTACCATTTCTGTTCTTTTGAGCGTCGGCCTTGAGGATATGATTAAAATAAAACAAAAATAAATGAACTTTAATCAAGAGAAGAGACTCGAGAGTCGAGACGCATCCAAATTAGAAGTTTATTTTTACTTTCGGTTTGGTATTTTTTGGATTGGTTTGTTTAGATTTAGAATCGAATCCAACGGAAACCAATTAGTTTACAAAATTTGTTTTTAATTTTTTTTTCCTTTTGAACCGTTTGATTTTTCGGTTCAGCGAACCATTTGGTTCTACTGTTCAAACTAAATTGAATCGAACTGTCACGATGCAGTTTAATTTAATTTGTTAAAATAAAATTAAACTGACTGTCCACCCGCACTCTTATTAAATAATTTTAAACAGTTTTACAATTATCACTTTAAGCGTTTAATCTCTCTTTTTCTTTTTATGACAATAAACTAAATAATCATTAACATTTTTAAATTTAACCGTTGTAAAAAATTGACTTTAAAAATAAAATCTCATTATTAAATTATCGTAAATAATTAAATGAAATATAATGAAGAATAAAATTTATTTATATATTTATAAATATGTATATAAATTAATTTTTATTTTGTACATATAATAGTTGATAATAAGAATAATTATTTTATATTATTAATTTTTTTATTTTTTATCTCAATATAATTGATAAAGATGACAATCTCTTTAAAATTAATGATCTTATTTGTTAATTAATGAGAATAATTCTAAATTTTGATAATATGTACAAGGTTATATATAAAATTATATTATATATAAAATTAATTTTTTTAAAAAAGAGATATCTAATTTTTAAAATTTACCATAAAGTGATTTTATTAAAAATAGTTTTTTAATAATTATAAAATATTTAAATATAATTTTAATTTTTTAGAAAATAATTGTAAATCATCAAAAAGAAATCCCCAACGGCCGTTGATTTTTTTCTTTTTTCTTTTTTTTCAAAAGGCACTGCTCCAAAATCTTAAATCCAGTTTTTGAATTACAAATGACAAGGACGAGCGCCGCGGATAACACAGCGGCGGTAGTGCAAAATCGTGAAGTCACTCACTCACTCATGTGACCAGTATTTATTTATTTATTTAATAAAATTAATCTGTTACGAGTACATAATCTGTACAACTTATCTCTCGAATACTTTAGGGGCCATTATTACCATCAGACGGTCAAGATTTCATCAGATGCCAAGAAAGTTGCGAGAACTTTAATCATCCCTCGCCACATAAATTGAAACCTCACTTGCCCATTAAATGGTCCCTTAACCCTTAACCCTCCCTCTACCTCCGCCTCTGCATCTCCCTCTCTGCTCATCCCCAATGGCACTTTTTTTTCCCCCCTCTGATGCCAGTGAAATTTTGTAAAGCAAAGCAGTATATATAATACGTGGCTTCTTGTTTTTATTTAAGCTTCAATGGCTCCCTGGGTCTCGTTTTAATGACCATCAAAGCCTGAAAAGTCCTTTCATTGTTTTCTTTTCTTTTTTTTTTTTTTCACTTGTTGAAAAAATCTAGCTACTTCTTCTTCTTCGTCTTCTTCTTCTTCTTCTTTATTGTGTGTGAAAATTGAAAAATGGGGGATCTTTTTCAAAATTTGGATCCAAAATCAAGCAGACTAGAGACAGTAATGTGGGCAGCAAAGTTGGTGTTTTTGTCCGCCGGGGTTGTTTCAACTTTCATGTTGTTTAAAGTGGCAATAATCCCATACATTTGTTCCACGGTATCAACAATCCCTCACCTCTTGATTTCTCTGAGGTTCTGGCTGTCGCCGCCGTACATTTACATCATACTCAACTTCATCATCATCACCATCGCTGCTTCTTCCACTTTCCACATCCAAGACGACCTCTCTGATGAAACTCACGCTCACACCATAACCAACCCAATGACCAAAACATACAAAGCTCAGCAGCAGCAAAATATCGGCATCGAGAAAAACACTGCGCTGGCCATGATCGTTGAAGATGAAGCAAAAGAAGAAAGACCCACTTCGGTTACCGAAAAACAAACATTTGCATCTCAAGAAACAGCCCCAAAAGAGGAAGATTTTCCTGAGAGACAAACAGAACCAGAGGAAGAAAATGATGGCAGTCTTGAGGAAACATGGAAGCTGATAACGGAAGGCCAAGGGAAGGGGGTGGAGCCACAGCTGAAGAAGAGTGACACATGGGATGCGCCTCCTCTGGCTGCAGCCCCCGCCACCCGGGGTGGTGATAATTATGAGAATGATTCCACGGCTTGGGAAAAACGTGCGATGAGGAAATCCGAGACTTTCAGTGACAGAACGTCGTTGAGGAGGGAGAAATCGATGAGTCAAGATGAGTTGAATCGGCGAGTTGAAGCTTTCATCAAGAAATTTAACAATGAGATGAGACTGCAGAGGCTTGAATCTGATCAGCGTTTTACGGAAATGATTAAGCGAGGTGTTTAATTAGATTAATTAATTAGTAATATGTTTATATTTTTGTTTTTGTTTTGGTTTTTAAGGCAAATTTAAAAAATGCCATCCATCTATCTATCTACATGCGTTTGATATTGTAAGTAAGTTTCATTGCCACTTGGTGAGTTTTTATTGTCACCTTTTGCTGTTGATGTTTTTACTGTGCAAATGTTTTTAGTGGTAATGGCAACATTTATATATGTATATATATTTTTATATGTCTTTTTTTCCATTAGGTTTTCCATTTCTTATTATTTATGTCCCAATAATCATCTATTTGTAAAAATATGTTCAAATTTTGAATGTTACAATTCAATGGTAACAAAGAGGGTTAATTCAAAGTAAATAAAAATCAGGGCGGTTTCAAAATTGGAATAAGAAACCCTAGAGATTTAGAGAATTCTATTTTCTACTCTATTGCAAGCTATTTGTGTATTTTCATTTATGCATTGATGATATAAAATTAGATGGGTTATTTTAACTTATTAAAATTTTCTCTACACTTAGTTTTAAAAATAAATTTATTATTAAAAACTAAAAAATTAAATTTATTATTAAAATTTTAAAATTATTCTTTATTAATCTCTTTTTCTTTTATCTTACAATTATGTAATTTTCTTTCAGTTACCCTCACGGGCAACAGACTAAATATTTAGTTTTATTTTTTTAAAAATTCATGTTTTTTGTCCTTTATATATATATTAGCTTTTATGTTTACTAAAAGTTAATTTCTTGACGTTTATAAACTTTTGTGATTGATAAAAAATTTATTGATATTTATTATCAAATAGTAAATTATGCTCTTTTTTAATGATATTAATTATTTGCAATTAAAAGAATATCTTTAAATGAACTGAGAATTTACGAAATTAAAGATAAAAAGATTAATTAAATAATTTTGTCAACTATTTTTATAAAAATATTCTTAAACAAAAAGATCGTGTAGTGTAATGAAAAAATTAATAAGTTTAAATAATTTCATCCAATAAAATTTTCAACAAAGAGAGGAAGTAAAAATAGAAATTTTAGACATATTTTGAGGGCGCATCGGCGTGTCTAGAAGTCACTCCATTCTATTTTCATTGAAAGAATCTTTCTATTTTATAATGGATATATTACAATATTGCTGTTAAAATCTATTTTTACTTTCTATTTTATGTTTTGGTGTTGTTTTGAATGTGCCTTGTTTTGTCGTTTGGAAGATGAAATGGAATCATAATTGAAGGGGCTCCTTTAATTTTTGCGGTAGGTACTGTAAGACAGGGAAAGGGACCCTTCCATTTCTCTGTTTGGTTCACCAATAAGCTGGATCCCAAGAACCCGCTTTTGGGTTTTATCACTTTCATTTTCAATTCAAGGCGAGCCATTCCATAAGCGGAAGCAGAAGCAGAATGGGTTTCTTTTTTCACAATACGTGTGTTTGTGTGTCTCACAAGGAAAAACGGCAAAAAAGAGAAAAAAAAAAAGAAAAGAGAGACGTCGAATCTTACAGCAAAGAAAAGTGCTTTTGCTGACAGCTTTTGCTTGGATTCTATTTATGCATTGCCTTCGGCCCAGCACTCAGCAAAGGAAATCAAAACCCCGATGCATTTTCTTAGGCTTTAAATTTATCCTTTTTTTTTAAATAAATAATACCAGAATTTAAACTAATTTTTACTCTGCCGTGAGCAGAATTCGAATGATTAAAATCATAAAACTTTAATCTCCAATACCTAATCATATTCTTGTTATTAATAAGACATTAATCATGATAATAATATCACTTTATTCTAGTTGTTGTGGCTGGGGTGTTGCCGATCCCACATTTGGTACATGGTGTGATCTGTCTGGCAGTGGCCCCTCCGCCTTTTCGCCAATGAAAATTAAAATTAGCTTTAATTTTCAAATTCAGAGCTGCTTTTTTTTTTTTTTTTTTTGTCTGCCACTCACCAAATTTTAATCATTTCAAGCAGCTGGTTGGGACGTTAAATTTACAAGAGAGAGTGAGTTTGGTGCCTCGACAATGAAGTTAAAATCAGATCGAAGAAAGAACTGAAAATATCAACAATTTTACCAAATGTTTTTTTGTCACATGAGCTGATACGAAAAAAACAGCAACAAAAAATCTAAAGATAAAATAAGTTTGGCTCTTCACTGTCAAGTCAATTCAGACATGACGTGACAAAAGTAAAAAAACTTTTCAAATTGCTGGTCTTATACCGCGGAATTGCCTCCATCCTCTTTTAATATGATTTAATTACGTTAAAATAATTTTAAAATAAAATATATTTTTATAACAATATAATTAAAATTAAAAAATATTAATTTATATTTTAATACAAATTACTCCGTATACATTAACATTAAATAGTATAAAATTTATTTACTGTTCATCTATGAAGAATAACTTACATCAAAATATAAATTAGAAGACTCGAAAAAATTATAACAAAATTTTTATTATTTATAACTTTACGATTAAAATTTATATTTCACCGTAAATTAATCATAACATATCTATAACTATTTTAATATTAATGATGGAAAGTTACAATATTAAAATATATTATAAATATTAATTGTTATAATTTATAAATTAAATTGATTTAACTCATCAGATTGATGAAAAATTTATAATTTTTTTATAATTTTTATTATTTAAAAATTTTATTTACTAAATGTTATTAATTTTTATTTTATATTTACTTTTTTAAGATAACAGTAACTTTTTAAAGCTGTAATACCTCGATATCAAATAAAACAAATGTCTCTCATTAAGCAATCACAACCAAGACACTGATAGTGAGAATGCATTATAATTATGAACCTATGCTCGTGAAAGCAAATTCGTTTCAATCTAGAGGTAAACAAAAATTGCACAAAACTGCATCGTATAAACTATACAACCCAACAAAAAATAAGCAGGCTACCAAGATGAATCTCTAAACAGCTAGAAAACACTCAACAGACTGAATTCAGTTTGCCGTTTCCCTGCAAACTCAAAACAGGAATTTAAGACCAACGCCAAATTTGAGTCGTCAAATATCCATTTCTAGATAGGATTTGTCATATTCAACCAGTGTATCAGAATGATCTCAAGCAATATTAACAAACCACCAATCTTTATCACTGCCAACTATTGGGTTGATTTTGTATACTATTCATTTAAGTTTAGGACCACAGCCAACACTTACCGAATAATTTGAATGACAAAAGAGTAAACCATGGCCAGCATCCCAAGGTTCGCCTTTGTACTAGAAATGGCCCATTGCTGTGATCTGAGTTGGAGCTGCATCTTTGTTTAGGGTGCCTAAGGAAGGACCACAGGGCTTTGACGAGGGATGGTGACTGGAGCAAGCAGAAACTGAAATTTAGACTGTTCACAAAATGGCTTGGCCCAGGTCATTGTAATGGACGATAAATGACTGCACAGTATATTGAATAGGAAGCAGGTCAGCACACTGCTGTGGGTGCCAACATTCCTGTCTCTTTACTGCTGCTTCATTCCTGAAACATCATCAACCCTGGCCACAGACTTCGTGGTCATTGGTTAAGTTCTTTTCTGCTTTCTTCCCCAAAGAATCTTATACTAGCAACAAGTTGACTTCTACTATCACATTGTCAATGAAATCCATTGGATAAGTGCAAATCAATGGGATTACCTTTTTTCCATTTATTACTGAGGCATAACTTAGGTGATGAAAATATATACCTAAATAAAGCTCACAAAACGCTTGCTAATAATTCTCTGATAAAAGAATTATTAGCACTACAAACCGTTTGTCCTTACAGTAGGCATTGGCAACAGTTACAATCAAAACACACTTCATAAACTAAAACAGAGCACACACTAAACAATTGCTGTCAACAGAGAGAAGAACACAATAAAAAGTCAAGCAGAGCAAGAGAAGACCTAATTCAATTCGACGTGCTAAGAGATGGTGTAAGCTGCAATCTCCAGAAAAGTCTTGGTAAACATATCCCAACACAAGAAATAGCATCCAAGATGTTGGCAGTGCTGGCTACTGTAACAGAATTTTTGGAGGTCCTTACAATATTTCTTCCAACTTAATCATATTTATCTCAATAAACAAATTGTGATACATTTGTTTTGATAATTTTTTTTCTTTTTTATCAGTTGATAGTTTGGAATATACTAAATACTTATTTTATTCGGTTGATTTTCACAAAGCACAGTGACTCATGACAGCTATGATTTGAGCCGATTAGTATCTTATTTAAGTTTTAAAATTTCTAGCAAAAAAAATTAAAAGAAAAAAAAAAGACAGTAAAAGATGCTTTTCTATGTAGAGTACTTTGCAAGTGCATAATCTTTACTCTATGTACATGCAGCTGCACGGACTCAAGATTGAAAAATTACAATCTCAATATTCTTTCAAGAAGCTAGAACTCTGAAACTCAAAAGAAGAGGGGAAAAAAGAGATCAGTTCAGACAGACAAGCATCACAATTGGCTACAACATTAGCAGGACTAATCATTCAAATTGAGAGAATTGTGTTTAACGTAAGTCCTTCAGTCCCTAGATGAAGTTTAATTTCTAAGTTTAACAGAATATGCAAGCAAAAACTATGTAAGTTTGTGAAGTTAAAACATGAGCCAGATGCAATGACAAAAGATAATTAAAATGACCAAACCTGTAAGATGCCAACACAGCTCGTCAAATATTCATTCTCATATTTCCATAATCCATCAAGAAGACAAACAACTATTACATTTCATCCAATATTCTAATATATAATGACATTGTTAAAGAAAATAAACATAAAAAAAATAATAACAATAACATCCATCAGTACTTTCCATTTCCATTCAGAAGAAACATTAACACAAATGAAAAAAATTATTAAAAAAAAATCCCAATACAGCATTAAGTTACCTAAATTGTGCCATTACCACATTCTAGATCCAGCAAATCAATAGTCCCAATCCTCTCCTCCTCAGGCAAAACTGACCAGTTGGGACTTTGGACTGCTCTCAACCACTTAAAATCATCCACATTAGCCCAATTCCCAGTCTCCTCATTCAACCCAGCAGCCTCCAAGTCTGCTTCAATTCCCTTATACTTCAAACAATAAGGTGCAAATCTTACTTCATTGCTATCCTCGATGATTGGCCGACTCCTCACCCTCAGATAAAAATCACTCCTCTTTGCAAAATGAATCCGAATCTGATGCGATGCCAAAACCAACAGGCAATTCTCCACTTCCTCTATCAAAATGGAACCCATCACTGGTCCTACATAAACTTTACAATTCTTCAATCGGTTGATAAACAACGCATTAACACTTCCAACCAATTTCACCTCACACGAGTCAAGTCCTGATATTGTAAATTCACCTATTTCTGAACCCTTGAAGTTCTTCACTAGTACTTGGCTATGTTTGTCTCTAAAACCTGGCGAATCACGAACTTGGAAACTCGTCTCTTTTAACTCTGGTAACGAAACAGTGCTACATTCTGTGTTTTGGTTAATATCTTGGGTTTCTTTTTTGACGGGTTTGTTCTTAAATGAGAATTTCTTTTTGGGAATAATCTGGGCAGTCAACTTATCAAGATTCTGTTTCAAATCAGAAACTGTTTTGAGAGAGGCTCGGATTTCATAGGAGGGGAGACGGTACGAGTTCTCGGCAACAAGTTTTTCAAGGTCTGAGATTGATGATGAGATATCAGTGAGACAAGAAGGATCAGCGGCAGATTCAATTTGAGAGTTGATGGAATTCTTAAAGTCATTGAAACGGGAGAGAAAGGCGGAGGTGGAGGATGAGTCGGGTGATTCAGGTTTGCGAGTTTCTAAACGAGTTTGGTGCCGAGATGAGAGTCGGTCAATCATCAACTGGTGTTTCCTCTGTAAGGTTTGGTTCGAGACTTGCCGATTTGGCATTTCTTCCCCTTCCATATTTGGCATCAATGACTGCAATGAAATGAATTTGCTCACTACAACTGATTGATAAGCAAGATCTACCTTGTGCATTACTTCAATTTTATCTAGTAGTTCATGCTTCTCAATTTACATGCTATCAAATTAGCGAAAAAAATTTTTTGAATGATACTTTCGTTACCCGCATTTTACATAAATAATAAACAATAAACATGAATACAGTGGCTAGAAAATTTCAAACAGAAACAATCAACGATTTAAAAAAAAAAAAAGAAGCTCGAAAAGTTGCAACAAGAAAGGGCTTACCGGAAATGACAACAAAGGAGCACTGGAAGCTGCTGCTGGTGAACTAAAATCGGCGGCGGCGCGTGGGTGGTGAGGCCGTGCGAGTGCGTCGCTCTCGCTCCGGTGGAGATGGGAATGCGATTTTGGGAGCGTTGTGAATTTTAGGTTTCAGATTTCAACATCAGTCACGGGAAATTATTTTAAAATTAATTGGCTTCCAAATTAAAAAAAGAAAAAAGAAAAAAAATCAACGGTTAAACAATTGAATAAAGGAAATTATTAGATAGGTAAAATATATAAAAATATATCCACTTAAATTAGAACGCTATCAAAGACCCCCGCAGCCTAACATATAGAATAAATTTGGGTGGGTTATTTCAACTTAAATTTTTAACTTCAAATTATTCTATTGATATATCTTGTGTGTCATGTACAATACAATGGCTTAATGTACTTTGTACTGTTGACATTGTAAAGGGCACGATGAATGCATGGGCAGAAATTACGTTAAAATTAGGCATACAATTTGTTAATAATTTTGTAATTGATTTATAAGAAAGTTGCATATTAATTAGAAATGCTGAAATCCCATTCCTTAAAAAATGCACAAAATTATTAACAGTCTCAGGATCTCACTGTTGACATAAGTGTCCGTTTATCAAATGAGGAGGTAAAGACTAAAGAAGAGTTTTTTTTTTTTTTTTTCCTATTTTGAAACTGTGACAAGTCCGGAGTTGTTGAGAGGGACGATTGCGACCTTACTGCTTGTACAAAGGTATTTTTCTCAAATAATAATCTCGTATGAGATTCATTTGAGACTGTTGGCTGAGAGGAATACAGTAAGATAGTGTTTTCCTATTAAGACATTCCACATCTCCACCAAATTATGCGATTATTTGACTTTGTTTTATTTTTTCAATAAAAAGAGGATACCCAAAATTAAAATTTATTATTAAGCCTCCTATCTTCTCCAAGATTTGGACTTGGTGGCTAACAAAAAAAAAAAAAAAATTGGCTACAAATCACTCACCAAGTCTTGGGATTAATAATGGAGTTCCTTCGAGCAATATAATCCCTCAAAGAGGACGAAGGCAAGGCTGTCCGCCCACTCTCTCCTTATCTATTTATTGTATGTGCCGAAGTTTTTTTCATGTTGATTACAAAATGCTGTTAATGCGAATGCAATTCATGGTGTTGATTTTGGGCATCATGGTCCTTCCATCTCTCACGTTTTGTTTACATATGACATCCTCGTTTTTTTACAAGAAATATTTAGGTTTGCCTTCAATGCGTGGCAGATATAAATATCAATATTTCACTCACTTGATGGAGAGAGTTTTCTACAGCCGGTAAAGAGGTTTTGATCAAAGCTGTGGCCCAGGCAATTCCAACCTATGCCACGAGTGTTTTTAAGCTTCCTTCAATCCTTTGTGATGATATTGAAAAAATCATTGAAAAATTTTAGGGGATCTAATTTGAAGGCAAGGAGTATTCAATGGATGGGTTGCAGAAGATGTACTGCCGAAAAGAGATTGTGGGTGAGGCTTTCGTGAGCTTGGAGCTTTCAATCAAGCACTTCTTGGCAGGCAAGGCAATGTAGGAGTTTACTTCCTCGTCCAAAATCATTAACGTCTGGGGAGCTCAAGGCTAGATAGTGGGGTTCATGAAAAGTAGGTTGCGGTCGAACCTTTTGTATTTTTGGAGGAGTATAATCTGGGGGGGCGCCAAGTTGTAGAGAATGGTTCTAGATGGCGGGTAGGTGATTGTCAATAATTGTTGTCTACTCAGATAGATGACCGCCAAGGCCCCATACATTCACGCTAGTATCACCAAAGCTTTTGCTTGATGACACTATCATTGCTGAACTCATTCATGATAGAGGGGGCTGTTGGTATGAACAACAAATCCAAAAAAAGGTTTCTACCAATCGATACCAAGTTAATTCTAAAAACTCCTCTTCCTCATGTTTCCAGACCAGATAAATTATTCTGGCATTGTAATACAAGAGGAATTTATTCAGAGAAGAGTAGTTATCAGGTACCTTTAATGATGAAAATTTTTGAGAATCCTTCTTGCTCCAATGGCGTTCGAGGTGGATTTAAGTCCTGTGGTCTTGTTATGTACAAAACAAAGTTAAAATATTTTTTTGGAGGGTCATCAATAACTTGCTGCCAACTTTCGGAAATTTCTGTAAGAGAGAAAGTCTTAACTGACTTTCGGTGCCCCAGATGCGGACTTGATTGTGAGACTACTATGCATGCACTGGTGAAGTGTGGTTATGCTAAAAAGGTTCTTTGGTGCCTTTCGGAAAATTCCTCACTTAAGCTTCAAGGAGCTGGCCTGGTCTCTGATGGTCTCTGTTGCATTCTTATAGACCTCTCCAACAGCATTGTCTAGACGAGTTGGTCTTGAAAGGAAACTCTCCTATTCATCATTGGTCTCCGCTTCATGCTCCCTGGTATAAAATGAATGTAGGTGCGACTGTAAATTATGATGGAGGATCAAGGCTAGGCAATTTTCGCTTCGGATAGGATGAATCCGATCAGATTTCAGATAATTCAGATTGAGAAAAAAATTCATCCGATTTCAATCCAGACCTCAAATCCGATCCGATCCAAAATAAGTCGAATCGGATTTGGATCAGATAAATATTTTAGATAAATTCAAGCTTTGCTTGCTTCGCTCTGCCTCGTCCTTCGCACTTTGGTAAGTCCACGTATCGGCTGGACGTCGTGGAAGATGCAGCTGAATTTGTTTGGTTTGTGTTGTTGGCGGCGTGGGTCGACGTGTGGAGCAGGTCGTGGACTCACGGGTATTGCTGCTGCTTCGTGGTTTCTCCAGTCTGCTGTTGAGTCTTCTTCGCGCCTGCTGCCGGTTTAGGATAAAGTAGATGGAATTAGGGATTTGAATGTTTGCGGTTGCAGGCTGCTTATATATCTATATATATATATATACACGCGTGCGTGTATGAATTCGATCGGATTATTTAGACATCCAATCCGATCCGAATCAAATCCGATTGGATCACACATTTTATCACATCAGATTTGATGACAAATCCGAATTCGATCCGAATTTGTACAAATCGGATTGGATTGGATCTATCCGAATTTGATTCAATGCTTAGCCCTATAGAGGATTGGTTCATTTTAGGAGCCATTATGGGCAACTCTCGTGGAGGAGTCATGGCTGCAGCAACTTGAAGACATCACTCTCCAGATGATGCTGAATTTATTGAAGCATTTGGTATTTATGAAGATTTAAAGATGGCCAAATTAATGGGGATTTATCCTTTAATTCACGAGGCTTAAGATATTGGCTAAGGATGCTCCTAATGCTAGCTAAGGATGTTGCTAATGTTGTGCTTAAGTTTGTTCCTTGAATTTGCAATTCAGTGGCTCGCAAGTTGTCTAAATTGGCATTGATGAAGCGAAATTGATGAAATTAAAAATACTTTATTATCTTTGATAATTATTTGTCTCATTTGTAAATAGCTATTTCAAAAAAAAAAAAGGCCCTCAAATCCTCAATCACAGCGATCAAAATACCAAATTAGCATTGAAAATTTGACAATCATTTCAGAAAACCGACGGGCAATCACCGCACAACAATTTGAACATGATAATAAACATCCACCAATTATTATTTGCAGACAGTATTAAGTTTTACTACCATGGTGGGTTCACGAACATGTACCATCATCTAACGCTTTGCAAAGCTTAAGTCTGGGAAGTCAAGAGATAATAGGAGATTGATGGCGAGCGCGACCCACCAGCGATATGAGAACCAATCAGTGATCGTGCCGCCAACAGCTGAGTTCGCAGAAGGTCCGGGACAGTCACAGCCTGGATCAGAAGGAATGTCTGGATGTTCTCCATCCGATGATGAGTTCGTCCGAGGAGGAGGAGGAGGGGGATGGCGCAGTGGCGGTGATGGCGGAGAACGATGGGGTGATCTCGGGGTGCGGCGGGTGACGTTGGCATCGAGCTGAGGAAGGACGTCCACGCGGAACTTGAGGCCCGAGGCGCAGTGGCCGTTTCTTCCGCAGATGAAGTAGCGGGGACCCGGTTCAATCAACGGCACCACGGTGTCGCCGCTGTTGTGGACGCTGATTGGGTTGGCCGTGTGACACGTGGCGTATTCCAGTTGGTTCACCTCCAGAACATCGTGAAGCGGAGTGTAAGTGAACACTGCACGCGCGAGTCGCGAGTCAGGACAAAATCAAAATGCATCCTCCAATTCCGTTAAGAGCCACTTAATTCATTTACAAATATGCCCTCTCTAATCCATAAAAATAAAGAAGGGGGGGGGGGGGGTTGGGGGAAGAAGGCAGCAACCCTGGGTCAGATCTTTAATCTTTGAATAAGTTCAAATCCACTGAAAATTGAGCCGATGGGAAAGGTACAAGATGACGTCGGAGAAATATAAAAGCGCAAGCAGGTAATTAACAGAATAACGAATTCAGTTAACATTTTATTCCATTAAATAAAAAAAGAAGCACTAATTTATCCATTACCGACTATGCCTCCATCGAAATTCTAAAATTACAACTATTTCATTAATTCAGTTTTCAAAAGCGTTGTCGTTTGGCTGGTGCGAAATTTGACGAAAAGGAATCACTCCTTCATTTTTCTTTCAATTTTCGCGGCCACCAAACAAGTAGAAAAAGGAACAAGGCATTACCTCGGGGCATTTTGAGTAATTTTAAACACATATCAACTGAAATTTGACCATTACATACACAGTTAATTAAGTTCTTTCACACCAACAAAGAAGAATCCGTATTTTTATTTGATCTTTTTTCCTGGCAGCCAAAAAAATCAAATACAAGATGAAAGCAGTAACTGAAGCTCATTATAGAGATAATTAAGTAACTAATCATAAAAAAAGGAATCCGCCATTTTCTCAGATATATGTATATATTTTCCTACCAGCCAACCACTAGTAACTAAGTATAAAGCAGTAAACAATTAATAAGGGCATGAAGATGAATGTATATACCGAGAGTGTCGCCAACGTGGAAGGTGGTGGTCGCGGACCAAGCTTGGATGTTGGAAGAGAGATCCCAGCCGGTGGGGCCACCGACTGTGTGGTTAGCCGCAGAAACACAGGAAACCGGAATGGAGATTATCACAGTTAGTAAGACCGCCTTCACCGCCCAGCGTGGCATCATCATTATCATCTCCATCAGTTTTTTCTTCTTGTTATATATATTTTCCCTGCAGCCAAAGAGTACCACCAATTGATTAACCTACACAAAAACAACGTAAATGCGTTCATTAAGCATGGATGAGACTGTGTGCGTGTGTTTCTGTATATCGATATATAATGCTAAAGAAGCAGAGTAGGAAATTTTCGAAGCAATAACGATTATAAGAACCGTAGACCAAGTGATCTCGAATCGATGATCATCGTCAATCATGATGATCATGAACAAAAAGGATGTCCATGATGACCAATGCTTGATCGGACGGTGATAATTCGAATGGAAGTTTCTAGAGAAAGAGGGTACCAGCAGCAGCGAGAATAGAAGAGAATTGAGCAGAATGAGATGGTGTTGAAGGTGAAGCGGAGCCAGTGCGCTTCATATATTATATAGAGGTGAGTGAGAGAGCGCGAGAGGGAGAGGGAAAAGAATCACAGGTGGTTAGTTTTGTTTGTTCGCTGGTTGCTGTGGAGGCCGCATGCAGCAGCATGACTCGCTTACCCAGCGCGTGCACTTACGTTTCTCAACAAGCTCTGGTCTACAATGCTGTATATACAGTCGCTCGATCTCTCCCAAGGAGATCATTCTTTTAATTAATTAATTAAATAATAAAATTTTATGATGTGGAGAATTCTGTGTTCCAATTAGTATTTTTTTTAAATTTTCTTTTTACTTTACAAAAGGAAAAAAATTATATTAATAGGTAGCTTGTAATGACAACTGTGTTGTCATATATAGTTTAAGATTTTTAACAGAGACATTACTTTAAAATTTTTGTAAATAGAAGACAGATGGAGAAGAATTGAAAACATAATTGTAAAATGAGCACACTTGCATCTTAAATCTTAAATCCTAATTAAAATTTAAAATTATAAATAAATCATAAATCTTAATTCTCAAAGCTTTAAATCCTCCTAAATTTTTATTAAAGTATCTTCTAATTTCTGAAAGTACTATATATATATATATATATATATATATATATATATATATATATGAAAAAAGACGTACATAATTTGATACATAAAGTTTAAAAAATCATATTTACACATGATTACAGATTCAAAAATCACAAAAGCCGAAAAGTTAAAATATTCAAAATAAAACAATAAAACTTATCAAACATTGCTGAGTTGTGTATGTGTTTATATTATAAAATAGTTGCTAGAAAAAAAGGACTGATATATATTTGTATAAACCGCTGGCTGTCAAGAAATGATATTAATTGTCACTGAGTTTGTGGCCTCTCATTAGGCATGAAATGATTTAGAGAGCATTATACGCTCATTTTTCGTATCTCTACCAATAAGAGGGGAGTAAATTTTTAAATTTACTTTTTTAAACAAGTAATATAAATTAGTGTGAAAAAATGATATTAGTTCATATTATATAATTCACATTTATGAATGTGCGTTCGATAATGGGGCATCTGTAAATATTGAAAACGATAAACAATTATATTAAAATACAATGTACACTAAATAATATAATATGAAATTTAATTATCAGAAATTTCATTTGGAGGAGGCAACTTTAAATAATAATAACAGATACAAAATTATCAATAAAATACTAATTAGGGACGGTGAGTTTTGGTTAGGGTTGACAGAATTTTTCGAATCGTGATCGAAACTTGGGATTCCAATCAATTCAAAATGAAATTTAGTACAAAATTTTATTTTAATGTACTCTTTAAGTCAGGATTCGAGACTAAAATTTATTTTGATTCCATATTTAGAATGAGATTCAAGATACTTGAAAATTCCAATTGCGATCCCAAATAAATATGAGTTTTCAAAAATGTATAATAGGTTAGTTTGATAAATAAAATACACACATGCGTTAGTTATAGTTGTACGACACGTTGTGTTTATAAATAATGTATGGCATGTTGGTTATAATAATATAACATATCCGTTATAAAATGTATTACATGTTGATTATAACAAAATCTATAACATATATAAAAAAATTCAGGTCATCTTAAATAATTCAAAATATTAATCAGGATTCAGAATCTTGATAAGGGATACATTTTTTTCTCAATTTAAAGTTTAAAATATAATTCAGAACACATATTTTATCTCGATAATCAAGATAAGATTAAGATCGGCAAATATAGACCCATCCTATCCCATTACCAATCTATTTTTGACCCTTTATAAGTATATTAATAAAAACTAAAGAATTCTTTTTTGAAGAAGAAAGAGAATAAAATCTCTAACTTAGGAATTAGCTATCGACAAGAGTTTTTTTAGCTTGCTAGGCACATCTGCACCCTTAATTATCTCCATGACTACATTTCATTTGACACATGCAAACCAAAAAGATGTAAAGGTAAACGTAAAAAAAGAAATTGACATGTAATATAAAATTTTAATCTTCTTAGAAATAAGTCTTTCAAGAATATCAAGTTCTAAGTAGAAAAGGGAAACCTTCGTTAAATTCCTCAAATGTTCAATGAAATATGTTGACAATAATATATAATATATTAAGGTACTTACTTGCCTCGGCTTTGTTCTTTGACTGTAATATAGAATATTTTAAGGTAGGACTCAACTGTAGAGTGGACTTCAAATCTCAGCAAACATATTTACAAGCAGGAATTTTGTAGACCTAAAAATTAATATTAGCATTCATAAAAGTACAAATAAAAAATAAAAATTTAAACATTAAGATTTAAGCTAAAAATATTATACTTGTCCAATTGAAAATATCTAAAGAAAAGTTAAACACTTAGGACGTGTTTGATATCAATGTTGAAATGTTAAAAGCGACCTATTTCATAAGTTTTAATGAAAGTAGTATTTCATAAAATTTTGATATAATGTTTATTTCATAATTTTTTTCATTTTGATAACAACTCTTAAAAGTATGAGATCGTTTTTTTTAACCACACATTTTTGAAATTGCTATTGTAAAATTATGATTTTAACAAAATAAAAATTATCTCATATTTTTTATAAACTTTACTATAAAAATCATAACCCTGTCATATTACCACAACTACATATTACTTTCTATTTTTATTTAGGTGAGTGTATTAGGTTATGAATTTCATCATAATTTATATAATATATTATAATGTTTAGTATAGTTTGGTTAATTTTTTTAATTTATCTAAATTTGTGGGTTTAAAAAAATCTAAAAAATTATTAAATTTACTTAAAAAAACAGGCAACTTAGATTTATGTCAATTTTAATGATTATATAAAAAAACAACAATTTTAATAATAAAATTTATTAAACACACATATTTTATTTTTGAGACTTACAGCAATCACAATAATAATTTAACTAAATATCTAATTATTTTTTTATTTAATAATTTATTTTATCAATATAATAAAAACAACTTATTTTATTAGCTCTATCGAGGCAATTTATTTCATCAACCGTGTTGCAATCTTAAACTAAGCCTTGGACGCTGAATCGGTGAGTTTTAGTTTTGAGGTGTCAAATAATCCATGCGGTTTTTTGTTAAAATATTAAAATTAATTTTTAATTTTTCAAAAATATTTTTAATTTAGAATCAACCAATAATGATCCCATTTCAGAAAGGGTCGGTCCAGTTGAAATAA
The DNA here is from genome assembly GCA_030449875.1 of Aegle marmelos. Taxonomy (NCBI): domain Eukaryota; kingdom Viridiplantae; phylum Streptophyta; class Magnoliopsida; order Sapindales; family Rutaceae; genus Aegle; species Aegle marmelos. Next base: position 1,280,037 of record JASUUL010000046.1, on the reverse strand, counting down.
TCACAAGCCACAGCCACTAGACTTGAAAAGAACTCTACAAAAAGTCAAATAACAAAACAAATATTGATTGCGACTGTATTAGACTCTAATCCTTTTTGTCGCTTTCCTCTTATTGTTAGTTACTTTCTTGAAAACAATAAATTAAAAGACGCTCCTCCCTCTACTCGACTCCTCACACACAAAAGGAACAGAATCGAAACAAACCGATCTAACTTGAGATTCTTTTAAAAAAAGATTGGGAAAAAAAAAAAAAAGAAAGCACCCAATAGAGGCCGAGAGATGGAAACGACGTCGTCTTCTCATTCATCTTCGTCGCCGGCAGCGGCGGAACTAATAAACAAGAGTGAGAAAAAAGAAGCCCTGGGATGGATGGAGTGGCTAAGAGGCTGGTTGTATGTCATATACGAGATGCTATTTCAAAGAATATTGGCAAGTCATTTGCAGAATCCTATGCCTTTGCCACCTGTCAACGATCTCACCTGCATTGTCACCGGATCCACCAGCGGAATCGGCAGAGAAATGGCCCGGTACAAAACTATTATTATTAAATTATTTAACTTCAGTTTCAATTTCAATTCCTTTATAGTCTTTCAGTTGAATTGAAACCCTAATTTCGCACTTTATGTGTTTGAGCAGGCAATTGGCAGAATCGGGGGCTCATGTCGTTATGGCAGTCAGGAACTTAAAGGCGGCTAATGAGTTGATTCAGAAATGGCAGGAGGAATGGTCTGGAAAGGGCCTTCCTCTCAACATTGAGGTATTTAAATATAAGTCTCTGTTCGTTGCTGCTTAATTTATTGAAACATAGTGCAAACGATGACTAATATGTTTGTATGTCCAAAGAAAACGTCACGAAATAAAACCAAAGTGCTTTTGAGTCTCACTCAGCTGCAGAGGACACTATATTTACTCTTGTAGCAATGCTGGCCACTGTTATTATTATTATTTTTTTGCCTCCCTCTTTTTAGTTGTGCATCGCTATCTAGTTTAGCATTTTAGTTCAAAATGGCTGGAAGTGAATTTTTTTTCTCCTGCTCAAGGCTATGGAACTTGATCTACTCTCATTGAATTCTGTTGTGCGGTTTGCTGAGGCTTGGAATGCACGTTTAGGACCTTTGCATGTTCTGATAAACAATGCAGGAATATTTTCCATTGGAGGTTAGTCATTTTGACCATTCTATTAGATGTAACTCTACATCCTTGTTGATGATTCAATTCTTGAATTCGCTGCAAATTCTTGTTTTATTATTAATAATAGAGTAATATTTTTGCTTATGGCATGCTTTCATTAATAGGTTTTTTATTATCCACAACATCAGACCTTCTAAATTTTTTAGATGCAAATATATTGTTTATTTCACTTGTTAGTGTAGTTAAACCTTCTAAGAAGATGCTTATGGCTAAAAAAGTTGCTTGTTAGTTTTAACCACCATCTCTACAGTCAAACTAGTTAGACGGTGGCATCTCCAATTTTTGCCATAGTTCCTTTGTTCGTCATGTGGTATATGATGTGGCGAATAGATGATGCAAAGATGTAATAGCTGCATAGAGATGAAGTACTATAAAAGAGAGAACATAGGTAAATCTTGAAAAATAAATGCATACCTTGGTTTTAGCCTAGGTACTAATCCTTGTTTTGCTGGGTCCCTCTTCCTTAACATTTGTTGCAGCACAAAGGTTCTTGTATGAGCTAATGTAATTTTGTTACAGTAGATGGAAACCAACACAGTAAAGAGCTCTTAGAGACAACATACTTGTCATGATATTTGGAGAAGTCCAGAATGATATGCTGAGCACTCTAGCTATATATCACGGGCTTATTTCCTGAAGCAGTATTTTTGACATTTTCTGAAGATGTCCTTGGAGCAATTAATAGATTACTGTTATTTTTGAGAATTTCTCACATGTTTGACTACAAAGCCTTTGGAAGGAGTAGAATAAAAGTGAGTAGGGTGAAGAAAGCTTACTCACAACTTTGCGTTAACTTATTTTTGTTTTGTTAATCTTTTCAGTTATGATAAAATGAATATTTTAATTTGTAGGTACTGTTGTTGTGAAATTTCATCTCAATTTGATTATTGATATCTTGATTCTGATCTAATTTGAGCTGGAAAAAAAGAAAAGGGAAAAATGTTGCCAACCCTTTCCTAACCTACCCTTAAAAGAAGGGGGGGGGGGCGGCAAATTAAAGTTTTGGCCCTCAGCTGAACCTTGTTGATCTGATTGAAGTTCCACCATTTTTCTCTTATTATCCTTGTGAGTGTAATTTTATGTTGGTTAATAATCAAGTTGATCCCATGATCATGATCATTGTCTAGAAAAATCTTTTTGTCTCAATGAATACACACATTTCTTTTCGTTTCTTTCATGGTAATTCTTTCCTTCCTTGACAATCTGTTTCCTTTTGAATGATTGTTGTTCAGTAAGCACTCTGAGCATTACCAATGATTTAGATGCTCTTAGTAGAAGAGTTGTAATTTTTGGCAGCCTTATGAGCTACTGCAATTGAAAAGTATTATAGTGGCTGATTGCAATATCTAGAAAGCTCAGTGTCATTTGCTGATGTACTTTTTGTTGCTTTATACAGAACCACAAAAATTTTCCAAAGATGGGTATGAAGAGCACATGCAAGTGAATCATCTGGCTCCAGCATTACTTTCAATTTTGCTTTTTCCATCACTTATTAGAGGCTCTCCAAGTCGAATTATTAATGTGAATTCTGTTGTAAGTTCCATAACTGATGTGTTTTATATATGCTTGCTTGTGTCCATGCATATTTGCATGGTATGCTTCCACTTTTGCATGTTTGCTATTGTTAAAGATGTTATATTCCCACCATATTGTATGTCTATTGATTGTAAGGGTCAATTGGGTGCAACGCATTGAAAGTGGACATGTGGAGATTATAGTCATGGCCATGGAAATATTGGAATATATGTTTATGGAGTTTCAGTGGAATATTGATATTGAAAAGTGCTTGACTTCAACTTGTGTCCTTATAGTAGTTTCAATGTTAACTTTTATATCTGTGGAATAAATTAAACAGAAAGCAGTCTGATTATTTTCTCGTCTCCTATGTCTCATTAAGGGTAAATTATTTGATGTTAATTTCATCATCTGATGTTCTGGGGATGTACATTTTGAAAACCAGAGTTCTTTTCAATAGGACCCTTATTTAATTTTGTTTTTTTATAAAACCCAGCCTACTGGGCTATGATCTTTATCAGAAACTAATTAGAAGTAAGCGTTTAATTTTTGGTTTCTTATTGGACTTTATTCTTGTTTACTACTTGTATATTGGGTTGCACCCTCTTTTTTCCTTAAAAAAATGAGGGAAAATTTGCATTGTTCTATTTCTTGGGATCTTTGATTCTTGTTTTTTGCTAATCTGGTCTTTGGGGTTACATGAAACACAATGGACTAGATTCAAAGATGCTGGATATAGCTCTTTGCAAAATCTTTCGCATTGCATATTTTTGTGCTGTATGGGGTTTGTGGTTGGAGACCTATTAGGAAGCTTGGGGAGATTTTTCAAAATTAATTGTTGATTTATTGTGATGCATGTGAGTCTTTCTCATACTTTTATCTTTCCATTATTACCTTTTGTGACACCAAGTGATTTGTCCTTAATTTTGGGTGCAGATGCATTATGTTGGCTTTGTTGACACAGAAGACATGAGTGTTGTTTCTGGGAAGAGAAAATATACAAGCTTAATTGGATACTCAGGCAGCAAGTTAGCTCAGGTGAAGTTAGAAACAAAAAGTTAGTAACAATTTGATTACTCAAAATTGTTGTTGCTTTCATGATTTATTTCATTTTCTATTTAAGTATTTCTTATAATCAAGAAAATCATGGTGGAGCTAGTTCCTGTTAAGGATCTGTTAATCATCTACTAAATTATTGAGCTTTAATCAGTAGTACTATTTTTTAATAGTCAGTATACTGTTAGGGATTATCCTCATTTAATAAATGAACAAAGAAATTGTATAGTCTGCATTTTCAGCCTGTATGAAAGTTGCTTGTGTTTGTCATTTTAATAAGTTATTTTATATGCTTTCTCAACCTCTTCGCTGCGCCACCACCCCCCCCCCCCAAAAAAAAAAAAAATCTAAATACATGTTGACATGCATACATACATAATTACTCTCATGGTTGACATGCATACATACATAATTACTCTCATGCTGTCATGCAAATTCAGATTTGCATTTACATATACATCACCATATCTTCCAACCACTGATGAGGTACTTTTTAGAATTGGAGCAAAGTTGAACTGCCGATAAATGCGTTTTATTTTGGCAAAAGTTGTGAAGCCTTAGCTTAAAATGCATTTATCAGCAATTCACAAGCAAATTTAAGCAAAATTAGTCTAGTAACTGTGTTGGACCTATTGGTTGGTACATTTGGGCTATGTTCTGTTGCTTACAGGCTCATTGGATTAAGTGCATTGTGAAGAATGAATTCAGTCACTGTTAAATTTGGTAGTTGAGGAAACTTGAGAATTAAATTTCATAAAATGTATATGGAGATTTTTCTTTGATTTCTCTCTACAGAAATGTAAAATATCAAAAACATTAACTCTTCAGTCCTTCAACTGAAGATTTTTGCCATCCATTTCAGTTTTCTCATTGTTAGATAGTGCTTCTGTTTTGAAGCTTTGGATTTTTTATTAAATCTTTCTTCTTAATTAATGATACTTAATATTAATTAGACAACTCTGAATTTGGAGGAGTGCTATCTCTCTTTAATAGATTCACTTGTTGGTGACTACAACTTTTCCTTATAAGTTCTTGCCACTAGGTTGCTAGATCAATGTACATTTTGTTTTGTTTGTCTGTTGTTTCGAAAACTTGATACAAACTGTACAATCAGATGAAATGAAAATTGATTTAATATTCTGCATTATATACTTACTAAGCTGCGAAGGAGGAACTAACAATCTGTTGGCCTTTGGATTGCAGATTAAATTTAGTAGCATCCTTCAGAAGCGGCTGCCTGCTGAATCTGGGATCAATGTATTATGTGTATCGCCTGGAATTGTCTCCACAAATGTTGTAAGTTTCCTTGTGCATCTTGGTTTTTTTATCTTGTTGGCAAGTATATAGATATCATAAATCTGATTCACGCCACAACATTGTGGAGTTGTATCCACAATGTTGTAATGCTGCCCATCATAATAATGTGGAGTTTCCAAGGCAGCACTCAAAAAATCCAACTTAATTGATATAGGTTTCGCAAGTAACCTACTCAAGGCTCTGAAAAATCCATGTTTATTACTCATTAAACTGATATGTCCTATATCAGATTAACTTTGGTAGCATCATACATGTTGGTTGCTTGCTGTGGGCTATTGGTGAAGGCAGATTGGCAATGGTGATGGTGGGAATAGTTTAATGGGTACTGTGTACAGGTAGTCAATGGTGTCAAGATGTTTGGATGGTCTGTCTTCCCAAATCCTCTTGATGGGCTTTGTTTAGGAAAGAAATCACAAACCCCCTTCTGCAACCCCCCCAAAAATTTTTTAAGGAAACAAATAAACTTGTGTTAAGAAGAAAAACATGTACGAAAATGAAAAAAGGTGTACAAAAATGAAAAAGGTGTCCAAAAAAAGAACCCCTTGAGATCAAAAGATATATTCAATAGAATATTGATCTGATTTTATAAGTAGTATAAGATCTATATTACTATAAAATCTCACAACAAGAGCAAACTAAAAAACACAATTCAAGCCAACATCCCTTCGCTCTTTAGATGAATGAAGAAGAGAGAAGAATCTTGAAATTCTTTTGTAACTGAGGCCCAAAGAGAAGCTAGTAATCATACTCTTTCCCACAAAAAGATGATGTGTTCCTAGATCTTCAAAAAACCTTCTATTTCTTTCAAACCAAATCACCCAGAAATCAGAGAACTGAACATTTCCACAACACCCTAGCTTTTTCACCTTTCCTAAAAGCATGAATATATTCTGAAACTGAGAATTCCTGGAAGTTGGCATCACTCAGGAAATACTAGCTGCCTGATGCCACAACTGAACAGCCTGATGACAATACAAAAACAAGTGATCTGCACTTTCACCATTTCTCTTGCACATGACACACCAAGGAGACAAGCACACATTAAGGTTCAATCTTTGAATAACATCACCAGTGCTGAGTTTACCTAGGGCCAATGACTGAGCAAAAGTTTGAACTTTACTAGGGATTTTAGCATTTCAAATCATATGAAAGTTCAAGAGAGCTTAATCATCAATCAACTGATTGAAAAACGATTTGCAAGAAAAGATCCTTGAGGGGGTTAGTTTCCAAATTCTTTTACTGTTGAGGAATTGAAAGGCTAGATGACAATACCCATAACACTACCCTGACCTTTCCTCTGGATGCTTTGGTTTTGACACGTGGTCTTTATACAAGCAATTTCCTCATCTTGGTCGTAGCAGCCCTTCTAGAGGCTGCTTTATTTTTATTAGGTGTGGTGTCCTGTAGGCTCATAATCCGATCAATTGAAATTATGCTAAATCCCACTTATCTAATTAAATGCTCCCATCTGCTATATTGTTCTAGCATTAAGTCTGGTTTTGTGGTACACTTAATGAGATCGTTGTTAACTTGTCTATAACTAGTTAATATTTAGCAATGATGAAATGCAGTCAAGTCAGTTGTTTAGGCTTGAATTTAAATTAGTAGTATTGACTCTGGATTGATCTATTTTACTCTTATGGTTGTCTCTAATAAAATGCAGGCAAGGGATCTTCCTAAAATTGTCCAAGCTGCTTATCATCTCATACCCTATTTTATCTTTAGCCCTCAAGAAGGTGCGTCTTTGCAAATACTAGCTTATTTGCTTTTGTATTGTCTATTGCACAAGTAATGGAAACCACTCTTAACTAGGGGAAGTTTGTCTGTTGGGCATTATTATCTTTCTGTATATTTATCGGGTTCAATTTTATTATAGAATCCAACCACATTCTTTTTGTCCCTTTTTTTTTCCTTGCTCCTTTTGACTTTGTTAGTCCTTGGTAAACTGTCAGTAAAATTCGCAAGAAAACTGGAAAGCAAAATTACGGTGGAGTGGTTGTATATGCCAGTTCATGAGAGATTTTATCTGCCTTTACTGGTTATTAGAGTATTCTCACGTTGGATATTCTGCTTAAATTTCCCATTTTCTTTTTTTCTTTTTTAAAGTATGTATTCAAATAAAAAATTTGGCAAGGAGCTCAAAAATTGAATTCCTCTGTTAAATGCCCAAAAAATATCAATCCACATCTAAATTTGACGAGCTAAAAATATAGCAATTTAGATTAGGTCATTTTAAACATTAAACAGGGGTAACTGATTTGCCCCATGTGTCACTCTGATTACTGGAAACTCTTCTTACAATTAGCAAGAAGAGTTATATTGTTATATTGAGTCATCAAATTTTATCAGTATGACTGATTTTCAAAAATTACAACATAAACATTTACATTTTAAATAGATTACCAAATATAATGAACATTAATTCCAGACAGTAGAATTTAAACATACAGATTTTTTTACTAAATGATTCTTGTGTTTCTGTTTTATCTGTATTGTGAGATTTTGGGATTTCAATGTTGGAGTCTGTGGTGTTAGGGTTTATGTTCCTAGTAATCAAACCGTATTATACTATCTTGAGAAACAGTTTAAGAATAATGTACTTAAAATGGAAAATGATGTGTGGAGGGTTTATGAATCCTACAAGTTATGAAATTATATATTTTAATAAGTTCTGTGCTTGGTACCTTATGTATGCTATCTAAAAGATGAAGTTGTAATAAAAGAAACAGAGAATTATCACAGGCTAAACTTGGCATGATCTATCAATCTAGGTTCGAGGAGCACTCTTTTCTCAGCAACTGATCCCCAGATGCCAGAGTATTGTGAATTGCTAAAATCAGATGATTGGCCTGTTTGTGCATTTATTTCTCAAGATTGCCGTCCAGCAAATCCTTCTGAAGAAGCTCACAACATTGAGACTTCTTATAAAGTGTGGGAGAAGACATTAGAGCTGGTTGGGCTGCCTTTGGATGCTGTGGAGAGGCTTGTGGAAGGTGAGGAAGTTAAATGCCGATATGGGGCACAAGAGGAGTAGTTTTCCACTATTTTCACAGGGGTAAAGTGATTTTTAGCAGGAGGCTGATACGAGGTTCAATTTGCTAAATATGCACGAAACATAGCGTACTTTGCTAATTCCCTGTTTGGGTTCAGGCCCATACAGTGTCATGCAGCCGCTTCCAGGTCTGCTCTCTTAGTTGTCAGTTAGCATAAATAGCATAAATAACTTTGGTATTGATAGAACCACCATTTTCATACTCATTTTTATTTTTAACACGTGAATGTGATGATTTAGACATTTGGGGATGGAGACTCCTTCCCTTTGGGGTTATATATATAATTTCTACACTAACACGGCTGAGCTTTGACCTATTGTCTGAAAGAGAGAGGAGGAGGTTCTTTTTAGTTTTTACTGTAATGGCTAATGATACTTGTAGTGGTGATAATAGTGTCCATATTTCGATAATGTTTGTGCAAATTTAAAGAATGCAACTTCTATTGCTCGTCAATGATTAGAAGGTTTCTTTTCTTTTTGAGTAACAAATTTTATCCATTTTACTTAAAAAAAAAATTAATACTGTACCACCATAACGATGCTTCTTAATTGTTATCTGTTCAAAATATCTTTGGTCAAATACTGTATCCTATGCGTTTTCATATTCTAATGTGTTCATCTAGATTTATGTTTTGATGTTATAAGTTATTTCAAACCCTTTACCATTTATCAGATGTCACACTTGGTTTCATGGGCTAACATACTTCTTCTCAGCTATCGTTAAGAATGACAATGATATGCATACAAAAAGTAGAAAAAAAAAATTGCACAATATTAACAGACTCCACCCCCCCCCCCCCCCCCCCCCCCCCCAACCCAAAAAAAAAAAAAAGCTACACACGCACACACATATAATCTTTTGTGCTTTTGTACTAAATTTTGTGAAGAATATAGCGAAGTGGATAATTTGCTTCCATTTTCAGGAAATATGTTCATATTTCCAGAGAGTTTCTGCATTTGGTACATAAGGCTAGTATGAAGAGTAGGCTTGAATTGTGGTTAGAAAACCACAAGCATTCAATCAATCGTCAGAATCAGTAACGATGCAGTGACTTGGGATCTTTTATGTCAATTAGCTAATAGTAGAATAAACATACTAGTTCAACATTTAAATGCAAATTTTTGACTGTGAAGGAAGTGGATTTAATGATAGCACTCTTCTAGAATAATAATTGTACATACAAAATCTGGGTTGCACTCTTGATGGCAATGGACTGGTGATGGCAATGTACTCAATTCCTAAATAACTGATATTTTTATTTTCTAAACCTGATTTAATTATATTAAGGTAAAAGTATAAAATCATATAACCAACACACAAGCATCAAAATAAACTAAAGTAATTAAAATCATTTCTATGAAACTAAGTTATTATCATTGACATTACAAGATAATCTCGAAAATTAAGTAAAAATGGAGCTTCAAAGTTGAATCAAAATTACAAGATAATCTATGAAATTAAACAAAATTAGAGCGTCAAATTTAAACTCAAATAGTAAAAGTAAGGATGGCAAATCGTCTCTATTGGGATGGGGCCTCGAAGGGTTGTTACATTAGGGTTAGGTATAGAGTCAAATTAAACCTTTGTTGAAAGAAAATGCCCAGGTGGGGCTACAATTTTTTATACTCATTGGATGGGTTGGGTACAGGTACAAGACACTTTGACCCGTACCCACTCCAAAATTAATATTAAAAATTGGCTATTTATTTATAAGCCAACAAAATAAATAATAAAGTAGTAGGGAGTTGTCTTTACTAAATATCAAACAGTAATTAAAATGGGATGAAATTAGAATAAATTAGAATTAGAATTAGAATAATAATAATAATAATAATGATGATGAAGAAGATAAATAATTATTATAATTATAATTATAATTTTAACAATTATAATAATGATTATTATTGTCAATGTTATTATTAAAATTATTATTACTATTATTATTAATTAATATTAATATTATTAGTTAAATTTATTATTATTATTAACAACAACAAAAAATGATAATAATAATAATAATAATAATAATAATAATAATAATAATAATAACAATAGTATAACAATATTTTATTTGAGGACAAAAATTAAATTAAAAAATTTGGATAGGAGTAAAATGAAAAGTTTAAGGAATGAGAATTTGACATTCTACACCTCATGAGAATAAGTTCTCATTTCTTAATTCCAAAAATACGTGAACCTCACATGTTTTATTTTCTTTCCTATCTTTATTGCACTGAGCAAACACTATTAATTATTCACATTTTGAATTTCGATAGCCTTATTCAGGAAGTAAATGCACTACAAATTTTAAAATTAGAAACTTATTCATTGTCACTTGGGTTGGTAGAAAAGCTCGGGCCAATCTAGGGTCGTTCCCATGGGTTTTGCTTTGAACCTCCACATGAAAGACTTGGAGAAGGACTTAAGGGAAAAAGCCCAGATCAAGCCCAAAGCCTATTTTTTTTAAAAAATAAATTATAAATTAGAATAATAAATTAAGAATTTTTAAAATAATAAAAAAATTAAAAGAAGAAAGCTTAAACGTCTAATCAATATATCAATAATAAATAAAAAACCTAAAGTTATAATTTAAGACTCTCTTTTAAGTGTTAATTAATTAAGAGTGTGTTTGAATTAGATAATTTAATATTAAAAAATTAAATATATAAGCTTTTATTTACTTCATTTTCTTTGTATATTATATTATTTTAAAATAGTCATTTCCTTTAATTCACTGTTGATAATAACAATGTGTTGATTATTAACTTAATTTAAGTTTACAACAATTGAAAATATAAAAAAAATAAGTAAATGCTCAAGCTTGACCCTATATTTCCTCTCTAACTGGCTTGGGCAAGAGATTAGAACAACTTGGCCTACGCCCGCATTGCCATCTTTAATTGGCATAGTATTTAAGGATATTAGAAGTTCTTTTAAAAAAATATCAAAAATTATTTTTGAAAACTTTACTTCTTAGAAGTCTTGTAGTTGAAGGAAAAAAAAATTCAATCAAAAGTGGTTCTTTATTTTGAATTAATCCAAAATATAATCATCAGAAAAAAATATTTTTCTCTCTATTTAAATAGAGTTTTCATCCCTATTTAGTAATACATTGATCAATCGAGTCTAGATATAAGAATCATCAATGAATGAGTTTGTGTAATACACTTCTTTAGTGAGAATTTTCTTATTTTAATAAAGTAAAGATATCACTAAACTTAAAGCCTTTTTTTTTAATAATTTTTAAGCTATTATAATTGGGGTATCATATCATCTTTTAGTTTAAATGTTTTTAAAAATATGAGTAAGATATTAAATATAATAGAGAGCATATAGCAGGTAGGGGATATGATATGGACATGGATATTTGTATTTCTTTATGGAAAATCTCCAACCATACCTATTTAGGCCCATAATAAGTAAAGGTTGAGAAAAGTATTTCTTCTATTTTACTAGGACAAGGGCGAGTATTGGTATCCTGCACAATACCCAACTCACTACCATCTTATAAGTCATCACTAAAATTATCTTTCTTAATCTTCAAGTATATATATTAGTTGTCATTTATATTACTTTTATAAATATTATGTATGTGTTATTTACATCCATACCATTATAATTTAAATTTTAAAAAATAAAAAATAAAAATAAAAAATGAAAAATCTTGAATAATATATTGAGTATTGAATTGGCTATGTCCCTTTCTTTAATATGAAATTAAGTATGAAGTTATCTTCATACCTTTCTGTATTAGGAAAATCTCTTAAAATTCTTGTCTCACTAGAATTTTCAATCATCTTTAATTATTGCATACATAAATACTAATATTAAAAAACTATTTGAAAGACACTACACTAGTAGAAAGGACATCTGTATGGTGTATTTTTTTGGGAATAATTTAAGACAAATAAATAAATAACAACAAAAAAAACCATAGAGATGCTGTTTTGGTTGCCATGGTGTCTCTGTAATGCCTATTTATCTTTAATATAAATTATTTTGCTAGCCATAATATCATTAAAAATAGAGTAATAATATAATTATAGATTCTTATGTAAATATTATTGTACAAATAGATGTAATATTATATGATTGTTTTGATACATGTAAAAATGATAAAATTAAATCATACAACTTGCAAAAGGAAAATGACATTCGGCCACCCTCAATACATAAAAGGTCAAAAAGGGCATGTTTCCTACGCGGTTTTGAAGGTTTGATTTTAAAAATTAAAAATAAATTTTACCATTGAAATATAATAAAGGAAAATTATCATTCGTACACCCGAAATTGACACCGTTATCAAAACTACTATAACACTTTGAGGTTGCATCAATCGTCTTAGATTACAAAATATACCTTTCAACCACTATTCTGTCAACTGTCGTTTACAACTTAACAGAAATAAAATAAAATGATAATTTTACCCTTGGACGTGAAAATAATGTTAAAAAGACAAGATTGCCCCTAACATGAAATAAAGGCAAATGTGGCCATTTGAGGCATCAATGGTAACATATTTGGCTATATAAACAGCAGCAAAATAGCAGCACACATCCATTGAAACAAACAAAAAATTAACTACTCCTCAATAATAAATCAGCAATATAACTCATTGAAACAAACTAAAGATTAGCTACTCCTCAACAACAATAAATTAGCAACACACTCCATTGAAACAATTAAAATTAGCCACTCCTCAACAAGAACAAATCAGCAATACACCCCATTAAAACAATCCAAAAATTAGCTACTTAATAACAAGTCAACAACACAAGTCATTGAAACAAACTAAAAATTCATTGAAAATAGCCTCTAGGGAAGCATCAAGTTTTGGTGTGAGTGGATTCAGAAGATATAAAAAAGTGAAATGCCAGCCAAAATATTGTAAGTATGGCATGCAAGCAGTGGCTATGGTGTCAACTGCATTGCATAATCCTAATGCATTATTTTGGTCATACAGGTGGAAGCATTGTAGGGTAAAGTACTGTGATTTTTAGGAATAGGTCACTACGGAGCCTCTCATATATCCTACTACTAATGATGCCGCCATATGAGTAAAATCTAAAGCTAACTGATGATGTGGTGAAAATAAAAAAAAGGCTAAAAGTCATTGAAGGAAGGTTTAAATATATATTAATTGTGCTGGTGTGTATTTATAATTATTTTTTTGAGAAAGTAATATAACTTTTAATCAAGTAATTAAAACAGTGCTAGTGTAATCAATTAACATCCAAACTGTACAAATAACACATGCAAATAGCATATCTCCTTCAAATTACTGTTTATCAAAAATTCAAAACATGGTTAACTCATGTAAGAGCATAATTAAGTTTAAGAAACTGAAATTGACAAAATAAAATAACACAACCAATATAAGAGTTTAGGAAATTGAAATTGATGACATGTTCCCAACAAATTGAGTATCAAATTCATTTTAAAGCACTTGTTACGTTCGACGATTGTGATGGATTTTGGGATTGGTTAACTTGGGATGCATCTATTTTCTTTCCTTGATTACAAAAGATAAAATAAATCAAGCTCTGACTTTATGCAGTATTAACTGTGAACTAGAAAAAAAAAAAAACAAAACTCAACCTCTTTTTTTAGTTGTTTTAGTAATTGCAACGCACATTAATTTTTCTTCTCTTTGATCTAATATAAGAGCTCTTGCCTGGACCACTCTGTTGAGATGACTGACTTCTCTGGCTTTTCTACTGAGATGGCTGGCTCCTTTATTGAGATGGCTAGCTCCTCTGTTGAGATGACTGGCTCCTTTGCTAAGGTGGTTGGCTCCTCTGGCTCTTTTGCTGAAATGGTTGGCTCTTCTGGCTTATTTGCTGAGATGGATGGCTTCTCTTCTGAGTTGGCTAGCTTGAAAAAATTGCTGGTTGGCCTACAACAATTATAGTTGAGAACTAAAAAAAAATAGTAATGTTAAGCACATACACATTGCTAATTTAATATCAATATGTTTAAGTAACTTAACATCTAGAAAAATCAGTAATGGTAAATGACAATGAAATATTATGAATAACACAAACATCCAATAAGTAATGAACTAAACACATATTGAGAATTAATACTTTTTATTCGAGCGCACGTGCAACCGAAGTCCTTAATGGACAATATCTCACATTATGGCTCGAGCCACCACGAGTTGAGCAATTGACAAAGAACCTCCTACTGCATTTTTAAGGCTCAGTTGCTGCTCTCTTCTTATATTTCTTTGGCCTCCCAATCTTTTTCTACACAATCGGGAGATCAATTAGTGGTCTTTCACTATGCTCCCACGTATGCTCATTAGAAATTAGGCTAAACATAACTGAGTATGTATTAATGTAAGCCTGCTTGGTGAAGCAAAATGGTATGTACTCCTCAATTTCGTGTCTTACATAACCTATGCAAGCCATGGTGTGAGAGCAAGACAAATCAGCAATTTCCCAATATCCACATGTCTTGTCCTCTAATTTCACAACAAACTTTCTAGCTGGATAATAAGATTTGTCCATGACCTGAAAATTTAAGTCTTCCGAAGGGTGCACAGTCATTTTCTCTCTTTTCTTGTAAGTTTTATCCAACTCTTAATAAATCCTTGGAGCAACAATTTTTGGCTAAGTGTTTGCTTTATTTCTTTTGTTTGTAAATCACTTCATATGTCTACACTTAATCTCCTTAAGCATTGACAATACTGGTCTATTTTTATAAAGTAAAATCTAACTATTGAAGCATTCATATGCATTATTGTCAGTTTTCTCTACTTTACAGTTTCTGTTATATGCATGCATGGACCAAGTGAACCTTTACAGTTCTCTTTCTAGCCAACTATAAGCTTTAGTTTTTTCTTTTTTAATCAATGCCATAGCTTCATCAGAATTGTGTTTGTTACTACTCTTAGCTGCCTTTCAAAAAAGATTCTGCAACTTGGCACTAGCATGGTCTTTGACAAAGTTAGCATACATATGCCTACAACAAACTCTATGGTAGGTAGAAGGCTATGTGTTTGGTATTGCATTCAACAATCCCTTTTGCCTATCTCTAATGAATGAGATCTGCCTTCTATCATCTAAATAGCTGTGCAATTGTTCAAGAAACCAAGTCTATATTTCAGTATTTTTAATTTTGCATACACAGACAGCTAATAGGACAATCCCTTTATTAGCAACAAACTCTATGGTAAGAAGAAGGCTATGTGTTTGGTATTGCATTCAACAATCCCTTTTGCCTATCACTAATGAATGAGATCTGCCTTCTATCATCTAAATAACTGTGTAATTGTTCAAGAAACCAAGTCCATGTTTTAGTATTTTTAATTTTGCATACACAGACAGCTAATAGGAGAATCCCTTTATTAGCAACTGTAGCAACAACAGCTAATAAATTCTTTATATTTCTCCTTCAAGTGGCATCTGTCAATTTCAATGAAAGGTCTACAACCATTGAGAAAAGCATTTTTTGTGCTGGAAATACAATAAAAAAATCTCTGAAACAAACATTTCTCGGGATATTTAATTGCATCGCATAAAACCTTGCAAATAGCTCCTGGATTAGCCTGATGAATGGCTACAACAACTGAAATAACTTCTCATACCCCTCAGAATGATCACCATACACCAATATCCTTACTTTTTCTCTAGCCCTATACATTGTGAGCTTCTCATTCTTTAATTTAAATTTTTCTTGCATATAAGTCCTAAGAAGAGATATCTTCACATTAGCATCAATAGCAATATATTTTTTTTATCATTTCAGCAACCCATACAGAAGTCACTTCACAGATTTCTTAAAAAGCCTGCACTCATGCTTTTTGTGGTATCTTCGCAATTAAAAACCATTTCTATTATTCAATCTTGAACCATTAACAAACCATGGACAACCAGGCTCTTTAATTCACTATATTTGATATTAATATTAACCATTTCCTAACCATCATCTCATGCAGCATTTCTCTAAAATGACTTATATCCCTGAACACATCCCCCACTTTAAGTCTATGTACCCCATCAACATCTAATTTATACTCATGCTTCTCTAATTAATTTCTAAATTGCACATCACCTAAATTTATATCCTCATCCGAAGAATTAACAACCTTTTGAACCTCCATAGTATCATCATCTAGTAAAAAATCAGCATTGTTACTTTGGTTTCCTTTCTCACTGTCATCACCGTCATCATTGTCCTCTATAGGCATGGTATTATCAACAGACATAGCAGGTGGTGGTTGCGCAGCAGTGTTTTCACCATCATCATCATCACTACTAGTTTGTTTATCTAACAATTGTAATAACAAATCATCTTCACCAAGCATAGCAAGTTCCTCACTATCAACCTCATTATTATCCTCATCATTATTATCATCGTCATTATCATCACTGTTTATCTCTTGCTTGACCAATTTGATAATAGGTCATCTTCATCTTCAACCGAATGCTTAACTTTTGAGGTATTTTGACGTTGTGCTTCATTAAATTGATCATTCAATGTGATTATAGCTTCTCAGGGTAGATGTATTCCTGAGTAAAACATCAACAATTGCAGTAATGAAGCATCTGCAAATTGATGGTATAACACTGGTACCACTTCAACTTCAAATGTGGTTAAACCCATTGAGTCATGTGTCCCAAATAAGCATTTTAACTAAATTTAGTATCTAACACAACCTTGACTTTGTTAGTTGGATTCATAATAGTTAACAAGATTTTTCCAGCTTCGTCTAACCTATGTAATCTAGTTATCTTTAATGCTTCAACTCTTATTGTATTAACAGAGCAACTATCAGGGTAAATCAAACCTATATTGTATTTTTCTCCCTTGAAATTAATCACTAACTCCATTGTTCTGTCATATCAAATACAAAAAAGCATAACCTAATTAAATCCAAACTCAAGCTCTTTCAAAAATAAAATAGGAAATTAAGGAAATTTTGCAGCAAAAAGAACTCCAATTAACAAACAAAACTTTCTTAACCATTTCATTGGTTTCTACAGTCTAGGATTTTTAACATAAATTCAAATAATTTTTTATAAGTTCTTACATTTATTAATTAAATTATAGAATATTACAAGAAACAACTATGATATATAAACATACCCAATAACCAGATCCTTCACTAGCTGTCTTTAAGCATTATCAACTCACACTTGTGATTTAAACTCTAATTCAAGCTAGACAGATCTTAGCTACACTTGTTTGATGGTTAAATTTTGAATGTATTTGGTGAAAAGGTAATAAAAATAGGTAAGATGGCTGGTATGCTCACAAGTTTTCTCTCAATGAAGGAACAGATCAAGTGAATGACTGTGATGAAACATTGTCACTCATTTATGTTTTTTCCCCGTAAAACGAAGTTGTTTTGCATAAATGAAACGATACATCATCTAGTGAAACAACATATCGTACGATAAATCATTTAGTTGTCTGGTTAATGGATGACATGTCATTTATTTCTTATATTTTAAAAGACTATATTACCTTATTGACGTCAGAACGGCAGTTGATAGAATAGTGGTTGAAAGATATATTTTGTAATTTAAGGATGGATGACTGATGCACTCTCAAAGTTTTATAGTATTTTTGATAACGATGTCAATTTTGGGTGTACAAATGATAATTTTCCTATAATAAAAATAAATCAAAAGAATCTAAAAAATCCTGACCTATTCTTATTCACTCCCTCTCTATTACTCACCGTTCAGTCTCTTTTCACTCACCCATGAATTCACTCACTCACTCTACCCTTCTTCACTCACCTACGAAGCTTGTTGTCCTTCTTACTCACCACAAAGCTCACTACTTGTTTCACTAATGAAGCTTGCTGTCCCTTTCACCCATGAAGTTTGTTATCACGCCACACCATTTTAGGTAATGTTGAGGAAAGTTTCAATTTATTAAAGGTAGATAGATTTTTTATTGAAGGTGACAGCTTTTTAATTTCACTACTAATTGTAAATCCAATTGGGAGATATTGTTTCTGGGTGTAATTTTTTTTTCTTTTTTGATTGCTCAACTTAAAAAGGTTGTTCTTAAAACTCTATAATGGCACAATCACACCATTTACAATTTACCAGCACATTTTCTTTTGATAAATTGGGCTAAAATGCTTGTTTTAGTAAAATAAATTCCCTAATTTTCTTCTGGTAAAACCATGTACACTAAAGCTTCTACTATTTTTATTTTCCAATGATGCAACATTAAAACCTTACTTGATTTATTGATTCCTTATATTTATGTGACCTCTGTGATTTGATTTAATTGCATCTCTTATTCCATCTTTGTGATTCAGTTGCATCTTTGTGACTTAATTTTTTAAAATAAAAAAGGTTAAAGATCATCGAAATAATGTCTAAACCTAATGATTCAAAGTAAAGATAAAGGATATTGGAACAACGAAATACCATTTTTCAATTGTCTCAACAATTTAATCAAATCCAAAAATCAATTCGATTCAAAATGAGACAAACAAAAAAAAGGCTTCAGATTGCTCAAAAAAGAAAATGCCTAAGGATTTTCGGCTAGGCTTTGAGACTTATTTAACTTGAGTTATAAGAGTACGAATGCTTTTTTTGTTTCTTTTGAAAATGAAAAAGAAACAAAAAAGATTCTTAGAATGGTTTTTATGAATTCTTTAGTTGGGGTAATTGTTTTTTATCCTAAATGCATTCTTGAACTTTTTAGTTAAGGCAATTGCTTTGTTAAAACTAATAATTGTTGTTTCATTGTAAGGTTCTTCATTTTCTCTAAGGCATATATTGTGTCATTAACTCTCAAATCAAATGTGACTTTTTGGGGGTCTACATGCATGTTCAAGTGATGGAAAAATTTGGAAATTATTGTTTGGTAGCTGAAAAATGAAATAAAATTCATCTTTTTTTTTCCCTTCGTGTTACTAATTTGTATTTGATTCTTATCAAATGTAGAAACTTCATGCCTTGTCATACCTATTATATTGTATTTAAGGGATGTAAACCTAAAATATATGAATCTTGACTAATTGTCAAAGGTAAGTAAATGGATTTAAAAGTAATTCATTCCAATCTCACAATCATTGGTAGATGTCGAATCAGTATACAATGCTTACAATCATGAGATGAAAAAAACAGTTACCTGCTTCAACTAGGCTTGAAGTTGAGAAGATTAATGTGGAAACATGTGATAAGGTTGTGCAAATTGATGAAGTCAAGAATGATTTTAGAAATTTTAAATTATTTTTTCTATTGTGATGTGTACTTTATGAATAATAATTTTGTTATATAATTTGTTCAAATGAATAATTGTATTTGATACATTTTTAGTTTTTGTTAATTTTGCATTTCTGAGCCATTTATGTTGCTTGAACTAGTCTTGTTGTTATAATGGGTTTATTTATGTTGTGGAATACTATTTTCACTTGCAGACACCTTCATTTTTTATTAGGTATAAATTCTCAATTTACATATTTGCAGACATCATTCTCATGTTACAAAATGAAGAAAGATTTGACAAAAACTCCACATTCAATTAAGAATAAAGTAGCATAAAATCATCCAACCAATTGATACACAAAGCATATCTAAAATTATACAATAAAACACTAAGCTAATGATCAATCTCTTAAGTTTGGTTCAAACTTGTTTATTATTGTCATTTTATTTGAAGTAATAATTGTTGAAAAGTCCCTTAATGTCTCTCATTGTACAAACCATTTGAACCAATCATTACAACCTAAATAATATTTCATAATCATGTCATGCTACGTTATCTCAAACATACTAGGGTTTTGTAAATTTTAAATTATAGAAAGCAATGAAAATTTAATGCCATCATGTTCTTTATAAGTCTTTAACTTCTTTTGCACCTTCTCTAAAATATGTCATAAGCATCATTGGTGTTTAATATGAGGGAAAAATATCTCAATAGCCTTCTTCATTGCTTTATCTGGGCATGTAATAATTTTGTTCAAAGGAAAGCCTGACATGCAGGATAGCCATGATTGAAATAATTATATAAATGTCTTAATGTCTTTATATGAAGTCAATTGATACTCTAACAAGATAGATTGACCATGATAATTAACTCGTTCAAAGGAAGCAAATGAGATATCTTACTTGTTTGTAAAATATATAGTGTTAAACGTAATAACATCTTTAAAATCCTTGTATGTTGTTGTACTCTTTGGATTTGCCCATAATACATTAGCTAGTTGACCATCTTCATTCATGTTTATGCCCTTGAATACATTGACTATTTGACCATCTTCAATCATATTTATGCCATAATAAAAGACATTACATTCTTTTTGCATTTTCTTAAAATACACTGAATTACTATAGCATCATTTTCTTTCAATTGTATTCTTCTTGAACTAATGTGGCAGTTGCATAAGAAATACTTTACTTTGATTGGACTCACTCTATGGTTGTATTTAAGAACTAAATTTTGAATAACCAATTTTCTATCTTCATTGAGACATCCTCCAAATTCGCTTCCCAACCATTTCTAACTCTAGGTTGTGGCCTTAATACTTTAGGAGACTAACTTTTAGGCTTTCTGTTATGCTCACATGAAAAAGTTATATATCTCTTAATCCTATAAGGTCCTTTTTTAACAGTTCGTCGCTTTACTAAAAGATCCTCTTGTTTACCAAAACCTTTGTGATAATCATACATCTCATCAAGATTATCAAACAACATCTTAAACTTCGACTTATATTTTTTGGCTTAAAATCTATTACATTAGCAGTTTCTTCATTATTTTCATTTAAATCGTTGTTATCTAATTTTTCCAAATCTTCAACTTCATAATCTTTTTCTAAATTTTTCATTTCTATATCATCAAAAGTAAATTGCATTAACTATATATAATTCAACAAAATCGACATTTTAACTAACTTATTTCTAGTAATTTTAAAATAGAAATTGCAAAAAAAATCCAAACACCAACAATAACAAAAAATCCCAAAGAATTGAATGCCAATGGTACCCAATCTATCTTTGACATCATAACCCTATAAATTAAAACCTTCTTTAGCATGCTAAATTTAATTACCTGAATAAGTGCAAAAGGTCCAAAATCGTCTAGCACACTATCAAGTGAGGTTGGTCGGCGACATGAATAGTAGCTAATCGACTATGTTAGGCAACTGATTGGCAATGGGCATGGGGTGACAGTGAGCTCTGTGGGTGAGTGGGAGAATGAGCTTTGTTATAAATGAGAGGGAGAATGAGTTTTGTGGGTGTTTTAGAGGGATCGAGTAGGTGAGGGAGCAGAAGGGAGTGGATAAGAAGATTTTTTAATCACTTTTGATTTATTTTTCACATGATTTAATGGTAAAAATTATTTTTAATTTTTAAAGTTAAAACTTCAAGATGGCATAAGAAGCATATAATTTCTAACTTTCTTATTTATTGACGATAGTTAAATATCATGAGTACTCTAAGATACAGCCGGCCGGATCCTAAATATCAACATTCATTACGAAATATTTTAATATTTTCATTTAACTACTTAGGTGATAATGTCGCGTCAACTTGTTAAAAAAAAAAAAAGCTTGTATTATTTTCATGAGCGGAAGCAAGATACGGACAGATTTCAAATTGTCTCAGGCTTGGCACATACTATATCGTGCCGATATTTGAACACGTTGCATGGGCCTGAACAGACCAAAGTTATTTTTGGACCGTCTTGTGATAGAGCGGTCGGTCACGTGACTCAGCACATGATAAGCTGTCAGGAGTTGATATGTGACATAATTCCCCATCCATACGACATACCATGGGGTGCAGCAGCAGTAGATTTTGAAATCAGAAAGTCGCTGCAGGACCACGTGTCAGCGTATGATGCGTCAGTCTCAAAAAATAATTCTGGCGGATTTTGGGCATCCTTCAATATCAGATTTCGTTGAATCATTTTATGGTGCACATAAACAACTTCAATTCCATAATACACTCTCTCTGAACCTTACAAGTTCAGAAGAGCCCTAAGTTTTTTTTTTTTTTTTTTTTATTTGGCAAGCCGCCACGCTGAGTTCACGGTAATACGTTTTCTTCTTTATTATTTTCTTCTTCTCTGTTTGGTTCCCGGGGAAACGCACAACGCAAAAAGGAAAAACGAAAATTTTTTCGTTTTCATTTTTTGTTTCGAAGGAAACGAAATGTAAATATGCCTTGTTTTTAGCGTCTTGTGCCTTTTCTCGGCAGCCAAACAGATTATTTTTCCTTATCATTCTTCTATTTTCCTTTAAATATACGTGCGTACACACACACTGTTAGTTGAGTGCCAGCTTATTTTAACTTTCTCGGAAGATTTAATTCAATTTCTCGGCTCCCAAACAGTTTTCCAAACAGTTCACAGGATTTTTTTTTAAACCCCTTCAAAGAGAAAATTATGAAGAGTAAAATCATAAAAAATGGGAAATAATGAATTAACAATTAATATGCGTGGGGATTGATTATGGTGATCGATTCGTGCTGCAAGGCAGTGAATGTTAGCAAATAATAAACTTTTATTTTTTCCTCATTTAAGAAATAAAAAATTTATGGTGCTTTTAATACGTTTGATTTGATGTGTATCATAAATTCGTTATGGAGATTTGCGCTTTCTTGTCTCCTTTTTGTACTGCTTCTTCTATTCTTTGTTTCATGCTTGTACGGCTCTCTCATCTTAAATTCTTCGTAAAAGTGGCAGATAATAGAGTTTTGAGTTATTGAGTTGTGTCTCCCTATTTTTATTAGCGATTTAATGCCGTAGGCCCAGCATGTCGGAGGCTGATCAGACGGTGAAGATTGATGCTGCTGCTTCAAATCAATCGCAACCCTCCTCTGGTGTTGGGTCGTCTTCATTTTCACCATGCCTTCTCCCTGCTCTTGTTGGTACGCCTACTTTTACACTGGACAAGACCTTTTCCTTTTTTTTTTTTTGTTTTCAATCTTATAATTGTTTTCGAATTTTAAATTTATTTTTTTCTTGTTATGAAATGAAATGTGCATAAAAAATGCTGGAAACAATTTTTTAACAAGTGACATTATATTTATACATTTATAGATAGTATTTGCTTGATTTATTGTTACTATTTCCTTTTTTTTTACAGTAATTTCATTTTTCTTAGGTTCTGGGTTTGATATTAAGATAAAAAAATTATAACTGTAAAATAAAAAATAATAATAATTTTTAAATAATAATTTTAATAAAATTAATAAAAATATAATAAAATTTTTATCATAAAAATAATTTATAAAATTTTTATCATAAAAATAATTTAATTTTTAAATTATAATAATAAAATATTTAATAAATATTTTATTATTATAATTTTTAAATAATAATTATCGAACTTCAATCCTAATCAAGACCTTAATAGGTGATTTTTTTTGCATGCCGTCGTATTATACATCAGGAATAAAAATACAAACTAATGGATGCAATAGCTGAAAATTAGGGAGAAAGAAAAAAAAATGATAATGAAGTCAAAAATAGCTTTGACTGTGGCTATCTACTACAGTCTGCGCGTTTATGTGAGAGATAGTTCTAATTTAATTTATTTTTTTATTTTCCAAAAAATTGAAAATATCGTTTTTAATGTTTAAAATTTGAATGAGTGTGAAGTTTCCCTCTTTTCAGTAATGAGGCGTCAACATCAGCCAGCTTCTTTCTTTGGCTTGTTGCAGTGACCGACCTTTCTATTCTGACTGTTTCTCTGCACAATTTTCCATGGCCTTTTTAACCTCATTATATTAGCCTCACGCGCCATCTGGTCCACTCGCCGCTGTGTTACTGTTCAAGTGGCCATAACTTGCTTGAAATACTCACTGGTCAATGTGGGGCCTGGATTCTTGACGCAGCCCTAATTTACCTTTTAAATTCTTTGCATTTTCCCTTCATACTTTGCAATCCGTTTCAATCATTACGGGTGCCACGCACTATATTATTAATTGCATTGTATTGTAAATATAATAGTATATTACATATAGATATATTAAGTAATTACGAATATTATTGTGTTTGGTATAATATAAATTGTATTGTATGTAATTTTTTTATATTATTATTAATTATAAATTAATTAATATTTAAGCATTTATTATTATTAAATAATATAATATAAAATTATAAATTTATTTTTGTTTGTTATAATATTAAAAAAAAATAAAACTAATTAGGCAAACCCGACTCGCCGTCAGGTTTGCATAATGCGGCAGTTGCATTGCGATGCACCATAATGCGGCAGTTGTTGCAGTCTTGTTGCAGTCCAAACCTGAAATTGCACTATCTAATGTAATGCAATCTCATGTTGTGCAGAGTGCCAAACTCACCCAATATGGGTAAATGTTTTATTTTGTTATTTTGCTGCAAGTCTTTTATTAATAAACCTTGCGTCATTGATCACAATTTATTTCGGTTGATTCAATCTAGTTTTGTTATTTTGCAATGAGAGGGGTAATTTTTTAGTATTTCTATATAAATGACATACTTTATTTGCTTCCTGACATTTTATTGGCATCATCAATGTGCTCTCAGATCCTTGTTTTGCGATGAAGGTGTTAATTTTTTTTAGTATTTCTATATAAATGACATACTTCACTTGCTTCCTGACATTTTATTGGCATCATGAACGTGCTCTCAGATCCTTGTTTTAACAGCCTAAAGGGCATTTTGAATAATTGCTTATGGATTTGCTCGTGGTTATTGGTGATGCATTCGAAATTAAACAAATTGGTGTTTTTTGCAGATGTTGAAGAGAGAATGAAAAAGTTAGTAATAAGCAACAATTCTGAGGAAGATAATGCGGGCGACACCTTTGCAGAACGCGCTGAATGGTACTATCAGAAACGCCCTCAGCTTCTTGCTCTTCTCAAGGACTTGTACAATGGCTACATCACCTTGTTGGATCGTTGCCACAATCACAACAAGCACCATTTTCGCAATGGCTCCTCCGAAACCATCATCGCAGCTTCTATCTCTGCCGATGCTGAATCCGATGCTGAAAGCACTATCTCTTTCCAGCAACAAAAAATAACAACAACAACAACAATGCCTGCTGCTTCAGCTAACATTGATGACCTAGTGGCTGAACTTGTGGCGAAGAACGTTGAGTCTGAAATATTAGCGAACCAAGTGAATGAGATGGATCGTGTGTGTAATGAATCAAGAAGGAAGATAGAGTTGCTGAAGAGTTTGATGGAGTTGTTAGAATCGGAGAGGATGATTTTGGTGAATGAGAACGTGAAGCTGGGATATAAAGTGACTGCAATAATGGAAGAGAACCAAGGGCTGGCATCTGAAGCCATGTTCATGAAAAGAAAAGCTAGTGAGCTTGCTAGATGTGTGTTGAGAATGAGAGAAGATTATAGGGTTTGCATACTTAGCCAGAAAATAGAAGATCTTCAGGAACAAATATATGGGCTGGAAAAGAGGAACAAAGAGTATTATCAAATGCTTGTGAAGAGAGAGCAGCAAGTGAAAGAATATGAGAACAGCTGGAGCAACAGCAACAGCGACAGCACCAGCAGTGGCAGCAGCTACGGGAAGGAGAAGAGTGCCCAAGTGACTTTGGAAAGCTGCTTTCAATCTTATGAGAAAATTAAGTTGAAGAAGAAAAAGGGATCATCAAATTGGTGGGAAAGAGTGAAGAGGGCAGATTTTTTCAATTGTGGGCTTCCGAGTTGTAGTTGATTATATTATCATATTATTGCATGCGCCAAGACTAAACTAGGGCTAATGATATGAGTTAAGATGCTAGCCGTTACTGACTTTTATCTTTCTCATTTAGTACTTCATTTGTATTTGGAGTATTTTTGTTTATTTTCTACTAATGAAGGTAAATATATGGAAGCATATTTTCTTGTCACTCTTGATGCTGCATAAAAGATCATAAAAAAAAGAATAACCAAAAAAAAAAAAGCAACTATCATAGTTGAAGAATAAATCTTGACCATGCATGACGACTAACTTACAAATGTTAAGAGATTCAACGAAGCTAATGAGGATTATTAGAAAATCCTAATTCTACAACGGAGAGATAATGGTAGAACACAAAAGATTTTGCATGAGACACCATTAAATTATAAAAGAGAGTAATAATGAACATCAACTTTTATTCACAATACGTGTAGTACTTGGATCCAAAGATTCTCTTCACATTTATAATTTAAAATATGAATATGCCATAATATATGAGTTGTAGATAATACTTGTCTGGTGTCTATATATAAGTGTTACATTCTACAACATATCACACAGACTCATACACATGTATAACATATTTTGCCTTCCTTTACTTAAACCTAAACCAAGAGATATTAACAAATAATTTTCGTGGGGAAATTAATAATAAAGTAAAGAGTAATTTTATGCTTACAAAATTGAAATATAAAAATTTGTACTCAAATGAACAGTCATTAATCAATAGTTATCATTTGCTTTATAATAGTATTCAATTTTTTTAATCATCATTAATGTGACGATTTAACAACACAAATAAACGAATTATAACATTGTATACCACATCATTTGAAATATAAATTTTATATCTTAGTTTTTGTGTGTGCACATCATAAAAGGCTAAATAATTCAAAATCTGCTTGGCCCTGGCCTCGCTTGCCAAAAATCTATAGTAAGAAGTGGGCAAAGCAACATGTGCTTATCTCGTAGTTTATGGAACCGAGCATGAGGATATGGGCCTTTGCTAAAATTGTAAGCATGCATGTTTTGTGAGGTGCAAGTTTAACTCGAGTCGATTTATTTTTATTTTATTTTTTCTTGGGACTCGAATATTAAGCCAATTAAGACATGAAATTAAGTATCTTTTGCTAGAAGTTTGAGCATGCATATCATTTGTGCCCTGTTAACAATTGCAAAATGGTCATGATTAGTCAATGCCCATCAATTAGTTTAATTTATAAGATTTATTATTGTAATTTTTAATAAACCTTAAAATTGAAATAATATATAAGTTGTATTTGATTATAGTTTTACTAAAAAAAACTTATGTAAGTATAGGTTTTATTAATAAAATTTTTAGAAGTACAGATTTTCTAACAAAATTTTAGTTATTCGGTTATTAATGAGAGTTTTAATAAAACATTAATCTTATTTATAAGGATTTTTTATAAGATACTTTTAACTTCAACACTTATTTATAAGGACTTTTTAACACTTTCTTTTATAATGACATAAAAATAGACTTTTAAAATATCTTCAGTTAAAGTTGACTTTGTATTAAAAAAAATTAATTTATTCAACCTCCAAAAAATCCAGACCACATAATTGGACTCAGAATAAGATTGCTTAGCAAGTTAACTGACAAATGCTCTGCAATCAGTTTAATTGACCAGAATTTATGATTTGAAGCATTTGCTTTACAAGAAAAAGGAAAAAAAGAGAACAGATGAAAATTTAATTTTCATAAAAATCTGACAAGTTGCATTCTTGAACAGCATAGCCATCAACAAGAAAACAAACTTTTTCCTTTTTGAACAAATAATTCATATCTTCAGACAAAAAGCTAAATCAGGTATGAGTAAGAATCAGTTTTAGCGAAGATTTTGGGTTTATATCCTCAAAATGATCCAATTGACAAGGTTTCCCAGTTGGAGACTACAAAATTTGCAGAATTCTCTATGAGGTTGCTAGAATATGGAAATTTGATAAATTCATTTGAATATAAAGATGTACACTATATCTATACTCATTTTCTAGTGCAGCCTCTTTTTTTTTTTTTTTTAAATTCATGTGAACGTTTATAAGCCGTACAGTTTAATAGAATTAATTTTTAATATTATTAAATTATACCATTTAATAATATATTAAAAATTAACTTTATTAAATTACAAAATTAACAGTGTACTTACATTAAAAAAAATAAAATAAAAACACTCTACATCTAACAATGATTATATATACGGAGAGAAAAAGAGACAGAAACTCGAGTCAAAAGTTCGTGATTTGGGAAAAACGCGAGCATCCTATACTACTCTTATTGCCCCATTAGACTGGTGACGTGCCCCTAACCGAAGAATATGTAAATAAATCATTGGCAGCATCAAAAGCAGCCAAATTTTTATGAGAAAATCTAAATTACAATCGGCTGTAACCTATGCGTGAGCCAGTTACAATGTCACGTGAATCCCACTTGACACTGTAGTATTTCATACCTAGGCGGATTCTTTTTAAGAAAGAAAACAGCTTTCGTTATGTTGCCCAAACAGATTGTTGTTGAACATCGGGAACTGAGCTGTGCACACATGCCAATTATCGTGATATGAGAAAACTAGCTCACATACTTAACATGAGTACCTAATCAGATAAAACACCAGAATATTGTGAGCCTGCCCAACCATGTTACGGATATTATTGTAAAGATAACCATTTACAGATCCATAACAACATACCTTCACTTAAGGGAAGGAGATGCATTTCCAAGCTTACCAAAATTCCCATATGATCATGCTCTGCCTTGTTCTTGCTGCATTCCTTATCATGCTTCAAGTAAGAGGAGCAACCCACATTGTTGGAGACGGGGATGGCTGGTCTCTCTTCCTTGACTCCAACAACTGGACTCAAGGGAAAGAGTTTCACATTGGTGATGTTCTTGGTAAGTATGGATCATACAAACAAACATGTACGAACCACATACGTATAGTACCAAATTTCATGCTCCCAGTTTTTGATTTCCTAAGCATGCGTGTTTTTAATCAGAACAATTGATTTCCTAATGAAGATTGCCGGCACTAATTTTCGTTGTTGTTTTTGGACAGTTTTCAACTACAAAGAACACGAGCACAGTGTGATGCAAGTAAATTCAACTGCATATGAAGATTGCATAAAAGATCCGTACATAAGTCTGTTTGCTAGTGGCAGTGACACAGTGGTTTTATCAGAGGTTGGCCAAAGTTGGTACATTTGTGGAGTAGGTGATCACTGTGAAAATGGTCAGAGGCTGAGCATCAATGTAGTTCCTTAGATATAAAAAGAAGAAAATAGTGCCTGCCTGCCTGGGTTACTGCCTGAATAAAGCAAAATGCTGTCGAGATGTGCATCATAAG
The DNA here is from genome assembly GCA_030449875.1 of Aegle marmelos. Lineage (NCBI taxonomy): Eukaryota > Viridiplantae > Streptophyta > Magnoliopsida > Sapindales > Rutaceae > Aegle > Aegle marmelos. The sequence goes on along the minus strand of JASUUL010000046.1, from coordinate 1,250,885 downwards.
AAATAAAGAAAGCTGTTAAAGCGGAAACAGGAATGTATGAGTGTCGGTATTTAGTGATTGTACTATCTTGTTCAGTCTTTCTATATTTGTTTTTTTTTTGTACTACTACTAATAAGTCTAATTGTGGTTCATCAGTCATATCATCAATTAATAACAATGTAGTCCTTTACATTTTCTCTCTGCCTATATGACTACTTTTCTCTGTCCTGGTTACAAAAGTGATGTATGTTTAAGGATAATCTTTTTGAACTGCCATCAAGGATGCCACCCACAACCAATCCAAGAAGCAAGAAAATATACAAATACAAACTAAATCCGGAAATAGTTCAGATTCCATTATGAAAAAAGCAAAATCCAAATTATCCAGTGCATTATAGTAGTGCCTAAATACCATCATTCTGTCATAGATGCACCACCTATCTCAATTTTTTTTAATTTTAAAAAATACCCATGAATGTTGCCTCCTTCATGGTTTTGTAAGCAAGAAAGGAATAAATCTGCACAGACTAGATTTAAAGTGATATATGTTTAAGTATAATCTTTTAGACCTGCCATCGAGGATACCACACATGACAACCAAGCCAAAAAGAAGGAAAATGCAAAAGTACAAACTAAATCCCAAAACACACACATGACAGCCAAGCCAAAAAGCAAGAAAATGTAAAATACAAACTAAATCCAAAAATATTCTAGATTTCATTATAAAAATGGCAAAATCTAAATTATCCCAGTCCATTACAGTAGCACCTAATACCATCACTCCATCATACATCAAAATTTTTTATTTTTTAAAAATACCCATGAATGTTGCCTCCATGGTTTTTTAAGCCAGAAAGGAACAAATCTGCACAAACTAGATATCTTTGTATTAAAATGCTGCTCACGTTCGTGAACTGGGTAAGGTTTACTTGACAAAAGCAAAACAGAAATCAATGGCAGCAAGACCTCAATCAGCCTCTGTAAAGAACTCACTGCTTTCACTAGGTTTATCTTCCTGCGATTAGGATAAACTTAGGCATGGGTTCATCTTAACTGCACGATGTCAATTGCAAGATAAGGAAAAGAAGTTTGCTAACTAGCTTGACAATAAATGTGGGTTAAAAAAATAATAATAAAAGAAACTAAATGATCAAATAAGTAATGATGAGAGTGTAAACTATTTGCTGTAATACCATCCTTAAACCCCTATATTCAGTTATGTATTACAGTTTCCATGTTAAATAAGATGCTCAATTAGGAACTGAATCATAGGTTATGATAAAGGGACAAAACCTGGAAATAATAGAAATATCATGTACATATTCTGACAGTCTTGCAGCACATTTTAAGGCTTATTTGCAGCATTCTGCTTTTCTTGGAGTCTTCCAATCCGAGTCTGCACAAGAAGAATAAGAAATTATCACTTTAAAAAGGAGAAACAGAAAAGGGCGAGAGAGAGAGAGAGCGAGAAGGGCCAAATTATTCAAGTCTTTAACTGAATTGCCTTCCATAGCAACAGTAACAATCAATTTCAAATTAGAGTTACGCATTTCATTGAGGCAACTCACATAAATTATGATATTACTTTTTTTCACGTAGGCGAGATTCAACTTGAAGATGTTTTATACATCAGTGGCACCCTTTTAAATCACTTGAGCTAAAGCCCGAAGGTTGCAATTATTTAAGGATTTCCCTTACGATCAGAGCAAATTCCACTACAATACTTGCATTAGAACACTTGCATTTGCAATTATGTCCATGATTAATGTACAAGTGGATAATAGAGCATAAACCATCCATATTTATCAAATTTATTCTTTGCGTAAGTGGAAGATACCTTGAATGATTTGGATCGACGGATGGAAGGATCTATTTGTAGACATGTGGAATATGACTTTTCAGCTGCATCATATCGGTCCATAGCCAACAACACATCACCTTGGCATAAGTAAGCCTGCAAAGCTCAAATCAGTGCAAATATCACCAAGGTATTTGACATACTGTAATGAGATCCATTAGATGTTATGTTCTTGCACACCTGCAGTAATATGGTATGTGAGGTGCAAGTCTCTTCTCCAACTTTTAGAGTAAGAAGGTTTCTCACCTCAGTGTAGTTTGGCGCTAATTCAAGGGCTTCTTTGACATCTTCAAGAGCAGCAAAAATATTGCCCATGGCCAATCTTGCAAGACATCTGAATGGAAAGAAAGTCCTTAAAAACTTTTCTATCATAGCAAACCCCATTAATTGATGAGCACGCTGTGGTAATGTTTACAGAAACTATATGCCATTAGAGCCAATTGCTGATATCAATACAAGAGGAAGACTATAGTTACTGAAATATACTATTTGCAACATTTTAACCTCGTGCACTAAACCAAATATGCTATTCCACCTAATAAATTAAGCTTTTGGGTAGCTTTTTTCTGTCAAATACAAGCAGGGAAAGGTTCCAACACCATGATTGGGAAACCCAAATGCTTCAAAGGAAATAGCCCGAACTTGAAGCCACATTGAATCCAGATGTTACCAAGTTTGGATTTCCTAACATCGTCTCTCAAAAGCCATAATTTCCTCAGCGTGACAAGTATATGCGCAAAGTAAAAAAGAAATGCACAAAAGAAAACAAACAAAATTTTTTTGCTAATGCTGTTTGTGGCTCTAGACATTGGCTTTGGCTGAACATTTCTGATTTTGATTTGTTAACTCTCATGCAAACAGAAGTTCGACTTGTAAGAAACATCTCTAGGGAAAAAGGTGGGTGGTACTTTGAGGCCTTTGAATACTTGAATGCCTCCCAGTATTAACGTAATTGCAGGAGGCAAGGAAAAGAGAGATAAAGTCTGTACCCAGCAGCTATTTTTTCTGTTTATACCAAACAAGGGAGCCTTTGAAATCCACATTCATGATAATTATCTTGTAAAACGCAACGAGATGTGCCAGAAAAGTTGGTGAAATATCCTTTGACAAAAGTCATCATATCATTGACAAGCAAATTAATTTCTCCCGCTTCTTGTTGAACTCAACAAGAAATGATACAAGGGAGACAGTGGCAATCTAATGAAGAAACTGGGAAAAATTAAAATTAAACTCAGCATTCTCTTACCCCAAAACAAGTTATGGGTTAGAGGCAACAACTAATCAAAGTTTAAGACTATGATTGTTGTTCAGATCTTTAGCTACTGCTGGGATCAGCTTCGAAAAAATCATCTCATCTGTCCAGATTAAGCATTTCTATTGGAACTTAAACTAGCAAATCTGCAAAACCAAGAACCGAAGTTTACACAAGGGTAAATCAAATACATCATCTGCAGTCATTGATGTCAAAAAATCCTTCACAAAACAAAAATCCCCAGTTATATGGGATTACACCAATCAAAAGGAGAAAGGTTCAGCCAAGCAAATTTCTAAAACCGTTAAAAATTCAGATAAACATCTCAAAACGTGAATGCCATTATTCAATGAACCAAATATGCATAAGAAGCTATATAAAATGCAAGCTGCATAAGAGAAGAATAAACATAACAATTGGAATATAAAACAGGGGAATTAGGGACTCATGAGTTAGCTAGATATGTACAGGCTTTGATACCATAATTTTTGTCACCTAAACAAGCCTACAGCAGATACCTTTTTATCTAAACATTACATAACCCCGGTTTATCTAAAAAGTAAAATTGATTCACATCATCTGTGGCCATAAAATAAAAAATTTCCCATAAGTACTGTAAGAAGACTTCCATTGATAATAAAGATTAGTTGTACAAACCTATCTTTATATAAAACATGGATGCCACCACATGGTTTTAACTGTATGGCCTGCAGCAACAATTAGCAAGCTTGGCATCAGTAGATAAGAACATTTGAAAGAGCAAGCAATTCATGTAAAAATAACAGGAAAAATGGAGGACTTCACTGAAATATGTACTATGTCAATGATGATTTTACCTGAGCCCCCTATACTTTTTAAAATTATTGCTACAGACTACATAATGTTACTATTTCATCTGATTGCGGCCCACTGGGCGCACGTTACCTGAGAGAGCAAGCGTCCGGCTTCCAAAAAATTAGCCTTTTCAAATTCAGCCTCGGCTCTCTTCCTCAACGCAAGCGCTTCCAGACTTTTCGCAGCATCTTCATCACTCTTTATTCCACAAAATGCCATCAATATCTCAGAGGCCCTAGCCGGGGTCCCACAGTGGCCGACCACGACGCCGTCCGGAAGCGCCACGAGGTTTGGTCCGGTGCCGCACCGGCCCAAGCAGCCGCACGACTTGACAGCGACTGCTGGCGGAGCCAGAGACGACAAGGTTTCGAAAATTTGCATGGAGCCCTGCCTGCGACAAGTGCGGTTCGTGCAAACTCTGAGTTCGTTCAGCTCTGCGTTGATTCGAGCTCGGGGAAGGGGAAAGCTAAATGACTTGTCGTTTGATGGTAAGCGTAAACGAGTGACTGGTAGTACGGAGTTGAACGCCAACCCAAAACCTCCTTTCATTTTTCCGACCGTTCCCGGTCCAAATCCACTATCCTATCTTCTCCCTAAAAGTATCTGTGCTTCCAGCTCAATGCTGACGTATAATCGTGCCAATCAGATCATGCCACTCGTGGCCAATTGCATAAATTGTGTAATAAATTTTTTAAATGTCACAAATATTCCCCTGCCTTTTACATGAAATCAACTTAACGCCAGTTCGTAACTGTGTTTACTGATTGCATAAATTATTTTATTATGTAAATATAATAAACAGTTGATTGAAAAAAATTGATATTTAATAAATTTTATTATTGTAATTATTGTAAATTTAAAAAATAATAAATATATGTTTAATAAATTTTATTATAAATATATTATGTCATTATATAATAACTAAAATAAATATAAACTTAAATTATTTTTTATTTTTAAATATATTTAATGGTATTTATATATATAATTTTCTTTTTAAAATACATAAAATTATATAAATTAAAAAAAATTAATAAATTTATTACATAAAATTTAATAAAAATTCAAACTTATTATATGCAAACTTTTTTAATCTTGAAATAGAAAATATAAGTAAAAGATAAAAGATACGACCCTACTAAATTAAAACTTTGAAACTAGACGGATTATGCAATAAAGATTCGGCTACGCTGGAGCCTCTCCAATGTAGCGTCAGCTAATCCAAACCGTGCAATCATAAAAACTTGATCCGCCGATCAGGATCAGGATCACGATCACGATCACATGGACTCAAAATACATGATATTCACAGAATTATGGGTTCTTGTTCACGGGCCATAATGTGGTACGTGCCATTAACCATCTCTGTTTCTTCTTCACCTTTGCTTTTCGTCAGTTTCCTCGCTACAATCCGAAACAATCTCATCATCACTGCCGTTCGCTGGAAATTTTCAAATTTGATCAACAATCGTGGTTATACCTCTCCATCTCTTCTTCTCTAATTCTACCGCGCACTGCCACGCTGATGACAGACGTCGGGACCTACTGCAGTTGCAACTATCTTGCAAACCAAATGCTTGCATGCGTCTCTACGACAATCTGCTTTCCAGCAGCTAGGTATAAATTGAATATAATATATTTTCATTTTAATCCAATTCAATTTGGTTTTAATACTTATTTTTAATGTATTAGTTCAATTTATGCTTCTTCTTTAGAGCCTCTCACCCTCCAAGTTTTCCTCCTTGTTTGATCCCCTCCATCTCACCTGGCACCACGCAGACGGCCCTCGCGTGTGGAGGATTAACCCCCTTGTTGCCTTGGTTGGAGAAAAGTCGTCGTCGCAGGCAGCGCCTACGACTTCGACGACCACCCCTTGGGCGACGAGATGTATAGCCTTGACAATCAAAGTCGAAACGTCGATGAAATACAATGGCCTCTAAGATGTGTTCGTAAACACTAACCCATAATCCTCTAATGGTGATCATTAGATCGAGTTTTTATAATTGCACGGTTTGGATCAGCTGGCGCTACGTTGGAGACGCTCTTACGTAGCCGGACTCATGATTACGGCTGTAATTTGATTACAGTAGTAATAATGACTTAATATTATGGTTTATAAAAAAAATAAAATATAATTATTTTTTAAAATATTAAGATTATAATAATAATTTTAGGAAGCTTATAAAAAGTAATCATTAACATATTTTTAAAAGTTGTCAAAATGGAGGAAATTATGAAAGAAGTAATTTTTGTAAAATTTACAAAATTCTATTTTTATCACAAATTATAAAATAAGTAACTTATTGATTTTCAACCTTAATCTCAAATGGAGCCTTATTTATTTAAGTATTTTTTATAATTACCATGTTATCCTTACGTGAAATAACTAGAATAGATAAATAAACAATTAGATGTGAATAAAATAAGCAAACACTATTTTTGTAAAATTTACCAAATACTAATTTTGTCACAAATTATGAAATAACTAACTTATTATTTTTTAACCTTAACTCCAAATGGGGCCTTACTTGTTATAAGTGTTTTTTGTAATCACTATATTATCCTTATGTGAAATAACTAGAACAGATAAATAAATAATTATTAATTAAATTATTACCTATTATAATTGAGAAGATATATTTATTATATCATATAAACACTAGGAATTTTTATGCATTTAAAGCTCTTTCTTTAATTTTTTTATGCAAAAAATTATTCCAAACATAGTGTGTTTTCATAACAACCGCTTACAGTTATAACAATTTTAAACTGGCTCAAAACTTTATCTATGAGTTTACATATGAATTTAGATGGGAGTAAAGGTACATTTTTATTATATTAAAAAAATTCTAAAAATCACCAAAAAAAAAAGAAAAGAATGATTCTTATAATTACCAGTAAAAATAATCAAAACTCAAAAGGCTAAATTTTCAAGTAGCATAAAACGTGAAAATTAAATTATAGCTTTCATTGCTATTTATTTATTTATTTATTTTTAAGAATATTTTAAATTCTTGATAATTGAATATTTGACAAATTAATAATCTTGATTAAATAATAAAATCTTCGGGTCTCAATTTGACAAATATACTAAATTAATAATTTCACTAGTTGTATAAGACAGTAATTTATTTTTAAATCCTTTAGGCCCAATGAAAATATTATTTAATAATTAATCAAATAAAAAAATGCTGATAATAAATAACATATAAAATTTATAATATTAATGATTTTTTTCTTGATAAGTTCAATTTTCTCAATTCATCTATTTTTTAAAACATAAATGCATTTAATTATTTAACACTAAAAATAAAATTAGTGTCTATTGTATTTATAGAGTCCATATTGTATTGGTTTTGAGCACCTAAAATATTTTATCTTCATAGTTATTAAATTTGAAAAGTACATACATCAATTTTATATTTATGTATAATGTACTAACATCAATTTTTAGGCTTCTATATACATGTTCATTACCTTTATTAACACACACACGATAATTTTTTTTAATTCATACATTAATCTTGGTCAAAGGGATAATACACATGCCAAGATAACAAAGTAAATAAAATATAATACTCTTTTTAAATTAATAAATATTTATTTAGTGATAAATTAATAAATTATTCATTTATTGATAAATAAGTAACCACGCTAATTTTTTTCTTATTCCCAATTATATTATCTTATTGAGACTATATGGGTAAAACCTCAATAAATAAATGTATGATAAATTAATAATCTTGATTAAATAATAAAATTCTTTGGTCCCAACTTGGGCTAGCGTACTAAATTAATAATTTTACAAAATGCATAAGATAATAGTTTTTAATCCATTTTTTAATTTGTCAGGGGGTAGGGGCTAATGAAAATACTTTTTAATAATTACGAACTAATTACAAAGTTAACAATGAACAAAATATAAAATTTATAAGATAAAGGATTTTTTTTTTACAACTTCAATTATCTAAATTCAACTCTTTGTAAAATAGACATCTAAAATTGTTTGCTTTATTTATTTATACATTTCTAAATTAAATTCATATTTATTTCTAAATTAAATTCATCCTCATTTTTAATTTTATGCTGAGCATGCACTACACTTAGTATTTTTTAGTTTTTTTTTCAGCCAATGGAAATCTTTTTACTCACTTTTAAATAAGAATCCATGAAGGAGAAAGACATGAAAATTCTAATGATTTGAGATTAAAAATTACAAAATAAATTAATGAAACTTCCGAATACTTTTATATTCATATTAGCATTTACATAATAGTGATATACAAGTACATGATTATTACAAACTAAATAAAGAAATATATTTTATAATTACAAGTTTTCTAACTAAACTATGTTATTATGGATACTAGCTGCTAGAAAAGATAATGTTTCTTTTCTTCTAACAATAACGAGAAAGCATCAGATTGGATGGTAACCGTCGATTTTTTTTCTTTCTTTTCTTCTTTTCAATTTGCTTTTATTTTTATATGATCTGCTTTTTCTTTATTTCTTAACCGTTAAGATACTGTTTGTCTAGGTTATTTTATATGATGGATACAAACACATGCTTAATGAGACTTAAAAAGCAAAACATTTTGAATTGATCAGGACTAAGTTTTGGTGTTTGTTGCACTGTACCCCATTTTTGGCTGAATACACTGCGGTTTCTCTTACTTTCTAAAAATTGAGAACATTAGATGCTTCAAAATTTTAACATATGGGTTCTATATCTTTCTAATATTTACATTTGGATTCTAAACCATAGTTGATTATTATAAAATATTTTATGTTATTGTTTGGTCATATATTAATATTATTGGTAAATTAATATTTTATTATATATTTAAATTATTTAGTGCAAGTTAAATATAGGTTATGTAGTATCCCAAAAAAGGATTAATATTATTGATAAATTAATAAACAGTTGTTACATGTTTAAGTTATTATTCTAGGTTAAATGTATTTTATGTTGTTTTTAAAAAACGAATTAGTATTATTGGTAAATTAATGTATGTTTATTACATATTTAAATTATAATCTTTCCAAAAAGTACTGATATTGATGCCATTATGGTAAATAGTATAAATAACTGTGATAATGCATTGAAAAAAAAAATTAAGAGTTTCAATGCTTTTAATGGTATAAAGGTGAAGTACCAACCACAGGCTTTTGTCTTAGAGTTTAGATGGTTGAAAAGGAAAAAAAATTATGGTTAATTAGATTTGCACTTAAGAATAACTAACAATATTCTTTTGTATGACTTTGTAATTTTTCCTACCATGGGCTTGGCTTTTTAAAGTGATTGATAATATTCTAACCGAAGGGTGGGCCAGTAAAATATGTCACAATTCTCTAAGATGCATTATCACCAATAGATGGTATTTTTTGTTATTGTGGACAATGATCAAGAGGTGGTATTTCTATTGGTGTGTTTACCTTTAACTCTCTATGTCCTCTACTACTTCCCAAGAACCAACTTTAGGAACTAAATTCATTGGTACTACGAATGCCTTTACTAATGTTTCCTTGTAGTAAAAATGAGAAGAGGTTACATGGGCAGTTAGGCAAGCAGTGATTGCAAGAGCACAGACAACTTAATCAAGTTGGATCTTTTATAGTTGCACGTCTTGCTATATATGTCAACTAACTCCTTCCTTAAACTGTTACCTTAAATTTGTAATCTATGCTCAGACATAGGATGAATGATAATTCTTTTAGCTTGTTTTTTTCTTACTAGTTATTATTTTGTCCACCCACATTTTTAGAGAAATGCATATTGATTATGCCATTGTCTTTCTATCATAAAATTACTGTTACAAGATTTTTATGAAGTGATCAACTAAATGAGTAATGGGAAATATTTGTAGTTCCTATATAAAATAATGCACTTTCTTGAATAATCATGGTAGAATACTATACTATTATTGTCGAATTAAGAACGTGCCCAACTTTTGAAGTCATTTTCTAGACTCTTTGCATCTATAATCATTTTCTACTTCTTTAAACAAGGCTAAAATTTATCATAAAAGGTTGTAAACATGTTGGATTTTGACTTTGTGCTCCTTTTCACATGGCAGAAGAAATGTCATAAGAGATACTACAAAAAACTTTCATAATCACTATGATGATAGAGTTACATTGGTTAGAGATAATTATTAACTTTAGAAAATCACCAATCAGTATGTGCTATTTGTCATAAACCATTCTCAATAATCATTATTTTTGGAATCTCTAATCCTAATGGCTACCAATTTGCCATAAATATTGTCCCATGATATAGCCCTTTTAAATGAATAAAATATACTGCAATCATTAGTCGAATACACTTTGTAAATCCTTGATGCAAAAACTAAATAGTAATAAAATAGTACAAGAAATTATTGTCGCCATCCAATTTTAGGTGAGTAATTGTATACTCATTTTTGTTCTTCAAAACATAAAAGTACTTAAGGAGTAAGTTGCATGACTTTATTAGGTTTCTTTGTATTATTTCTGAAGTAAATTTTTTAGCCCTATATACTACTGGTATGATCAATGAATTATGGGGTCCTGCTTCATGCTTGCTTTGATGTCATTTAGAGTGTATATTTGCTTCTTTTGAATAAATTTGTTTACAATAAGATGACTGACGACTTAATTACTTGCCTTGTGAAGACCACTAGGAAAACACCTCATAACAAGAAGTATGTAACTTGTCAAATTTGATTAGTAACCATCGCATGTTCTCCTAATTTAAATCTCTATTTGCTCGAAGACACTATTTACATGATTTTAAAGCAAGATGGGCCTCGAAATATATGGTTATGAACTTAACAATTTTAAAATAAAAACTTATCTCTCAAGAGGACTTCACTCAACTCCAATATTAAATTATTCTTATCACAAACAACTTACCTATATAAATATCATTAAAATCACAACTTTTAACAGAATCTAGAGTAATAGATTTTAATGTAAAAGTAAAGCAATACTTACAAGGTAGTAAGTTACTAGCTTATTGGAACTTGGTTTTAGGATAACAAGCCAACTTTGGCATGGTTCATACTTATTCTAAAAGTTAAGCAAATTTTTCCAATTGATGATTAGATCCTCATTATAAACAATATCCTTATCATTAATAAGGTAGCATTTATTTTTTAGATTGGAGTGGGAATCTTAAGGATTGTGAATCTTGTGATTTATTATTATTAATCACTATTATTATATAAATATAAACTATTATTTTTAAATAAATATAATAATATTATATTTTCAAATAAATATAGCATATAGTAATATTATTAATTCTCTATGAATATAATAATATATTTCAAAGTAATTTCAATTTTGTATTAATGTAAATTATTATTTTTAACTAAATATGATAATATTATATTTAATAAATATTTAATATTATTATCTTAAGTAAACGTAATTTATAAAAAGATATAATATTAATATTTAAATAAATATGATATTATTTATTTTATTTTATTAAATATATTATTTTACTAAATATTATTAATTTTATTTTATCAAATATGTTTAACATTTAATATTTTATTAACATATTATTTAGTAATTATTTATTTTTATTTTATTATTAAATATGAATAATAATATTAAACATATTTAATAAAAATCATTAATAATATTTAATAAAATAAAAAATAATATCATATTTATTTAAATAATATAATAATATTTATAAATACATTTATTAAAGATATTTACTAAATACTATGCTTAATAAAATATTAACTATTAAACATATTTAATAAAATAAAAATATTAATATTTAATAAAATATTATGTCATTTATTTTATTTTATTAAATATAATATTTAATTAAATTAATTTTTTATTTTGTTAAGGGTAAATATGGAAGAGAGGGGAGTGGATTCCCACTCCCACCTCCCCCATGGGAGTGGGAATCTCACTCCCCACTCTAAAAACTGATGGATTCCATAAAATGAGATTTCTACTCCTTTTCTAAATCTTGGAAATAAATATAAGAGTGGGAGGAATCCACACTCCTCATTTCTACTTCAAAAAGTAAACATAGTATAAAATTATTGAAATGACCATAATCTTCATTATCATTAGGTTTAATTAAAGACTCGTCCTTATCATCAATTAAACATATCAGAAAGATTGTTATCCCTATCAATAATGGAATTGTATTATAGTTTTGAATAAATATTATCTATTGGTGTATTATCATCAGTAAAATCATCATTATGTTGGAATCGAAAGTAACATTGTTGTAATAAAGTCACCAATGACAAAATACTTCTTCAACATCTACCAGTGTAATGTTGTTATCATTAAAAGGATCATCGTTATAGTAGATTAAAGAGTAACATTCTTTTACTAACATCATTTATTAGTAACACTTCTTCATAAATATCAAAGATAAAGCTACTTGCTTCATACGAAATTTGAGTTTTTGGCATTATAAGCTCTTGGTTTAGAACTTTATAAAGGATATGATACCAAATCAAAGTCCACCTATAACATAGCACTCACCATTTTATCATCAAATATATTCATAGGTCGTGAACATGCAAATTGTTAAATCAGCCAGACCTCAAAATTTCTTAGATGTAATGCTATATTCATTTGAATAATCACCTACAGAAACTCATAGAATCTTACAAGAAATTGTCAAATGCATAGTCTTGCTTAACAAAGACCCTTCATTCTTGTCATTCATGTATGTAATACGACCATCTACCGACTTCTCCCATAATCCATTATCATTAACCTAAAGCATTAAGAAAAGATTAAATACCAATACATGAACTTGTAAAATTAAAAAAGAGCGATAGTCACCTATTGCATAAGATCAAAAGTGAAGGGTGCCCGTCCCACAAGCTCATGTATGATAAGTTCCTACCAAATATTTTTTATGTTCATCTCTTAGTTCATTTTTTCGTAAAATATCCACATAAATTTAATTCTAATATAAAATGAAAAATGAAAAATGAAAAATCCTTATTGTGTAAAATCAAACATAACCTTAACTATTTGTTTTCGAATTGATGATTCTTTGTGTAAAAACAAACATAACCTTAACTATTTGTTTCCGAATTGATGATTCTTTGTTCCATTATGTGTAACTAAACTTGTTTTAAGAATTTGATGATTTCATGAAACTAGTAATTGGAAAACTTACATTGTGTAAAAACAAATACTAACCTTAACTTATTGCTCTCTAATTAATGATTGTTTCTTCAGTTTTGTGTAATTATATTTGTTTTTTGAATTTACTAATCTTACTAAGAGTTATGAGTTTGGAGATTTGTTGAGAGTAGTGAACATAATTTGATAATTTGTTAAGTGCTATTATTTTGTAATTTATTAAGAGTTATGACGGTAAATGTGTCTAAAAAAATTTATAATTGGTTAGTTATAATAGAAAAAAAGTTAAAGTGGTAAATTTTGAAAAACCTAAAAGTTTTTGGGCTGGTTATGTAAATATTCCCTAGATTTAGAGAATAATGAAGAAAGGTCGGTCTATGCATGATGTTAGACTCGCATGCATCGTGTTTGACCATTTTCATGCCGTATTACATTATATATACCTGAACCTATTCATTAACTTATTTGGAACAAAAAATACAAATCGAAACTTATTTATTACTATCGTCGCATTACCTAAACCGACTATTTAACCCGCTCTTTCTGGTAAATTTAAATTATTATGCCAGGTAATTGTTATATATTTTTAGTTTAAAACATATAACAATTCACAAAATAAGGTTTTTTTATAAGAAATATAATATTAAATAAAAGAAATTCTTAATATTCTTCATGTTCAACGTAATCTAATAATACATTTAAAAAATAATTAATAATTTAATTCTAGGCACCAGTAACAATAATTAAAATCTAAGAGAAAAAAAGTCATGGACAAAGATTTCAAATTTTTGTTACCTAAACAAACCATATAATAAATCAGTGATGATTCTAAATTTTACAGTAAATACCTGGGGATTTTAGGGTCTGTGATAACTTTATATTAGTCAATTTAGAGTTAATTTTTTTATATCATATTATAAAAAGTTAATTTACTTTTTCTTTAAAGAAATATAATTGAAGTTATTAAATGTTTTAAGCTATTAAAATATTATTTGCTAATGGGTCGAGTGAAATGGGATATGATGTTTAAATTCAACTCCGACTCATCATGGAATGAATTTTAATTGTTTGACTTATAATCAATTGCCTGATCCAATAACCCCCGACTTGATAGTCATTTATTATCATATTAGTAAGGTCGTATGAAAATTCACCGAGCGCACATGGCTTACCTCATTTTCATTTTAGATTTTTTTTTCTTTAATTAATAAAATTTGTCCATTTTGCAAGATTTGGCATCCAAAGTTAAACAACACCTGTCGTTGCCGGGCTCTTTTCACTTATTTACATCATAGACATCTGCTCACACGATTTTAACTCTCGTCAATGGCCTAAAGCAAAAAATATTATTTCGTTCTTTATCAAAGCACAAATCCTACGTCACTTCATAAATAAAATTTCGGTCCTTTATCAAGTTGTATTTAATAAAAGAATCACTATTTCTGGTTGAATAACAGGCACAATAAAATAATTTTCGTAAAATAAAATTGTATTTTATTTTTAGATAATAGGATCGCAATTATTGCATAGTCCAGCTAAAACATAATTTATCACGTAACTGATGGTGAAAAATCATAATTTTTCTCATAAAAAATATTTTTAAGACCGATCACATATAATATATAAGAAATTTGTAATTTAAAAAATCATACCTCGATAATCTGAGAAGATGAATAATAGGAAGTAACAAATCCATTGCCAAATGATCTTCTAGGTTATGACTCAAGTTTGATATGCACTGAACGTGTGAACGTTCGTTTTATTACTTCCAAATAACAGTTTTTCTCAAAAGCTGTCTATCTATTTTTTTGGAGAAAAGAACACTTATATAATATTTCCTAGTTAAAAGCCCTAACATGTGTTTTCTTTTTCCTCTTCTAATTCAAAATATTAAATATTTTGAATTTAATATATTTCTTCTCCACTTACGTAAAAGTAGAGATAATGTGTAATAGCTTTGGGCCCACCTTATAAAATAACACAAGATTTTATTTACACATAAATATAATACATAGGGCCGTAACAAATATTATATTTAGGTTTATCACATAATATGTTAGTTTTCTTATTTTTTTGATCCAATGGCAGTGTAGTCAATTAAACGAGCTAACCTAGAATCATTCGGGAATATACAATAATGGCCAAAATAATTAAGCCTATAATTAAACTAGCTTAATTATTTAATTCCAATTCTATTTCACTATAAGATTGGAATTGACCTCTATAATTGTATGCTTTAATAATAGTTTGTCACAAGCTACATTAATTTCTTTACTGCACAATCCTTTGTATCACATCGTTATTTAAATTGATATTTCAACTGTCTAATCAATTTAATAACATCTTATTCCTTAATACTTACTGGTTTTCTCTAATGATCATTTTCAACATATTAAATATGTCGACATACTCTGGCCGGAGAATTTTATGATCAAGTATCGAAAACCCATCAAAAGATGTGTTGTACAAATTCCTTATTGTTATTCTATAACTTCAATACTTATAATTTCTTCCACTAAGATATCGAGTAATCTTGACTCCAAGTATGTGTCGTGTTCATTGGTAACTTAAATAAAATGACAACCACAATTATGAAATCATAATTAACTCAAGATTATAATTACAATAAAATCAATGCCTATGAGATTTAATAAGTTTAACATTTATTATAAAGTTAATTAAATCTCATATGTGATTCTGTTCAATGTAATCGTACTACATCAATAAATTCATTCATGATTAAGACAAATCATTCAATTAATTTATTACAGTTTATACCTAAATAAGGTACCTAACTTTATTTATTAACTGCGAACTCAATTTATTAAATCATAAGATAACTTGTATTTATATCTTCTGTGAATTCACATAGTGATCACATAAGTACATATAATATGATTAAATAGACTTTACTAAAATATTAATGTGAATAAGATATTTGAATAAAATAGCTCAATTATTTTATTAATTAAAAAAATATTTATGACAATTAAATAAACCTATATGCTTTTAAAGAGCATATGTTCCTAACAATCTCCCACTAGCTCTTAAAGTATATTTGGAATCTCATGCATGCCCATGAATTCTAAACGCAAGTTAAAGAGTTTTCCGGGTATGGCCTTCATCAAAGGATCTGCTAAGTTTTGCTGTGATTCAATCTGAGTAACCTCCACATCATTTCTCTGCACTATATCCCTTATAAGATGACACTTCCTCTTAATATGTTGTTGTTTCTTATGGTTCTTTAGTTCTTTAGATTGAGGTACTGCACCACTATTATCAAAAAATAGTTTAAAGGGTGCAGTTACAACAGGAATCACCTCAAGATCTTGTAGGAACTTGCAAAGCCATACAGCTTCTTTTGCAGCTTCAGATGCAGCTACATATTTAGCTTCAGTTGTGGAGTCTGCAATACAAGATTGTTTCATACTCCTCCAGCTAATAGCTCTACTTTCTAATGTAAACATATAGCCGAAAGTTGATTTTTTAGAATCCTTATTTGACATAAAGTTAAAATTAGTATAACTTACTAAAATAAGTTCATCACCAGAATATATAAGCATATAATTTTTAGTTCTTTTCAGATACTTTATTATATACTTGACCATAGTCCAGTGTTTAAGTTCAGGATTAGATTGATATCTACTAACCATCCCTACTGCAAAATAGATATCTGGCCTAGTGCAAAGCATGACATACATAAGACTTCCGATAACTTTTGCATAAGGAACTCGTCTCATTTTCTCTATCTCTTTAGATGCTTTGGATGATTGATATTTAAAGAATGCAATTTCATATCTGAATGGTAATAAACCAGTCTTGAAATTTTTCATACTAAATCTAGCCAATATCTTATCGATATAGACCGCTTGAGACAAGGCTAAAGTTTTATTCTTCCGGTTTTGCAGTAATTTAATACCAAGAATATAACTTGCCTCTCCCAGGTCTTTCGTATCAAACTATTTTGCTAACCAACTCTTTATTGCAGTCAACATTCCTATATCGTTTCCAATTAGGAGAATACTGTCAATATAAAGAATCAGAAAGGCTACAAAATTTCCCTAAATTTCCTTATACACACGTGATTCATCAATATTCTAAATGAATCCAAACGATTCAATCGCTTAATTAAATCTAATGTTCCATGATCGAGATGCTTGCTTCAATCCATAAATAGATATTTGCAACTTACATACCATGTATTCTTGGCCTTTTTGTATGAATTCGTTTGGTTGCTGTATATAGATGTTTTCTTCAAGACGCCTATTAAAAAAATGTAGTCTTGACATTTATTTGTCAAATTTCATAATCTAGAACTGCAGCAATAGAGAGCAAAATCCTGATGGATTTAAGCATAGCAACTGGAGAAAATGTTTCCTTATAATCAATCCTTCTTTCTAAGTAAATTTTTTGGCTACTAATCTAGCTTTAAATGTCCCTACCATTTTATCTACTCCTCTTTTTCTCTTGTAGATCCATTTGTACCCTATAGATTTTACCTCATTTGGTGCCTCTACTGGTTCCTATACTTTATTCAAATACATAGATTCCATTTCTTGATTCATGTCCTTATTTTAAAATTCAGCATCTCTATCTATTAGAGCTTTGTTGTAGCTAGTGAAATCTTGTATATGTTCATATGAGATAGGCTTATAGGTTTCTCTCAATAACATGTATCCACAGGTAACCTAGTTACCCTTCCACTACGATGAGTGTTGAGTGCTAGAAAATATATATTTATAAAGGAGAAAATCGTTATTTTACACTTCAAGTTCTACTAATTTCTTTACTTTTATGTATTTAAGTTTCTTATGAATTTAATTATGTGTATTTTATTATAATTAAGTATTTTACGTATTTTAAGGACATCATGATCATTTCACAATAAACAAGATATCAAATTATAAAATGGTCGGTAAATCTAAACTTAGAACAGTCGAAAACTTTAGGAGAAGTATAAAAGTAAAAATATCACTGTTCACATATATGGTACTGTTCACATGTACGATATTGTTTATGATACTATTCATGACACTGTTCATATATATTGTATGATAACATAACATTGAATGATGACATGATATTGGCCGATGATATGGCACTGACCAATGACGTGGCAGTATTTGATTGGAGGAATGATGTGGCATTGATTAATTATGTGGTGTTGACTGATGAGGTGTCACAATTTTATTCGATGAAAATGTTTATGCACTATTAACCGATGATGTGGTAGTATATTAGTGAATCAAAAAAACTTACGTACGATACATGTATATACATAGGGATAATAGCCCTAATGATATGTTCAAACCAATCAGAACTTACCACGTGGCATAATCTTGTGCATCTAAATTGTTTTAATTCGTAGCCATGATTTACTCGTTGTATCCATAAAAGGAGAGCTTCCCCCCTAATTTGACATCCCTGAGTTCATGTTTTAGCTCAATTTTCTGAAATTCCTTCTCTATCTTATATTTTTTATGTATTTTAGTAAAATTTTCATTTTATCCCTAGTTTAAATATGAGTAGTCAATTTACTTTCAAGCTTGGGTTGAAAGTGAAGTTTCAACATGTTCCATGCGCTTAATTGGTAAATTTTTTTATTTTTTCCTTAATTTCTGTGATATTTTGACTTTTTATTGACAGATAGTAATAACACAATTATTACTGTTTGGCACGATACGTTATTAGCACCATATTAATTAGAGCGTGATTCATGAGAAGTGGATTTTTCCCTCATGATTTAATTAATATTAATACGGAATATTGAGTCCTGGAGCATGTTTGACGCAAATCCAAATACCCAAGTGCTTTATTATAACAGTTATATTTTTAATTATTCCCACCATTTTAATTCAAAAGTTCATATAAATTTACCATAATTTAATCACTCACTTAGAAAATTAATTCAACACACAATTAAAATTCACCTGCTCGTGAGATCTATACCGTCACCATTAATCTATTCTACAATAGATTCATGCACTTGCGAGTTCAATAAAATTTACACAACAAGTTTTTAGCGCGGTTGCCGGGGAGGTAAGTTATTTTAATTTATTGAATTAATTTTTTTTGTTTTTTTCTTGTATTCTTTTCTTATAAAAAATAATAATTCTATAATTTAATTTTTGTAATTTAAATTTCTGTAATTTAATTTTATTTTGTAATTTCTTTAAATATTTGTACTTTAATTTTTGCTTTACTTTTCTTTGTAATATTTTTTATTTATCTTGTGATTTATTTAATTTTAGTTAATCTATTTTTTAATTTTCTTTTTAGTGCTTGAGTGTGTTTCTTAGAATTTTTTTATTTTATCTTATTAATTTATTTTAATTAATTTGTAGAATTAATTTTTTAGTAATTTTTTGTGTTTTCTTTTAAAATTGTTATTAAAAAATTAAAATAAAAAATTAAAAAAGTGAATCCACAATTCTTGTGAATTAATTTCTTTTCTTTTCCTATTTTAAAATTATTAAAAAAAATTAGGAAAATAAAATTAAAAAATTAAAAAAAAGTGAATCTGTAATTTAATTTTGGTAATTTAAATTTATTTAAATTTCAATAATTCAATTTCTTTGTAATTTTTTAAATTTCTATAATTTAATTTCTAAGTTATTTTTTATAATTTTTGTTTTTTTTAATTTATTAATTCATAGAATTAATTTTTTAAAGTAATTATTTTTTAGTTGTTTTCTTTTAAATTTTTTTAAAAATAAAATAATAAATCTGCAATTCCTGTAATTTAATTTCTTTTCTTTTTCTCTTCTTTATATTTCTATAATTTAATTTTTCATTCTTCGTTGTAATTCATTTTGTTATTTTATTTTTAATTAATATATTTCTTGTATTTTCTTTTTAGAACTTGAGTGTATGTTCATAGTAAGGTTGTAATAACGTGATAATGTTAATATCATAATTTCTCCTTCCTCTTTATTTTTTATTAATTTTATTCTCATTTTTTTGTTGCATTTTTCATTATATCTATATATATATATATGAGCATATCATATATACGACATCCAAATGTAGCTGCTAGGAGTTTTGAATTAAAACATAGTGTGTTAAATTGTCTTCCCACATTGAATGATTTTCATGCTGTTTGTCAAGCTTTTAGATATGAAAATTTTTTAGATGATGATATTAAACTCAGACTATTCCCATTTTCTTTAAAAGATAGAGCTTGTTCAGGATTTAATACATTGTCTGCTAATAGCATTACATCATGGAAACAAATGGTTATAAAATTTTTAAATAAATACTTCTTAGTTCATAAAACCAATTCTATTCGCAAGGAAATTTGATAGTTTATCCAAAGAGAAGACGAGCAGTTTTTCAAAGTATGGGAGTAATTCAATGGGCTACTCTTAAAATGTTCGCATCATGGATATGAAAAATAACACTAATGTCACTACTTTTTAGAGGGATTATAAGCAAATGTGTAAGAATGACTAATGACAACAAGTAGAGGAGAACTAATGTCTAAAAGTATATAAGAAATTTGGGATTTCTTCCAGCGACAAGCTGATAATTCCCAACAACGAAGTTGATCATTCAGAAACAATAAATAATTAAAGGGATAAATGAGGTCCAAATTGGCGAGTCAAGCTCGAGAATCAAAGAAGTTAAAGAAATAATTGAAGTACTTACCCGACAAATTACATCTTTAACAGCTGTTAAATTAACAAAACCACATGACTATGACTTATACTTAGATGAAGCTAATGCCATAGGTGTAATGAGAAAGCTATCAAACTACAACCCTTACTCCAACACACCTTGGATGGAGAGACCACCTTAATTTTTCCAACATAATGGACCAACAGCTCCAGCTCTACCAATGCAACTAATTCCTCAAGTTCCACAAGCCTTGCAACCACCATTCAGACCTTACAACTAGAACTCCAATTATTCTCAACCTAGACAATGGGAGAATGCATTCCAGAATTTTAAGAATTCTATCTACTCTACAATCGAGCAACAAAACCACACCATTGATGGATTACAAAATGAGATGAGAGCAAGCTTCAACTCACAAGCCCAATCAATTTCTAATCTCGAGAAAATGGTGGGCCAACTTGCTTCTTTAGTTCAAACCCTAGCGATGACCGTTGAGAAAGGCAAATTCTTGTGTCAACCAGTGCCAAATCCTAAAGAAGTGTATGAAGCAAGTACTAGTTTACCTCAGCAATATAGAGAGGTCAAAGCCATCAGAACCCTGCGAAAACGAAAAAAAGTTGACAACAAAGTGGAGTTACTGGTGACCAAAATGACTCAAATTGTACCTGTAAATGCTGAAGACTCATTATCAGAAGAGAAAGAAGAAACCAACCTACGAAAGTATGTTCTTAAAGCTCCATTTCCCCATAGGTTAGCTAAGGTAAAGAAAGAAAGAAAAATCCATAAGTGAGATTTTTGAAATCTTC
This sequence comes from Aegle marmelos, assembly GCA_030449875.1. Taxonomy (NCBI): domain Eukaryota; kingdom Viridiplantae; phylum Streptophyta; class Magnoliopsida; order Sapindales; family Rutaceae; genus Aegle; species Aegle marmelos. Next base: position 1,229,416 of record JASUUL010000046.1, on the reverse strand, counting down.
AAACAGGTAAGTGTCAACATCCCTTTTCTTGATGCTATAAAATAAGTGGCATCTTATACTAAGTTTCTTAAAGATTTTTGTATTTAAAAGAGAAATATTCGTGTTAAAAAAAAGGCATTTTTAACAGAAAATGTTAGTTTCATACTCCAACACAAAATTTCTCAAAAATACAAGGACCCAGGCTCCCTCTCTATTTCATGTAGTATAAAAAACCACACAATTAAGAATGCTTCGTTGGACTTAGGTGCTCATGTTAATCTGTTGCCTTACTTAGTGTTTGTGAAACTTGGACTGAGAGAATTACACCTAACTCTAGTAGTGTTACAGTTTACAAATTGATCCATGAAAATACCTTGTGGTATTGTAGAGGATGTGCTTATCCAAGTAGACAATTTTTATTTTCTTGTTGATTTCATTGTAATTGACGCTCAACTAGTACAGGATTCAAGAAAGTACATTCCTATTATCTTGGGTCGTTCATTCCTGGCAACTGCTGATGCTCACATTCAATGTAGGATTGAAAACATGCAATTGTTCTTCGGCAATATGACCATAGATCTAAACATCTTTAACATTTCCAAATAATCTCACGATACAGATGATGGAATTGTAGATGTGGATTTAATTGATGAATTAGTTGATCATACTTTTCCTTTAAACCTTAGTGATGACCCTCTACTAACATGTTTAACTCACTTTGGTTTGGATTTCAATATTGACAGATGGATGGATGAGGTTAATGCCTTATTGGATTCATCGCCATACATGGATATTGATAAATGGAAGACAAAGATAAAGCAATTGACATCATTAAAAGAAAATCTCATCCTATCATCAGAATCACTACTAAAGAATTAACTCAAAACTTCACTTGACCCTCTAAATTTTACATTCTTGAGAGGAGAAAGAACATTGTCAGAAATTATTATATCCTCCCCCGATAACAAACAAAAGAATTCAGACATCATTGACCCCATCTTTGGTTCAAAAAAGAGATTACAACAGGTAAAACCAGGGAAAATTCGTAATGACAAAAATGCTAAAGACCACCAAAAGCCAATGAAAATCTTCCATGACAAGTGGAGCATTAGAAAATCTTTCAGTGCTGCTTGTCTCGTAGAGCGAGTACTCTGCTTTTACATCTCTTGGAGACTATTTATTATTTCAGTGGCAGTCTCTAATTTCTGATATTTAGTCTATAAAATATTAGAAATCGAGGCTAAAATATAGCATTTTGCCATTTCATTAACCTTTTGCCATTTCTTATAAAGCCTCCTCTGATTTTTATAAGCATCTTCCGCTGGAACTAAGGGAAATGACTGGGTTAAAACATATTTGTAATCTTCAACAGTTAGGATAATGAATAGATTTCTTTTCAATCTATGTAGTTTTCTCCAATGAGTTTGTTTTGATTCAGAATAATAGTAAGTGAGCTCAGGGAAGACATTTTCTGAAAAATAAAATAAAACATCCATGCACAAATAATTTGATAAAAATTTACAATAAATGACAAAAATGCAAAAAACCATAAAAGCATTTTAATTTATTACAATGATAATCTAGTACCATTTTGACAAGCTATCTATTGGGAAAGTTATGTATACACTTACTAGACTTAATTATTTATTGGATCATTTACTTTCATATAGAGACATGATAAATAACTATCGTTATCCTCTTTGGGCCTAAATTTGTTAATAGAGATTCATTGGGAAGGTTAATAACTAATTTTAGTTGAGTGTATAACTATTGTTTCAATCTACATACTTCTTATATCAATAGTTATCGTTGGAATGAACAATCGATTGAAAAATATTTCAATTTTATCTTTAAAGAAGTTCATCAAATAAAATATCTAATATATATACTCTCCGTAGGGAGCATCACTGTATCATGAAGTTGAAGTATGTATATAATTTTATTATTGAACTAACAATAAAGCCCATGGGAAAAATTATCTTAAATTTTTTGTCTCCCACTCAATACTTTAAAATTAATTTTTTCTTTTTAAAATACACATTAATTATATGTTGCATGCTTACTATAATATCATCTATATTATATCTAATATTATTAAGCATTTGTAAAACTTAAAATAATGTAATGATATTTATAATTAATGAATGACATCTATGATTATGCATAGAGTGACACTACCTATTCTATATGATATATTATCATGGCATGTTATCATCCAAAACATAACATATATAAAAATAATTAAATAATCTTAATTCATGATTTTTCTAAAATAAAATAAAATAAAATAAATCACATTAACCCTAAGCCTAATCTTCAGTAGGCTTCTTGTCAATGTCCGTCTTCCCTGAGCTTGTCTTTGTTAATAAATTAGGATAAATTGGGCTTTTAAATTTATTATTGGTCTAATTTTAATTTTAAATAAAAATAAAAATATTTTATTTTATAAATAAAAAAATTTTTAGACTAAAAATAAATTTAATGTGTTAAAATTTTACCTATGCATTTTAATCCGTTAAGCCCAATTGAAATTAGACCTAAAACTAGGATTCATTAAGCCCACAACTATTTTAGACTTAAATGCAAAAAATTAAAATTTTTCTACCCAAAGAAAAATTTAGAAATCATAGGGTCTAGAATGATAAAAATCACTCAAAAACCCTAAATTCCATATTTTTCTGCTTCTTCCTCTTCTAGCCGCCACTACCATAACCAACTTCCGTTATGCTTCACTGCCTCCACGCCTGAATGCCACCAGCTGAGACCATCTCCCACATTGCATGATCATATTCTGCACTGTTGCCTGCAGCTGCTGCAGCCCGCGTGCCGCTGTCTTGCATTTGCAGTGGGTGCGCAATAGTCATAAATTTCCAACCTCCAATTCTTTGATCTCCCGATTAATCTCCAGTGATTTACAAATACATTATAATATTTTACATATTTTCAAAGCTAATTTTGGCATACAAAATTTTTATTGCAGTAAATTAAATCAAAAGAGAAACATGATGATGAAAAACTATCCTTTTCGTTATAGATTTAAAGAAAAATATAGTAGACTATCTAACCATGAATTAAGACAATTCTTAACATACTTTAGTCATACATTAAATAAATAATATATATCTAAATAATTTGTTGATTATGCGAAACATTCTCCAGCACACTTTTGAGTATCACTTAGCAATACATTTAGTAACAATTTTATAAATAATAACTTGCAGTAATAATTTTATAAATAATTTTATACAAGCTATAGTCCGGAGTTCTGGTATATACCTCTTGGGCTCTTTAATTTTGGGGTTCTAAGTTATGTGATTTGAGTATGGACTTATAGTTGAGAGGGGATTTATCTCCTTCCTTTTTGAGAGCTGTAAGGCTAACTTCAGTTACAGATCTTCCCAGTACATCCCAATGTCTCGGAAAAAATGCAGCTAATAGTCCTTCAGGTCAGGAGGAGCCTTGGAAGGATTCATTTGTCACAATGTGCTCGAAATTTCACTATATGGATGTTGGTATTTCTACAACAACGTCAATTTTTATATTTGTATGTTAGCATCTTCATTAGACACATCATTGAGTCTTCATTCATATTGTATTATCCATGAAACTTAGATTATGTCAACAATGCCTGAGAACAATAATAGATAAAAGCAAATTAGGGGTTTACATATTATACATATGTAGGGTTCACATAAGTAAGTAGGGAGATATTTTAGAATGAGGGAAATGCCCAAGAGAAGTCGATACTATGGACTATGGAGTTGGCGTGAACCACAGAAAAGATGGATGACTTAGGGGTTACTTAATGTGGAGACCACAAGATCAAAGTAATTGAAGATAAATTAAGCTCTATGTAGAATTTATTTATCATGATCAAGCAAACAATATCCTGGACATCAGGGCCCACTCTAGAACATTAGTGGCTTTAGGCAAAATTTTTTTGTGGGGCCTTTCTCTATTTAAAACCAATAATTCTTAAAATCATTAAATAAAAGTATTTCTACACAACAAATAACAAATATACAATAATCTCATTATTTTATTTTAATGAAACATAAGAAAGACATTGAATTCATATTATAAATAAAATCACATTTAGTTTTATAAGTTTCATAATACAAGCACTAATTGATCAACGTTTTCAACACCAACAACAAGCCCTAAAATCAAAAGAATGCATGTAAATTAATAGCTTTAAAAAACAGACAATATGAATGCTATTGCCACCTGGGAATGCGATACTAACACTGTAACACAAGTAATTAATCAATTAAAAATTATTCTTCTTAGTTTTTAGATGCAAAGTTATTAATTAAATCCTCAAAATTTAGGTTACCTAAACAATATTTTTCAATTAATAACGTAGCTAATCTATTTAATTTTTCTTGTGACATTGTTGATCTTAAAAAAGATTTTATCAATTTCAATTTTGCAAAACTCCTCTCAATTGAAGCAACAGTTATATGTATTGTCAGTAATATTCTATAAGTAATAAATGCATTAGGAAAAGATCCTATTTTTTTAATATAATTAAGAATGTCAAGTGAAGTACTTATTTTAATTTGTAAAACTTCTTTCAAAACTTTTATCTTTGAAAACAAATCTAATCCATTAATATCAGAAAACATATTATGTTTCAAAGACTTTTTAAGATGCATGCAACTATTTTTCAAACTATCATGATCTAATGATTTTAACTTTCAAAACTAAATAAAAATCCAAAAATACTTTCATATAATTTAAAGTGCTGAAATCTAATCTTGGTAGAAGAAATAGCTTGATCAACAATATATATAAAGTAATCAATTCTAAAAGAATCTTCATGGGGATAAAATTCTTTCTTCATTAATATTCTCACCAAATACATGTTTTCTATGAATTATATGTTTTTCTTGAAATTTTGGCTCTATTCCCATTTCGCTTGCAACCTCTTTAGTTGAAACAATAGCCGACACATAATCATGTTCTCTATAAATTTCAAAAAAAGATGTAAGAGCTTTTAGTTGATTTATGGGAACATCGATTTGCATATCTTGCTTTTGTAAGTTTTTACTAACGGTGTTCACAACAAATAATATATCATACCAAATAATCATACCTAATAAAAATTCAAAGTTTTCCAACTCATATATTGCTAACATTTAGCTTCACTCTTTGTTTTAAGATCTTCACCAAATTTTGCCAAATGGAGTAAAACATCTCTAATTTTTGGGGGCTTGAAACCTTATTGCTTTAACACTTTTAGTGTGACTTTCCTAATGAGTTTGTGATAATGATTTAATAGTTTAGTTAGGTACATGATCTTTTAAAATTTTCCATCTCTTTGTTGAAGAAGAAAACAATGAATAAATACATTGTAGAACTCTAAAAAATGAAGTAGTTTTAGAACAAGAATTAATCATATCACACAGTACAAAATTAAGATTATGACAGCCACATGGTGTATAAAATGCTCTAGGATTTATTTCTAATAATCTTTTTTGCACACCTTGATTTTTTTTTTTCATATTAGATCCAGTATCATATCCTTATCCTCTTATATCATTAATATCAAGATCAAGTGTTTTTAATATATCCACAAGTTCATTAAACAAACCTTTTCCAATGATATCATCTACCTTTAAAAATCCTAAAAAGTAGTCTTCTACATTTATTAGATTTGTTGAAATATCTATACATCTTAGTATGAGAGACATTTGTTCCTTGTGACTTGCATCTAGAGTACAATAAAGTATAACTAAAAAATATTTTGCTTCCTTGACTTTGTTAACAATTGATTGTTTTATTTCATGTGCTAGCATAAAAATTAATTAATTTTATATGTTATGGCTGAGATAATGATTATGAATTTCACTTGTTTTAATACGTTGAATGTGCTCCTATATTGTTGGATGAAATTCTACTATCATTTCAAAGAAACTTAAAAAATTTTCATTGTTCTCTTCATAGATCTTCTCATTTGTTCTAGGAAATGCTATATTATTTTTTACAAGATTTTTTACAAAAATAATAATTCTTATTATTACTTTTTTCCAATGTTCTTTCTCTTTGTTTATTCTTTCTTGAGCATCTTTATCAATTGTTCTTCTTGTTAATATTTTTGTTTCCAAATGAACCCATGCATTCATATTAGTTATATGCTCATTAGTTGTTTCATGTAGTTTAAGTTTAGCACTAAGATTTTTCCAATCTCTTGACCTTTCATGACTTAGTGAGTTTTGCTACAACTTATATTAAACAATTAGCAATAGAAAAAATATACTCTGTCAAAATATTTTGAATATATTACCATTTTTTATCATGTTTTTCTAAATTTGGTAGTATTTTGACATAAAGTGTGTTAGAAAAATGCGTAAGATTTTCATCTTTTGGATAAACTATATCATACTTTCTAATTGGAGGTTTTTTTACTAAAAGGTCTTTTAACTTTGTATTTATTTTTTCCCATCTTCATGGATCATATATGTTATGTTGAATAGATAAATTTTCTATATTAGCTATGCCACTATAAATTCCAATTTCTTTTAAATTTGCTCCTTCAACACTGTTTTCTTCACCTTCTTCTAATTCTTTTAGAGACAATTGTTGTTCTTGTTCAATTACTAATCCTTCACTTAAATCTCTATCTTTTTTACTACATGTGACAAACTTATCAAGAGCCCCCTTTTGAGATTCAACTAGTTTTTCAGTTCTTCTACTTTTCAGTAGTCTTTCGTAGCTAAATGCATATTTCCTAGTTGACATCTTCAATTTTAAATAACAAATAGAATCAAACAAACAAATAAATTAACAGACAATAAATCTTATCTTATAAAGTACTAATATTATGTATGAAAACAAACAAACAAAAGGATAAACAAATAATAAAAAACACAAATACTTGAAAGTAAAAATGAAATAATTAGAATGAGTGCACTCGGGAAAAAAGATGATGACAAATAGGTAATGGGTTTTCTTTCTCAAGTACAAAGAATGTTGAATTTGATAAATTAGAACAGATGAGATGTTGAATTCAATCAATGGGAGCAAATAATTAGAATCCAATAATTTCAAATTTTATCATTGGAAGAAAATGGGATGATTAGATGAAGCTTGAATTATAGAATTGAGAATGAATATTCTAAAATTTCTTGCTAAGGAAGAGAGAATTGAAAACGCAAAGGATTTGGGTGTTGCTTTTAAGGTGTTTAATTGTAAAAGGAATATTGAAAGTTCTTTTGGAAAGATAATTAAAATATTTACTGTTTGTATTAAATAATTAGTTGTGAAAATTGGGTCTTCTTAATTTTATTGGAAATATAATTATATTAACTAATTGTGAAAATTGTGCCTTCCTATTTTTGGGCTCTAGGCCGGTACCTATTTGGTATTATGGTAGAGCTAGCCTTGCTTGACTTGGTAATTAAGATTGACGTGATCATTAAAGATTGAAATTGAATTGTTATGATTTATAAAAAGATAATATAGAGATATCATGAAGAGTTGTTTATGCATCCAAAGCCTTAAGGGATAAAGATTTAACAAGATTGAGCTCTTCAATACCCAATTCACCTAACGCTACATAATAGATATTCATTCACATATTTTAGTTAATTTATATGTGATTTCCTATCTTTTGTTTATTAGTCTATCCATCAGATTTTGATGTAAGAAGAGGCTATTGTCCTTATTCAGACTTTATATTTTCTTTAGTGGTTTTGTTAACCTAATCTTTATAGGTATGAAGGTCGTTAGAGTGACAAGGGATTCTACATCACAGGCAACAATCTTAGAATCATTCTTTGATTTAGGAGATGCAATCTATGACCATTTTGAGAAAATGGATTATTCGCTTTCAGTATATAGAATCTATAGATAGGCAATATACTATTGACCTAAAAGTCTTGCCTAGTAGAGGAAACAAAAGACATGTAGTGCATACAAAAATTTAACTTGGCATTAATGTTGAAGAACGATCTCAATAATTGAATTCATTTTTATAGGGAAAATAACACAAGCTGCTTATATAGTGAGTCAATCATGAACACAAAATTCTCAACTTGTTATTCATAGAAAACCATTAGATCTCACTGGTGGGGCTCCAACAGGAATTCTTCAATGCTGAAGTCAGATCTTTAATATAAAAAGGTACTTTTATTAACAAAGAAACCACCTCTAAAAATATAATGCTTTCTACTATTTAGTCATAGTAGAAAAAGTTAAAAGTTAGTCCCTTTTTTTTCTTTTGCTTTTTAACTTAGATTAGCTCCCATATACTTGGTGGCAATCATTAAGAAGGAGTCTTATATTGTGTAAGGTTCCAACGGGTTGTAATCTTTTGAGCCTAGTAAATTACTTGATATCTAATTATGGCTCTATAGATGTAGTGAATAACATAAAAAATACTCTTATGTACTTTACTTTTACGTATTTTATTTTCAATCATTATTTGTTTAACTAATTTTTAATTAATCTTGGTATGCCTACTAAAATTGGGTATCATAATGCTTCTTGTCATGATCTAAATCAGATCTAGTAAGATATTGTCCACTCTAGATCTTAACAGGTCACCAATATATCCTAAAATAAGTTTTGTCAATTAAGGTATTAATCACCCCTTATGGACCTAGCATCTCTCCCATATTTTCCCAATATGGAATTTACCTAGAATGTTACATACAATCCTTAGGGACTTAGCATCTGTCATGAATCGACTCAAACCTAGTAAGACATTATTTGCTTTGGGCCTTAACAAGGCTTGTACGATTTTATTCATGAGGAGCCTAGATATCTCGAAATGCATCTTGTCAATTAAATTGTGGATCACTCTTTATAAACCTAGCATCTCTCTCATACTTTTGTGAATGTGGGATTCGCTTAAAATGTTATACACACCCTACAAGGCCTCAACATCTTTTATAACTAAATCCAGACCTAGTAAAATATTGTCCACTTATGATTTTGTTTCTGAGGTGCTTATATATCTTAAAACACATTTTATCAATTAAGATATGTAGCACTCTTTATAAACTCAACATTTTTCTCGTGCTTTGCCGATATGGGATTTACCAAAGGTGTTACACTTCCTTCATTTCATCACTTTAAAGTTTCTGTCCTATTAGGAATACATCTTTGTATTGGCTTTTGAAATGAATATCTATTTTCAAGTTAAATGTTCCAACTATAGAAGCCTATCCTATTAAAAAAAAAAAACTATGAACCCCTAAGAATTTAGTTATCTCATTTAAAGTATTAATATTTGATTATCTCAATTTATCTCAATAAATCCTATTTATTATTCCAATTTTATCTTTGTACAAAATACTAAAAAGAATATTTAATTTTTCTTTTTGGACTCTATCATTTCGTAAACTTATATCCTTTATAAATTTCATGTGACCAAATAACTAAACAATTTTAAAAGATAAAAAAATAAAAATTTTATTCTTGTAGAAACAACTTGATCAAATCTCTTCATTGGCAACAAAAAAACATCGATTCTATATCCAAAACCAAATAAATGAGCAAGTTTAGAAAGCATGAGAGAGATGGTGGATTTATAAGAGGTGATTTATATCTTAATTAACAAGACATTTTTAAAGATGTATGAGTGCCTTAGAAACAAAACTATATGGGCAATATCTCGCCAGGTCTAAGCTAAGTCATGATAGATGGTATAAATGGCTCTACTTCACGTGTCCTCATAAGTGATAGTGGGGTAAACCTCAGTAAGAACACTGAGTCCCTAAGAAGATGTGTGTAACACTCTAGACAAATCCTATATTGGTAAAGTACAAGAGAGATACTAGGTTTATAAGGAGTGATCCATACCTTAATTGACAAGATGCATTTTGAAATATTTGAGCGCCCTAGAAATAAAATCTTACATGCCTTGTTAATGCCCAAAATGGACAATATGTTGTCAAATTTGGGTTGGGTTATGACAGATTATGTTCCACCCTAAGCAAATCCCACGTCGGCAAAGTAAGGGAAAGATACTGGGTTTATAAGGGATGATCCATACCTTAATTGATAAGACACATTTTGGGTATATGGATGCCTTAAAAATAAAATTGTGCAGGCCTTGTTAAGGCTCAAAATGGACAAGATCTTATCAGGTCTGAGATAAGTCATGGTAGATGGTATCAGAATGGCTCTGCGTGTTCTCTTGAGTAATAGTGGGCAAACCTCAGCGAAGATGCTCAGTCCTTAAAGAGGTATATGTAACACCCTAGTCAAATCCCACATCAGCAAGGCATGGGAGAGATGCTAGGTTTACAAGAGGTGATTTGTATCTTAATTGACAAGACACATTTTGAGGTGTATGAGTGCCCCAGAAATAAAACCATGCGGGCCTTATTAAGGCATAAAGCGAACAATATCTTGCTAGATCTAGGTTGGGTCATAACACTATTCATCATTTAGATGGCTGAAATAGTCCTTTAAATAGCTTTTCATGTTTCTAACACGAAAAAGAAATATTATAGAGATTAAATAATTAGCAACATATAAAAGAATAAAATAACTAAAAGTTAGCAATTATGCTTTTTCAACAAGTTATTTTTTGTTTTCTTAGATTACTGAAACAACTAACATGAAATTAAGAATTTTTTCTTTTTTTTTTCTAGGCATTTTATTGCAATTGACAAAATGTTAGGCTTTTTATTATTGCATCAGTGAGTCAATAATATAATAATTTATTTATTCATTGCATTAGAGATTTGTATAGTCCACGGTATTTATTAGATTAGAGCGTGTGGAATATTAGAGAATATTTTTAGAGGCATAAAAATGTAAATTATATGTACATTAGGATTACACATCAAAAGAATTCCAAATAAAGGTAATTACTACATATATTGGTAAGTATATTAAGTATTCCTAGAATACTAGTCTTTTAAGAAAGCATAGCCTAGTATTCCTCTACTAGGATTTAGGTGAAATACTACACTTATACAACAAAAGTATTTCACATATTGAAAACTAAAATAGGTATATTGTATTTTATATCGGAGAAGCAACCAACATAGAGAACAAGAAGAAAATCTATTGAGGCTACGTATGATGTTTTATATCTTTATGAAGTTTAGTCTTCAAGTCTTCTTCATCATATCTTTCACTGGACATTCTTTATTCTTACCTTGGTCTCTTTAGGATGAAAAGTTCATTTATTGTGTTGAAGGGATCTTAAAGAAGTAATAAACACAATTAAAGACAGGTAGTGCTAGCTAAACAAGGTCAACAGAGTTAGATTAAACAAGACAACAAGTGTAAGAGTTAAATTAAACAAGATAACAACAAGAGTAAGAGGTGTTGACATAAGATGTTGCTAAAGATGCACTCGGAGTGATTTTGGGAATCAATTGATATTCTAGTTATCAAATGTAGTTTTATTTGTTCAGTAATTTGAGATCATCTGTGATTCTAACCAAGAATATTGGAAAAGTAATTGGCATGTTTCTTCCTAAAATAGTTTCTTGCACATACTACATAGCTCTTCTTTAATGTATTCAAAAGTAATGAATGAAAGTATTATTCTTTTTGATGGTATTAGAGTAGAGATTCTTAGACCCATAAAATTTCTAGAAAAAAATAACAGAGAAAATGGAAAGGAAGATACGAGGGGTTAGGGAACAATGGGACGCTTACCAATGTAGTAGAACAATCGGATAAAGAGAACTAGATTCTTTTGGATTTAACATCTAAAATGGAACAAATGTTGAGCCAGAATCAAATGTAGAACTAGATCCCTATTCATGAGTCTACCACACAGATTGGAATCAAGTTAGATGGCACCAACTATGCACTATGGTCTTAGATTCTTGAGATGTACATCTCTAGGAAAGACGATAGGATACATGAATGAGGATGTTTCATAACCCCAAGAAATAGGTCTTACTTTAAGGAAAGAGATAACCTAGAATGCAGTGGTGGAGGAAAGGGTAATCAATTGTATGGACCTAAGGTTGGATAGTAATTTTATCAGATTTCCAACAACAAACGTAGTTTAGGATAATATTACTACAATATACTTTGATATCATTGACATGCCACAAGTGTATGATCTCAAAAGAAAAATAACAAGACTTAAACAAGAAGGATTATCAATTAAAATGTACTACAACAAGCTTAAGGCCTAAAAAGAGAAATCAATTTTCGCCGACCAAGTCAGATAGTATGTGATGCTGATATATATAGCTCTATTATGTTGGAAGATAGATTTTATACTTTTTTAGATGGACTTGATGATCGACTTGACAAGATTCGCGGGGGTGTACTTCATATAAAGCATTCGCAGCAGTAGAACAAGCTTATGCACAAGTTCAAAGAGAGGATCTAGGGCAATCAGTAATGATGAGAAATGGAGATACTATATCTAGTGGTGCTATATTTTCAAGGGAGGACACAAACCACAACCACAGCTTTCATTTCAGATACCATCAAATAGAAAGCCTAATATGATGACAAAACCAAAGGTATAAGGAGAAGAAGGTAGCATAGATTATGGGAATATGAAACACACTGAACAAAAACATGTTTTAGACTATATAGGTAATCAGATCAGTGGAAAAGAAGAAATGGGACGAAGGTGGAGGTAAAAATCCGAGTCATGCAGCCCTTATGAACTATCTCTTGTACCATAACAATAGTCTCTTACCTCTACTAATGAACGTATTGTTTAGAGTGATTCCGGTATCAGTGGTTGTGCTCTTTCTTGCTCAAAATAAAGGAAACATGATATTGGATTATTGATTCAGGGATTATAGACCACATGGTGTTTGATCCTTGTGGTTTTTTGGAGACTACCCAACCGAAGCTGATATGCATTGCCCATGCTAATAGAGTTACATACCAGTGGTAGAGGCTAGAGTTGCTGCTCTTTCTTCTTCTTTTTCATTACTAAATACTTTATTAGTTCTACCACTCTCCAATATAGTATTATCTATGAATCAAGCCGCTGAGGAATTGAATTATTATGTACTAATGTATCCCAGATTTTGTTTGTTTCAGAATATTCTCACTACGGAGATTATTGGCCGTGGTATTAAAAGGGAGAGCCTATATTACATGGATGATTTCGGTCATGGCAGAGCTAATAATATTCATCACACTAGGGTAAAAAAAAAAAAAAAAAAGCAGATTTGGTTATGGCATAATCAGCCGAGGCATCCCTCATTTCATTATATGAGATGTTTATTTTTAGATTTACTTTTAAAATTGTATGAGTCAGAATTTAGATGTGAAGTTTGTTATAAAGTTAAAAGTCATGATGTACCTTACCTCATGAGTTTGAATAGATGTAAAACTCCATTTGAGATTTCATATTGATGTGTGGTGCTCTATTCCTTTTTTTTTTTTTTTTTGGGTGCTATATCATTTGTAACCTTTTTTGACAATTGTGCATAAATGACTTGGATTTTATGTGATAAAGAATAAACATGAAGTGTTTGAAATATTTGAAGCATTCCATAGTATAATTAGATCACAATTTTCTACTAAACTTCAGATTCTTCGATCGGATAATGGTTGAGAATATGAATACCAAACTACAAAAAGTATTTTCAAGAACATGGTTTGTTGGAACTACTTGTTCTTAAACTCTGTAGCAGAACGGCGTCACAGAGCCAAAAACACATACATATATTAAAAACAACACAAACTTTCTTGATTGCTGTTTATGTGTCTCGATGATATTTGAAAGATGTTGTGGTTACTGCAGTATATTTCCTGAATCAAATGCCATCAGGGTTCTTAAACTACAAAACCAGTCTTCAAGTTCTTGCACACCATGTGACTTTGCCGTTGGTTTTAATGCTACCTCCAGGAAAGTTTGGCTACATTGCCTATCTACATAGAAATACTCGATCAACAGGTTGTTTGTTGTGACGTTTCTAGGTATGCAGCACATAAGAAGGGCTACTGATGTTACAATCCTGCTATAAGACAACTTTATACAACTGTGGATGTTACCTTTCTTCAATTCAAAATATTCTTCACATTATAATCTTCCCACTCTTCTCTCACAAGGAGATGATGAATGAAGAGCACAATTAGAAAAACTGGCCAAACTTTGAACAAATATCAATGTTGAACATAGAAAGTCTTCTAAGAATTATGAAGCTGAACACAATTGCTAATTATGTCTCAATTTAGAGATTGTCTAAACCTCTTAAGGTGCTTGTTCATAAATTATATGTAGTCATGTTCGTAATACATAGAGTGAAGCTATGAATAACTCCAAATGGATTCAAACAGTCAATGAAGAGTTAAAGCTTTACAGAAAAATAATACTTGGGCGCTGATGCATTACCCAAAGGATAGAAAACTTTAGGATATAGATTGGTGGTCTCTGTCAAACATAATGCAAATGGGTTGGTTGAAAGGTATAAAGCAAAACCTGTTGCAAAAAGATATACTCAGCCATATGGGATAGATAATCAGTGAACTTTTTTCATCCGTAGCAAAATTAAATACCGTGAGAGTGTTGTTTTTTCTTGCTGTAAACCTACATCGATTTGATGTTAAAAATACTTGTCTTCATGGAGATCTTGAGGAAGAGGTAAACATGGACATTGCACCTAGCTCTTCTACTTCATCATAGTTGAAGGTAATTTGCAAGTTATAAAAGGCGTTATACAGGTTAAAACAGTCACCTAGAGCATGGTTTGGTCGATTCATCCTCACTATAAGAAGGCATAGTTTCAAGCAAAGTAATTTGGAGCATACTCTCTTCTTGAAGCACCAATAAAGAAAGATATTAGCTGCAATTATCTATGTTGATAATATGATAAGGAATGAGAAAAAGGAAATCTTTAGTTTGCAAGAGAGTTTAACAACTGAATCTGAGGGAAAAATCATAGAGGCTTAAAGTTTTTTTTGGGTATTAGAGTCGCTCGATCAAGATAAGGCATATTTCGACAGCAGATAAAATATTTGCTTGATCTACTATCTGAAATAGGAATGCTTGATTATACACCTACTAATACGCGAATCTTCTAAACCACAGTTAGGGGGACAAATAAGAGAGGTATCAGAGTCCTGTAGGAAGTTAAATTTACTTGTCTCATACATGACCTGATATTGCTTATGTGGTAAGCTTGGTGAGTCAATTCATGCATTGTCCTAGTGAAGATCGTAGAAGTGCTGTGCTTCATATTCTATGACACTTAAAGTCTTCTCTTGGAAGAGAAATAATGATCAAGAAAACCGACATTTGCACATTGATGTTTATAGACTGGGCAACGAATTTTCCTGACAAAAAATCTACTTTAGGCTATTTGAATTCGTGAGAGGCAATCTGGTCACTTATCGAAGTAAAAAACAAAAGGTAGTTTAGGCTATTTGACATTTGTCGAAGGCAATCTAGTCACTTACAGAAGTAAAAAACAGAAGGTAGTTGCTTTATCTAGTGTAAAAGTTGAGTTTAGAGGCATGGCTAAAGGACGTTGTGAACTATTTTGGTTAAAAAGCTTAGCTGGAAAAAATTGGATATTCATCTCAGTTCACAATGAATTTGATTTTTGACAATAACGTAGTGATAGCAATTGCACACAACCCAGTTCCACATGACCGAACCAATCATGTTGAAGTGGATCGACATTTCATCAAGCAGAAACTTGAGGACGTGGTTGTTTAATTCCCTTTTGTAAAGTCGGAAGACTTATTATCAGACATTCTTAGAAAGGCTGTCTCTAGCAAAGTATTTTGCAGCTCACTTGACAAGCTATTAAAGATATTCATGGATCGATTTGAGGGGGAGTGTTAATATGAGCTATTGCAAAAGAAGCACTTAGAGTGATTTTAGGAATCAATTGATATTCTAGTTACAAAAGTTGTTATTTTTGTTTCGCAATTGTAGATCATTCGAGATTCTAACCTAGAATATTGGAAAGTTTCTTCTTAAAATATTTTCCTGTACATAATATATAGCTCTTCTTTGTTGTATTCGAAAGTAATAAATGAAAATACCATTCTTTTAGCTCAGAGGGAGTTTAAAATTGTGTAAAATTCTATTATTTTAATCTTTTCATTACTTAAGGAGATTGTTTAATGTTTGAGTATAGTCTTATGGATGTAGAATTATGATCCAAACTACTTAAAAATGCTTTGTGCCTTACTTTATGCAATTTACTATTTCAATTATATTTTATAAATCTAGGATGAATGAACAGCAATCTGAATAGTACTATGAATCATGGCAATGAATGGTACCTCTATATATTATCATATGAATTGTGACTATGAACATTGACTTGTGTATAATATATAAACACAATTATGAACAGTAACTCATAAACTGTATTATACAAACAATAACTGTAAACAGTGATATGATAATTAATTAATTAATATAATTATTTTTTGAGGTTTAATTTTCATATACTTGTTAAAATGGATTTAAATTCTTAACAAATGGTATCATAGTAATGTTGCAAATAGTTTTTTGGTAAGATTTTGGGATCTTGATGTATTTTTGTAGGCATAGATTTACATAAAGAAGGAAGGTCTATCACTTATCCACCATTGCTTCATGGCATAGTTATTCTTATTAGGAGCAAAAGATGACCATTTATTTTAAGGCCATTGACATAAGAGCAATGAATTGTGTTAGATAAGACTATACTCAATCCACCATGTCTGATGGAGATGGACATCATTTTAATGCTGCAATTCAAGCACTTGGCTTTAGTTCCAAGGTGCTCAATGCTATTGGCAATGGAGCTGACATCAATTGGCATGAATTGACCTTTACATGTACCACTGCTAAGGACACTTGGGACATTCTTCGAGACATTCATGAAAGAGATAATTCGGTAAAACTTTCTGATCTTCAAAAACTTGCAATTGAATTTGAAAATTTTAAAATGCATAAACATGAAGAAATTGCTGATTTTAATGTTAAACTTCCTAATACTGCTAATACTTCATATTCACTTGGTAAAACAATTTTCGAGGAAGAATTGGTTAGAAAAACTTTTACATTTCTAACATAGATTTCTTATTAAAGTTGCAGCTATTAAAGACTGCTGCGATATTCGCGCCATGACTAGAAATCAAGTGATTGGAAAGCTTTAAACTAAAGAAAAAGAAGGAAAACATATTGTTTTTCAAGCTGAAATGCCGAATTCAGATAATGATGCTGATGAAGCTGATGGCACTGATAATAAAGTAAAAGTTGTGGAAAAATCTCCGGCTATACTGACCAAGAAGTTTCAAAAATTGATATGAGGAAAATTTAGAAATAGCAACAAGGGGAAATGTTTTAACAAAATCGGAACTGCACAAAAGGGCAAATCTTCAATTTCAATTTGTTTAAAACTAATAAAGATCAAAGTATTCAATGTAGGGCTTGCAATGTTTATGTTTGTACTCAAACTCAATGTCCTAATTACCTCTTACAAAAGAGGAAATCCATGCAAATGTCTTGGAGTGATAGTAACTCGAGCACTGATGATGAATATGCTATTGGCGGACTTGTTGTTCATGATAAGAAGTTGAGTCTTGAAAATTTTGATGATAAAAAGCCAAAATCATAATATGTGCCTCCTCCCTATGATTTATAGATTCCTTCCTACAATTATGTTGAAACTTCAAGTGTGAAGTCAATAATGAAGAATCTATTTCAGAAGCCGAAAGTAGCGATGATGATGATGCTGCTAGGAGATCAATGAATGAAGCTTCTGATCGTATGTATTCTGAATGGGTAATAATAAATAAGAGATGCAAGAAAATGCAAGCTCAATTATTAGAACTTTTGATTGAAAAGTTGAGGTTTGGAAGTGATGCAATTAATCTTCAAATGTTAATTCTAAGGAAGAGAAACTGAGAGAAGTTTCAGTGGAGCTAGAACGCACTAAAAAATCATTGAGAATGATAAATTCTGGAACAAAGCAATTTGATTAGATTTTGACTATAGGAAAAGCCAGTTTAGATCGTTATACTCTTAGATATCAGAACGAAATTAATTCAAGTTCAAACACTATCTTTGTCAATACTACCACCACACACGGCAAAGCTTCCTAGTGAAGTGAAAGATAAATCTATGGCGCATTATACAGCGAGCTAATATGCTAAATATGAAAGGATTGTTCCTGCTTTCACTTTTGTCATTTTAAAGGACTCATTGGACTTAAATGCTTTTCAGTTCATGACTTACATAAAAAAATGTCATTTAATTTTTCTTCACGTGAAAAATCTAGTTATACCTCTAAATTTAGGTTTAAACCTAAAGGTAATTTTACTAGACACTAGTAAGAAAATAACTTGATTGTAGCTGCTGATACTAAATAAAAAAGTGTCAGTATAGGGTCAATGACTATTAATACTATAGTATCACAACAATAAACTAATATTAATAGATGTATTTTTAATTTTATTTTAAATTAGTTTTTATTTTTCCAAATCTAAATGTTGTCGTTTCTTGTCTTAAAATTTGGGAACGCTTGAATTTTTTGACTTCTCATTTTCGCTCTTTTCACGCAATTGATTCTCTCATTCTCTACCAATCTAAAACTCAACAAAGCAAAACTCTATATCAAATTAGAATAAATCAAAGGCCCAAAAACTAAAGGCTCTAAAATGATTAATAAAAAAAAAGCCAGGACGACTTGAAGGTTTCACTAAAATTCCCCTCTAAATCTGGCCATTCTCATCATCCTTCTTGCAGTTCATTGACTCGACGATGATTACCGTTCGATTTAAACCGTGGTTCCCTATTCTCTCTACCATTGTTTTCAATCGGACCACCTCGCCGCCACCATGCTATTTTATTTTATCAAACAAAGTCGAGAAAATATTTGCCACGTCGTTACTTTTAGTGAAGAATCCTAGCTCTTTTTGCAGTGCTAAAGTTTTACTGAATAAACCCCAGGTACTTGTTCATATTTGTTATTTGTTCTCTTCTATTTAATAAGTCGAAGTGAGTAACTTAATTTAATCAGAATACAGATTATCTTTGTTTTAGAGTTTCAATGGGTTTTGGTAAAAATTGGTTTATGGTAATGAATTAGTTAAATTTTGAAGCTTGTTTGTGGTTTGGCGTTACTAATTCTGAAGTTATGGTTTGGATTTTTAACCTTACTTCACTTGGACATAATATTTAGTCGATAAGGAAAATTTTAGGAAGATTCACTGAAAAAAAACCCCAGTGGCCATGGCCATATGAATACAAGTAGCACTACAAGAAAATGTATCATTTCCAAAGTAAATACCTTTGGAAAAACTCAAAGGCCCTTGGAAAAACTGAGTTTTGAATGGCTCATGTCGTTGATCATTGTCATATCAAGTCTTATTGAAAATGTCAAATTTTTTATGAGTCATTGCAGAAAAAAATAATTTATGAGGGCATCGCCATTGGAAATGGAATTAAATGTCCTAAAAAATAAGATAAGATAAACTAAATTGTTTTTATTTTCAACTGCAACTTGTCCTTGGAAATAAAAGATACATTATAGGAAATAGCCTTGTAGTTTAGTAACCCCCTTTGTTTTATTTAGTAATACTATTTCATTAATTTTTTTTTGTTTTTGTGGTTGAAATATGTATATCAGGAAACCAATGCACTAAATGTAATAATGATATACAAAATATGCTAAATGTAACTTCATTAATCTAAAAAATTCATAGAATCACATTCATCATTCAAAAATACAAAAAAAAAAAGAAATCAATTTTATAGTATCTTTTATGTAAAGAATATCCCAAATGTATATACAAAATGATATCATTGTATCTTGAATATGTTTAACAATGTTCTTCTGTATAAGAAAGCTCAACAATGTCCTTTATTAGTCCATAGTAATATATGTTTTCATTTTCTTGTTCCCCTCTTATCCTTACTCTACAATTTTGAGTTTTCATTACATTTCATAGTGTGAAACCTAAAACCATTAACATTACAGCATGGGTAACAAGTAACATGCTTGTCTAGACAATAGGCTAAAGAAAGTATTTCCTTGTCAACTTGCTTGTCATTATAGAGCTTAAAGGTCTATTAATAAAATATTAAAACAATTATTAAAATATAGTAAAATAAATGAAAATGATAGGAAAACCTATGTAACACCACATTCCATAATCATTAATTATAGAAATTTGACTCTTATTAGGATATATATATAATCTATAACCTTTAATACTAAGAATATTAAAATTATAGCTAGGGTTATTTATAAATACAATAGGATTTTTTAAGACTCTTATAAATATATTTTTTTTCCATTACATAATCCTGAGTCTACGACGCTTATTTCTTATTTTTTACTACTCATAATGTTTTTGCCAAATCCTAGTATTCAAACCTTGATCTAAAAAGAAAATCAAACTAATTTTTGAAAGTTTTTTTTCCTTATTCTCCATAATCTTTCTATCACTCTTAATAGGTTTTGAATTACCATGTTTATAAATTATTTTAGATGCTAATTCATGATTTAGGGCATGTTCAAATTCTATTTAGGGTTCTAATTTATTATTAAGTCCTGATAATTAATCCCTAATACATTAGACATACTAAAGAATTCCTGACAATATGAGTATCTTCAATTCTAAAATCTTATTTTCTCAATTATTTTCAAACAAATGTATATTTTTGAAACTAGAAACATAGTGCTTTTGGAATAAATTTTGTTTCATAAAACTTGGTTTTATTTTCAATTTTATATGTAATTTCAAATCCAATACTACTACATTAAAAAATTGCGATTTCAGCAGAATAACTACAGTCATAAAATTATTTTCACCATAAAACAAAGTCTAAAAATTTAAAATTTTATATAGAGACTGATATAGTTGTGTAGTATTCACTGTTTTAATTTCATAATTTTTTGATTTGTTGCTAATTTTATAAAATTCTCATGACCCACTCTGTTAGTTAAAGATAGTGTAAAAAAGTTTCAGATTTGTTAAAAAATAAATAGTTTTAAAAATATTTTTGGTTTCAGATCGTCTTTACAATTTTACAAGAGATACATATGGATGTCGAGAACAGTTCTGTAAAATATTATGTAATTATAACTTCTAGATTAAGAGTTAAAATTCTAGAAATTAGATTAGTATGATATGTATAGAAAATCAGGTTCTTAGAATAAGCTATTAATAATTGTTTCTTGTATTTTATTTAAGGTATTGAGGATTTCTGAGGCTCTTAGAGGCTTTTGAGTGTGTTAGATCAATTTAAAGAATCAAAGTAAGTAACATTATTCTTAATGTATTGGATAAATATAATTATTTTAATACTACCATAAGTAAATGTATTTTATAGTTTTTCTAAAATAGATTTTTTTATAACAAAATTAGTTAATGTAAATGGTTTGAAATCTGAAATTTATTTTATTTTTATGATTTTAATAGAATATTATCAATGCTTTTAAAAGTGTAAATTATTTTGTTATAAGATTAACTTTTATGGATTTATTTATAAAATATTATAAGGGATTTTATGTTGCAAGCTTAAACAATTATTATGGATATTTATGAATATATTATGAAAGTTTTATTCCATATATGATTTTAAGTTATGTTTTGGCTTATTGTCTGTAGTTATTCTGATTATGATTCTGATCGTATCATACGATACATATATGTTATATAAGTTCTAGAGACTAGTACTGGATATATGTTCTGAGTGTGCACACGATATTCTGATTATGAATATGTTCTGACCAGGTCAGTGAGACTATAGATAATACTATGTGACATGAGCTAACATCTTATTATTTATGTATAAGTTATATGATTTACTTTAATGATTTATGTGTTTTTTAATATTTTGAAGTTATTATGAATTTATGATCATAATATATTATTTTAAAAAAATTACGAATTATAATATATGTTTTACTAAAAAGAAAAGCTTGCAATATTTTTAGTAGCAATAGGCCTAGTTTGTTAGAAATTATTTTACTTACTGAGTTGACGGCTCACCCCTCGTCATTACTTTTTGCAGGTTAAATTTCTTATTGAGAGATTTTCTTAGCATTGGAGTTAAAAATTTAATTCATTTTGCTAGTTGAATAAGAGAAGGAATAGACTTATGATTCCTTTTACTTTATTTTTATTATGGATTTGTAATTTAAGAAATTTGGGTCTTTGATATATTTATGTCTTTAGAAAATATTATTATTTAGTGTTAGACATGGATTTTTAGTTTTAATTAAATAAATATTTGAGATATTTTAGTTTAAAATTTTATGTCTAAGGATTTTTGATCTGTAACTAACTTCCTTCATCATGTGTTCTGCACGTATTGGTTTGGGGTGTTATAATTATGGTATCAGAGCACTGGGTTAGGATTCTTTAGACTTTCTTTTGAGGTATAATTAGATTGTATAATAGGATTAATCACATTTGTTTTATAGACATGAAGAGGAACATTATGGTTATGAAAAATGCTAGGAATAAGAGATGGACGGAATTGATAGGACTGAATAGGTTATCTTAGGGGAAGTTTTGATTAAAGATCTCAGAAGACTTCATAAAGAGCAGATGGATGATAGACTGAGACAGACTAAAATTGTTTATAGAGATACTTGCCCGAGGCTTAGAGCTTTAAAGAAGAAATTTAATGAAGCTATACAAGGACTACGTGTTTTTGGGAAGGGAGCAAACAAAAGTAAACTTGTAGTACGTCATTTGTTTTGGACAACATCTCAATTCAAGCCTTGCCATGTCAATTCTTGCCATGTAAAGCCTTGCCTTGGACAAGATCTTATTTTGGACAAGATCTCAATTCAACCTATAACAAAGGATGGGTTCATCCATGTCTAGATAAATTATCTAATGAAAGTCATAAGGAAAATAAGATGTCCAATATCACAAAAAATGAGAGAAAGCAAAATTAGATCATTTTCCTATCCGATTGAGTAAACCTATGAACT
The DNA here is from genome assembly GCA_030449875.1 of Aegle marmelos. Taxonomy (NCBI): domain Eukaryota; kingdom Viridiplantae; phylum Streptophyta; class Magnoliopsida; order Sapindales; family Rutaceae; genus Aegle; species Aegle marmelos. Next base: position 1,206,584 of record JASUUL010000046.1, on the reverse strand, counting down.
ATATAGCTATAGAGAAAATACACGAAACTCATAAACTTTGTGAAATTAATAAAAAGAATAGATCTTGAAGATAAGAGTAGTTGTTATAACTAGTAGTTTAGTTTTAGTCCTAGTGACTTTCTGGCTATTTGTGACGTTGTAACAACTTTTATGATAAGGAATTTTTGGTATTAACATAGAATGAATTATTTGCTTGCCCTCATTGATGACTTTTAAATTTTATTATAATATTTTCTCTTCCCTACACTTACTTAGTACTTTGTGTGTCGGTGCAAGTTTTGCTGATAAACTACGTTCTGTCTAATTTAGTTATTTTTTTTCTTTTTCTAGTTCTTCATTCTTTACTTAAAGATGTCACATAGGGGAAGTGCTAGGAATGCCTCTAGCTCGAGAGATGTTTTAGGTATTATTGATGATGCTGACCCTATGATGCGTACAATAATAAGGTCGATGGAACAGCAGAGTAAGTTGATACAAGATATGGCTAGAGATAGGAATGAGTCACAAGGGAATGTCCTAATTGAGAGGAAAGGTGGTGTGAGAGATTAAGGGGTTGCAATGATGATCAGAGAGTGATTTTGGCCTCATTTATCCTACAGGGTGAGGCAGACCACTGGTGGGATGCTAAATCTCATCTTTTGAGCTCTGGTTTACAAGATGCACCGATTACTTAGGAGTTATTTCTGGAAGTATTTCATGAAAAGTATTTTCCTAAACGAGTTTGACATCAGATAGAGCCTGACTTTTTGAAATTCACTCAAGGGACAAAGTCTGTTACAGAGTATGAGGAGCAATTTACTACCCTATCTCAATTTGCTCCTTTCACTAATGAGGGTAGTAAGTGTAGAAAGTTCTTGGAAAGATTGCATCCAAACATGAAAGGGTGATTAACTATCCTTAAACTTAAACATTTCCTTCATTTTGTTAGGCTTTGATTGTTTATTGTTACTTCACCCGTAAGCTGCCAAGTGATAGCTAGCTTTGGGCTTTGGTTTAATTGAATGTGTGTGTACATATATATATGTGTGTGTGTGCGCGCGCGCGCGTGTGTATATGTATGTGTATGCGTGTGTGTGTACACACACATTAAATGGTTGTCATCTAAAATCCAAGACAAAAAAAAAAAATGCGTGTGTGTGTGTATATATATATATATATATATCTTTTATTTGGCCAAAGTTTAACAATTTGATATATTTATAGGTAGATCTCTTCTATTGGGACTAACGTAAATAAGTTATTTTTAATTGCTGGAAATATAAGCGTTCTTATCTAATTTTTTTTATTTGATTTTTTAAGCTAGGGAAAATAAGATATTATTAAAGATTCAATTAATAATAATTTAATTAGTCACAAAAAAATTACGTTTGGGCTTTAATTAGGCAAAGCCCACCAACGTAAGAGCTTTATCTTGCTTTGAACTTTGCAACCAAAATGTATTTTTAGTATTACTCATTTATTTTTCAACCAATATGTTCTTTATTAGAGAGGGTAATTTGCCCTTGAAAAAATAATGGCTTTTTTAATGTAGTTCCGACTGCTCTACTCTGCCTTTGTAAAAAGTACTTATTACCGAGAGTAAATGAAGCTGGAAATATCTCGTCAATAATGTATTATTTGTTATGGTAGTGTTTGAAAGAATATCAAATTGATTAGGATAAAAGCAATTCAATTGGCACCCATGGCTATCACAATGGTTTATTATTGGATTGTGTTATGAAAAAAAAGACAAATTATCGTGGCTATATAAGTATCCATACATAGTTGAAAATAAATTGCTTTTGAAATGTTATATTATTTACTTGTAATATTACTTGCTGGGCTGCAGATACTCTAGAATTTTACTTTAGAGGATGCTTGAATCAGTTTTAATACAGTGAAATTGTTTCTTTGATTTGAATGGCTACAGAAGTTTCAATGTTAGTTTCTTTTTTTTAAATGATTTCTTCATGCTTTGTTTGATGTTTAATCAATGGTGTACGCAAGAAAACTATGATTTTACATTTTTATTGGGATTGGCAGAGTGGATATATATCCACTTGGATCCAAATCTTGAAGCATTTAAGATTGAGCAACTTTAATTTTTTATTATTTTTATTTTTAGTGCAGAGAAAACTGAAGCAATGATTATTTTGTAGACATAGTGATTTTTGTAATTTAATAAAATGGCTATTATGTTCTCTTTCAGTACTTTTTTAGATTAAAACTTCGGGCTCTACAAGGGCTTCATCTACCTAGGTAAATAACAAGCATATTGTAAGTGCTTCATATCTCTGCTAGCTGGATGAGAAACTTCAAATTAACAAGTAGCTTGTTTAGGTATTGTTACATTTATAACTAAGAGGATTGTGTAACTTTGTTACCATCAATAAATAATATGTCGTTTTGAAGCGTTTTCCAAATTTTGTTGGTTGATATATAGGGATTGTGGACAAAAGCTTTTTCTTGGTTGACATATAGGGATTGTGGACTTAGCTATCAAACTGAAGAGCAAAGCAGCACATGTTGCAGCTACTAAAGAGTTGAATAACAACGTCCTCATCATGAGATTGTATAGTTTGGCTAAAATTGAGGTGACTAGCATAGCTGCTTAAAATTTCGAATGAGTTTTTTCTTTTCTTTGTTTGGGGAATTCCATCCATTGCAAGTTATTTGAGTCTCTGTCAAAGCCATTACGCTGAGTAGTTGGTAATCAAGAAAATATATTTGCATGATCTGGGCTGGCTTGTTTGTTAGATGCATTTTGGTTTCTAGGCCATGGTAGAATGAGATTACAATATCTTATATGGTCCTAATTCTTTGCTTTTGCATATTTTATCTGACTAAACAAGCTCTAATAAGATAAAACACAAGCACAAATATTTTTGAAAAACTGACCGTTGGGTGAATCTTCTTTAAAAGATATACTATTGATGGAGAATAATAAATAATCTAATGCGTAGACTAAATCCAAATAATCTTTCATAGATGTAGTGTCTTAACTAGAGATGGTCAATGGGTCGAACGGTATGAGGCACGACATTGGCTACATGTGTTCGTACAACACAGTATAGGCACGACATGTGTTTGGTGGAACACATGCACAACACAATATACATGTGGGGTAGGCTGAGTTTAGAATTTTAGGTATGTAGGCCTTAAAAGCATAGTACGATTAGAGATAGGTCAAAGCATGGTATGCAAAAATACAGCAATAAACACATTTCATAATTTAATAAAAGTAAATTTTAAATTTTAAAAGTTTACAATTAACCTCAAGTTGAATATTTTAATATATTTTATTAGCTCAATTTTTTTTAAATTTGTTTAATTGTTAGTTTCAAAAAAATTATAATTGATTTGTATTTATAATTTATTAAATAAATAATTGATATCATGCTTTTAATAAGTAAAATTATAAATATTATGAATTTATAAATATTTATTAATAATATTATGAACTATGATCTATTGATTTACGTAATTCTAGGTTAACAATTAAGTTTACCCTTAAGAAAATTTATTATTATAGTTGTTTTTAAGTACTAAAAAAGCATTCTAATACCATAGAATCACATTATGTAATTAATATTGCATTCTCTTATTATTATTAATTTATATTATTGAATATGAACTTGAGTTTTGAATTTTTTATTTTATTAAATTTGAAACAAGGCACATGGATCCAAAAGGTACATAAACTTGAAAAGAATATACCAACAACTTGACATACACTCTTAAAAAAATAAAAACAAGAAATAAACTTAGAGGGAATTTTTCTTAGACACGACATGACACGAGTGGATATGACATGTGTACTGGGTTGGGCTTAAGTAAATAAGGGCATGACACAATACAAGCATGAGCACACATAAATGTTCTTTTGCTGGGTTGAGCTAGCATGGTACAGCGTTAGCTATCTCAAGTCTTAAGAAAATGCTTGCTGCTAACCATTGGGATTTAATGTAAATGATTTGTGACTATGCTTTATGCTCAAAGTTGCTCTTTATTTTAAACGGCATTTTTATTTTGCACAAATCATTTAAATCATGACCTAAGTTATTTACAGTACATTCAAATTAATAATAATTTTTAAAATGAGTTGAATTCTTTTCCAAAAGAAGAAAAAATAAAAAAAGAAAGAGCAGGATGAAGTGCAAGTATTGATTGTTGTTGGCTGAAGTAATAATATGCCTTTAAATTATTTTTCATTTTTCGTTGGTTATGCAAATATAATTTGATGGCTGATCAGTTCTCAGCTAAGCTAGCCAAACGCATTGCTTTTGTCGCCAGTTATGATGATGAATCCAAAGCCGTTTTACTAGCTTTCACTCTCTTTAAGATTTGTCTTTGAGAAAAGCGTTAAATTTTTAGACAGGTTTTGAGGATTGAACAAGATTACAGAAATAAATAAGGGACTGCAGTTGCCGATGGTTGATTCTTTGAGTAGTTTTTATTAAAAACCTTTTACTCTCGTTTTAATTCATCACTTTAATTTAATTTATTACTGGGCTTAATTTTATATGATAATCTATAATATATAATTATTTTCATATGAGCTCAATGTTAAATTAAAGATCAACATTATTATATTACAAATATTCTTATCCAATGTGTGATATTTTTCTCTCCACGTTGGGCGCACCAAACCTGTCAAATGGCAGTCATTATTGAATGATGCTAGCACAAAAATTTTCTCCTTGCTGATGGAGGAAGAGAAAAGGACTCGTGAACTTAGAAAATGACAAGTCCTCTATGGTTAGCCGCACCATCTGTGCATGTGTGATATTTATCTCTATACATATGTGGCTAGTTATTTTTCTTTACCAGGTTCAACTAATGTCCAAAATGTCAAAAAGTCAGATGATATATTGCCGACTGGCGAAGATTAAGTCACGAGTTTCTTATTTTTATAATCTCTGTTTGTCAATTTTTTGTATTTTGTACATATTTCCTTGGCTATCTTTTTTGCATAATTCTATTATTCCGCAAGTTAAAAAATTGCCGATGCATATATTTTGAGTGTGGACCATCATACAAATTAATAATTCTCTAAAGTCACTCTCATCCAAATCAATTCTAGTATCAGATACAAATAATTGTAATAAGATACGCATGATAAATATTTTGTACAAGATTCAATCATTTGATAATTAAATTTAAGTACTGAGTTGCGTTGCGCTCATCTTATCATAATTTATTATTATATATATATATATAACTTGTATTTTTAATTTTAATTACTTTATACTATATTTACTAATTGATAATCAAAATATATTTGAATATTTAATTGAGTTATATAAATAAAAAATGGAATGAGTGTATTCTCATTGATGTGTTCAATTTACTAAGATGTTATTAGTTTATCGTTATCATTATTTTTATTGTTTATTACAATAATTATCATTATTATTATTAAAATATTATTGCTAATAATAATAATTATAATAATCATAACAATAAAGTAATTTATGTTCCTCTCCTTTGGTTTATTTTGCTATTTTTTCTGTCAGGCTTTTCTGTTTTTGTGTTGCTCTTTCTCCTCTTATTGGTCGCTTTTATTTATTTTGTTTCTTCGTTTTCTCTTAGAGTATTTTTAAAAGGTTCTATAAATTTTAGTATTCAAATACTTATTTTTTTACCTATGTGGTAAATAAAAGAGTGAAAAAATATATTATTTTTCAAAAGACTTTCAAATAGAAATAAATTAATATTATTTTAATCAATTAACCATTTTTTTAAAAGAAAAGTCAATAATAATTAAAATGCTTTTCTCTCTTTCTTCAATAAAAGGTAGTAAAATATAAATTGAAGAGGAAGAAAATAATTTTTTAAATTTAAAAAAAGCGATTCATTTCTTATTTGAAAAATTTTAATTGAATTATCTTTTAGAGTTTTAACGATGATGTGACTCTTTAAATAATTAGTAAAATTTTATTTAAAAAATATTTTGGTGATGCTCTTATCTTTTGTTACCTCTTCTTCTCCTTTTTTAATTTATGTTTTAATTTGTTATTCTTCTTTTCTTCATCTTATTTCTTCTTCTCCGTCTATTTCAACGTCAAATGAACAAACGAAAAACGCCGTCAGAGCTGTATGACGATCCAGAAAGCGATTAAGACGGTGCTGCTCGATGATCGGCGCTTACTGTTCTGATTTGTGCTGAAGCAATTTTGACTGCCGGGTGAAATAAATTATAAGCTTTGGGCTGCCGCGACTTTTAATTATTTTTTGTATTTTGTATTTTTAATATTTAAATGGAGGATAAAGTTATAATAATGAAATTTGGGTGGGCACTTGACGGAATTTCGGGAATGGGTAAAATATTGGGAAGTATAATAAAATCTCTTAAATCTGGCATTATTGCCTTTTCGCAAGAAGGCGCGGTTCTTTCATTGTCGACGTACGAATTGTCTACAACATGATTATTATCGTAAATTATTATTTATTGCACCAGTGCTTTTTCCTTATAAGTAAGAATTGCCGTCTTTTGCGACTTTTGAATAAATTGTTGTGTGAATACAACAAAACAAATCAAAACGAAAAAGATATATAACTGTTGGCAAATTTCTGGAATTATCTTCGCATGTCAATGTATGAAC